>JAVXUP010000213.1:0-641241 GCA_033070095.1 Escallonia herrerae
TGTTATTGCAATGGCAAAACCAAATTTCATACACATCAAAGCACATACAATTAAATACAGCATAAGTTTCACAAGTTTATTCAGCTAAAAGAATGATAGCTGACACTCTCTTAACTAATAATAGGAACTAGAAATATAATACACTACATAAACTTACTTATTTGTTGTTATATCTGTCCTGATTTCTTTATTGACTTAATGTATGACCTCATGAAGTTGTTCTGTTTGCATGATACTCGTAATCATCGTCATCGCCAATAGCCAAGGGATTCTTCCATATGCACTGACCATTCTTTCTCATTCCTACGAGTATAGATGGAGAAGATGGAGTAAGCCGAAAATTCTTGGCACTCTCGCACCTCATAAGCCCATTTTCCTTCTCACTCTTATAACTTCCTCTTACATATGTATTCATCAACTTTAGACAGAAGTCCGCACGACATGAAATAAAAGAATTTAAATAACAAACTCATTGAAACAGCCAATGTATATTTATATACATAAAAAAGTAATTTCTAGCATTATCCATACATAAATCTACAACCCTACATACCAGCCTATAGAAATATAATTGAACTTGTGCAATTATCAGTCAACAATAGATACAAGCAATACTTGAAGATACTACTAGGATTGCTTTAGGTGCTTTGAGTATTAATCAAAGAATTATCAAAATTACAATAAGTGAAGGTGATGACTAAGCTCGAAATAATTTTTTTAACCACCTTTTTGTAACCAAGATATGAAAATCCGGAAACAACAGGTTGCTACAAATATAAATTCAATAATAATTGCACTCATTTGAGCTATAAAATGCATGATTAATTTAGATTACTCAAAATATAGTACAGTAACATTAAGTTGATCCAAGACATGCAATGATGAACAAATTATTTAAGTATGCTTCAATCATCAATAAACCTACTTTTCGATATTATAGCAAGAAATAGCACACGTGTATAAGTTAGATCAATAACAAGCAAAGGCGAAGATATTATGGACATTGCATTTTACATCACTAATCGTGCTTTTAAAATTACAATGGACGATAAATACCATAAATTCCGCACAAGATGAATGCAGGCCTGTGATTGAGATTTAAGTAATTCCAGGGAAAACAAAATGCAGTAGGTACAAATTGCTCCACTTAAGCTTTAAAATGCCAGATCTATGTTGGAAAATACTGATCTAATAGATACATTGATGAAAAAATAGGAAAGATTATGGTATTTTTTTATCAACGTGCTTTCAAAAGTAAAAAGTGGTTCCAATTTACAACAAAGAGGTGATGATTTCATGATGAATAAAAGGAACATTTTAATGCAAACTGAGATTTGAAGCAAATCAAATCTCATTTACCTAAGCAAGATGACTACTTCAGAAAACAAATGGCAGCAGCCAATTAAATTGAATAATACTCATGTAATACTACTGAAAAAGTTTACAACAAAAAGGCAAAAATTGTGCATATTGATTATAGCCACCATAAATTGCTAAGATCTATCTATAGCACTTACACGTGCTGTGTCATTGCCGAAAGGTGATGGTTCTTGCATGATGGATCTAACGTGCTATGTCATTGCCGAAAGGTGATGGTTCTTGCATGATGGATCTAACTTCAAATAAAGATCAGAGAGAGAATAAACGCTTAGATCTAAAATTGAACTGAATCTTAGATCTAACTTCAATTTGAACTGAACTCTTAGATCTAAAATTGCATAAACTGCAGATTCACAGGGACTAAGAAACATTAGGGAGAGACACAAGAAAAAACCCATTACCAAATTGTATGCTGCCTTGTACGAACTAGCGAAGCCTAAACTGGGCATGGGTTGGCGGCAAGGGGTAGGCTGAACCGTGGGCTTGGCGGAGCAGTGGGCGACGTGGGCTACTTGGCGCCGTTGCATGTCCTATTGGCAGTGGCGACGGCGGCGGCTGCTGGGGTGGTAGGTGAAGGGGAGAGAAGGGGGGAGAGGCAGCAAATGTGTTGTAAGGGGGAAGTGAGAGAGAATTGAGTTTGTAGAGGAGGGAAGTCCAAATTAAGGCAAAGTCAAAAAGATTTGTTCGCTAAATTTAGCGACCATTGTGGCGGTCGCCAAATGCAGTCGATAAAGTTTGCGTCAGCCAAAACGGTCGCTAAACTTAGCGACTGCCATGCAGTCGCTAAATAGTGGTCTCTAAATTTAGTGACTGACATACGGTCGCTAGGTAGTAGTCGCTAAATCTCGCGCCAATAATTTTGTTGACCCCGCCAGAATTTGTGTTCACTTAGAGACCGCTGATGACAACGGTCGCTAAAGGCCTAATTTAATGACCGCCGTTCTTGTTATTTGGACATATATAGTGTTTCAAACAACTTCTCATTGATTGTTCGCTAAAAACCCCTTTCCCTCTTTTGGTGTTTAAAGAGAAAAAGAACTGGCCTTCTTCCTCAATGTCGCGATCAACAGACAATGGTTTTCTCTTTATAAACTTCTTTGTTTAGACCAAAAAAGAAAAAGAAAAAAAATTAATTTGCTAAGGCTTTGAGTTATTCTTCCTTGTTTATTATTCAATGGAATTTTTAAAAAAAAAAATCTTTAGTTTTGTCTTCTCGTGATGAATAGGAAAAAAAAATCTAGAAAGCTCACAAATCCAAACCAAACTGTAATAAAATGATAAAAATTATACATCGTAACTGTATATTATAAACCTATCTAACAGATTACAAAAACAAAGATGCAAATTGATTCTTTTAGTTTCTTTATTTACTTTTCTTTTCATCAGTAACATCAAACATTTCTTCAATTCAGAAGCCTGCAAAGAAGATTTCCAAACATTGTTCACAATTGTGAACATCAAATATACATTTCTTCTAGAACAAGTCACAAAAGAAATAGAATATAATTGAATTATATTATTTGATCCAAAAAAACTAATAACATCACCTCAAAAATTACTCTCGACCACATCTACATGCAACCCACATGCTCTATACTAGTAGAATAAAATTTGGAGAAAGCGGAATACTTTGAACAAAATTGTGTGCTTTCGGCCCTTTGCCAGCAAAGACGCCAACTCCTTGTGTGAAAAAAACCAGACGGAATAAATTTTAAAGAGTTGGAATATTTGGACAAAGTTGCGCGCTTTGCTCATTTTGCCTACAGAGCACCAGTTTCTGGCACGAGAAAGAAAGATTGTTTGCAGGACAACGGATTCTTTGGACAAAAGAAATGGCTTGAGTGCACAAGACTCTCAGTATTATAGGATTTGGAAAGAGTTGATGTACGTAAATTTCCTTTGAATAAAGCGTTAATGCTTATCATAATAGTTCTTGAGTCTCTAAAAATTCTAAATGAGAGAAAAGTTGGTTAAAATAATTTGTATAACATCTCACGGTTCATGTTTTGTTTGCCTTTTTCTTTGATATACATGTTTCTTCTAATTAACGATTCATTTTCCGGCCACATATATATTGAACTATTGAAGTGCATGCATGCTTAATAACTAGTTCTCATATTATTACGTAGACCAAGGATCATTGAAACCAAGCAAACCATTAACTTATGAAGGAGTCATATTCATGCATTTCATAACATATAATCAAAGAGAGAAACTCTGAAGTCTGTATATATTATTAGTAATTGACCCAAAAAAAAAATACAATCAAAGAGAGAGACTCTAAAGTCTCGTGATTAGATCTTTCTATAAAAGGCACGCACCTAGGAGCTAACAACTTCCTCATTCAAGGGCCAGAGGCTTGCATTTCTCAATTTACTCCAAGTTAGCAGCAATGTATGCCACTAGGGCCAACCCAACCATAACCTTCAATAGCACTTCCTCAAAATACCATGTCAACTTCATGGGGAAAACCATAGAGACAACAGTCACGGATAAAGCCGCTGTTGCCGACGAATGGGTGGCAACCATTGGTCCTATTTACCGTAACAAGCCTACGGCTGTTGGCCTGGACGTTGAATGGCGACCCCATCCAATCCGCACCATGAGCAACAAATCAGCAACCCTACAACTTTGCATAGATGACAAGTGCCTCATCCTTCAACTCTTTTACATGGATGACATCCCTCAATCCCTCAAGCGTTTTCTTATGGACCCTAACTTCACTTTTGTGGGAATTGAGGTTGGCGATGACATAGCCAAGCTTAAGAATGAGTACGGGCTAGAGTGTGCCCGCAGTGCTGATATTCGTGAGGAGGCGAAGCGTCAGTGGCCAGGGAGGTTTTACCGGCCGGGATTGAAGGATCTTGCACTGGAGGTGGCGGGACTCAGGATGAAGAAGCCAAAGCATGTTTGCATGAGTAATTGGGAGGCAAGGGTGCTTAATGAAGATCAGGTTGAATATGCATGCATTGATGCTTATGCTTCTTATAAAATTGGCCACAAGCTGCTCCAGGAAACTGATTGAGGGGCTTTTAATGGACTTAATTAGGTGCCATGGTATGTCAATGTGTATTTTACAAGGATTAGTGTCTTTGTGGTGGGAAAGCAAATCAAATCAAATCAAATGGTACCAATAAGTTGTATGCATGGTTCATTAGAGAGTAATTATATTGTCATGCAACGAACTTTAATTAATTATTACTAATAGCCAAAGTTGTAGCTTTCAAAATCGTTACTTCTTGGTTTGATGGTATTCAGATGTTTGACTAAGTAGTTTTCAGTTTGTTAAATGAGAGCACGAATGAAGTGAAAACATAAACGTGAAAGTACTATCGATTTATCAAATAGGAGAACAAACGAGAGTGAAAACACGAACGTTAACACATCTTTGATAATTAAACGTCAAATTACAGAGATCATATCTACTATCACGTAAGTACCTTGTCTAACGACAAACAATTTTAGAATCTAGACAATATTTTATTCGTATAGGCATTAGTGTCAAAAAATAAGAAACTAAAATAAATTTGTCAGACAAAAGCGGTCGGATATTTGTCATATGAACATATTTTTATGGGCACGCAGAATCTGGCGACATCAGCGGTGAGGTTCGGCACACAAATTTAATGTATTCTCGAACTCGGAGTATCCATATACCATCCACCAACCTTAGACTCAACCCGTTCAATGTTTGATTTAGCTTCATAATCCCGAGGGTGAGCAATTTGTTCCAAGCCACTCGGCAGCATCAATGTATGCAACCATCTTATGTAATTTTTTGCCATCCATAATGATGTACCTTCTAATTTTTGGATCTTGATTCCCAGTTTCCAAGCTTGCTTTCTAATCAGGGTTGTACGCTGTATACCTGTACGTATTTCGGAATTTCGTTTTTCAACTAGACAGCCCAAGCTCGAGTTTCTGGATATTGATCTCGAAAGTGGGGGAAATACGAGTGAGGAAGATGGGAGCAAAGATCTTTCTTTGAGGAGTGAACGTGCTCTGTATTTGCTGAATAGGACATGGAGTGGGTCTGAGGGATTTAATGGAGCTGCAAGGGGTGGAGATGGTTTAAGTTCATATGACGAGGTGTTGAGTTCTGGTCTCAGATTAGTGCTGAGAACCTAACGATGTCGTCGGAAGAGTTGGGGGAAGAAATAGTGAACTTTTCTGTAGAAGAAATGGGCAAAGGAGAAGCGGATGAAACTAAACTCTGAGAAGCCTCCCAAACCGCCTCGGCCTCCTGGAGGTCCGTCGTTGGATGCTGCTGATATGAAGTTGGTCAAAGAAATCTCTGAGCTGACAATGATGAAGCTTGATTCTAGCTTTCGTTTTAATTCTAGCTCCCGCCCAACCACATAAACTCCGGAGCTTCCTCAGCCCACCTTCGTTTCAGCCCACGATTTATCCCTATCAGCAGACCACCAACTAATGATGCACAAGTGGAGTTGCATTGCTATGCCTATTTTTTTTTTTTTAAAAAAAAAAAAAGTACTCTCTAAGTGCATTTCAGTGATAAAAAAAATGTCAATATTAATTTTTTGAACAACAATAAAATAAATTTAGTGACAATCTTTTGTCATCAAAGTTGATATGTTATTCAGTAAAAGATCCTTATTCGTAAAATAAATAAATATATATATATATATATATATATATATTATTGGATAATTCAGTATTAAAGTATGCTGCAAAAGAATCAATATAATTGACGGTCAAAAAATCAACACTTCCAAGCACTTTAATCTAAGTTATCTTCCACCCAACTTTTCTTTTTTGGTTCTTCGTATGCGTGATTACCGGGTTGAAATGAGGATGAGTTGATGGGAATGGAATATTGTGGCAAAGCTGTGTGCTTTTGAGCAGTTCTGTGCTTTTGGCCCTTTGTGCTTTTGGCCTTTTGTTCAAAAGCACACAATTTCCTTGGTGAGGTAAAGCAAATATATACTACTTATACTTAGTATAAAAGTGCGAATGTTGTAAATCATTTCTGAACGATTATATCATCTGTTAATTATTATAATAATAATTATACCCTCAATATATGACTTCTTTTTATATTTGATTAAAATTAAATAAACATTGAATAATGAACATGTTCAAAATATTGGAAAATAAAAAATCTCATGACAAAGAAAAAAAAAATAATAAATCCCTTTATTACTCCCTTTCTAATTTGGTTGAAATGTAATGAACATTAAATAATGAATGTTCTCTAAATATTGGGTAATGAGAACTATGATATATTTTCTTTTTTTGTATTTTTGGGTTAGTAAATAATTAAATATTTGTAAAACTGAAAAACAAAACAAAAAAATTGAAGTATGTGAAAAATCAGTTTAGAAACAAAAGATTGTTGAAAAAACAAAAATAGCATCAATTGCCAAACCACCACGGCACCACCACAATCTACATCTACCACACATATTATCCCCACAGTGGCCGACCTACGCTTGTATGAGAGAGGGGGGGGGGATAATGTACCCCCTCAACTTCTAAAACAAAATTGCATTTCACCCAGCTCTGGTTCTGGGAATCTCTCTCTCTCTCTACAACTTGTCCCTCATAGTCTCTCACCCACTCCCAAGCTACAGACAATCGACGGCAGACACCACCTCTTTCAGTCGACTCTTTCTGTTTGGTAGAGCTCAGATCTACAACGAATGGCCGAAGTGGAGCCGTGAAAGGGGACGGCAAGTGGACCAGCGAAGAGGTCTTCTTCTGTTCAGATCTGGAAGGAGTAGTGAACGGCGAGTGGCGATGGCGAGGCGAGGCGAGGACTTCATTAGCCAAGAACCCACTACAGGCAACAACGCCGGCGACGAGCGATGACCGGCGATTTAGGTATGCATTTTTTAGATTGTTAATTGATGATTTGCTTTCCTAATTGAGCATTTAGATTGTTGATTGAGCATTTCAAATCGTTAATAGAACATTTCAGATTGTTGATTGAGAATATGTCAAGTCTTTGATCACCCTTCGTTGCTTTCCCAAATTCCAATTGTTGCCTTAATAATGTCCATGGTGTGGTAGTAACTTGATTAACACTTGCAATGGTTTCTTTGACTTCTCTTTGTATACGAACGGCCATAATTATGTGACTACAGATTATTTCTTCCATGCCAGTCTATTCACTGACTCTGGCAATCTACATAATATTTTTTTTCCTCATTGTCCATGTTCAAATTGTCTATATCCTTACAGTTCTTATGGCTCTTGCCAAGAATTCCTAAAGTAGGTCTCAACCTTGAACCTGGTTAATATCTTATAGCTTCTTTTGACCCTAATGAATGGGGAAATGAATGACAACCGGAAGGAACATTGAAAAATGAGAGAGGCAGTAAGAACTTGCTTATGATGAACAGTTATCTGATCCTTATACGAATAAAATATTACGAGCTCTGTCACTCGTGAAATATACATTAGCAATCACTAATGGATAATAACCCCCCAAAAAAAAAGGAAAAAAGGAAAATGGGTTTTTCGATTTAGGTGTTGGAATTATTATTGAGTATAACTTGAGCACATTATTGTCCCTCGATTGGAAAGAAACACTTTGAGATGCTGCTCAGCACTGATGTGCAAGAGCGTTTAACATGCCTTGGTATAGGTAAAAAGGAAAAAGACTTTAAGAAGTTAAATCAGTACTGTTCGAACTTCAATATGTAGTTATTGCTGTATTTTATATTTAGCATCCCCCGAAGCAAAAACCTGACGCCGCCACTGCATCCCCACAATGCTCACCATCACCCTCACCCCCGATTAACCTACCAATTGACTGTAACTACCAAACCCACCACCACCATAATCACCATGGCCCTCAAAACCCATTTAGCCCACCATCCGAATCCAACTACCAAACCAACTACCACCATCATATTTATTATCGCCCTCACAAACAACTTTCCAATCTAGTGGTAAAAAATTCTCTTTATCGTGGGTTTTGAAACTGTAAGTTGTTTTGTTATGTTCTGAAATTTTTTGTGATTAATGTCTCAGATTAGGGGCACCGATGGGGCTACTGAATTTTGTGGTCAGGGCAAAGACAATGAGTATGGTGGTCATGGTGAGTTTACCAAACTGAGATGGGTGTTTGGGTTCGATAGTTGATGAGGGCTATGGTGACTATGGTTGTGGCAGTGGTGATTTTCGTGCCAGGTGACACGATGGTATGGTCTTGGCGTGGACTAAGTCAGAAGCCAGAAATTTTGCTCAGGTGGCCACCTTATATATATATATATATAGCAAATTTATTAAACGTTTTTTTATATAACATGCACTTTCCCCCAAATATTTTTATCCCGCTTTTTGTGGAACATGTGGTGTGCAAGTACGTGCAAGTACGAAAAACAGAGAACCAAGGCAAAAATCTTTTATTTACTTGTTACGTCATTCAAATTTATTACACATGAGCCAACATCTAACAAAACACTTGAACGAGAACACCAATGAATCTCTACTTCTCAGTGAGATGCAATTTGACCAATATGAGAAAAATGTATATCTAGATAAAGAAACCACAAGCAATGCTACAATTTTTTCAATTAATCTGCAATGCTATAGGCTACTATGAACTAACAAAAATGTAAATGCAATAGGCTACTAAGAACTAAAAAAAAATCCAAAACTTTTGTCAAGGCAAAAGAGGCGGATATAACTGCAAGAGCCAACATAAGGATTCGGGTAAATGCAAGATTGGAAGATCACAATGGAACCCATGCAACCAAAAATGAAACGAACATATGTGATCCAAGAGAAATGCTCATCACGATTTTCATTCAAAGCTGAAAAGGGAGAAGGGCAGTGAACCAAAGAAAAATGGAAGTGATTATGATTTGGAGTGAGAGAAGATCAGATCGTGAACGGAGAAAGGTATTCCGAACGCCGGATGCTCGTGATGCAATGGCCAATAAGAGTTCATCTTCATCCATGGTTAATGGAGGGGCACCATTGTTGGTGTACTGTGAAAGAGAGATGGTTCCAAGGTAGCAGGTGGGCACGTGCCCCCGTTTCCCCCTGTTGCCTCCGTTTCTGGGCTAGGTAGTTGGAGATTATTGGGACAAAAGGAGAAGAAAGCAATGTTCGGTTGTAGTGGTTTGTCTTTCGAGGCAATGGTTTACTGGGATGGTTGAAATTTGGTGAAAAATGAAGAAGGAAGATATAAAATATAAAAAAAAGTTGGAAAAAGTGATTAAGATTTCAAATAGCCAATATAACATTGAGATGGGGTTGGGCTTTTGTTTTTTTATATTGTTTTACTTTATTATAATTTCAATTGTTTGCATGTGCATTGTGCATGTTAATTAACGTCCAAATATTTTAATGTCAATTCAATTTTAGATTCAATTGCCAATTTTTTATAAACTCATGGATTCAATTGTTTAAAATAAGATGATAGGGTTTCATTTTGTCCAAAGTTGTGAAACTCATGGGGTTTTTACCATCACTCGGGGAAGATTAAAAGGGTGGCTATTTACTCCATCGGTAGATTTCGGAAGAGGGAGAGATTTGATATGTTTGCTCTCTTAGCGTGACACGTGACACGGGGGAGGGGGGGGACCACACTATGGCTATTTACTATTAATCCGCGGATCAGACCTCTGATGGAATACGCTTCCCATAATCTAATAAGGATCCTTCCTTATTTGTAGCTCTCCCCTCAGACTAATCACCAGCTGATTGTCTCCCATTATATGTATATATATTGAATCCTCCTCCTTCATATAACGACTTAGACATTAGAGATCTCCTTCCGGATCTCCTTCGGAATGTCACTGATTGTCTTATTTGTACTGTTCAGATACGTTCACGAGCTCCTTCCAGTTCATCCAGATTTTGTCCACAACATTAACCGTAAACTAGATCAGCAAGGACTATTTTTTACGCAAACATTTTACAAAGAATCATGCTCAATTAAAAAGTATTGGATAGTTTAAGACTATTGGTCCTAACTATCTAGAACTGTTGAACATAATTTTAAATATTATTTGTTCATGCTCTTTCTATCATCTCAACCTTCTCTAACTCAATGGTCTAAAATACAGGGACCAATTATTTGAAACCATGCATATCCAACTAAGTTTCAAGTCATGGGATCCTCCAAATTATCCCATGAGGTCATAATTAGAGGCGAGCATCAAACCGTTTAAACCAATCTGATCCGCTCTAACCGATCAAAACGAACCAATTCAATTCGAACCATACAAATATCTTAACGGTTCCGTTTCACATTTCTTAAACTGACCTTGGTTCGGTTCGGTTCACGATTCATATTTTTTAAACCGATTTCGAACCGAACCGACTTATGATATGTTAATCTATTTTTAGTAACATTCATTGATAATTTCACATATATGGTATTAAAAAAATCTAATTAAACAAAGTTTGAAAGTTAAAGAAAAGAACAAATAAGTTTGAAGTATTTCTAGTCTTCAATTTTATACAATGAGTGAAAGGGATATACTTGCATTAGTAATAGTATCACATCTATATCTATACTATTTATTATGGAAAAACATGATTTTGTATAACATCTTTTTAGTGTTACATAACTACCTATTTAGAATGGTAACAAGTGGCATTCTATAATTTTTTCTTAAAATATTCACAAAACGAAAGTTTAAATAGTGAATAACTATTTTTAGTTTTTATAATGTACAATACATTTTACCGAATGCGATAATAAATATTTATACATGATACATATTTTATATTATTAATTTTATTTTTATACACGCATCCCGTGTATTACTTATAATGAGAAAAACATTTTTATTTTTGATATAATACCCTTTTAATGTAACACTAAAACTTATTCATGTCCTGACATGTGACCATTATCAAGACAAAACCATAGAATATTATTACTCACTATCCTCAAACC
This sequence comes from Escallonia herrerae, assembly GCA_033070095.1. Classification (NCBI taxonomy): domain Eukaryota; kingdom Viridiplantae; phylum Streptophyta; class Magnoliopsida; order Escalloniales; family Escalloniaceae; genus Escallonia; species Escallonia herrerae. The sequence continues at coordinate 11,264 of JAVXUP010000213.1, forward strand.
TTCAGTTACCTTAGAGAGTCCCCCACTTCCTATACTTCACAAAACTATCCTTCTCCCTTATCGGTCTATCTTCCTTCCCTTCTTCCTTCATCCATCTCCATTGCAGATTGAATTCGACAATCGATGGCCTTAGATTCATCGTATAATTCTTTTTTTTTTCAACACTCTAATGGTAATGGTCTCTTTGGCTTTGTATTTTTTTTCCTAATTTTTATCACATATCACTTTAAAAGTGATCGGGAGGATTTATAAGATCACGGAATCACACACGCATCGCGTGTATATGACCGCTCGTATATATTGAAATAACATAAATTGCGTGCATTTATACATTCTAGTCTTATTGACTTTTTATTTGTAAACATGCATAATAGTTTAGATATAGTTCGACTAAATGCTACTCACCTACACTCGTGAGTATATCTGTTATACATATATGAAAAATGTATATTACAAATCAAGTAGTGCAAAACAGTACCAGTCTTATACAAAACTAATAAGTACAATTTTCTGGTGAATTGAAGCTAAAACAACAAAATATAGGAAACAAACAAACTCACCTCAAACTTAAACTCTCCTAAATTCTAAATATTTTTAGTGACACTTCTTAGCAATACAATTTTAACCTTTAACGATAAAAAAGAAGTGGAAGAGCTCAAATCCAAGAATATATAATACCGATTTCTATCTTTTTAACTTTAATGCTTTAACCAACTTTAATGTAACACTAAAAAAAATAGTGACAATTGTATGGGGGGTGACCATCCCCCCTGGCCCTATTGGAGGTGCGCCAGTGGAGGTGGGTAGCGGGCTGTTTGTGCCTTGTGGTTGGTTTGGCATTAAGGGGTGGGGATGATGGTGGGGGTGTTTTAGCGGCGGATTACAATGATGGTGGGAGAGGTAGGCGGCACGCTCATGGGAGAGTTAACAATGTTGTGTTGTGGTTGTTGTGTAGAAGAATGAAGGAAGGGAAGGTAGGTGTCATGGGTGGGGGGTGGGGGGGGGGGGTAGTTGTGGTGATTGTTGGATGGCAGAAAGAAGAATTACAAGAAGAAAAAAAAATCAAACTATAGATGCTTATTTTTTAAATAAAGTGGATAACTGAAATATTCTTTTTGTTTTAACCTAATTCTTTCATTAATAATATTTTTTTTGTTATCATTGCCCTTGAAACTCTGATGAGAGGCACATAATGGGAATTTGGGTCCAACTGCTTCAAATTGGAAACCTCAGGGTTTTAAATGCTCAAATTGGAAGGTAATAATTTAAATTGCTAAAAGTTGTAAAACTTCAGGGATTCTTTGCAATCAGGCTAATTTTTTTATGGGCCAGTCTATGACATGGCCCAAGCAAGAAGAAGGCAAGTGACACCCAAAATGACAAGCTTGATTCTAGCTCGGCCCAACTACATAAACTCAGGAGCTTCTTCAGCCCACGATTTATCCCTATCAGCAGACCACTAACTAATGATGCACAAGTGGAGTTGCATTGGTATGCGTATTTTTTTTTTTTAAAAGTACTCTCTAAGTGCATTTCAGTGATATGAAAAAAAAATGTCGATACTAATTTTATGAACAACAATAAAATAAATTTGGTGACAATCTTATGTCATCAAAATTGTTAAAGTTAATATGTTATACAGTAAAACATCCTTATTTGCGCGCGCGCGCGTGTATTGGATAATTCAGTATTAAAGTATGCCGCAAAAGAATCAATTGACACTTCCAAGCACTTTACTCTAAGTTATATTCCTCCTAACTTTTCTTTTTTGGTTCTTCATATACGTGATTACAAAGTTGAATAAGGATGAGTTGATGGGGAATGGAATATCGTGGACAAAGTTGTGTGCTTTTGAGCAGATCTGTGCTTCTGGCCCTTTGCCGGCAAAGACGCCAACTCCTTGCCTGATAAAAAGCAGACGGAATAAATTTTAACGGGTTGGAGTATTTGGACAAAGCTGCGCGATATTCTCCTTCTGCCTACGAAGCACCAATTTTTGGCGTGAAAAAGAAAGATTGTTTGCAGGATAAAGGATTCTTTAGACAAAATAAGTGGCTCGAGCGCACAAGACTCTCGGTATTATGGGATTTGGAAAGAGTTGATATACGTAAATTACTTTGAATAAAGATATAAAATTAACTTTTTTTTTTTACTTTGAATCCGCACAACCTATGTCACAATAGAACAACTTTAATGTGGCAAAGCTCACCGACACATCTACTTCAGCTGAAGTATGTTTAAACTTAAGAATGATATCAATGGAATCCTTGCGTTTCGGTTTAGTTTACAATTACGTCATAATATCGCTTGTATTTGTTGACCAGAAGGAAGAGTGGTGACGGTGAATTTTTGTGAGAGGACATGCTTGCCCTCTAGCCATTCCCTCTCCTCTCTGACATACTCGGATCACCACCATCTCCCTCTGCCCCCTTCAATTCCAACTACTACCTTTACCAACAATGTATCATCCTAACACCATCAACCACAACCACTGTACCACCCCAACATCACCAACCACCAACACACCAGTCACCACTACAACTAACACTATCGCCACTATTTCTGGGCACACACAAATACATAAATCTTCAAACACGAGAGCGCTCTTGCACACACACACGCACACATTATTAAAATTTGCATTCACATATCATGCCAACCTCCATTACCCAACAATCAGCACGACACCACCACCAGTGACCATCAACGCCAATAGCCTTACTTCGTGCATGTATGTGTGCACGAGCGCGCATTTGCATGTGCCTATGTGTTTACATATCTGTTAATCCGTGTGTGCGCGTGCGTAAAAATTTGGGTTAATTACTAGCATCAGACACGGACGTCTCTATTTAACACCACCCCCTTGCGCCCCATCCACAACTGCAACCACCACCAAAAAGTACAGCTCGTGGATTAAGATAAAATAGTTAAATGAAGTGGGTATGTCAGTCAGTGAGCAGTGACAGCAAGATCACCGTGATGCATGCTCCACATTTGTGTTCCACTTTGAGCAGCAGGGGACGACTCCAATTTACACGTTTCCTCCATCAGCAAGTCACCATCGCACTCAAATTTAGGTATCCCGAAATAAGATATGGAACACTACACAATCAAAATATCTTTCTTGACTGCGTGGTTTTATATATAGATCTATCCAACTATCTTGAAATTAATCAAAATCTCCCAATTAGTTTGTTTTATTCATATGTTGTTTTATATATTTGTTGACTACTTAGAGTCCGTTTGAGATTGATTAAAAAAAATTGATTCAACTTAAATCTTAATCAGTTTTTAAAATCTGATTTAATCAGAATCAGTTTACTGTTTGACAAAAGTAGTTGTAAATTAGATTAAATCTATAAAAAGTGTTTGGATAAAAAAAAATACTTAAATCAGTTTTATTGTAATAAAATGATCATAGAGCACACTCAATAAATAATTTTTTAATATCCAAACAACGTTGACATAACTTTTATTCGTAAATAATTATAACATAGAAGAAAAAATTACAAGATAAGAAGATATAAAAACTTACAGAAATGGTGTGAAGGAAGAGGGCGGATGTATCTCTCTGTGTGTTTTAGCCGTAGGAGTAGAGTAGCAATAGGTATTGAGATAATTTAAAAAATCCTAATTAATTAAGGGGTATGAGAGGTCTTTTTTTATAAAAAAATATGAAGATAGGATGGTAAATTAAAATGTCAAACCTGATTATGAAAAAAATAATTATTTCATAATCCTCACTTTTGAGGATTATATATTAAATCAGTTTTTAGCTTTTGGAGATGGATTAAATCTCTAAATCACAAATCTGATTTAATTTAGATTAAATCAGATTTGACAATCACATAATCAATCCCTAATACCTTCTTAGCTGCAGAAGTGTGTTACACACAGATTACACAAAATAACTCTATACCTGATATTGTAATCAATTAATATGCACTTGATACTTAACAGCAATTAAGGTACCATTTTCCTTTTCTTTTTGAATAAATAATGAAAATAGTATCTCAAAATGTTTCTTGCTTTACCTTGAGCAATAAATATATTGTATGGTTTCAATTTTGGATTGCATTGCAATCTTTTCGTAACGAAGGAATTTTAAATGCTGAAACTCAAATGTCAGGATTATATTTTGTTGAAAGGCATAAACCTCATGGGTTATTTGCAATTAACCATTACTCAATTGAGAAAAAAGGGTTGTTATTTACTCCATTAGTGGATTTCCAAAGAGGAAGAAGTTTGTTGTATTTGATTCACGTACCAATATCATATTGAAAACTTTTGATTGTGGGTATTGTAACCATAAACTAGACCTGCAAGGACAATGTCGTTAGTCGAATGCTTTACAAAAGGTCATGCTCAATAAAAACTATTGGCTGATGTGGAAATATTGGTCATGATTATCTAAAACCGTTAAATATACTGTTAAATATAATTTATTTATGTTTTTCTCTCATCCCGCTTCTTTTCTAACGGTCTTAAATAATCGAGACAAATTATCCAAAACCACAAGCATCTGAGTACTTGGGCGTAAGGAAATCACCATAGGTCATAATTGTATTTATCAGCCGAGTCTTCAAAGTATCCTTATCATATGCTAAGCAGCAATATGCAGACCATCCATACTTGTATCAAAATACTCACTATGATACGTCATCCCGAGAATGAAAGGGGGAAGATATGAACTATCCATTCCTTTATATGTATGAATATACACTCTATAGTACGTCATTCCGAAAGTGAAAGGGGAAGATACGAACTGATCCTTGTTAAGTAGCTGGCAACAATCTTGGTACAAACAAGAAGAATTCTGATAAGCACAACCATCCACTTGATCCATCTACTCACAGCAACTGTTTGTTGACCCTATCTTCAACCATCTGGATCAAGATCCCCTGCTGTAATTCATAATTACAGCAGAGGTGCTGTATCCATTTTTGTGAGAGAGAGAGTAATCATGGTTACGGTCCCTCTCTCTTCATAATTAGGCATTCCCTCTCCTCTCTGACATATGGACTTGATTGAGCAGATTTCGTGGAGCAATTGTTTCCCATATTTTTTGAAAGTTGACTTGCTTCGTATAGACTTGATTGAGCAGAATTTGTCCCAACATGTTGGGATGATGATTGACTTGCTTGATTTGGATTTGGTTCACCAGAATTCGTGCCAGAACTTAAGCCCTTAATACCGACCAAGTCATAGGATCCTCCAAATTGTCCTATGATGTCATAATTATGTTCATCAGCCGAGTCTTCAAACTTATCCATATCATATGCTAAGCAACAATATGCAGACCATCCCTACTTGCATCAATACTCTCTACAATACGTCATCCCGAGGGTGAAAGGGGAAGATAAGAAGTGATCCTAGTATGGAGCTGGCAAGAATCTTGGCACAAACAAGTAGAGCATTTTGATAAGCACAACCATCCACTTGATCGATGTATTCACGTACAGCAACTATTTGTTGAACCTATCTTCAACCATTTATACCTGTCATGTATAAGAAATTAAGAATGCCAATTATCCAAAAGTAGCTCAACCAGGACCATACACATAAAATACACCATCTAGAAGTATTTCTTGAAACTTCTCTTCTTTTTGTCCAATTTCAAGAACTTGTACTGTACACTAGAAGTAGTCAGAGGAACAGGCTCGTTATCTTCAACTGCAATATCTTGATATTATCAAAGTAACATTCCAGACTTGCCAACACATTAAAACACCTATATACAACAAAGGCATGTTATATCCAGATGCCTCAAAATATGCATCTCCAACAGCCTTTTCTTATAGTATAAAGGATCAAAGGACATTTGGGCAAGCAATGAAACAAACATCTGAGAAGGGAAACTAAGTTGGTTTTACCGCTTTCTCTGTTCTTTTAAGTTTTGAGCCAGTTTGCCACTTACTCCCCAAAATGGTTACTTCCCCCCAAGGGGTGAAACCAAGCTTTCCACATGAGTGAGTGACCATGTTTGTGTAACGATTCTCCAAGCATACAGCCTTCAGTTCTTGGCTTTTGAGATCATACAAAGCCAGCCTTATTCCATCATCCCCCTCCTATACTAAAACTTCATCATTCCTGTTGAAGCACAATGGTTGGAAAATCCTTTCACGAACGTCGATCAAGAACTGTTTAGTCCAAGAATCCGCCACGCCGTTCTCTCTCATCACCCAGACCTGACAGTTCTTGCTCTCCCCGTACCAACGGAACAGAGCAAGTAACTCCTTAAATACCCCAATTGATTCCTTAACAGTCGCTCTTTCCATGTCACTTTCTCGACGTGGCAGCATAATCTCTCCGAATTTCTCGTCTGCAAAGTTGAATGACATGATTCGTTCGGGACTTCCCCTCGAAGCTTTCCCATGAACAGCTCCATTAACAAACACGCTCATTGATTGTTCATCAGGGAAATCGATGCCATCAGCTTCGATTTTTCTCCAAGAAATAGTACTAAGCGTGCCCTTTCCCACCGTTGAAGTATTGATTAAAATCGTATAAAATTCTAACAACCCTGTAATCATTTGCCTGGTGATGAAACCCGAATCCAAGAACAACAAACGTGTCGGGTTTTCGCGAAAAACAGGAATCGCGAAGGATGTTGACTTTCTGAGTGGAAGGATTCCACAGGTAAAGGGTGTGGCCATAGTGCTGGAACCTGTAATCAGTCAAACATAGCAAACCATTACGAGAACCAGCAATTCTAAAAGTATCAAACTCAGGGTTGAATGGGATCTCATGGATCGAGAGCCCATCCAATGTGTCCATGGAGAGCATGGAGCAACATCTCTTCCCTGAGGGACTTGTTGGCAGATGAACAGGATGATTATCGCCGTTCAAAGTTGATTGGTTGAGGTGGGTGGTGATGAAATGAGAGTCATTGACAACAGAATACCACGTTTTACAGACACAGGTGACTTTGATCGGGGCTTTCACTGGTAACTTGAGCAGAATCTCAATCAAGATTTCAATTGGGAGGTGCTTGAATGATAAGATGGTATCACTAGACTGTGCTCTCTTGCAACTCTCAACAATTTGGGTCGTCATGGGGATTGAAACTCACTGGAAATCAAGCATTGAGATGGAAACACACTGAAGGACACTCTAAAACTGCAACGTTTACTCGAGAAGTGTAGGGATGATTCATTTCAACTCAGTGTGCTAGTTATATAGGAATGATGCAAAAGTAACCACCCTTCAACGGTACACCAAGTCCAACCCTTTTTTACCCCTTCTAACTATGACAAACAAAGCAACCCCCCACACCCCCACCCATCTCTCTCTCTTTCTCTTTTCCTGTGTTTCTTTACAGATTTAACAAAAACAAAGCAACCAACCTTATCCCTTTTCTCATCCATTTATTTTAATTTCTTTTTCCCAAGAAATACAAAGAAACTCAGAAACGGCCAGGTACATCATAGCGAGGGGAACCCTTGTTTTTGGAACACTTAAGCCTCCCCCACATGGACACCTGAAACACTGCTTAGCTTATAAGAAGTACTTCCTTGAACGACGGTAAGCAGCTTTTAGTTTATTGACTTGCGAGAGAGACAGCACCGCCCTTTATCCACTACCTGGATGGGATTATTCGTGCTGCGCCCCTTTCTTTCTATGAACTAAGCAAGAAAAGGCAACCACCCTTGCCTTATATTCAAGGAACAAGACTTTCGAGTGCTTCACGTTAGATTAGCCACAATTAATCTATGTTTCTATCACGAACTTGATCAACGCTGTGTTTTCTTAATACTTAACACTAATCACTGCCATGTGTGGACCACACGTCCGTTGTCAGTAACTAAGAACTCAGTTATACATGTCTCCTTAAAAAATCGCACCACCCAAGAATTTAGATCAAGTATCTCCTAATAGCGTCTCCTTTATATGCTTTTTGACCGAAACAATCAGAACCATAACCTAGATCAGCCTGTGACAGGCCAGGCCACTCGTGCCGAATATTTTCGTTAATTATACAGCCTTCGGTTGCAAGAAAAATAGTCATTTTAAATAATTTTTTGTACTTTCTCGTCAAACTGTTCATGTGCAACTCCGTACTAGCTTGCAAAATATATCGAAGAAGATATGAAAAGTTTGACAGACGAGTATTAGACATGTTATTAGTGAGACGCATGTCATTGCTTTGAGTCGTGTACTATGTCCAAACTGTTTTGCTACTCTTTATTAATTTCAGTAATATTAGTCGGCACTTCTTCCAAGAGAAGAAAAATAAGGTTAGATATATTTTTCTCATCTGTCTCCGCTTTATTTGTGACTGTTTTAAGGGTGTATGTCGGTGGGCTATGGGGCAGAAGACCTTCTCCTAAGGCTGTCTTCGGTCTAATTAAACATTTTACTTTTCATTATTTATGATTTAGCCCCGTTGAAATTGGATTCCTAATATCTTAATTCTCATAGTCTTGCAATGTTTCGGTTAAGGTGTTCCTGAACAAGCTCTCAATTTTTGAAAAAAAAAAAAGAAGAAAGAGAAAAAACCAGGTTCTCGCCGATTTATTATCTGTTCTAGAAGTTTAAATGTTTTAGAATGAACCGAATAATGTTACACTCTCCTTTACGTATAAACTCTTGATTGCACGTGAAAAGATAAATCAAGGTGTACTACCACCATGTGCGCAAATATACAGAGTCAAAATTGAACTATGATAAAGATGGACCAAATATGCAAGCGAAAAGAATCGAATTCAAGACCTTGCCATAACTAAAGCTCGGATACCTTGTTAAATTACTATGTGCTCAAACTCAAGTTATTAAAGAATGTGCCTAATAATGTTATCATGCTTAAAGAATCATGTTTGAAGTAAGTCTCTTACGTCTAAAAATTAGATATTCATGGGTTGTCACGACTGTCTAACGGTCAAAATTTTTGTTCCTTGAGAAATTACAAATAACCGACGTAAAGTTGACAAAAGAGAGAAAAAAAATAAATCTACATCCATTCAGCATCATTACTGCAAATACAACTGGTAATAAAAATAATCATCTTCACTTTCAAATTGCAAAAGAAGCCATACATATATATATATAGAAAAATCTATGAAGCATCATTATTTCGAATACTAAGCACAATTATCACCTTGATCTCGTAAATTCAGCGCTTCATTATAGCTCTTCATCATCTCTTCTTGCGTTAAATTTCAACCACCGCCACCTATTGACCCCCCCATCATACCCCAAAAGATATAGCTCAATCATTCTACCATTAAACAATCAATCCTTTTGAATATTCCATAAGCGCCACAATTCTTTGATGTTAAAATCATCTTACAATGTCAAATTAATCTAGAATCGGAACCAAATGCACAATTATTGATAACTCCGATCACAATCTTCAGATGACATCAGCACTTACGTCTCTCTCCGAATTGGCACATTTGATTCAGTTACTACTGCATTATTCTTCATTTCTGTTGGAACAAAATACTCACCTCCCACAATCACAAATATAGTATTGAAAAATAATAATAATAATAATAATAATAATAATAATAATATTTGTAATTCCTGAGGCCAGAATTGACATACAGATAAGAGAGTGAAAGGGTATATTACCTTTCTCAAAGCTCTGTTTGGTTGGAGTTGTATGCAAGTCTCTTACTCGCATGCTTTATGATCTTAAAGCACCTTTTGCTGGGAGTTGCGTTCAAGTCTCTTTTGCCGACAAACGCAATGTCCGCTGCCTTTTTACTGCAGCACCATGATATTCCCTCCACTTGCGGTGGTCTAAGTTTTGCACAAAAAGGAACTTATAAAGTCTGTTGAATAACAATTAATGCGCTATCACATAAAACGGCTACTAGAGTCGAGTTCTTTATTCACGAATCAAATCCTAGAGCTTGGTGATTGCTCTAGAAAGAGTGCTAGAGAGAATGATCGTCTGTGACTTATAATCTCTTGGAATATCTCTAACATTTATATAGAGATAGTATTTAGAGACAAACTTTACCTCAAACACTTAGGAGATAAAGATGTATTTATCTCAAATACCTATGAGATAAATTTTGTATTTATTTCAAACATTTAGGAGATAAATATCATCTAAATAACTGTAATTATCCAGACTAACAAATACCTATTATCTGTTAGTGGGCGAATAATGGGTCCACTGACCCAATTTATTAACAGAGTCCTATTCGTGGCATCCAAGGTTATCTAAAAGTAGTCTTTTTGTTAATTAACAAATGCAGAGCAAGTGATTCCTAATGCAAATCAAGTGCTTCCTTCAACTGGTTCCTACTAGTTCTCCATTAATTTTACGATTCAGCACCATCATTTAACAAATGAATGTTGATCCCAACATGACTGCATTTGGATCGCGTGACGGTGCATTTTGGCAACTCTTTGTAGCTGATGTCATGGAAGCAGGTTCACAGCAGATGTGAATGTAATCCGGGTCAGATGTCAAGTATACTAAGGTGAGGCAGAGCACGGATGGAGTAAAGGCAAACACTAAGGCTTCCCAGGCAAAGCCTGAGGAGCGACCATGCAAGGGAAAAGGCGTGGAATGAATGTACGACGACAGTCACAGTCCAATACTTAGGTTCAGAGTTAAGGTCCAGGGTTGGGGTTCTGCGTTAAGGTCCTGTATCTTTCTCCTTCTACAATTATTTAGCTTTGTAATTCTTGAGTGAGAAAGGATAATGAAACCTAAAGTTTTGAAGTCTTCCGGTCCTGAAAATAAATTCTCAAGTTCCCTATTCATAGGATTGATATGTGATGTCATCAAACAACACGTGACACTCCCTGGGAGTGACACCTCACTGAGAGGGCCACAAACACTGGTGTTCTACTGAATGTTGGATTGCATAATCATCCGGCCTTTCCCACACAACTTCGCTCTGTCTGTCAAAAAAGACTGGCCCATACAGTGCCGATGTGGTAGAGAACCCCTTGATCTAGTCGTCACCAGTCTAAAGTCCTTGCAGATTCCCACAGGGCATCGAGAGACACAAAGAACTTGATAGTGGTGATGGAGGGTCCCTACGCACGACTGTCAAGCGAACTAGGCAATACCCTTCAAAGACCTACTACCGTCTCGGGATGACCTGGGATCATGGTCCTTAGAAGTGCCGATGAAAAGCCTCTAGTACTAGAGCTCGTAGACTAGTCACGCAGACATCCTGGCAGAGATAGTGTCCTGAAAGAGTCACCTGTCGTGCGGGTGGGTCCTTGTGTCAGAACACTTAGAATGCACCAAGAGTAGTGTCGCGGAGGAGTCACCTGTCGTGTAGGTGATTCCTTGTGCCGGAGCATTTGGAGCTTGCCAAAGTAGTATTCCGAAAAAGTTGCCTACCCAACGGGCTGACGTAGTGTCTGAAAGGAGTCACCAACTTGACACGCCGAGGTAGTGTCATTGAGAAGTTGCCTACCTGGTGGCCGTGGGAGTGTCCCGAAGGAGATGCTTACTTGGCCAAAGGAGAGTCTTCTTGCTGGAGCATTTAGAACTCCTTGATGCCGATAGAGGAGTCGCCTATCTCAGCGGCAAGTCCTTGTGTAGGAGTACTTAGAGTGCACTAAGATAGTGTCCCGAAAGAGTAGCCTACCCCGCAGGGTCAGGATACTGTTTCGAAATAGTCACCTACCTAGCGGTAGGGGAGTCTTATATGGAGCACTTGGAGTTCCCTGACAAAGATAGTGCCCTAGAGGAATCGTCTATCCCACGGGTGAGTCCTTATGCCGGACCACTTGGAGCTCCCTGACGAGGATAATGTCCTGGAGGAGTCCCATGTCTTTGCAGAATACTGCAATTCGATGTAAGATAAAACAAGAAACTACTATGTTAAAAAAATGTAAACATAACGCAGTAAAATGTCCTTAAAAGTAGTTTTGACCCTTCGGAGATTATATCTCAATGCTCAAGGTCTCGGACGGCTACCCTCAAGGACTCAACAATCTCTTGTTCGCTAACGAGCACTCGAATAGCGAAGGCTAACATGAACAGCTCGTTGCTTACTTTTATCACCGAAACTACATGAGAACATAAATGTCTAAAGATAGAAAAAGAGAAAGCCTTGATTGCTTTCAGTGTGTCTAAAATGAGAGAAGAGCTCGTCCTTTTATATTGAGAAAACAGGCATCGTAAAAATGGTAAACAACAAAAGTCAACTGTGTAAATAAAGCAAATCTGGTAAATATGGTAATTAGCAAAAAGTCAACTCCTTAAAGAAGGTAAATGACTTTGTAACGGCTAATTAATTTGGACAAACAAGGAGTTAATTTTGAGATGTTTCTCAAGACATAAAATGGCTACTTGATTTAAACAGAAAGAGAGTCAATTTCGAATTTGTCTGTTAATAAATCACTTCAATTTTGATCAACGAATCCAATAGAAGATTTAAATAAAATTTTTGGCTTTGAAATACTTTTGTAATTTGTTTACCAAATCCAACAATCCCCCAAATATTTTAGAGGCAAAAATAAAAAGGATCGGAGTGGTGATAGCAGCATAAAAGCAAGCAATGCATAAGCACCGGTGTCTTTTGGACTATAAACCAATGCATAGGGTTGATAAGACTTGACCAACAGGAACTTGGTGAAATTTAAAATTGGGCTAATTACATCTATCTCCCTGAGGTTTGGGGGTAATTACATGCGAGGACACAAAGTTTCAAAATGTAACAATTATGTCCGTTGACAAACGAAATACAAAAATACTTAACGGTTCTGACAAAAAGACCAAGTTTCCCCTAAATAAAAGTTGAAATCCTGATTTGCCCCTGGGAGGCAGAAAGCGGGAAAGTCCACGATCGTGTGAACAGTTATTTATTATCCCTTTTCTCTCTCTCTCTCTCTCTCTCTCGCTACCCGTCTGTTCATCTTTCTTCATCACCAAAAAAACCCTAAAAATCGCTAGTTCGTGGAAGATTGAGGTCGTGGTTGACGTGAGAAGACTGCGCAAGAAACATGTTAGCATTCACGAACCCATTTACAACCCAATGTCTATCATTTTCTTGAAATGTTAATACACTGTGTTTGGGTTTCTTTTCTGTAAAATGTACGTTTTTTTTACACTCATTTTCTCATAGATCAACACATCGTAGATGATTGCATGTTATGATATTCCATTACTCAGTTCGAATTTTAGGGTTTACAGTTTTCTGTGTCGATTTAAATGTATGTCTGTGATAGCATGCAAATGTAAAGTGTCTAGGGTTTTTTTCTTGAGATATGTCTTTAATTGAAAATGTAGTGGGTTGTATGTTATGTAGGTTAGTTGCTCATCATGTATTTGCTGTATCTGTTTAGGTATAGTATCTTGCGGGAATGAAAAATTGGGTGTTTTTTGTAAAAACCTTAATTAGTGACAAATGATGTTGTATATTGTTGTTTATGCAGTCTTTTGCCCTTACATGTTAATCTATAGCCTTTACATATGTATTTAAATGTAGGATTTTTTTTTCTTTTTTTGATCTTATACCAGGTTCAGTTATGGCTTCTCTTAACCATGATCTTAGGGTGCATTATGATAACAAGTTTGAGTTCACTATACCCAATGTTGATCCAGATAGGTACAGTTACATAGAGCTGCTAGAGGACATATGTAGTCTGAGACTTCAGGATGTTTTGAGCAATATTAGTGTAATGGTTGCCATAAGTGCTTTGGTTGGTGGGACTGAGATGTGTATTGACATTGTAGATGATAGGAGTTTGATGGAAATGTTTAGGTTAAACAAGATAGTGAAAGTGATAAATGTTTATGTGTCTGCTGTGGAGGCAGTACCAGAAATGGTATATGAGACCCTACAAATTGGGGCTGCTCTTGAAGAAGAGTCTGGGCAAGTAGAAGATGATGTAGTTGTTATGCCCAGGGTGAGCAGTAATGAGGATAGGGTGGAAACAGGGAACAGGGAGACCAGGGAGGAGGTTGTAACTGAAACAGCTAACAGTGAACACAGGGATGATGATATAACTGAAACAGATAACAGAGATAAGGATACAGCTGAAATAGATAACAGAGATAAGGATACAACTGATACAGCTAGCAGAAGAGATAAGGATACAACTGAAATAGATAACATAGATAAGGATACAACTTAAACAGATAACAAAGATGAGGATATAACTGAAATAGTTAATAGAGAGGAAGCAAGTGAGGAGGATAGTGATGAAGTAAGTGACAGTGAGGGCAATAGTGAGGATGAAAGTGAAACAAGAGAAAAGGTGAGTAGTGAGGAGGAGGATAGTGATGAGGCAAGAGACAGGGGGCAGTGGTGAGGATGTAAATGAAACAGTGAGGGGAGTGGTGAGCAGTGAGGAGGAGAGTGATGAAACAGTGAGGACATTGATGAGCAGTGGTGAGGACAGTGAGGATGAGGATGTTAGCCTAGGGGAAAGTGATGATCTAGATTCAAATAGTGATGATGGGGTGGGGATGATATGCCTGACTATGAAGGGATGACTGTGAACCACAACATGACAGTGACTTTAGTGTTGATGTAGGGAAGGATAAAAATGAAAAATTGAGAGGAAAGGTCTTTGAAAAGCCAACTGCTGGGCCTATTTTATTTGAGGTAGGCCTGCTATTTGAGGATGTACATTCATTTAGAAGTGCATTGAAGGACTATGTGATACAAGAGGGGTTTAAGTTGGTCAGAGGTAAGAGTGATTTTGTAAGAGTCAGTGGGCATTGTGCAAGATATAGCTGCCCTTGGAAAATTCATGCATCTGTATGCCCTAATAAAACAACATTCAAGATTAAGTCTATTGGACCAGCCCACACTTGTGTTGGAGAAGGCAGAATCCCAGAAGCTACATCACCTTGGATTGCTGACAAGCTCATAGATCTCATTAGATCAAATCCAGATATTAAAATTGCTGGTATGATGGCAGAAATACAGAAGTATGGGGTGCAACCTAGTAGAATGCAGTTATATAGGGCCAAGAAAAGGGCATTAGATGAGATAGATGGAGGACATGCTGAGTCATATGCTAAGATTCCAATGTATAAGGAGATGGTTAGGAGAACAAACCCCGAAGCAATGTTGGAATTAGAATACAATAGGCCTCACATCACAGCTCCACCTTCATTCAAAAGGATGTTTATCACCTTTCCTGCCATGATTGATGGATTCCTAAAGGGGTGTAGGCCATGGATAGGGTTTGATGGATGCCATCTGAAAGGAACATATGGGGGTGTCCTGCTGGCTGCCATTTCCTTTGATGGGAACAATGGCTTATTTCCTGTAGCATTTGGCATTGTTGAGAGTGAGAACAAGGACAGTTGGTAGTTTTTCTTTGGCCATCTGAAGAACCAAATTGGAGAGGGCAGGGATGAGCAAGCAGCCTTGGACATTTATGACTGATAGGCAAAAGGGGTTAGGGGAGGCAATCAACCATATCTTTCCCAATGTCTACAATAGGCACTGTTGCAGGCATGTATATGCAAATTTCAAGGCTAAGCATCCTGGCTTGTTGTTGAGAAATAGCTTTTGGATGGCTGCTAGGGCTTATAATGCAAAAATATTTAAGTATGCAATGGAAAAAATAAAGGACCAAAGTAGGGCAGCTTATGATTGGCTTACTAACCTGCCATTGTCATCATGGACAAGGTTTGGATTTGATCCAATGGCAAGGTGTGATAGTATCACAAATAACATCACTGAGAGCTTCAATAGTTGGTTAGGGGACTTGAGGTATTTGCCTGTGTTGAGCTTGGTGGAGCAGCTAAGGAGTAAACTGATGGGTAGGTTTCACATGAGGTTGCAATTAGTATCAACTTGGGACATTGTTGTACCCCCAAGGATTTAGGCAAAGCTGAACAAGAATAAAGAGGCAGGTAGAAAATGTACTCTTCTAGTAGCTGATGACAATGAATTTCAAGTAACTGAGTTTTGCATCAACTACATTGTTAATCTTGAGAGGATGAGTTATGAATGTAAGGTATGGGATGTGAGTGGGATTCCTTGTAGGCATGCTGCTACATGCATATATTACAGAAGAGGTATGCTTGAAGACTTCTGTGATCCTTACTTCCACAAGGACAATTTTTTGAAGGCCTATGAAGGTATGATTCATCCTGTACTAGACATGAAGTTGTGGCCTGATATGGAAGTAACTCCTCCAACAGTTTTACCCCCACCTCTGAGAAGGGTCCCAGGCAGGCCTAGGAAAAATAGAAAAAGGCAAGCAGATGAGCCAACACCAAGTCAAACCAGGTCAAGCACACTTAGGTGCTCACTGTGCAAGGAGTTTGGATATAACAGAAGGACATGCCAAAGAGCTCCTGTAAGAGCAAGGGTATGACTAACACCTACCAATAGTCTCTGTATTTTTTTAACTTATTCTTTCTAATGGTTTTTTTACATCATACACAACAGGCCACCAGTTATGCTGTTGCTGCTCCTTCAAGCTCCCAAGCTGTTGCTCTTTCAAGCTCCCAAGCTGCTACTCCTTCAAGCTCCAGACCTTAGGGTTTCAGTTTAAATGTCCCAAGCTGTTGCTCTTTCAAGCTCCCAAGCTGCTACTCCTTCAAGCTCCAGACCTTAGGGTTTCAGTTTAAATGTGACTTTTGTAAATGTTCCTTTTGTAAATGTTCTTAAGGTGTAAACTTTTGTAATTAGCAGTCTTTTTGGACATGACTGTAGTGACTGTAATTGCTTAGGGATGCTAATCGTGCTTAGGGATGTTAATTACATTTGCATTGTTGTTGAAAGATATCAAGATGAATTTAGGGATGTTATTTTATATTGGATGAAAGATGTGTTTTGGACTTGACAGTCCTGTGCTATGAGTTGCATTGTTATTGCAATGTTAGTTTGGGTATGAGTTTGAGAATGAGTTGTGTCATTTTGGAGTTAACTGTTACAGGTTTGGTAAGTTGTGGATATGGATGATACGTGTCATTTTCAGTTTGGACATAAATGTTACACGACTGCATTGATAGTTGGACATAACTGTTACAAAGATGTTGAAGTTTGGACATCTTTGCAATAATCACCATACAATATCTACTGTAAATACTGCTGTGCACATTTGTTGCAAACAAGAAGTTACTTCACTAAATAAAAGGTTTGACATACACAAATTACTTCACTAAAGAAACAAGAACAACCATTACATAATAGTCATCAAATACTACAGCCCTAAACTGCCCAAACCCTACTACTTCACTCCAATGGCAATGGCCAATAAACACATCGAGAAACAGCCTATCAAAGCCATTTTCAACAGTTTTATGATCTCTTCCAAGCTGTCAACCCTCATAACTAGTGGCCTATCATGCTCCATTGAACCACCAAACTGACCCATGGCTTCAGGTACATTCTGGGTGCCAAGCTGGAGTGCAAGAAGGCCAAGATTGGTAGGATTGCACCATGCAAACATGTTGCACTCTCCGAATGGACATGTGTAGTACAACTTATGTTTGTTATTGTTGGACTTATTGTTGGACTATGAAACCTTAATCGAAGCCTTGTGTCCACAATTGTAATGCTTGTCCTCATTGTTCAGGTCACATGGTTGATTCGATCTCTTACGTCTAATGCTTGAAGAAGACATGAACAATCAGCAAATGAAAAGGATATAAGTGCTTAGGTAACAAACATGAAAAATCTGAAAAACACACTGGGGACTTTTAACAAACATCTGGTGTGCATATATACCAGTAGATATAGAGGCATATATAACAGTAGATGTTTGGGGATTAACGAAGACAGCAAAGTCAAAACTTTGGTTGGCAACCCTAATTTAGAGTAAACCCAAATTTTGCCCTAAATTCGTAACCCAAGGTTAGCTCAGTTTACCTTCAATATGCTGTGGCTTTTGAATATCCTACTTTGCAATCACACAGAATCCAAGCTGTCCACCTTCGTGCTTAGTCCGTCAAGCAAATTTGTCTCAGTCGTTCATAGGGTTCATTGTTCTTCTTTTGCAATCGCATAGAATGTCCAAATTTCATCTTTCTGTCCATTTGTTTAATACCCACTTGAGTTAACAAGTACAGTTTGAAATTGGAAGTGGGAAATGCCTGGCACATGAGAATTTTTTTGCCTTATATTGTTCTATACAGTATAAGGGTAAATTTAGGATTTTCAAAATACGTATTGATGACATCATAAAAAAGTACACTTTTTGGACGAAACCTTGACAGATGGACACGGGTGATACATTTGAAACACTTTTGGTCACGGAATGTTACATTTTGAAACTTTGTGTCCTTGACTGTAATTACCCCTAACCTCAGGGACATATGTGTAATTAGCCCTTTAAATTTCTATGAACCTCCTTCTTGATTATGGACCAGAAATACATATCACCCACACTAAAAACTCTGAGCAAAGCAGTTTATCACTATTTGGCACGTTTTGGCCATGCACCGTACCTGGATTTCATGAGTGTTCTAGAGAAGTTGCCTAATTTCTCATAGAAGCGGCCTCACCTCGACACTCATATAGGGTAATCCATCAAGTCTGTAATGCAATCAAACACACCATCCAACTTGGGCTATGGATTCCATTAAGAGCTAATGCTTAACCTCTAACGTTACAGTTATACACTATCCTACATCATAAGAATAGACTGTCACGATATAATTTGGATAGTGTCTTAACTGATCAACCAGTTGCGTGTTATTACCCATATGAACCTAATTCCTGGGATCATCATTCACATAGGTTGGGTTCCCACCACTGTTGACCTTTTTTAGGCATAAGTCTCATTTCCCTCAATGTATTTCTCACTAACTTCATGCTTAGTGGTTTTGTCAGAGGATCGGCCAGGTTCAACTCTGACTTCACAAAATTAAGGGATATAACCCCATCATTCAGCAGCTGCCACACAATGTTATGTCTTAGGCAAATGTGCTTATTCTTGCCATTATAAGCTTTGTTCTTAGCGCTAGCTATCGCAGCCTGGCTATCACACAACATTGACACAGATGGAATTGGTCGCATCCATAAAGGGATGTCTGCAAGTAGGTTCCTGAGCCACTCTGCTTCAGTACCTGCCTTCTCTAAGGCAATAAACTCGGATTCCATCGTAGACCAAATTGTGCAAGTCTGCTTGGAAGATTTCCGAGAGACTACTTCTTCTCCAAGAGTAAAAATATACCCACTCGTGGATTTTGTCTCATCTACATCAGAGATCCAGTTAGCATCACAATATCCTTCTAATGCTGCAAAAATCCATGAAAGCATAGAGAATAGTCCACGGTGCCTTTCAAATATTTAAGCACTCTACATAAAGCAATCGAATGATCCTTACCGGGATTATGTGTGTATCTACTAAGTCGGTTTACAACATATGCTATGTCAGGTCTAGTACCATTCATCGAGTACATGACTACCAATTATTTGAGCATATCCAGACTGTGAGATACACTACTATCTTTATTCAATTCCTTTTCAACTGAATACTAGAATCATATGGAGTGCTAACATGGATACAATCAAAATGACCAAAATTTCTTAACACTTTCTCCACAAAAATATTCTTGAGAAATTTTATAGCCATTACTTATTCTATTCAATTTAATTTCAAGAAGAACGTCAGCCTTACCTAAGTCTTTCATGTCAAACATAGAAGAGAGGAAGTTTTTTACCTCATCGATTGAGTTTCGATTCTCTTTCTAACGCGGGTTTATGAGGTTTCTTAGTTGTTTTTGCTTCCACACATATTTGACATTTTTCCCATTTGAAAACTATTACGTTAGTTAGAGTTCCCAATTCTTTCATTTTCTTGATATAAGGATGGTTCTACCTAACGTTATAATTTTCTTGATATAAGGATAGTTCACAAATCCAAGCCTAGCATGCCATAAATCAACGCAATCAAGCAAGTAAGCAGAAGAAGCATTTTCATTCATAATATCAAGAACATTCAATAGGAACAAACCCTTGTCAAAGTACCCTTTCCCCACAAACATCCCATTCTTGATCATCACTTTATTTGATTCAAAAATGACTTTCACTCACAAGCAAAGAGACAGACACACGGTTCCAACGAATTTCTACATGCAGGACATCACAAAGAGAGAGGATCTTCCCAGAGGTAAGCTTCAAATTAACTTTTCCTTCGCCAATCACTGGCGCGGGATGAGAGTCACCCATGAACACTTGTTCCTCTCCTTCTCCTACTCGTGCATATAAGGTAAAGGCACTTCTGTTGCCACATGTATGCTTGGTAGCACCAGAGTCTACCACCCAAGCTTTTTTCTCTGCCACAATATTTGTCTCGGAAATAACTACAACAATAACATATGCCGCCTCAATTAGGTCAGTTCTCTGAGGGGCACGATTGTCACTTTCTTTTTAGATACTGTACTGTGCGACATAGTGGCCTGATTTGCTGCAAACAAATCAATCACCTTTCTTTTTAGCATTACTATCTTACGGCTTAAGGTGATTAGGTTTGGGTTTTTGTCCATGGGTAGGCCTAGACCAAATCTATTGTTCTTCCTATTGTGGTTCTCATGTGGTTTGTCATGTCTTTCCTCAATCAAGTTTGTCTTGAATATAAATTCCTTGGCTTTAGCATCTTTCTCCCGACTCCTATTTTTCTCTTCAATTTGTATATGCATTATCACATCTTCTAGGGTCATGTCCTTCTTCTTGTGCTTCATCATGCTTTTGTAGTCCAACCAGGACTCAGGAAGCTTTTCAATCAAGGAGCCAGTTACAAAGGGTTCAAGCCCTCTTTGGTGAGTTCGGCTACAACTAGGTGAAATTCATGGATTTGGGAGGACACGTCTCTCTCTTCTGACATTTGAAATTACAAAAATTCGCATATCACATTTTTTTGGTACGAGCATCCTCAATCACATACTTCTTATTTAACGCATCCCAAATATCAGGGGCATAAGGGTAACTACAATAAATGTCACACATCACATTGGAGAGGAAATTCAAAATCATGCCCTTGTATATTTTATCTGAGGTTTCCCAAACAAAAAATTTCTTTTCGAAATCTTTGGGATCGGTATCTACCTTTAGTGTGGGTTTAGGTACGGTAAGGACAAAGTCTAGTTTGGCAATGTCTAAAATTAAGAGAAGTTTGCTTTGCCAGCGTTTAAAGCTTAAGCCATTGAATGGCTTAACTTTCATAAGGTTAGGAATGGCTCTAGTAGCTATTAGCATAGCAGCATCCATAACTACTCTTAAGATTGTAAGATAAAACAGAAAACTACTATGTTTTTTAAAAAACTGAAAAATAGCGTAGAGAACTTATCAAAAATTTGAACAGACTGAGGCGTGTGTTGCAATGTTCTTAAGAGTAGTTTTGCCCCCTCGAAGATTAAATCTCAGTGCTCAAGGTATCGAATTGCTACCCTCCAGGATTCAACAGTCTCTTCTTCGCTAACAAGCACTCGAATAGCGAAGGCTAACATGAATAGCTCCTTACTTGCTTTTATCACCGAAACTACAAGAGAATAGAAACCTGCATAGAGAGAAAAAAGAGAGCTTTGATTGATTTCAGTGTGTCTAAAATGAGAGAAGAACTCGTCCTTTCATAGTGAAAAAATAGGCAACGAAAAAATGGTAAACAACAAAAGTCAACTCTATAAATAAGGCAAATCCGGTAAATATGATAATTAGCAAAAGTCAACTGCTTAAATAAGCACTACAAGAAACAGGGTCTTTAGCAACCGCATTTAGCGACCGCCACAAAATGTGGTCGCTAAAGCATAAGTTAGTGACCGCAGCAGGAGCGGTCGCTAAATCTAGTCTAAATTGCATTATTGACCACATTTAGCGACCGCTTTATCGGTCGCTAAATTGATGACCTTTTTAGCGACAATTACGAAAGTCGCTAAATGGGGTCGCTATAATTCTAACTACTAAAGTCAGATCTCTCTCTCTCTCTCTCTCTCTCTCTCTCTCTCTCTCTCTCTCTCTCTCGTGTTGTGCATCCAAGCTGCGAAGTGAGTGAACTATCGTGCATCCAACCTGCGCTGTCGTAAACCACCGTTACCCTCACTGCCAAAGACCAACCTCTACAACCGCGCCCACTCCGGTAGAGCCGACCTAGCCAAAAACTAGCTCACAACGCCGCGAAGCCACCTTGCCGTATGGTTACCGGCCGTGCCACCGCCACGCACTACGCCGCCGCCAAGCCCACGCCCTACGCCGCCTCCAGGTGTGTTACATCTATCCCATGATTAGCGTTTAGGTTTTAATTTTCCTGATTTAGGGTTTTTCTGATTCATTGTAAAAAATTTATTGATTTAAAAGAAATCTCATAGTGAAATCTCTGATCTATGAACTGATTTGAAATTATCGATTTTGGAATCAAAAGTGAAAATTTCATGTGCAGTTAGTGGATTTGAGAATCTGTTAGTGTGTAAATTTGCAATAATTTTCAAGACTCAAGTCGTGTGAGATTTATAGTTTACGGCAGCTCTTGACTCAAATCTCCCAGAAACTTTAACACATTTATTCTCAGCTTGGCCGATTTTTACTAAAAATCAGTCGGATGTTCCGAAAGGCCATTTTGCAGTTTACGTTGGAGAGATTCAAAAGAAGCGTTGTGGTTCCTTTATCTTACTTAAATCATCCTCTTTTCCAAGACCGATTACATTGGACAGAGGAAAAGTTTGGTTTCGATCATCCAATGGGTGGTCTAACCATTCCGTGCACAGAGGCTGCCTTAAAAATCAATCTCACGGCTAAACTGATGATTTTATGAAAGAAGCTGAAAATTGAGCAACCCTCTATAGTTTTGGCAAGAGGGTTTTAACATTCACTGTTTGTTTCCATCCTGGATGAGACTTTTTTGTTGTATTAACCTAGATGAGAGTTGTATATCCATGTAAACACTACTTCAGGAACTTGATGGGAGGCAGGAAATCCCTACATAAGGGCCAAACAATAATCATGACTTTTTTGTTGTATTAACCTAGATGAGAGTTGTATATCCATGTAAACACTACTTCAGTAACTTGATGGGAGGCAGGAAATCCCTACATAAGGGCCAAACAATAATCATGTGCTTTTTTTAATTGAATAAGTCAATTATAGCTTGTTTCTGAACTTTCTAATATTGACTGTCCTCTTCTAGTATATTCTGAAAGAACGCACTAGTGACTCAACTTGTAAATTTTGCAATACTTTCATGACGTACATCCAATAGAGCTGTTGGAACCATTAAATCTACGCTCTTCCTGTTTTGACTCAGGAGGAAGTCATATAATTGGTCACCAAAGCACTTTGCAGGTGGAACTAAATGCGTACATCCAACAAAGCTGCCGCATAATTTTGCAATACTTTCATGACTCAACTTATAAATTTGCAATACCTTCAGCCAACCTGCGACTAAATGCATTAAAGTTTCTGGGAGACTAATGTGACATGCTCTTAGTATATGAGATCGTAGCTGAAAAGTTTTAGTGTTCATACTATTTTTAATGTGTCACATACACGCAAACACACTTCTTTATCTTTGTATGTTCTTTGTGTATATGCATAATGTTGTTGTCACCTAGATCACCTTCTAAGTGTCAAATTCGAGGTGCATCAAAGTATAATTCATAACATTCTCCAAGTGTGGAAGCTGTAATTTGTCTTAAGATAAATTATTGTTGGTGTCACTTCAACAAGCTAAAGAAGTGAAATAACACTTGTAGTTTCTTTTGGACCTAAGTGTCCTGTTACTGGGAAAAGAATTCAAGGGGTATGTATTTCTACTACTTACTTTTGATTTTAATGGTTTTAATGTGGCTGGCAGTGAACATTGTTTTAATTCATTAGGTAAACTTGCAGTATGCGTAAAGGATGCAGTCTATATTTATGTTTTGCGTTGTAGTTTCTTTGTTCTTATGGATATGTTGGATGCATATTAAGTTTTGCTTTACATGCCTTGTTAGTTGTCTTTAGAATGTCTCGTAATTCAAGACAACATAGTATTTTAGATGGTTTTTACTAGCGCATGTTGGATTAGCTGTCTTAGGATTTTAAAAGCATACTTGTTCGTTTGGCAGATTTTAAAAGCATACTTGTTCATTTGAGAATTGAGATTGTTGATGGAGGATGGGACCCAATTGGTTTGAAATATCTGATACGTGCATTTTGAACAGTTTTTTTTCCATTTGAGCATTGATTATTTGATTTTTTAATTTTAGATTGTTAATTATGCATTGAGCATTTGAAAATTGAGATTGTTGACGGAGGATGGACCCAATTGGATTGGGATATCGAATATGTGATTAGGGCTGTATACGAACCGAGTTCGAGCCGAACATGGGCGTGTTCGAGCTCGGTTCGTGTAAGACTTGGTATGTTCGAACTCGGCTCGAGTTCGTTAAGGGGTCAGAAAAAATTGTTCGAACTCGGCTCGAGTTCGTATCCTTCAAACTCGGGCTCGGCTCGCTCAACTCGTTTAATTAAACGAGCCAAACTCAAGCTTCAAAGCTTGACTCGGGTTCTTGCACAAAATCAGATGAAAACCCTAATTTTCTCAGATCTGTCAATCCCTCAATCCCTAATTTTTTTAGATCCCACAATCCCTCAAGCAACTACTTCATTGCAAAGGATATACATACCTCAGAAGATGGAAGAAACTCCAAAAATCAGCAAAATCGCACCATTGATGAAGCTATACAGCGCACGACGGCCATCGATGAAGCTCAACAGCGCACGAATCTGAGCCATCTGCTTTCGCATACCCCCAATATCATCATACCTGATTTGGTTTGTGGGCTTGTGGCCAGTCTTGAGAAGGCGCATTACGGCCGGTTGTGTTACCGAAAAGAGAGGACTTGGCTTTGTAACGAGAGCTAAAGTGGTCTGGCGTGGTGTTGCCAGTGGTGTGGGCGGCGATGTGGCCGGTGGTGTCGTTGGTGGTGTGGACGGAAGTGTGGCCGGTGGTGTGCCAGTGTGATGAAAGAGGCTCTGAGAGTCTGAGAGAAGGAAAAGAAATGAGAGAGAGAGAGAGAGGATAAGAAGATTTAGATATTTTAGGGGATATATTATATATTTAATAGGTAAATGAACCGATGTTCGTTTATAAGGCTCGGCTCGTGTTTGGCTTGTTAAGTAAACGAGCCCTCTCGTTCACGAACATTAATAAACAAACACTATCATGTTCAAACTCGGCTCGTTTAATAAACAAACTCTAAAATTGTGTTCGTGTTCGGTTCACTTATTATATGAACGAACATGAACGAGTTCCAAAGGGAACGAACAGCGAGCTGTTCGTGAACAACTCTGTTCATTTACAGCCCTATATGTGATCTAGTTGAATGGTGGGTTGAAATTAGGTTAATTAGGTTAACGCGGTAATGAAACATGACATGGTGGATTGAAATTAGGTTAATTATGTTAATAAGGTTCATCTTCCATGGCGTGAAATTCTGGTTCCGCCCTAAATTTGCCCTAATCAACGTTGATTAATCTTGATTAGTGCTAATCAACACTTATTAGCACTGATCAACACTGATTAAGCTAATCAGCCCTCACTATCCTTAATTAACCCTGGTTAACACTTTGTAGCCCAGATTAGCACCTAGGAAGCACCAACACTTTATATGAGTCAAGGTATAGCTATCTGACACCTACCGACACCCCGACACGTGTCCGGCACCTCTCTGCGGTGTTCTGGTCGGTGTCGGATGCAGTGTCTGTGTTCGTGCTACCTATATTAGCACTAATCAGCCCTAAGTAACACTAAATAGCCCTAATTAGCACTGTTTAGCCCTAATTAACACTGATGGACAATAAATAACCCTAATTAGCACTAACCAGCCCTGATTAGCCCTATTAAGCACTAATCAGTCCTAATTAGCCCTAAGTAACACTGATGGACACTAAATAGCCCTAATCAACACTGATTAGGCTAATCAACCCTGAATTCGCCCTGATCAACACTGATTAATCTTGATAAGTGCTAATCAATACTTATTAGCACTTATCAACACTGATTAGGCTAATCAGCCCTTATTATCCCTAATTAATTCCTAGTTAACACTTAATAGATCTGATTAGCACCTAGGAAGCATGGACACTAAATAGCCCTAATTAGCAATGTTCAGTCCTAATTAATACTGATGGACACTAAATAGCCCTAATTAGCCGTAATTAGAACTAATCAGCGCTAATTAACACTAAATTGCCCTAATTAGCAATAATCAGCTATGTTCTAGCCCTAATTAACACCGATGGACATTAAATAGCCCTAATTAGCCATAATTATCCCTGATTAAACTAATAAACACTGATTAGGCTAATCAGCCCTAATTAACACTAATTAGCCCTATTTATCCCTAATTACCCCGTATTATCCTTACTAAGCCCTGATTAACACTGATTAGCACTCACTTGTAAGTGACTACTCAATATATATGTTTCAAATTGAAGGTTAATTTTGAACTTGACTTGTATAGGTTTATCAGGCAGTGAGAGATATATATCATGTCAGTGGATAGAAGTTGGATGCAACGAATGATTGCTCCAAGTAGGATTGGGGTATCGAAAGAGTTTAGACAAGGAGTGAACGGGTTTATTCTATTTGCTTTGAATCAACGGGAGTTTGTGGATGATGGCACGATTAAATGTTAGTGCAATGATTGTCAGCTCTTAAGTTGGAAAACCCCCGATGATGTAACTTTTGATCTGTTCCGTAGAGGTTTTATGAGTAATTATACGAATTAGACTCAGCACGGGGAACCAATTCGGAGGGTGCCCATTGAGGTCACCTCTGAGTTCAGACAGTACAGTCCTAGAGATTCGAGATTTTCCCAGTATCAACATATGGTAATGGAAGCTGGGCCAGTGGGATCCAGGATTTTCCCAGTATCAACGATGTTGTTGATGAGCCTTTTGCGATTTAGGCAATGCTGGAGAAGAGGTCGATGCTGAAGCCCTTCGTGATGATGATGATGGTGATGATTACGACGACGATACTGAGGAAGACGTTGATGACGAAGAAGAAGACGATGAAGATGAAGGGGACGAAGATGACGAGGAGGAGGAAGACGTTCCGTTATCTATTAGTGATAGTGATTGACTGTGTAGATTAAAAATATTTTTGTCAATGTACTTTTAGACATGCCTGTTTATTATATAAATTGAATTAGTTATTAATTGATGGTGATTTACTCTTTAAAATGGGTTGTCTTTTATAGTCAGCAGTGCCACATTGTTAGCATACTAAGTTTTGCACTTAAGTTGTTTATTATTCGGGCGAACCACGTTGTCATTAATTTTCTTTTAGACTTAAGTTGTTTATTATTCGGGCGAACTACATTGCCTCTTCCAGCCACCCCAGAGCAGAGGATTACTGCTCATGTCCTAAACAATTAGTTTGTTTTTAATTTTCAAAGCTCAATTCTATTGTAATACGCACTTATATTGGGATTGATGTATCTCTCTGTGATTTCTTGTAATTAGTTTTGTTAAGGATTGTGTTATGACCAAGATCGGTCCTATTATCAAGGCTCACCTCCCCCAGCCTTATACGACGTGGGGGTCGTGGATGGAATCAGACAAGGAGCTTATCTGGGGGAAGTTTTTGGTAAGGAGCGCAGTATTTTTCATGTGATTTACTTTCGCGGTTTTAGAAGTACGTTATCGCTGAATTTTTCTTGCTAACTGTGTTTTTCAATTGTGTTGAATTATGTTCAGGACTATTTCAAATTTGAGTCGAACGGAGAGCGAGAACTCGGGAGGCAAGTGTGGGAGTGGCATTGTGTCGAGAACTACAAGAAATGGATGTTGAATGCAATGAGGTGGGCGCTAGCTCGGGCGGGTACATCAGATATATCTATGACCAGGGACCACAACCCTGAGTACTTCTCCAGAACCATGTGGGGGCAGCTGGTGTCTCATTGGAGTACTCCAGACTGGGCGAAGCTGAGTGAGCGAGGCAAGGAGATAACTCACAGCGAGAAGAAGATGAAGCACAGTGCTAGTTCCCGTCCATTTACCGTGCACGAGCTGAGGTTGATAGAGGACGACCCTGACAGGAGGCCCCCTACATGGCTCCGCCATTTTGAGTACACACACCAGAAGAGTGATGGGAAGTGGGTGTCTAAGAGCGCTAAGTAGTTTGCGGTGAGCACATAACTCATGTATTACTTTTGTATTCCTATTGCATTTTTCGCTATTGCGGCCAATAGAATTTCTCTAACATTTTCGTTGTTTTCTTATACAGAGTTTGTATAGAGAGAGAAAGAGAGAGAGAGAGAGAGAGAGAGTTCAGGCCAACTCCCAGCTAGACGGTAGCCAGACAATGGATGAGTTCTCATTGTGGTCAGACACTACGGGGGGTCCTAGGAAGGACCGTATACTTGGCCACCCTCGTCAGTTCGCACGAGCGTTGCTAGCCGGCAGACCTCAATCGTCAGGCGAGACCAGTTGTAGCGGTCCTCGGGCAGATAGATGCGACAGAACAAGCGTGCTTCAACATAATGTTTGATGCGCCCCTTCAGATGATGATCGATGACGGTTATCTATTTTTAAAGGGGCCCAACTTCATGTAATACAAATGTTCTTAAGTACTTATGTATATTGTGATCTATATGTGATCTTGATTTGATATATGATGTTGAATCATTTGTATGGCTTCGTGCAGGGCGATACTGATGATCCTAGTGTCGGTGGCCCCCAGGGCGATGAAGATGTTGTTGGATCGAACGTGCCTTCTCATCGAGGAATGAAGAAGATGATGACGGGGCTAGTTGTTTTACCGACGAGTGATCTAGATAGAAGTTTGGTCTGGTTTATGCAATGACTGTTTTTATTGTTTTGAATTGATCATCGGTACTTAACTGTATGAATTTTATTATGTTAACGTTTATCTATACTTTGATGAATGCGTCAAGCTGTTTGAATGAATGCGAGACAGGGGGTTGAAACAATTTTGAATGAATGCGTTGAAAACTTTCAACGCATTCATTCAAAATCGTTTCAACCGATTTAACCTTGGATTGGTATTGGATTAGATGTGAATTGCTTATGAATTGATATTAGTTCTGCGACAGGTTTTGGAAATGTTATTTGACCTGCTTTTATTTTTTTTACAAAATCAGGTTTTGCGACCTCGATGTGCGGTCGCTAAATAAAAAAATGCGCTCTCTAATTTATTTTAATATGTCAAAAAAATTAAAAATAATATTTAAAAATATTTAACGACCGCACATAGCGTTCGCTAAATTAAATAAGTTCGGTCGCTAATTTTAATATATATCTAAAAATAAATATTATTTAAAAATATTTAGAGGTCGCTAATTCGGTCGTTAGAATATAATAATATTTAATAAAAAATTTTAAAATTTAAAAAACATTTAGCGACCGCCGGATGCGGTCGCTAAATGTAGTCAACGCGGTCGCTAAATTTAGCGACCTAATTTAAAATGGGTCACTAAAATTTAGCGACCTGGCCTATAGCGACTGTTTTAGCGACCGCCCTTTCGCAGTCGTTAAAACCCATTAGCGACCGCGTTGGTACTGTTAGCGACCGCGTCTTGCGGTCGCTAAAGCCACTGTTTCTTGTAGTGAAGGTAAATGACTTTGTAACGGCTAATTAATTTGGACAAACGAGTAGTTAATTTCGAGATGTGTCTCAAGACATGAAACGACCACTTGATTTAGACAGATAAAGAATCAATTTCGGATTTGTCTACTAATAAATCACTTCAATTTTGGTCAACGAATCCCAGAGAAGATTTAAATAAAATTTTTGGCTTTGAAATACTTTCTAATCTGTTTACCAAATACAACATTCGAGAGAGTGGAACGAAACATGTTTCACGACCAAGGCAAGGTACGCATGGTGTTGTGAAAGGCTGAACCGATGTTGAGGGCGTGATAGTGTGGCAGAGAGTAGGGGGCTCGACTGTATAAGCAACTCTGTGCATGGGTGTGGTGGAGGGAAGGAGTGCTGGGGGCATGTACGACGGAAGCCGGTACTCAGGCACAACGGCGGGTGTTGGGGAGATGAGCATCGTATCAAGGGCATGTGACGGGGAGACAACGCTCGGGGGCAACTGCTGGTGTCATGGAGAGGGGCATCGTGCTCGAGCCTCGACAGGTTCGTGGAGAATCGAATTCTTAAGGGGAGGAGAGAACAGCGGGTGAGGCAAGTGAGCTTCCAAGGGGTGAGGAGAAGAGTCCCAAAGGGGTGAAGCAAGGATGGTTAGCCCGAAGAGGTGAGGAAAGGAAGCCCCAAGGGGTGAAGTAAGGGAAAGGAGTCCCTTAAAGCTGAAGCAAGGGAAACCTCCAAGGGGTGAGGAAAGGAGTCCCTAAGGACTGCAAAGTGAGGCCGAGGCCAACGACGCGGAATAAGCCAAGGCCGACACCCAAAGGAGGAGGCCGAGGCCGACCCTCACGGGGAAGGCCAAGACCAACCTCTTTAAAAGGGTTCGCCAAAGCCCATAATTGGGCAAGAAATGGAGAAAAAGGGAGAAAAGGTGGAACGCCCATGACTTGAGCGTGCTCTTCACTTTTTTAACCAGTTTACCGGGCGTTGAACATTAACAGTTGAAAATATTGACGTGTCGCGAAAAATGGATCTCATGGGTGGTCAATGGTGCAACCGATATGGATCGGTCACAGTAGCTAATCATCACTGAAAGTGTGTGGATTGCGAAAGCAAGGGTTGAGGGTCGATATGCTTAGACAGTATTCATATAAATGGAAGCAACCACAGTAAGATGATTTCATTTCCTCTGAGAGCAAAGACACCCTTTCTTATCCTTTGCTTTCTCAACTACCAATAACCACCCCCGTCTCTTTCTTCTCCCGTGTTTTCTTTTCTTGTTAATGGGTGACAAGCAAAGCAACTACCTTCAACAAGCTGCAGCTAACCTTGTCACTTTCTCTTCCTACGTCTTCTTTGAATTTTCTACCAAGATTCCTTAGTGAAAGCACCTGCTTCGCTAAAATTTTCCCGTAAGAACAGAGTATTTTTGACATAAAACCTAATCAAATTGTAAGAACGAATGAATACATATAAAACACTTTTTGTTTTGGTCGAATATATAAAACACTTTGTCCACCTTTTAGCTTATTAATTAAAAAAAATATATCGCTTCAAGCTTATCCATTAGGTGGACAGAAACAACTCGGCCTTATCAGCTCCCTCCAACATACCTGTATCTTTTTTTGTTTTGTCTTTGTTAATTTTTCTATTGATGAGAAGAAAGCACAACCACCCTTTGCCTCAACATTTTCCACTACTTCGTCATTGGTTCAATGGATAAAGTTTAACCAAGCAGCCACTATCTTATTGTGAAATCTATAGGAGGTATGCGAATCACTATCAGGGAAGATTTTTGTGTACGCAAATGACCCTCAAAGCATCTTCACGCTTTTTCCTACATAACCTCACATGAATATATGCTTTGGCCCCTCGCAGAATGATATTTCTGCTGCACGAGTCTCTTACTTTCTTAAAAAGAGAACCCCCAAGTCCGCGCTGGTCATAAAAATTCCAACTTCACACCGCACCAAACTAGTGAATCAACACAAGAGAACTAAAATGAGCTACAGCGTGCGCAAATGTAGACCAGACACAACCACGTTAATTGAAGACATACAAGTCTATGGTTTTTACTCCCGAGGGGAGATGCTATGTACAGCGTATGCAGCAAGGTCAATTTCCTATTGTGTTTGCACGTGTCGAGGAATGTTAATTGCTACCACGAGAGGATTAAACAAGAAGTGAACACAGTGACCAAAAGCTGATTTTGGCTGGCCTAGAAACAAGTTCTGGATCATGTCACATTGAAGTTTACTGATCCAAAAAGAGAGATGCATTTGGATAGTCTTGAACATCAAAAGTACACTTTGCTACTCGTAAATAACTAAAAGATAAGCACCATGAATTCAGGAAAGTAACCACACGCAACCATCAACTTCCATGATGGCTCTTCCGAATGCTACTCGAAGCATTCGTATCACACAGTTAGCGCTCTTCTTCAAGCCATGGATGTTAAACCATCACACTTGACCACTTGTGATCCTGAATTAGCATGTATAGCTAAATAAAAAAAACACCATTCGATCAGCTCTTACTCCTCTGAATAGTCCTTATTACTCCATATGCATGAGACCTATTTTGATGTCAAAAGCATCTCTAAAATGAACCAAATACGCTCCTGCTCTACAATACAACATTTGATGACAGCATTCGCAAGCCTTTAAGGCAAGAGCTAGGTTACATTTCCAGGAGGAAGTTGCATATCATGACAGTCGTGTTTATAACTAGTCGAAAACTGAGGTGGACCCAACAAGATACCGCACTTTTCAAGTGGGCTTCAGGTGCCAAAAAAGATTACATGTACAACGCAGTGTAGCTTTCCTGCTCAGATGCCACAAACATGCAACTTTCAGAGACGATAACATAGTTTTACCTAAGAAAAAGGAAACACTGAACATCTGAAACCATCAATCAAGTTTGCAGATGGGACCAAATGCATTTTCATTTCCTCGTAATGCATTGCAATAATTGATAATTCCAATCACAAGCGCAAAGACAAACTGGTACCCAACATGACAGGCTGGTAGCAGTACACTTAGCAACACCATAAGTAATCAAATTTGTCAGATGTCACACTCTTGCATCTTCTGCAGTCGCTACCAAAAGAAAACGTTGCACTATAGTTGGTGAATTCACAACCACTCCATATCATCAGGGAGCGAGTCATAAAGTGTACAATCTTCTAGTTATCAGCTTCCACCATTATTACTTTTTCATTGTCCCGTTCTTGTTTTCTTTTTCTCTTGCTGAAATGAAAGCACACCCACCTTTACCTCGATCTTTTCCTTAATTAGGTATTTAGTACATCGGACGGAAGCAAGCAACTAGATATTGTCACGTCAGGAATAGGAATCCAATTATCAGGCATGTGTGACATTTCCATTCTAGAGACAAGCTATACATATACAAAATAAACATACATGTTACAAGTGTGAGGGAGGCATTTTGTCTTTTTTGGAGCACAAATGCCCAAAGCAGAATTGTGTAGAGTATGCAAAACCGCATAAATGTTCATGTTTATTTATGTCAAAATCAAAGCAAGTCATTACCAGAAGGCTTAAATCTGATGAGAAGAATGTAAAGCTCTTGATCCTTGAGCATCCTTTGTTACAGATCTTCACTAGATTCTCTCGTGCCCCAAACAATGAGTTCTTAAAGTTGAGAGAGGCAGGAGTTTTTACGCTTGTATCTCGTCAAACGACGTTATGCAAAAAGAACAGTGAAGCTAGTGTTAGATTAAATAGGCCCTTTCATAACCTTCGTCAAGTACATGAATCAGGTTTCTCTCTTATATGGTTGAAGTATTCAGTAGGGTGGATTCCAGAGGATACTGAAATCTCAACTTCTAAGATTGAAGTCTTTCATTGCAGGAGCATGAATGTGTTTGATAAACTAATCAGAGAAAATAAACCGGCGGCCATATGGCTGCTTTTACAGTTAGCAGCCTTGTCCTCTCTTCCCTTCCATTTTTGAGTTAGAATATTCTAAGGGCGAACATGCAACTTAATTACATAACCGTCGTGGTTGGGGACACAAAATACACCACAAGTGAAACTTTGGGGAGCACGCAGAGGCCATGGCCGTCCTCAAGTTGTCTCGAGGTCCTTTTGAGGGCCAAGCACTTGTATGATTTTTTTCCAAACACAAACTCAAATGAAAAAGGTTGCTTTGGCCCTCGAGGTGTAATGCTTTCCACTTTAATGAAATGCATCCTTTATTTAGTATGAAATTAGATGAAAGCACACCCATGCCTCCGTCTTTTCCTTTATTTGGTATTAGGTAAATAGGGTGGAAGCAAGCAATATATTGTCATGTCAGAAAAAGGTATGAAAGCGTGGCATTTCCACTCTAAGACAGGCTATATGTATACAACACGAACATACGTGTAAAAAATGTGTGGCATTTCCAATCAGCAGGGGAGGTGTGAAAGATTGAAAGTGTGGCATTTCCATTCTAAAGACGGGCTATACGTATACAACATGAACGTACATGTAAAAAATGTGAGGGATGCATTTCTTCTTTTTGGAGCACAAATGCCCAAAGCAGAATTTAATCTGATCGAAATTGGCGGGTGGATTATTTGTGTCAAAATCAAAGCAAGTGATTGCTAGAAGGCTTAGATCTGCTGTTGATCCTCGAGCATCCTTTGGTACGGATCTTCCCTACATTTTCTTGATTCCTTGGCAATGAGTTTTAAAAGTTGGGAGAAGCAGGAGGTTTGTTACCTTGTGTTTCGGCTAAAGATGATGTGCAAAAAGATGCAGTAAAGCTAGCCTTAAAAAGGCCCTTTCACAACCTTCATCACGTAGATGAATTAGTTTTCTCTCATGTGTGGTAGAAGTATTCAGTGGGCGGATTGTGGAGGATGTGGAAATATTCTCAACTCTTAAGTTAAAGACTTCCATTACAGGAGCATGAATGTGTTTGATAAACTAATTCGAGAAAATCAGCTGGCAGGCCTATGACAGCTTTGACAGTTAGCAGCTTTCTCAGTTTCCTTTGTCTTCTCCCCTTCCATTTTTGTGTTGGATTTTCTAAGGCGACTATGCAACTCAACTAAATAAGGCGTGGTGTCATCGGGAAGGAAAATGTGGGAACAAGTGAAACTTCGGGGGGCTCGCAGGGGCGAAGGCCTCCCTAAGTTGTCTCCAGGTCCCTTAAGGGTCAAGCACGTTTATGTTTTTTTCCGAACACAAACTCACAAGAAAATGGTTGCTTTGGCCCCTCAATGTGGAATGCTTTGCATATTATTGTGCTTGCACTCTTTACTCTAGGGAAATTTCCCGACACAGCATCAGTGACAGGAGCTACCACTTCACCAAAGTAATTGAGCAAATCAATGGGGAAAGAAGTTCAGTGGAAGCATAAGCGAATGCAACATGATATTCAAACAGCACATATGATTTACTTCCTCTGCATGTTGCATCAAACTAAGCAGGACCCTTATTGTTGTATCCAAGGAATATGCAGCAAAGAACCCGAGGATCAAAAGCTAGTTCCAATATATTGTTTTAGCTAGTGCAACCAAGTTTCTAACAAGGTAGATATTTTTGTACTTCCAAATAACTAAATGAGTATTGGCTGTCTTGAACATCTCCAGGTACAATAGCTATCTCGGAACAACTAAAGGCAACCACTAGAAAGCCAGTAAAGAAACCACATGCCCACGTGCATCCCTCAATGTCAATCACTGTTCTTGCAGTTGCTCATCAACCATTCTTAAGCTTATATTCCTAATGGTCCACAATAGTTCCACCATAAACATCGCTCCTCTCCTTATCATGGAACCGACTTAATTGACCCTAATATTATGCACGTAGCACTCAATGATCACATCAGACAACAAACATCGACAAGCAGGACGCCTTTTTTAATGTAAGAACCATGTGAACTACGATAATGACCGTGACTGTGACTGTGACCGTGAGCGGTTAACTCTGATCACAAGCCTAATAAACAGGAGCCGGCCCTGAAAATGCATCTTAGGTACACTTCCAAGGGAAATGTATGAACAAAGTATTCAACCACATGACGATTCAGGAACACCAAAAGTAACATGACACCAACACTTTTAGGTACGCTTTAAGATATGAAAATTTCACCCAACACTACCATTACTATTCTTCCTAGACGCGACAAATATGCAACTTTCACCATCAATGCCCGGAAGGAAAAGAAAACAAAGTACATCTTGGATCACATGCATTTCACTTAATGCAGTACAAATTTGCAACTCTCACAGTCCATACCCGGAAGGAAATGAAAACAAAGTACATCTTAAATGGCAAACAAGTTTGGGGTTGGGACTAGGGATCACACGCATTTCACTTTCGCATAATGCAGTACAAATTTTCAATTGCTGATAACTCAACCGTGAGCCCATAAACAAGAGCTAGCAAAAATGATACTGACAGGACAACAATATACACTTCCAATGTACATAAATATAACATTATCATACTTTTCAAATGCCACAAATTTCCAGCTTCCTTAGTCACTAACATAGATTCACCAAATACAAGAAAACAAAGTAGTACTAATTGCTCAGACCAGAACCAATACAAGAGTGAGTTACCTTGTTCTTGTACCTCTTTTATGCTTCTAGTTGAATACAAGTCACTTCATTCATTTTCCTGCCCTGCCTTTCACTGCCCCAGTATGGCACTTCTTCCTCCGCCGGGCGAAACTAAGCTCTCCACAAAAGTGATCACACCGGCGTATCGATTATCCAGTCTTACAGAATTTAACACTTGGCTTTTAACATCACACAAAGCCAGCCTTCTCCCATCCTCAGTCTCTTGCATGACAACTTCACCATCCTTGGTAAAACAAATAGGCTGAAAGATCCTATCCCTCACCACAATAGTGAATAGCTTACTCCAAGACTCCACAGCACCATACTCCTCCATCACCCACACCTGACAATTCCTGCTCTGAGTGTACCACCGGAACAGAGCAAGCGATCCCTTCATCTCCCCAAGTGCCTCCTTAAACGCCCCAATCGAATCCTTCAAATTCGATCTCTCGCCATCAAGTTCCCTTTCCGGCAGCATAATCTCCCCAAACCTCTCCTCCTGAAAATCAAAGGACATTATTCTCTCAGGCCGCCTTTTTGAACACCTCCCATGAACAGCTCCATTCACAAAAACATTCAACGACTGCTCATCAGGAAAATCAATCCAACCACCTCCAATCTTCCTCCAGACACCCGTATTTATCGAGTAAACCTCGACATCAGGAACTTTCCCACCGCTAAAATACAGATTAAAATCATAAAAGACCCTAACGACCTTATAATCTTTCGTCCTACTATCAAACCCGAATCCAAGAACAACAAAAGTATCCGGTTTTCGCGAAAAACACGAATCCCTAAGGATTCTAAACTTATGAACAGACGGGTTCCAGAGATAGAGATTTTTACCGTAGTACTGGAACCGGTAGTCGGTTAAACAGAGCAACCCGCTAACCGAACCGGCGATTCGAAAGGTGTCGAATTCCGGATTAAACGGGATTTTGTGGTCCGCGAGTTGATCGAACGAGTTGACAGACAAAACAGAGCATGATCTTTCACCGGAGGAAACAGAGGGCAGGTGGACCAGCCGACAGTCGCGGTTCAAAGTGAAGCGGTTGAGGTGGGTGGTGATGAAATGAGGGTCGTTGATGATGAAACACCATGACTTGCAAACGGCGGTGAACTGGATGAGGGTTTTGACCGGCAACCTGGTGAGGATGTTGATGAAGATTTCGTTGGGAAGGTCGTTGAGTACCATGGCTGGTTTTTGGCGATTCGTTTGGCCAGAGCGGCGAAGGCAGAGATGGCGGCGAGTTTGGGATTGCTTTGGAATGCATAGGGTGAATGATGGAATGGGGAAGTTGAGTCTTATCTTTCGGGTTATAAAGAGTTTTTGAGAGGGAAGCAACAGTCCTTGCGTTTGGGCTGTCTGTTTCTCTGTTTAAATTTTCATCAAAACGGACAGGGACAGGGACAAAGATAGGGACAAACCAACCACCATACAAAAGCCCTTTCTTTGTTTCCCTTCTCTAATTACTTTAGCTCAAAAACACCCATAACACGTGAAAGAAAAGAAGGAAAAACAAAAAACAAAAGAAATTTCCAACGTACTACCTTTGATTAGGGACTAAAAGATAGTAATAAAAATTTAAACTAACAAAAAAAAAGTCATAAGGAAACACAACAGAACACTCAAAGCTATTCTTCAAGCGGCTCGGTAAATATTTTCAAGAACCTGATCAGCACCACCGACTAAATCACATGCAAGAACCACTTACCACGCACCACCGGCACACCCATGGTGATGGGATTTATTTTGGCAATCCATGATCCCTCGTGTTTGTAGCTTGGCCAAAGTTAAACATGGCACCTTGATGTCTCATCGTACTACCCTCCTCCTCCTCCTCCTCCTACTAATTACTCATACTTTTGTTTTTTTCTTTTTGACCATGTTACTTTTTGTAAAAATGAGACATTAGCTTCTTTTTTGAGATGCACTGTGCAGCGTGAAATGCGCCACTCATGGGTGAAAGGATGATATATAATCAAAACTTTTGATGGGGTATTCGAATTTGAACTTTTTCCGGTTGTTCAATGTTTCTCCCATGCACTTCTCCTAAAATTCGTGACTATAACCGATGAGCAAACTAGTAAATAAAAAGAATAAAAGCATAAGAGAGGTACTTGCATACAAAATTCAAGTCACAGTACATCAATTTTATCAAAAAGAAGTCGTGCTATTGTTAATTTCCTTACATGCGCTCAGCCGTAAAAACAAAGAATGCAGTCTCATTATGCGTGTCTAAAATAATAGGAGTATAGGACTAAGCGCATAAACACACTTTGAGAAGTGTAATTTTTTTAGCTGACTGGATGTTGTTTGCAGGGACGGAGCCAATGTGTTGTCAGGGGTGGCTTGACCAACCTTACTTTTTGGACAAAAAGCCGTTAGTTAGGTCCGTTTGACAGTTTTTTTTTTTCAGTCTTGTAAACTGAAAAAAATAAATACGTTTGACGAACAGTTTTCTTTCTTTTTCTTCAGTTTAAAAAATTAGTTTTTAAATCAGGACTGTTTTAAAAAATTCCAAAAATAAGTTTCGATTTTTATTTTCAGACCACCACCACCCTCCCACCGCCACTGTCCACCGCCGGCGATTGCCGGCGACCATTGCCTGCGGTGGCCGGCAGCCACGAGCCTACACCTGCCACCGTCGACTGCCAGCCACCACCACCGTCGGCCAACGTCATGCCCCACCACCGCCACTGCAAACTACCACCAAAGAAAAAACTCAAATAAAAACAGAATAATCAAATACAAAATAAAAACTCAAAATAAAAATTGGGTTATCAAACACCCACTGTTTTTGTAAAAAAAAAAATTAACTGATTTTGATTTTTATTTTTTTGAAAACAAAAAACTGAAACTGAAAGTATTGTCAAACAGAGTCTTAGTGTTAAATTAATATCACACTGTATCATATTTAAATGAAAAGAAACGTCCATTCCGTCGTCTTTATCAAAGATTGATTAACACGTACATGTTTGACCATCTTTTATTTTTAAAAATAACACTGCCAGAGTGCGTATCCACGGCATTGAATTCCGTGACACTCTTAGCACAACATCTTTGAGATTTAGGAAGCATAATTAACTCTAAAATAGAAGAATAATAACATAAAAATGTTTGGTTTAGACACTGGACTAATAATATAACAACCATAACATGAATGAGAATGTTGTCCTGACTCGTAAAAATGTTTGGTTTAGACACGAGACTAATAATGTAACAGTAGACTTTGGTGACCCTTAAATCTGTTAAAATTGCTCCGTTGTCCAAATTAAAGACCATTGTCCATGGTTGTTTTATTAGGCGGAGAAGAGTACAAGAACCTCTTGTTTCTCATCAGTAACATGAAAATTTTCATCAAAAGAAAGCGATGGAGACGTAAGAAGGATTATATTGGAAGGTAGGTGTGATGCAGGCCTGGCGTAGACTCTTTCAAGACCCAAATATTATCGTTATGAGGTGCTAAGCTTTGCCTAAAGTACAAGATGAAACTGCATCCAAGGATGATTCCTAGGACTGGACCAGTTTTTGATGGCTTCCGCTCTTAGACCGTCGGGACTGTGGGTTACAATAATG
The DNA here is from genome assembly GCA_033070095.1 of Escallonia herrerae. Taxonomy (NCBI): domain Eukaryota; kingdom Viridiplantae; phylum Streptophyta; class Magnoliopsida; order Escalloniales; family Escalloniaceae; genus Escallonia; species Escallonia herrerae. The sequence goes on from JAVXUP010000213.1 coordinate 50,848, forward strand.
AAAGGGTGCTGACGCATGTTCAAGGACATTAGCCCCTCGATCGATGAAACTAAACTATGTTGTTATCGTCTTTGTGAAATTACCTACAAATTAGTTGACGTTCTCTTATATAAACTTTCATGTCTTTTTGGTGCTAAAAACTATTTTAATTACAAGTGTTAACCTTTAGTGGTAAACAAGAACACAAATTAGTACATTAGGAAAGTAAAGATAATATCTTTTAAAAGGAAATCAAAAGTTTAATAAATGAGCTTCAGTAAACTCGTATGACGAGCTCTACTAAAATTCTACCAATAAATTTGAACTGACAGCCTGAATGACTTTGGGACCCGAGCAATAAGTTTGTGGGGTTAAAAAAAAATACATCATAAAAGCAAAAAAGACGTGTGTGAGATGTAAAATTAAAAAAAGGTGCTAAGTAGCTCCACCCTGAATATTCAAAAATTGTTTAAATCCTCCCTGATTTCGTTGATTCGTCGCCAAGCCATAGGCATACATCTGATGTGTTAAATACAATTACATCACAGCTACATTACAAAGTACCAAATGCATACATGCCAGTTAAAAACTTAAGGGGCTGTACGTTTATGTTTTTCAGTTTTTATTTTTGTAATGATGATGAAAAATATACTTTTTTCGTATATGTTTAATTTTTTCGGTTCTGTTTTGGATAAAAATTCCAAATTGTATCAAAAAAGCTGAAAACACTCAAATGGTGTTTTCACCTTTTTTCTTGAACTATATTCTTCTTGTCAGAATACCACATCTTCTCCCTTATATCTACCACCATGTTTCAACAAACACTCACCAAACTAGACCACCCATTTCACTGGGTCTTCCTAAAAATGGAAATAGTGGAGTCCATTAATGAATTGGTTCAGAAAAAAGTTGGTGAAAACGAAAATGAAAATGATAAATGTACATAAAAAATTTAAAAAGTAGATACGGAAAAAAGTAAAAGTACACAATACGATTTTAGAACTGAATATTAAATTCTAGAAACCAAAAACATAATATAGAATACAGAAAAAAAAAAATCTCGTAAGCGTACAGGCCCTAAATTTCTATTACGGTTGATTAATGAGATATGCCTAAATTCATGCCTAATATGTTGCGCCGCAACTCAAATATATATATATAAACACTATTTGACACATTCTGCTATCTCGTTCTGCATGATCTTGACTTTCATAATTTTGGATTGCATATTTGGTCTTTCCGTAATACTAGTACAATTTGTACTCTGTTTATTAGTACAATTTGGTGGTGGCACACCTTTGTTTATATCTTATTGATTTGATTCACCAAATGCAATCGAAAATCTGCACATGATGGATAATGTTACGAATAGTAATATTTTTTAGTCCATTCTATAACGTCTTATGTTTTTAGAAGAACGGATTACACGATATTAACGAGTTAGTAGTAACAGATAAGAGAAGATAAGAATGTAAATACTCCATCTATTAATCATCTTTCCTTTTTTGATCGTCCCACAAAAATTGTTCATTTTCAAATTAAGAAAATTTTTGTAGATATGTTTACACATTTACCCTTTTCATAATTTTTTTTATTCTATTTCTGTCTCTACATTTAATTCTCTGCCAACTCATTTTCTCTCTTCTAGCCCACCACTTTTTACTTTTTTATTATATTTCTTTCTACTCATTTAACACTCTCCCAACCAATTTTCTCTGTAATGGCACATTCTCTTTTCCCCTCTCTAATGGGTAAAAAGGAAAAAAACACATAATACATAACTTAAATCCTTAATATACATGTGTTCCCAACCTATCTTGGTCTGACCCAAAGGCCCACTAGGAATCTTGCTTCGCACCAACACGTTGACAGATTCAACGGTCTTTTTTTAACACATACAACCGGTCATAGTGCGAGCGCCCAAGTCACGTGTATTTTTCGCTTCGCACGCTTCGTGCATGACTTAGGCGCCAATTATTTCACGTTAATGTGACTCACGGTAGCACGTTCGTTGCACATCAACCACCCGAACACCTTTTCATCAAAAACATCGACCTACGGCACAACCGGAGGGACGGGTCGAAGGGCAAATGCCTTGGCTAACCCCATGGGGTTGGCCTTGTCCTCCCTAAGGCCATGGGGTCAGCCTCGGCCACCATGGGGGTTGGCCTTGGCCTTCCCCCCCCCCCCCTGGTTGTTCACTTTTCGCGCTTTGTTCACTTTCGTACGCTTTACATGTGACTTTGGCACCTTGTTCATCACATGGGTACGACTCACGGCAACACACTCGTCGTAACGCAACTTATGAATTCTTTATTGCCCATTAAAACACCTATCGTCGGCTCGCCCGAAGTTCACCGAAAGGGGGAGTGGCCTTGGCTTCCCTTCCTCCGCAGCGGTGGTGGCCTTGGCCTTCCCCCCATTTTTTGGCCTATGGCCTCCCCTCCCGCGCGCACTTATTTTCTTAAGTCTTTGCACCTTCGCGATGTTTACGAACGTTCATACATCAACCTCGCGACGTCCGTTGTCCGTCACTCACGAACGCGCACCGCTCTCGCGATGCCTATCGCCCAAAGTCGCGCGCTACCCCCGAATGACTCGTTGCCGACGACCACGTATCATCATTCCTGACTTTGTCATTACTGAATATTGCACTTATTATTTTGGTATAACATGCATGCTTGGCTCACGCCCCGTCTCTGGGACACCCGATGCGCACCTGTGAGCCATCTCCGCAATGTTCGTCTCCACGCCCGTGCGCCACTTTCATGATACGTGCCTCCGGAACTAGGTATTGTCTCGTGACGTTCATCGCCGCCCCCCATGCGCCACTTTCATGATACGTGTCCCCGCACCAGGTATCGTCTCACGATGGTCATCGCCGCGCCTGTGCGCCACTTTCATAATATGTGTCCCCGGTACCAGGTTTTGTCTCGCGACGGTCATCGTAACTCCCATACACCACAATCATGTCTCGTGCTGTCGGTACCGCGCCCATGCGCCATAATCATGTTACATGCCTCCGGGCACTACACTCATTCACCACACTATGTGCCCACACCATGGACGTGGAACATGCTTCGACCCACTTTCCGGAGTGTGCAGCATTCCTATGGGCTCCGCTCATAGTGCTCCAACACGAGGACCCTTCACAGTGGGATAGGCTCTTTACCACAAAGCTATCGCCGTCTTCATTTTGGGGGGCTTCGTTTGTAGTGCTCCGGCATGAGGACCCTTTGCAGCGGGATAGGCTCGTACCACAAAGCTATCGCCGTCTGGGGTGACTTGCATGACACTAAGCACGAAGCTGCCACCATGTCCACTCACGTTGTCGGTGATCATTGGCACCCTCAGGACGGGAGCAGGTCTTTGGAAGGCATCGCGCCTAATCTGCCTGACAGTTGGTCACATGGGCAACCCTCGCTGTTGTCAGATTCTTTACACGTCTCTTGAAGCACCTTGTGGGATTCAGTAAGGGCTTGCTCTGATCATGTTGTCATGGTGTGTTCAGTCTTCTCAGACAGGTAGAGCGACGCTCTGTGGGGCAGGCAACGTGAATTTGCGAATCGACAATCCAATAGAAAACCGGTATTTTTGGACCCCCTGGTGACGTGTCAATCACAGGAGACAACATGTGGCACATGATGACACAGGCACACTGTTTCCTATAAATAGTGGACTTTATCACTCAAAAAGGGACTTTTCGACTTTTGGCTCATTCTTAAAAAAATCATTTTCTCACTCTAGAATTTGAGAGCTCTTGGATCCTAGAGAGAGAAACACAAATTGGACATAACTTTGGACCGTAACATTGGATCCTGACTCGGACCTTGACTTGGACTATCGACTGCCGACCATGTTCGTCCCAGCCTTATCTCCACAGCACTGCCACTCCTCATGACCTGTCTGGTAAGCCTTACTCTCTGTCCTCACTCCACCTCACTGTCTCTCGCTTTGCATACTTGGAAGCAGACTCGGATTGCAGCCTTTCTGGCACCTCCACGTATGTACGAACTCACCTTTCTTGGCATCAATGTGCAAAGTCAAAGTGATTGATATTTTAGGGACTGAGTGAGTAGAATATTAGGGTGGAAGCGTTCCTCCAATACGGCCACTAGCTAGACAATAGACATGACCCCGAGCAATTAGCTAGGCTGTCTCCTCGACTTTCCCTCTCTTCCCCCACACGTAGAGATGTCAAAAGGGCCGGGCGGCCCTCGGGCTGGCCCGGCCCTCCACATGAACAGTGACGGCCCAACACATTAGGGCTCTGGACCAGGGCTTGGACCAGGCCGCACAATTTCAAGATTTTATCCAAGCCCGGCCCAGCCCTAAAAAGCCCGGGTCAGGCCCTAAAAACGGGCTGGCCCGTTTTTTAGAACCGGCCCTATATTGGCCCGGTTTTGGCCCTCTTCACATATCTGCTTCTCTTCTTATTCATTGGATTCTCTCTCTTTTCCTCTTCAGCCTCTCTTTACCTCACCCGCCACCATCACACCTACAACCACCCTCCATAATCATCCCCGCAACCAGCCACTACTGCTCCGGCCAACCATCACCGCAACCATGGCCAAACGCCACCATACCCACACAATCAGTTCTTGAGGTTGTTTGCAGCGTATTTCGGCTATTGCAATCCGGTTGCAATGGGCCGATATCTACGGATGTGGGTATTAAGCAAGCAGCGGTGGCGACGATGCTCACGAGGTGGTGACGGCAGTCGGCATCGACGCCGTGTCGTCCTTTGAGCAGTGGCGGCCGGCAGTGAAGGCTTCTGCCGTCAGGAAGTGGTAGACCTCTGATCTTTTTTTTCTTCTCTTGGTTGTGTGATTTGGTATGCTTTAGGCTCCATTAAACTGCATCGAGATACGACTGTAAATTGGGTTGTACTCTATGAAAGAGTGAAGTAGAAGGGAATTCAAGGTGGCCAAGATCTCTTAACTATTATGCTTTTACCTTATGTTTCTGAAGGGATTCTTGTAATGTAGTTTCACTGATGGCAATTGCCAACGTAGCTTGTAATCGGCCTCGCCGCTGACTCTCAGCTTGACTAAGATGTACCATTAACAATCGATTGACCCTTCTTGATCAAGAGTTTCAAACATCTGCCAAAATGTGACACTAAAAGTCCCGAATGACTGTAAGAAGGAGATCCTTAATTCTGAGGATAGGCTCCCAAAGATCTGTACAATTTCAGGGCTAGTTGTAACCTATTTTCCTATGTCACTTTTTCGGTAGTGGATTAGTACAGTTAAGCATAAATGTACAATCTATGTCCGTGAATTACAATTTCAATTTTCAGGGCCAATTGTAACCTATTTTTCTATGTCATATAAATAAATAAATAATTGGGCCCGGGCCTGGCCTGGCCTGGCCCGTTTTTCCGTCATCAGGCCCGGCCCCTGCCCGTTTTCTCTGGAGGCCCGTTGGGCTCAAGCTGGACCGACCCAAGCCCGGCCCATTGACATCTCTACCACAGGACCTTCCACAACCACCCTCTCCCACGCCAACCTCCCATAAAATCCAAGAGAAGGCATAATTGTTCAAGACATTACAAATATACACATAAAAGTGAGTTTTTGCAAAGGAGCAGGTGGGCACGTGCCCACCGGCTCCTGCATGCATGTTTCACACGAACTAATTTTGCGTCATTTAATGCAACTCTGAAGGGGCCGTATGGATTGTTTCAACTACCATGTCCATGACATGAAGCTACAGTCTGAAAGTGATATAAGGGAAGAACCTCGAAGTAACACATACATGAAGACGAAAAATGGAGAAAGGTCCAGCCATTTTGGTAAAATCTAGAGAATCTGGTCCATCAATGATTTTAGGAAGGTAGCTGAATTAAATAATCAGGTAGGCAATATTCAAAACTAGTTTGCCAAGTATGAGAAGGGGATATTATTATATTTCTTCGAAATTTCGAGAAAAGCTCCGGTACAACAATTTGTAGCGATTACGTCTCATAATCTACTGCTGAGATAGTTATTCTGTTTGGTTATCAATTTCTTTGCTTTCTTTTTTGTGTTTTGAAAATATGAAGGAAAAAAAATGCTTTTTGAATTATGCCTTTTTGAGGCAAAAGGGGTGAAAAAACCGATTTAGGGGGTGAACATAGTATTTTCCTTCCTAAAAAATGAAAAAAAAAATATTTGAACTTGGTTAAATATCATTTTCAGAATTACGATAACCATAGAGTTTAATTAAATACCACATTGAAATATAAAACTTCTGTGTTGTCCAAATATCGTACTCCGGAAATTTATAAGTCAAAATGAGCAGGGTGGATTACGCAGATGTATTCTAGTTGCAAAGAGTTAGGCCCCGTTTGACAAAATTTTTTTCCCTCTTTTTTTTTCAGTTTTAAAAACTGAAAAAAAAGAGCGTTTGGTAACCATTTTTTTTTCAATTTAAAAAATCAGTTTTTAAACTGCAGAGTAAAAAAAAAACTCCAAAAACTGGTTTTTTTTTTCACTTTTGGTTTTTTTTTTTCGACCACCACCACCACCCTCCCACCGCCGGCAGCCACCTCAGGCGACCACCGCGGAGACTGCCGGCAGCTGCCGGCCGCCGGCAGCCACCTCCGGCCGCCGGCCACCACCGCCGGAGACGGCCGGCAGCTACCTCCGGCCGCCGGCCACCACCGCCGGTGACTGCCGGCAGCCACCTCCGGCCGCCGGCGACCACCGCCGGAGACTGCCGGCAGCTACCTCAGGCCCCCGGCCACCACCGCCGGTGACTGCCGGCAGCCACCTCCGGCCGTCGGCCACCACCACCACCACCGTCGACCACCGCTACGCCCCACCACCGCCACCGCAAACCACCAAAAAAAAAAAGTCAAAATAAAAAGGGTTACCAAACACCAAAAAAAAAAACCTAAAAAAAAAAGGGGTTATCAAACACCCACTTGTTTTTATAAAAAAAAAAAATTAAGCTGCTCTTTAAAAACTGAAAACCAAAAAAAAAAATTTTGTCAAACGAAGCCTTAGTGATTGAATGATGCTTGAGTTTGATGTTTTAAAAACGAAATTTTAAAAAGGTAATCAAACAAGAGAAGATAATGAAAATCATAACCTAACGGAAGGTGACAAACAACTTGAATGCTATTGTTTTAGAGACACTACAACTCACAAAACTAGGTGTTGATTATAACACGTGCCATTACAATTGTTATAAAGGAAATTTTCTTGGTAATCCGTAAACGTTTTGTGATTATCCTTTTCATAGAAAAAAGCTTCAGATTAAGAAATAAATTTAACGAAAAATATAGAATAGAAAAATTAACGAAAATTGTAAAGACGAATGCACAAAAAACAAGTATCATTTTTATTTAAGTCAACAGAGATAGGTTACAATTCTCTTGAGTTATATATGCACTTTTATCCAGAAGTATGTCTGCATACATGACATACTATTAATTTATTTGTCAAATATATCGGTGGGTGTACGAGATGTTTTGAGTTCTCCGAATGACTTCAAAATTTAGTCAGACGGTTTACAATTATTGTGATTATAAGATATATGCGTTGAGTGGGACGTCGGTGCAACCAACAGTCAACGTAAACTTGGTAGAGGAGAAGACATGATAGTTTTGAATCTAAGAATAGCCCTTGTTCTCTATAGAAATAAATTGCCCCATTTTTGGAAATGAATCAATTGCCCTTTTAATGACTATACTTGTTTTGTTATGATTCAATATCAAATGGGGTGTGTTCTTCTCCTGAGTGAGTGAAGGAAGAACACAAGTATTGTAGGTAGAACAATCAGCGCAGCACCGGCAAAATTAATTTAGAGTTTCGTCGATAAAAGTGCCCCGACAATAATGAAAAGGTGATGACGCATGTTCAAGTACATTCACACCTTTATCATCTAAACTCTCTCCGTCCCTGAAAATTTGATTAGTTTAACTCTGTACGTATATTAAGGATTTAGGTTATATAATATGTGCTTTTCCTGTTTTATTCTTTAGAGGAGGGGGGGGGGGGGAAGAAAGTGAGTCAGCAGAGAGAAATTTAGTTGGTAGAGCGTTAAATGTGGAAAAAGAAATAAAATAAAAAAAGGTGTAAAGTAGTGGGTCAAGAGAGAAAAAAAACGAGTTGGTAGAAAATTAAATGTTGAGAGAGAAAATAAAAAAATAAAAAATATATTTTAAAATACCCACAGAATCTTTCTTAATTTGGAAGTGATTAATTTTTGCGGGACAGCTCAAAAAAGAAATAAGATCAATTTATGAGGGACGAAGAGAGTATGTTATTACCATACTTATAAAATTATGTACCAAAAGACACGACTATGCTCATTTATATTCATTTTCACATCTTTTTTATTGCCAAAGAGATATTTTGGTGATAAATCTTGAGCTTAAATAGCCTTTCCGGAAAAGCAAATTAGAAATTTAGCAAATGAGCTTCAGAAAACTCATATGATTAGCTCCACTAAAATTTTAGCGTTGATTTGAACTGACAACCTAAATGCCTTTTGGACTCGAACAATAGATCGTGGGGATCAAAGAATTGTCTTGTGAAGGCAGTAAAAAGGTGTATAAGATGCTAAACCAAAAGTGGAGATAAGCAGCTCCACCCTGAATGTTCAAAAATTGTTTAGAATGCACCTTGAATTTGTAGCCAGGCAAATATGAGTAAATTGCTTCAACGATTTCGTTGATTAGTGGCTAAGCCACAGAACTACTTTTGTTGTGTTAAATACCATTACAACACCAAGGACCATATACATGCATGCAGTGACGGAGCCAGAAATATTGTATCGGGTGGACACTTAAATTTGTATTACGCTTGAATGATAAACTTATGCCTAAAATCATGCCCTATTATGTTTGTCCATATTTTTTTGCTGTGAAAAGTTAGTACAATGCTGCTAAAAAAATGAATAACATCGTTGGACACATTCTGTAACAGTTTAAACTTTTAATCCAATTGATTACATAATACACTGTCTCGTTATGCAAGGTCTTGATTTTCATTATTTCAGCTAGCATATTTGGTCTCCGCGTAATAATAGCGCAATTTGTACTCAGTTTAGAACAAACCTTGACTCCTACTATGGATATAAAGACGATTGATTGTCACTATATAAGAGGTAAGTGAAAAATTCCTCTAACCGTGATAGCAGCCAAATTTTTTCCCTTCATTTATCAGTACAACTTGGTGGTGGTGTACCTTCGTTTGTATCTCACCGATTTATTTTACAACATGCAATTGAAAGCTTGTACGTGATGAATAATGTTAAGTATAGAGATGTCAAACGGGCCGGGCTTGGGCCGCCCGGCCCGGGTCCATCGGGCTTGAAGCGAAACCGGGCCGGGGCCGGGCCCGGGCCAGGGAGGCAGCCATCCGGGCCGAGCCGGGCCGGCTGAGGAGAAATGCTAGCCCCGGTCCAGGCCCTAGCCCTAGCCCTAGGCCCAATTTCTAGGGCCGGGCTTGGGCCAGCCCGGGCCCTTTTTTTTTTTAAATTTTCTTGTTATTCAATTTTAAATTTCATCTTTAGGCATGTCCAATTTTCAAATTTTGACAAATCTAATTTTTATCATTTTATTTCATTATATGTAATATTCATATATATGTATGTATGCATAGATATATTTATTTGTCTCTCATTTTATTTTTTGCTATATGTTAAATCTTTTCTTACTCTTCTTGGTGATCTTTATTAATAAAATCTGAACACATAACAATTATTACTATTTAAGAGAGACTGTTTCTACTATTTGATATTTTACTTCAAACTAATTGGCCGAAAACCCGGGATTGATACATGTTAATTCCCGAGATGATCTTTAGTAATAAGTATAGAAAAATAAATGTGTTCATAGGCTCTCCTCCTTTTATCCGGGCTTGGGACCGGCTGCTTGTAAACAAACAGGCGAAGTTACCTATTTTTTTATATATACGAAAAAATATATATCTTGCTTGTAAAAATTTATTTTATATATATGGAAAAAAAGTATATTTTGTGAAAAAATTTATTCTTAAAACTTAAGAGAAGGAAAATAAAAAGAAATTACCTAATCATCCGGAAGTACTTCAATATCCGAGTCACTGCTCTTCCTATCATCAATCGGTTTATCTTGCTCGCGGTATTTCGCATCAAGATAATCCTTCCAACATACACATAGCTCGAGCGACTCGGGGTTAAGACGACTCCTCCTGTCATCCAAAACCCTCCCGCTGACTGAAAATGCCGACTCTGAAGCAACCGTGGAGGCTTGCACTGGCAGTACATCCCGTGCAATTTGGGATAAAGTTTTATACATGTTTTGATTTTGTTTCCAAAAATTTAACAAATTAAAATTAACCTGTTCTTGCATTGATAAATCAGAATAATGATCAGTATTTGCATATACACCAATCTCATTAAAAGAGGAAAAAGTAGACGAACCTGCCGAATTAGAAGTACCTTCACCTGGTAGTTGTCTTGCTACTAGATGTTCAAAGCCCTTAAGGTATGGCGCATAATACCTCTCAACAGTGGATGATGTAGCTCGCCCGCGCACGTCAGCAGAATTACGATAGAGGTTGAACAATTCCTCAAACCTCTTGCTCACTTTTGCTGTGAGTGCGGTTGTCTCCTCTGCTGTGTAGCACATTAATTTCGATATCTCTTGTATCGAGGCGTTCACGCCATGCAACTTTAACCTAGGATCTAAACAAGTAGCCACAGCAAAAATAACAGGCAGTCTACTCCAATATTTATTAAACTTTTTATCCATCACTTTTACTATTTCCCTAAAGGGTCCTATATATCTCCATTTTGTTAACATTGTAGCCATCTTGAGAATTTCTATTACAGCGAGAGGAGAGGTGGGATAGTACGTACCAGACAATAAATTGGTAGACGTGTAGAATACCTCCAAAAATTCAGCTAGGTATGTGGCCATCTGCCATTCCTCTTGAGTTGGCAAGCCGGCTGGGAACTGGGTTAGTAGAAAATGCGTATAGACTTCTCGGTATGCCAGAATGTGTAAAAGCATATGGTATGTAGAGTTCCACCTGTGGACCACATCTGTAACTGCTCTCCTGCGAGGCATATTATATTCAACACACAACGTTTTAAATTGTTGTGTTCTCGGACTCGAGCTATTAACATACGCTGTCATACCCCTCATTTTGACAAGAATATCTCCTGCAGCAGCTAAACCATCTTGAACAATTAAATTAATTATATGACAAACACAACGAACATGAAATAATTGACCAGAAAGTACAGGTTTGAGGCTCTCCTTTAAAGCATCAACAGCAGCTGTATTGTTAGAAGCATTATCAAAACTAATACTCATAATCTTATCCTTTAATTTAAATGTGGTACATGCTTTTAATATAAGAGTAGCAATGTTCATTCCATCATGCGGAAAAGGAAAGAGCTCGAAAGCGATGATTCTCTTGTGCATAACCCAATCTGCATCAATCCAATGAGCGGTCACACAAGAATAACTAACAAAAGTAAATGGAGATTGCCAAATATCAGAAGTAAGACTAACTTTACCGTCAAATTTATCGAAATAATCGATAAGGCGTGCTTTAGCAGCATTGTACTGTCGGAGTGCATCGGATCTAGTTGTGTTTCTATGAACCTTTTTGTACAAAGGTTGAACGTATGTGTTCATATATCTAGAGTGCTTAGGATTATCGGCAAAAGAAAAGGCTTGTTCATCGTGAATAACAAATTCAGCGAGACCGTCTCTTTGCTCTCGCTGATTATAAACAAATAACTTACCGTCAAAAGATAACTGCGTTTGGGTAGGTTCGACGTGGCCTTGTCGAGGTGCACACAGAGGGTAATGCCTGTTAAGATGTCCATTACCACTACCAGACGAAAATAATTTAGCGCAGTACTTACATCGAGCTTTTCGGATGCCGTCCACCGTAACTACATCGAAATGATTCCAACACTCGGCTTTCTTTTTTTTCCCCTTTTGGACTTCTGGCTCATTACCGGAGGCATTGCTCGGCCCTTCTTCATCATGACCAGGCATAGGGTTGAGATTATGCCACGGAGTAGTAGCTTCGCCAACCGAGCTGCGTCCTTGACTATAATGCGGGGGGTCTTCATCAGGCGTGTATTCAAAATCTGGAATGTTTTGATTGAACTCCCAATTGGCTTGGGTATCTATCATACAGCCTGTACTCATTCGTCCAGGAACGAATGGTTGTGTTGGTGCTTGGATTGGTGTTTGTGATGGCCGTGGCGCTGGCGCTTGTGCTTGCGATGATGATGATGTTTTTCGTGATGATGATCCACGCCTCAGTTTCTTCAATAATCCAGCCATATTTCATGCTAAACTTTTTTACTAGATTGGAAATCAAAATTCGTAAGAGTAACTAAATACACAAGTATAAGAGTAGTAATAAGAAATAACAATTAAAAGAATGAACGAGTAACAAATATTAATCACTGAGGATAATTCTGATCCAATGTGGAGAGAGTTAGTAATTAAAAAGCATTTAGTAATAGTAATTAATAAATAAAAATTCACTAATTACTAATTACTAGACAAAAGAATTAGAGAGTAACAAATTAATAAGAGTAGTAGTTAGTAATTAGAATTTAGTAAGAGTAGTAATTAATAAACAAGAGTACTACTTAGTAAATACTAGTAGTAATTAGCAAGAGTAGTAATTGGAGAGGGAAATAGTAGCAAGCTTGTAGAAATATAGAATGTTTAGATAAGAGAGAGTAAGAAGATTGGTGTGAAAAATTAGAGAGAAATGGTGCAAATTTATAGATTTTAGAAACTTCACAAAAGACCAAAATACCCCTAAAAACTATTTGTTTATAGTTGTTGGGGAAGGTAAGAGTGTAAAAACCTTTAAAGGAGTTGGAAAAATTAAGTTAGACTAAAATACCCCCCAAACTAGCCGTTATATTGCTGTTGGGGGGATAAAAGTGGAATTTTGGGGGAATATATCCGTTGGAAGAAAAGGGGGAGAAAAGGGAAAAAACAAAAAATTCAAACAGGTGGGGCCGGAACCGAGCCCAGAACCGGGCCGGATAACTGGGCCAGGGTCGGGCCAGAACCGGGCCGGGCCTGGCCCGGGCTTTTCCCCAGATTTTTCGGCCTGGTCCAAGCCCAGGCCCTAAGCCCAATTCCTCCGGGCCAGCCCTGTTCATGAACGGGCCGGCCCGAGCTTTTTTCGGGCTGGGTCGGGCCGGGCCGCCTGGCCCGTTTGACAACTCTAGTTAAGTATGATAACATTGCTAAGGCCACGTTTGACGCATCTTTTTTTTCCAGTTTTTTTTTTCAGTTTTGGAAACTGGAAAAAAAAAGTGCGTTTGGTAACCATTTTTTTTCCTTCTCCAATTAAAAAAACCAGTTTTTAAACTGCAGAGTAAAAAAAAAACTCCAGAAACTGTTTTTTTTTTTTGGAGACCACCACCAACACCCTCCCATCGCCGGCAGCCACCTCCGCCGGCCGGCGACCACCGCCGGCTACTGCCGGCAGCCACCGGCGACTGTCGGCGCCACCTCCGGCCGCCGGCGACCACCGCCGGCAGCCACCTCCGGCAGCCACCAGCCACCGCCGGCCACCACCACTGTCGACCACCGCTACGCCCCACCACCGCCACCGCCATCGCAAACCACCCAAAAAAAAAAAGTCAAAATAAAAAGGATTACCAAACACCAAAAAAAAAAACTCAAAAAAAAAAAAGGTTATCAAACACCTACTTATTTTTGTAAAAAAAAAAAAATTAAGCTACTCTTTAAAAACTGCTCTTTAAAATCTGAAAATGAAAAAAAAAATTTATCAAACGAACCCTAAGTACATTCACTGATCATTTAAAAATTTTGCACAGTTGATTAAATAAATTTGAATTTTTACAAAAGGACAGATGAGCACGTGTCCACCGTGCTCCGTCTCCCTCGTACATGCGTGTTTCCACGTGAACTAATTTTGCGTCATTGATTGCAACCCTGAAGGGACCATACACTTTGTTTGAAGTGTCTTGTCCATCACATGAACCTTCGGTGCCTCTTCCGGTGGCGTCATCTGCAGTCTTGGAAGGTGATAATGGAAGAACGTCAAAATTACACGAACAGAAGAAGACGAAGGTTGGAGAAAGGCGGAGTCATGTTGGTAATCCAGTCCATCAATGATTGTGACAAGGTAGCAGCACTAAATAATCAGCTGCTCAATATTCGAAAATAATTCGTAAAGTACGAGAAAGAAGGAGAATATTGTGCCAAAACCTTCAAAAAGAAGCTTTGATAGAATGGTTATAACGATTACGTAATAAAAGTCATAATTGATATTTTTAATCCGTTGGGTTATTAATTTCTTTGCTTTCATTTCTGTGTTTCGGAAAATATAAAAAAAATAATGCATTAAAAAGGAAGCGACTATTTTTATCCCTTCATTTGGCACTAAAAGTTTAATAAATGTTAGTAAAACATATTTTTGTGGCAAAATGGTGGGGGGGGGGGGGGGGTTAAAAAAATATGTTTAAGATTAGAAAGTAGTATTCTTCTTCTTGAAAATTTTAAAAACTGAAATTGGTAAAATATCATTTTTAGAATTAGGATAGCAACGAAGTCTAATCAAATATCACGTTGAAAATGAGTCATGATTCACTCACGTATAAGTCAAAATGAGTAGGGGTGAGTTCCACACGTATATAGTTGCGAAGAGTTGGCTAATGATGTTTGGATTTAATGTTTTGAAAAGGAAATTTAAAAATGGTTACCAAACAAGATTAAATAATGAAAATGGTAACCAAATGGAAGGTGACAAATAACTTAAATGCTATTTTTTAGCAACACTACAGCTGACTATACTATATATGTTTGTTATAACACGTGTTAGAGGTGTCAATGGACCGAGCTTAGACCGGCCCAACCTGGGCCCAGAGGGCCTGACGTGAAAAAAGGCTGAGGCCTGGTCAAGTAGAGTGGAAATTGGGCCGGGCCGGGCCGAGCCAAATGAATGGGAGATATCTAGGCCCAATTCAAGCCCTGGCCCTAGGCCCAATATTTAGGGCCGGGCCCGGGCCCTTTTTATTTTATTTTTTTAGCCTTCCAAAAATTCTAGTTATTTAAATTAAAAACTTGAATTGCGGTTTCCTTCCAAAAATTTTGTACATGTAGTAATATATGTATATGCAATCAACTAAAAATGCCTAGACATGCATATATATATATATATATATGTGTGTGTGTGTGTGTGTGTGTGTGTGTGTGTGTGTAGACAATAATATTTCTAACATTCAAATATTCAAAAAAAAATCTTAATTGGTTTACTAATGCTATGACTTAAAATGTCGTACTCTTTTAATCCCTTTTTAGTCTAAAGATATATATGTCCAAATCTTTTTATCGAGTTAACGTTAAAGAAATTTCACCAAACTCTTTCTTTTTTTGTTGAAATGTCATTTATATATACTAAAGAACAATATGCAATATACATCATTTACGGTAGAAGGTGATAATAATTGATGGACTTAAATTGAAGATAAATTTGTCACAGTGTGTAGGGCTAAATTAAAGATAAAATTGTCATAGGGTATAGGGCCTGTGTGTAGGGCAAAAAATTGGGCCAGATTAGGGGCAAAACTGGGCCAAAAGAGGGACGGGCCGGGCCAGCCCTAAAAAATGGGCTAGTTTTGGGCCAGCCCGTTTTTTAGGGCCTGACCCGGGCCTTTTTAGGGTCGGGCCGGGCCTGAATAATCAGGGAAAAATGTGCTCTGGCCCAAGGCCCTAAGGGTCAGGGCCTTTACTATTCACTATCAGGGCCGGGACAAAAACGGGTTAGGTCGGGCCAGCTCGCCGGCCACCCTGCCCTTTTGACACCTCTAACACGTGCCATTTTAACGGAGAATATAAATGAAGAAACAATATAACAGAAAATTTCATGAAAATATTAAAGAGGATTAATGTACACAAAACGGGTAACATTGTCTTTTAAGTCAGCAGCTCTCTTGAGTTATATATGCCATCAATTATCCAGAAATATGTGTGCATATATGACTCTATTTGATAAATATATTGTTTGGTGTAAAGATGTTTCGGGTTCTCTGAATGTATGACTTTCCATTTGTCTATTAATTCACAATTATTGTTTTTGTGTAAGTGATGCGCATTAATGGGATGTCGGAGCAACCAAAAATCAACTCAGTAGGGGCAAAGAATTGTAGTTTTGATTTTTTTTTTTTTGGGGGGGGGGGGAGGGGGGGGGGAATCGAGAAAAATATACCGTTAGTTAAAAGTTACAAAGTTTAACGGTCATACAGCATAAATCTTAGTTAAACTAAGAAAACAAACCAGAGAAAGGATGACATCCAACCTACAATTGGATGTGAAGCAATAGAACTACTTTTGCCATATTAATGACATTTTTCACCAAAAAAGATGTTTACGTATGAAGGAATCAAAGTGATTTTTATAACTTCGTTCATCTTCCAGCACAAGCAAATCAATGAATGTACCACCAATTTAATGCCGATCACAATATGACAACAGGATAGCACCACAGCGGCACTAAAATCAGGATTGTGATTTTTGAACTTCAATCTTAGAGGTCGAGTTTAAATTGCTAAAATTAATTCTAAATTAGTAAAAAAAAAAAAGCTCAAATATCAATTCTCAATTAAATGCACGGCAATTTAAAGACGTTTTTTCTAGTATGAGAATGAGAAATTTGGTAGCAACATCATAATCAGGGTGCTTTCTTTAGAAGAACAATTTATAACTTTAGTGGAACCATGGTTGCACCTGTTGTAAGAAAATACTTCCACGAACTTTTTTTTATTGCGAAAAAGTACACCTGAACAAAATTTAGATGGGATCGAAATGCTTTTCTGTATTATAGAGGTACTATTAGAATTTAAGCAATATTTTTTTAGAAAAAATGTTTTGTCTCCATTTGAAATTTGCCCTGACTATTATTTTATGGGAAAATTTTGGCTACTACCCCGGCTGGGGAATCTTCCCCCTATCCCTAATATAACAACAATCAATCAACTCTATATGTTTCTAGTAACTTTTATTTAGTGACGTTAAAAAAATGTTGCTAATAATTATCGCTGAAAATGTTAGAAGATAAGTCACTAGAAATATTTAACAACTTTTAATTGTCACTATATATGGGAGTGGAGAAAGATTCCTACTACCCGACAAGGAGCTAAAATTTATTCTTATTTTATTGCTAATCTCATTTAGCCACACTTGTATGTTACCTTCATCTATTCAAATGTTATAACAAAAGAATGGTGTCAAAATAACACAAATTATGACCATTGGAAAAAGTGGGGCAACTATTAGTCAAGCCAAAGGCGAGAAACAAGACTTTTCTTTTTTTACTAATCAAGACATAGCATTAGAACCGAGAAAGTACGAATGGGGGTTCCTGGTTCACAATTTCATCCATTAACAAAAGAGAACCAAAGGACGAAGAAGGAACCAAGCCAAAAGAGTTAGAGTCGTCAGCCCATTTGGCTATATTGTGAGCTAAGCTATTTACACTTCTATTTACTTTCAAGGCATCCCAGCAGATAAATATCTTTAGCTTCTCTCGGGATTCTGCAATTGTGGTATAGCATTTCCAATGGCTGTTGATCTTGGTTATTAAGTCAGTCCACTACAACCTGAGCATCTCCTTCGATAATCACGTAAGTGCAGTTGTTTTTCAAGGCAAAATCAATCGCAATGAGGCTTCCAAGCTCTTCTGCTGAATTAGGATCCATAGTTTTCATTTGTTGTAGTTATAACAGATATGATGTTGCCATTGTGATCTCGAATGATAGCCGCTTGAATGGTTCTTGCCTCCCTAACAGCAGCATCAAAATTCACATGGTGCCAGTGAGGGGTTTGGATTAAAATGGCAGAGAGAAGCAATCTGGTTTTTGATTGGGGAATAACTGCCTCTTTGTATTTACCATACGCCACTTGGATTTGTTTTGATAACTCCTTGACATTGACTACCACCTTTTGAAACACCTTTTGATTTCGACAGCTCCAGATATGATCCATAACCATAACAGCAAAAAAAAAGTGTAACATTTGCTAATTGTGGATTCATTAATGGTAGGAAAAGATGGTGAAATAATACTTGCGAGACATTGAATTGTAAGGTTCTTGGGAGCATGATTGGTAACTGACTGTGGTTGGAGAGGACTTTGAGGAGGACAAAAATTTCAGTTGAAGCAAGCCATAATGCTAGAGTCAGAGGGCATGTGAGAAAAATATAAGATAAAGACTCTTCCCCTGAGTTGCAAAGAGGACACTTGGTATCAATTTCAGGTATAAAATCTTGGAGTTTCATCCTGATAGGGAGTATATTCCATGCAATACGCCATATCAATATTTTATGTCTTTCACAAATACTAGATCTCCACAGTGTTTTCCAAAAAGGATAGTCCCTTTCTTGATCAGGCTAGAACCAAGATTCATTCGCAAACAAATAAGCTGATTTTGCCGTTAGTTTTCTAAATTCTTTTGGAGTCCAGGCTAATAAATCCTGGGGCTTTGCTGGAGAGATACGAATTTTCAGTAGCTCACCAATATGGATATCCGAGAACAGGTTTTGCAGCTTCTCTAGGTTCCACGAATTTGATTCTTGATTAATGGAAGAAGACATTTTTGAGTCTGCTATATAATTGAGAGACAAAATGTCCGGACGGAATGACCTAATCGATGGTAACCAAGGATCTTTTTCAATGTCAATGCTCTCACCATTTCCAACAATATAACAGAGGCCCTTTTTCAGATTTTCCTTACTTGAACAAGTCGCTTTCCAGATCCATGATACAGATTTTGAAGGAGAATAATCCAAGAAAAGGGTTCCTTTCAAGTATTTTTTCTCCATGACCTTGACCCACAACTTATCACGTTCTTTGATCACTGTCCATCCTAGGTTAGTAAGTAAGGCTTGATTGAATGCCTTCATTGGCTTGAAGCCCATCCCTCCCCTGCATTTGGGGATACAGATAATATCCCAAGCCTTCGGACAATAGGAGTGGATTTTGGTCTCACTGTGCCCCCACCAAAACCTTTGAAAAATATTGTCAAGCTGGTTGCATAACTTCGTTGGGTGAGAAAAAGTTGACATAGCATACGTAGGAATGGCCATTGCCACTGACCTAATTAGCGTACCTCTGCCCGCTAAGGAAATACACTTGGTTTTCCATCTAGCTAGTCTTTTTCTCACCCTATCCAATACATTATTGAACATCTGAGCTTTCCCTTGATTGGTGAATAGCGGCAAACCCATGTATTTGTCTTGAGGGGGAGCTTTCTTAATCCCCAGAATTCCACAGATATTTCTTTTATTGGATGCTTCTGTATTGTTGCCGAAGAAAACTCTTGATTTTTTTTGTTAATTATCTGACCCGACCAATCAGCATACTAGTTAAGGCATTTTACTACTTCCTCTGCTTCTCCTTGGTTGGACGTGCAAAATATTATCAAGTCATCAGCAAATAACATGTGGGATATGGCAGGGCTCGCATGATTAGCTCTGATATGTAAACGTGGAAAGAGAAGCGGGTCACTGGAGTTCTTTTTATAAAGAAAACTGTGTTAAAACTAAGAATTTATTTACGGAGATTATAGCTGAGTATAATAGGTTACAACTCTAATTGAAGACGATAAATGCTACAAGCCCATTAAAACAAACACAATCAAGAACTACACAATTATACCCTAGATCCACTGCCTCCATTGGCAAGCCTCTTATGCTAGATATTATCATTAGTGATAAAGGGTGCAGTAGTAACAACAAAGAGTCATTTTAAGCAAGTCTTTTTGTTTCATTATCAAATTGTAGCTTGGAGCTCCATTTTAGTAAAATATATATAAAAAAATCGGGCATATGTGCAAAAGTGTTTACTGCTACCGGCACCGAGTAGTATAATTTATACATGCACAATATTACGAGAGTGAACCCAAGGGGAAGCAATGAGAAGTGCGATAACTTGCACTTGGTGACCATTGACTGTCCATTCTTTCACTGACAATGGTTTAATGCAACGGCTGTTCTGATCCAAAGATATTAAACTAATATCGACCTGCTTACTAGCTTCTTTCATCAAACCGACATGCTAACCAAACACAAGTAACTTGATGATTAGTAGAGCTGAAACGATTGGAAGTAAACTAAAAGGGCAGCCCATTTTTAGCTCAAGTTTTATTAAGCATGTTCCTAATGAGTAAAGATTTAGAGGGCTTGGACGAATCATACAAAAATTTCAACTCTACAGAAGGTTGAAATAACATTGTGGTGCACCTTAATTTGTCGCTCCACGTACCATCAGAGACTTGCATGTGATATGAAGCGTTGAACACAATTACATTGTTGAACTCATTTTCTAAAAGTTTAGGCTTGTAGAGCAGATGATAACTTAACAACATCTGATTATCGTCTGGCCTAGTGAGTCTATAAGTATCTTTCCTTCCTTCCCTTTTTCCTTTTATTATCCTGCAGTAGTAATACTACACTAAACTTCTAATAATGAATCTTGAGCTTTGTGATTGGCCTCCTCTCGATCACTAAATATAGATGATTGCTTTGTTATTTCTAGGATCAAGGTTATTTATTTGCCTCATTGAAAAGTCAAGTGCACTGTAGATATTTGACAGAGTGATTTATAACAGGCGAAAGCATGTGAAATGTCAATCAAAACAATATTGTTTCTGGGACTGTTGGCCCAAATTTCTTTTTCTTTCTCTGTGACTAAGCCATGTGACCAAATTGTATCTTCTTCTGTCGTCCATAACTTGAAGCACAAGCCCAAAGTACAAGTGTAGTGCGGACCACCATCTGTAACAACAGAAAGACGAGCATTAAATATCTGGGCACAACTGAAACGATTGGAGAGCGGACCACCGTTTCCGATAGAGATTTCGACGACAACATGAGTACGGCAATTCAAAGCAGAAATGGCCAGAGGGGTGGGGGAATGCGGAGGAATACATACGGAATACGTATTGTTGTTCATTTAATTTCCAAAAAAAGGAACACCTACATTGTACGGTAGCAGGCAGCTTGGTAGGATGTTAACGGAACAAGAAAAGTAGGCAGACGATTAATGACTGTGGCGTCGGTTACAACGAGTTTTATGATGTTTGTTCTCGTCTATATGCTCGGTTTTGGATGCCGTTTAACTGGTAAGTTCTATTGGCATTGTTACGAAAGATACATAAGGATCAAAACAACTCGGGCACATAGCACATAGTCACTTGCTTGATCCTTGGCGAAGCCTTGGGAACTCGATTCAACTCGACGCTTTTTGATCCTTCTTTTCCTCATCTTTTTTACCTCTCATTTTTTTTTCTTTTTTAAAAGTTGTTATTATCGAGCACAATACCTCAAAAAGACTATACCTCTTAAATCAAATTCACATAAGAGAGAAGAAGTAATTCTGGGTTTTAGGCGCCCAAATAGTATTATCTATTTAGTGTGGATGTTTCGGTGATCAAAATAGAAAAAAGAGCTTTTGAAAAGAGGCAAACACTTGTTTTCTCTTTTCCTCCTAATGCGGTTGGCGTTGGTCTAGCATTATTATGACTCAGATATCACTGGTTCGAGACAAAGAAAACAACCTCTTAACAATATCGGATCAGACCTCACAACGGTGGAAGCCTCGTCGTAGACTCATGGTCCGACTTAAATGTCGTTTAGCATTTCGATTAGTAGAGCGATGGTCTCATGGTCTGAGTTCATGGAAGTATCACATGTTGTTCTTAACTCCAAGCATAAGCCAATTGATCTCTCTTGCCTGCTCGTACATGTCTTCATGGTTATCTACGTTTGGATGTGTCAACCAATTGAACTACTTTTGCCCTATTAAAGATATTTTACACCCAACAAGATGTTTACGTCTCAAGGAATCAAAGTGATTTAGCCTAAATCAGTGAATGTACCACCAATTTAATGCCAATCACAATATGACAACAGGATAGCGCCACAACGGCACTAAAATTAGGATTTTTATTTTTGAACTTCACTTTTAGCGGTCGAGTTCAAATTGCTAAAATTAATTCTAAATTAGCAAAAAACAAAGCTCAAATATCAATTCTCAATTAAATGCACGACAATTTAAAGACATCTTTTCTAGTATGACAATGAGAATTTGGTAGCAACATCATAATCAGGGTGCTTTCTTCAGAAAAACAATTTATAACTTCAGTGGAACTATGGTTGCACTTTTTGTTAGAAATACTTTCACAAACTTTTTTTGTTTTATTGCGAAAAAGTGCTCCTGAATAAAAATTTTAGATGGGATCGAAATGCTTTCCTGTAATATTACAGAGGTGCTATTACACCTAAGCAATACTTTTTCTAATAAAAATGTTTTGTCTCCTTTTGAAATTTTTCCTAGACTATTATTTTATTGCTAATCTCAGTTAGCCACACTTGTATGTTATAGCGGAGGACTCTGCTTGAAGACGGCAAATGCTAAAAGCCCATCAAAACCAACACAATCAAGAACTACACGACTATTCTCTAGATCCACCGCCTCCAATGGCAAGCATCTCATGCTGGATATTATCATTAGTCATAGAAGGTGCCTTGGTAAAAAAAAAAAAAATGGTCATTTTAAGCAAGTCTTTATGTTTCATTATCAAATTGTAACTGTGGAGCTCCGTTCTAGTAGAATATATAAATAAATCAGATATATGGACAAAAATATTTATTGCAACCAGCACCGAGTAGTATAATTTATACATGCACAATATTACCAGAGCGAAACCATGGAGAAACAACGAGAAGTGCGATGGCTTGCACTTGGTGACCATCGGTTGTCCGTTCTTTCACAGACAATGATTTAATGCAACACTTGTTCTGATTTAATGATATTAAACTAATATCTACCTGCTTACTAGCTTCTATCATCGAACTGACATGCTCACCATACACAAGTAACTTGAGGATTAGTACAGCTAAAACGATTGGAAGTAAACCGGAAGGACAGCCCATTTTTACTCAAGTTTTATTAAGCATGTTCCTAATGAGTAAAGATTTAGAAGGCTTGGACGAATCGTACAAAGTTTCAACTCATGCAGAAGCTTGAAATAATATTGTGGTGTACCTTAATTTGTCTATCCACGTGGTATCAAAGATTTGCATGCGACATGAATTGTTGTGCTTAAAAACATTATTGGACTCATTTTCTAAAATTTTAGGCTTGTGAAGCATATGATAATTTAACAACATCTGATTATCATCAAGCCTAGCGAGTCTATAAGTATCTTTCCTTCCTTTTCTTCTTCCTTTTCTTATCCTGCAGTACTAACCTCTGTTTCAGTTGGAGCGAGGGATCTGATGTAATTTCTTGTATCTTCCCGATCTGACTATCTCTTAATTTGGTATCCTCAAATATGGGTAGCTCTTATCTTTACTGTGTTTTCCTCCAAGGCCATGTTGGCCATTTTTGGGACTATCCGTTTGGATGCGTTGTCTCTATTTTTTTTTTTTCAAGAATGTCCATTTGGGTATTGCCTTTAGGTTGTAATGGGTAATTTTTCTTAATGCAATTTGCTAAGAAGAAAAAAAAGATATTCTAATAATGAATTTGGAGCTTTGATTGGCCTCATCTCGATCAGCACGTATAGATGATTGCTTTGTTATTTCTAGGATCAAGATTATTTCGCTGTCTCGTTGAAAAGCTAAGTGCACTGCAGATTTTTGACAAAGTAGTTTATAACAGGCGAAAGCATGTGAAATGTCAATCAAAACAATTTTGTTTACCGGGACTCTTGGCACAAATTTCCTTCTCTTTCTCTGTGACTAAGCCATGAGACCAAAATTTTATCTTCTTCCCTCGCCCATAACTTGAAGCACAAGACCAAAGAACAAGTAACGCGGATCACCATCTGTAATAACAGGAAGACACGCATTAACTTTCTGGGCACAACGGAAACGTTTGGAGAGCGGACCACCATTTCTGACACAGATTTTAATGACAAAGTGACTAGGGCAATTCAAAGCAGAAATGGCCAGAGGGGTCGTGGAATACAGAGTACCGTGGTGCATTTAATTTCCAAAAAAAAGAAACAAGTAAATGTGATCGGAGAACTTAGGATCAAGATCCTCTGCTGTAACCATGAATTACAGTTATAGCAGGGATCCTGATCCTAAAGATACTTTTAGCTTAAAACTTTTTTTAAAATTAAATACTTATTTTTAATAAGAGTGTTACTAAAAAATAAGGGTATTTTTGACTTCTCATATGGTAGCAAGCTTCTTTCATTAAAATATCTTTATTGAAATGTATGTTCTTATTAGAGTAAAGAGTTGTTTTGACTTTTATTTAAAAAAAAAAAAAAAAAAGAAACCCTATGAAAAATCTACAAAATCACCCTTGAACTCCTGCATTCTCTCTAATTATTGAAAAAATTCCTATCAAACCCTACCGCCTCCTTTTACGTTAAAGCTAAATTACCTTAGAGTTATTACATGTTTTCCATCATATTTGATTAAAAAAAATAACTTCTAATTGATATTTACATAAAAGATTAAGGGTGAGTAAGGGTGTTTTTGACCTATAACAATTTTTTCCCATTAAATACCATTTTTTAATTAGAGTGTATTTAAAAATTAGGGTATTTTAGACTTCTTATAAGATATAAAGCCTATTTTCTTAAGATACACTTATTAAGATATATGTTTTGCTTAGAATTAAATATTGCTTTGACTTTTGTCTTAAAACTTTTTTTTTATTAAATACCTCTTTTTAATAAGAGTGTTACTAAAAAGTAAGAGTGTTTTTGACTTTTCATATGGTAACAAGCTTTTTTTCATTAAAATATCTTTATTGAAATATATGTTCTTGTTAGAGTAAAGAGTTGTTTTGATTTTTACTAAAAAAAAGAAAAAGAAAAAAAAAGTCCTATGAAAATTCTACAAAATCACCTTTGAACTCCTGTATGCTTTCTAATTATTAAAAAAATTCCTATCAAACCCTACCGCCTTCATTCACGTTAAAGGTAAATTACCTTATTGTTATTACATGTTCACCATCATATTTGATTAAAGAAAATAACTTGTAGAGTTTTTTTATAGCCTTTTTCGAGAAATAATATATACTTAAACTAAATTAAATATTTTATCAGAAACTCAATCCTTTTTAATTTTTATTTTATATTTATATGCTGATGCATATGCTACACATTTAAATTATTATGCATGTATATAGATTTTAATACAAACATATTAGTACATTTTGAATACACAAATATTGGTTTCCTAGGATTTTTTAAATTCATATGTAATCTTAAATAAAGTTAAATGGCTATTTTGTTTTAAAGATGCCCTTTCTAAATTGAAGTCTTCATCCAAAATTGGTATTGATTATAGGTGTTTTTTCCCAAAGACTTTTTTCCCATCAAATACCCATTTTGAATTAGAGTTTTGTTAAAAAAAAATAAAGGGTGTATTTGACTTCTTTTAGGATATCAAACATCTTTACTTAGAATACCATTACAGGAATCTATGCTTTAGTTAGAGTTGTGTTGTCTTTTAGTAGAAAGGAAATTTTTTTTTATAAAAACCTATAAAATCACCATTGAACTCCTTTATGTTCTTTGATTATCGAATTTTTTTTTATCAAAACCTACAACCTCCATTCACATTAAAGGTAAATACCTCAGAACTACTACATCTTCTCCATCAATTTCGATTAATGAGTTAAATATCTCTGAGCAACTGTAACTTGCAGGAGAAGTGTTTTCTATAGATTTTAAGAATAAACATAAACATAATCTACTTACACTATATTGAATATTTTGTCAGAAACTTCAATCCCTTTTTTTAATTTTGTATAACATAATTGTATGTTGATGTGTATGCTACAAATTTCAATAATTTGGCATGTATATGTATTTCAATGCAAACACATTCGTACATTAAAACTATTATATAACTGAAGTTTAATTCTAAATTTCAATTGCAGACACATATTGGTGTAAGAAAGTTATCATAAAAATGGTGCTTTAGAAAATTTAAATGCATATGAATCGCTAGATCATTATAAACTCAATTCGTGACAAGTACATAATCCTATATTCGTATTAGAGTTATTCGAATACCCTTATTTGCATGACAACATATCCTCCATATTATTATTGTCTTTCTATGATCTACTGTATCCCGAGATATCATATTACTATGTCATCAATGCATATTTTTTAAATGTCAATACTGCCATCATTTTAATCTATAAGGTATATAGAATATAAAAATTTACAAATCCTAAATTTTCAAATTAAGCTTTCAATCCAAATTCTCCCCCCACCTCGCCACCTCACTTTTCTCGACAAGCACTCAGCCTGAAAGTTGGAAAATTTGCTCAGCCTCACCTGCCTTATCCCAGCGCCGGCAAACGTCAACCTCCACATTATCCCATCCTCCATACGCCTCCACCACCGTAAACATCCTGGGCAGCAACATAAACATGCAAATTTCAACGCCGCCAAATCAGTCATAAGTCTATAACATTGGTTGTGTGTGTGTAGGCCTGTTAACTAGAGGAGTGGTGGGTCATGGAAGGCTGATTGATGGTGATTGTAGTTCGTAGATGGTGGATTTCAGGCGATGTTGGACTGATTGGATGCAGTGGTTGGTTGAATAGTGGTGGTGAAAGGCTGCTCTGATGGTGGTTAATGGCAGCAGCTACCGTAGTGTTGGGTTGACACAAATAACAATCTTATCCACCTTCTTCTAGATTTCAAACCCCAAATTAGCATTTTCATTTCTGGAATCGTGATGATTTGCTGTAAAGTGATTGGAATGAGAAGGCTAAAGAAATGTGAGGAAGCTGAAGAACACGATAATGGAGAGATGTGATTGTGGCTGATTGTGTGTGTGTGTGTGTGTGTGCGTGCGTGCGTGCGTGCGAAAGAGCGCGCGCACGCGTGTATGTGTGTGCGCGCCCGCCCACGCGTTAAAGCTAATGAAGTGTAAAGGGGTGATGGTGGTGGGGCTGTATGGGGAGATGAAGGGATGGGGAATGACATTTGAGAAATTGTGTTCCTATGTGATAGGCATTCTGGTCTTTTCATCTTTCGGTATTTTTGTTCGATCAACAGACATGAGTGTTATTATTCCACTTAATGGACTCGCATGTAATTATACTCTAATCTCAAAGTCATGGATGCAATTAAGCCTATAATTTTCTTAACTCCCAAAACCTTATGTCAAGGATAATATTTTTTTTCCTTTTTATTTTGATAATACATGTCTTTATTTAATAAATGATCTGAAATTATTCTTGACAAACTTTTGTTGAGTTTGTATTTATATTAAATCTATAATGCAAATATATATATATATATATATATATATATATATATATATATATATATATATATATATAAAACGTAGGTTTATAAAAATTATTGAAATTATTTAGTTGATTACCATTATCTGATATCAATTTCACACATTTATTTCGCGGTATAGATTTCAAAAGGACACACATAGGCACACAAGTATACAGACTTTTTAGATGAGTAGGTTTGGTATTATCATATAAGTCTGTGTTAAAATAAAAGTCCTTAATATACTACTAAGATGAACAAAGTCATGCTAGATAAAAATAAAGAGAGTTTTAGAATACACTAACTAGAAAAATTAGAGTACACAGTAGATTTTTAAATGAAAATTGGAAAAAAGAAAGTACGGTTAAGATTAAACATAATTTTAGACAAATACTCGAACATTGGAACTTAAAATAGAAAAAGTTGAAAAAAAAGACTTGCTATGTATTTTAATCTTAAAATAAGATATACATGAAAATTATACTCCCTTCGTCCCAAATTATTTGATCATATTTGACTGCACGCTTATTTAGATCTTATTATATAAGTTTTTCATTCTAACCCGAGAGAGGGGAAGGGAGGGGGGAGAAAGTGGTTAAGTAGAGAGAAGTGGGTTGATGGAGAATTAAATATAGAGAGAGAAGTCAAATAATAAAAAGTATACAAAGGGTGAACATGTAAAAACAACTACATAATTTTTTTTACTTAGAAAATGATCAATTTTTTGGACAACCCAAAAATGAAATATGATAATTTTTTTAGGACAAATAGAGTAATATTCTAGATCATTGCCAAAAGCAAATAAACTGGGAGATATATTTTGACCCTGAATAATCATCGCTACAAGAAATGATCATCATTGCACACAAAGAAATAAGAGGGATACTGAATGATACTGAAAATTTTAAGTGATGATATTTTGAACTTTAGTGGTGCTACTTGCAGGAAAAAGTGTCAAACTCTAAAAGTAATGATAGAAAAACTTTGAAAAGATCATTGAAAGTTAATGCTACTAAATTTGTTACCTAAGTAGTTCAGTTTTTATATGTGTCCTGCTAAATCTCTTAAGATCACTTGATTATTGGTTTAAAGATACAACATTTAAGGTCATAAGGCATTTCGTCTAACAAACTTTGTTATAGTCATAATTTGTTCTCGTTAGACACTTTACTTTCGACAATCATTTTCAAGTTAATTTTTGAACTTTTATTAATATCGCTTTACTATAATTCAAACTTCTTCTTAATTTTACTTCCTACACGTGTGTGTATATATATATATATATATATATATATATATATATATATATGTCATCAAAACATATTACAAGAAATTATCTCTAAACATTTTCTTTACTTTTATTACTGTACAATTAATCTTATAGTTTTTTGTGAGAGTTAGATATTTGTAAAACATGTTTGAAACTAATTATAATATCAGTATTGTAATACTCCAAATTTTAGCTAGTTATGTGAGTAATAATAATAATAATATGTGTTGATCTAGAGTTAATTAATGGACTTTAGAAATTTTGGTTGGGAACTCTTTTAGTGACGAAATTAGTCTTTATTTATATTTAGTGGCTAATGTAGTTAGATTAGATATTAAGAAAAAAAATTGAAGTTATATTGTGAATGCATTAATAATAAGGACTTTTAGTTGTGTTGTAATTACACTAGTAATAAGGACTTTTAATTGTGTTAAAATTATAATAGGAATTGGGACTTCAAGTCCTATTAGAATTAAATTAGTGAACTATATAAAAAGGAAGAAGACACAAGAGTGAGAAGAGTCTTGATATTTGGTAAAAGAGAGAAAGAATTAGTGCATCTTTTTGAGGTATTCAAGTAAAAAGGGTCGTGGTTGATCTAGGACAAAGAGATTATTCACGACGTTAGATTCGCAACTTTGAAGTAAGGGATTTTATGCTCTTCCTGTTCTTTACACGATGCTCATTCCTTTCGTGTCCGTTGTGATGTAAATAAATTACCGTAATCGGATTATGCTATTACATGTTTCCGCCGCACCGTTATTTCTTTTCTCTAATACTGTCGTAATCTGTCAACGCTGTCCTTTGTTCCTGGCGTCGTCAGGAAAAATAAAATTAAATAAAAATCTGTGGTGATGACGACAGACAGCCGTCCCTTTTTTAAACAGTAGAGCCGTTTTTTTTTTTATTTAAATCAGACGACCGTCCTGTTTTTTCAAGAAGAGTCATAGCCATCTTTTTTGTTGTCTCTGAAAAAGCAGCCGTGCTTCACAAATCGGATTCCAAGTTACAAACAAAGGACATGTCACGTGTCACATTCTGGGTGGCTTTTTCTTTTTAAAAGTTTTATTAATCTCCGTGCCATTAAACTTTTATCCGAAGAACTTCTTTTGCCCATATCTCGCTCATCCGCCAATTCAGCTGATTTTTGTTCCGTTGAATTCATACTTTGTGAGTGATATTTATATTTAAAAGTCACTTTTAATTATCGTGACTTATTTGTGATGCGCCGATTGCGATATTCGACATGGACTAACCATGATTTGTGATACTTAATAATAAACAATTGTGTATGTGACACCCACAAGTTTTGATAAATTATGTTTGAAATTCGGCTTATCGGTTATTTACCATCTTTTGGTAACGTTAGATATTTGTTTGAGAAATTCGATTGAATTATCTAAATTTTTATTTGTTACCTCTACTCGATAACTCAAATTTGGTATTCGCCTTTTTAGCCCTCTGGGTGTTTTACTGGGCAATTCGTGCTCACACCTTTTTGTTTTGTTTTGTTTCTTTCCCTTTCCAGGGCAAGAGTAGCACAAATGGTGAGATATCAGTACTGCAACGGAACTTGGTGTTCGAAATTGGGAGCTTTAGACACTATTGATTTTATTTAGATAAACTCTTAGTTTAGTTCG
This sequence comes from Escallonia herrerae, assembly GCA_033070095.1. Taxonomy (NCBI): domain Eukaryota; kingdom Viridiplantae; phylum Streptophyta; class Magnoliopsida; order Escalloniales; family Escalloniaceae; genus Escallonia; species Escallonia herrerae. The sequence goes on from JAVXUP010000213.1 coordinate 81,005, forward strand.
TTCTTTTTATTGTTGTTATTCGGATTAGACACAGATTTATTTGAGATTCAGATAATTGTGTTACGGTGTTTTAGATGCTTTGCTCTACCATTTTGTTATGTTTTGGTCATAATTGGGTTTGGTTTAAGGACGTGTTCGGACTCTCGCGTTCGGGGCGTTACAAGTATACCTTCGATAACAGGTATAATATGAAAAAGTCATGATTCTCTTTAGCGGTAACTTGATGTAACAAAAAATAAGTGTAATAAATAGTAAAAAATATTGGCGATAATTGGCGTGAAAATTTTGGGTTTGAAACTAAGATGATGTTTAATTAACTTTTTCATGTTTAATTAACAACTGATTTATTGTTATAATTTAATTATAATAGTTATATTGATTAATTTTAGGTGTGTTTTTCACTGAGATTCATAATTTTCTTATTTCAAATTACTGCATAACGTGTAAAACACGTGATCCTTACTAGTCTTCTATAAAAGTATAAATTTTTAACAAACTCAAGGTTCAAAATGGGGTTGCGCCCTCGACAAAACTTGGATAATGTTCAGCCAAAAGATGCCATACAAAGATAAATTCATGACAAAATAGGGGGATAATGGATAAACAGGCAATGTAGCCCCCGGTTCGTTGGAAATTCTGCCCTTCGCACTTGGCAACACCAAAAAATTATTTTTCATAGTATCAAGACAGATTTATACATGCAGCAATACGGAGCTGAAACAGAGCCTAGAGCAACCTAATCTGGCTTACATGTCTTCAGTAGCACCCAAGCTTTAAAAGTCCAACATAATTAACAGGTTGGATTTCATGAACGTAGTGGGGGTCAACTCACTAGTGCTCTTTCTTTTAGCATAACAAAAGAAAACATTAAGAAGAAAATACTAGCTGACAATAGAAGAGCCTTTTTACTATCTCCAGTTTGTCAAAGAAGGAAGAGAGCGCAGGGGGAGAGAGAGAGGCAAGCACCACAGCTAAGTACCATAGAACAGTCAAACCCATCAGAACACATAATTCATATCACCACAGCCAGTTCTTCAAAGTACCAAATTATGGAGTTATGGGGACAAACAATGTAGGTATTCTCATAACGTTGACCTGGGATACTTATCCTAACAAGTACATCTTCATAAGACTGGCATTAGGAGAGTGGTATACATAAGCTCATTAACAATTGAGCACATGGATGGTATACATGAGCTCATTAACAATCTGAATTAGGGTGCTATACGTCAACCTCAATTCCAGAAAAGATGTTTACCATCAAGTCAGAGCTAACTGGGGTCGCTTGCTTGTAGCTAAGAGAAGTTAGAAGTAACGATGATGAACCAAAGAACAGAAGCATGCACGATATGTTAGTTATACATTATGGACCCTTCAATTCAAACTGCATCTGCCAAGAAAGTAGCAACCTGATATGGTGAAGTTCTGCCAATAGATGGACTGCATTCCATTACAACATTCCAACTGCAAAACATATCCTTGAAGGAATACTAGAAAAAGTGACTGGCAAGAAATGGACGTACGATCCCGACCTGCGAACACTTACCTTCAAGCAATACAACAATATATTCTTGCAGCTTTCCAGAACTTCGTATTTTCACGGTCTGCCGTTTAGATGAGTTTCAAATGATTAGTTTGTTCGCTACTGCAGTGGTCAAGCTGGAAGCTGGAGATGTGTGCTTCAACATTTAGTTTCCCACTTAAAGCTCTTCTCAAACACTGGCACTTAATTTGAAGGCGTATCCATTATATTACACACCATGCCATTCAAATAGTGAAGTCTGCAAGCAGTGGATATAATCAGGACTTCAAAGCATCCATGGTTCGGTATAAGACTTGAAACACTGTTCGTATATGTTTCGCAAATTGCAACTTACGAGGTAAATCAAGGAAGGGGGACTGAAAATAAGGGAGGAAAAAGAGAGTATCCATTTCAGCTTTTAAAATTCTAGATGTATCTGAGCTGGAACTTGATTTAACAACTTGTTTTCATCTACTATCCAAAGCAAAGATACATGATATTGTCCTACTCTGCCTTCAAGTACACCAGCCTTTTGTTAAAAGAATTCCAAGTCTCTCAGCTTCTGTTGATGTATTAACTCTCACTAAACCATCAGGGATTGACATTAAGAGCAGCAATATTTGTGCAAAGAACCGTGTCATCAAGACGACCAATCTTCTTCATGCTTTTGCAGAACCTCTCAGCATTTTCCATGTCATTTTTCTCCTCAAAGTATTTCAGAAACATGGCAACAGTTTTTTCAGTAGGAAACCATTTATGTCTATCTGGATTTGCTTTAGATGCACCCATCTCCAAGAAAATCAGAGCCAAATCAATTCGGTGCTTCTCTATGTAGAAGCTTGCAAAAGACTCCAGAGTCCTTAAGTTTGGTTCACTCCCTCTTTTCATGATATTCTCATAAATCAAAGTGGCTTTTTCGACCATGTCTCGATTAAGGTAGGATTCTATGATAACATTTGCCACCCGGACGTCATAGTTTAAGCAATCTGATTCCCAATCTGCAAACAACTTTTCAAGAGTAATGACATCACCCAACTTGGAAAGAGCCAAAAGCATGATGAGATAGCTAACATTACTGGGTTTGGGAAATACAGACTTCAAAGAATCCCACGCCTGATTAACCCCTGATGGATTAGAGGTTCTTGCATACAAAGTAATTAGCGTGTGAAAAGCCTCACGATCATGCAGATTTTCAATCTTCTTCATCTCTTCTAGAGCAGCATTTGCCTTCTCAATAAGCCCAGCATTTACATAAACAGTTGCTTGATTTCCATAAGTGAACCAATCACGTTGCACCTTATTTCTTTCCATCTTCAACAAAACTGCTTCCACAGCATCAAAATCATTTTGTAAAGCGTAGCTTTGCACCAACTGATTATAAGTATATTGATCCGCAGCAATATTCTTCCCCTCCATTTCTTCTGCCAGTAACGGTACTTTTTCCGGCTGGCTAACATCCAAGTAAAGAGCAATCATATTATTATAATTTAAAGTGGAAGTGAAACCGAGATCCTTCATCTTCTCAAAAAGCTCTAAAGCCTTGTCCAGCACTTTCTCCTTGCAGTAGCAGTTGAAAAGTGCTCCATAAGTTCTATTGGTCTTTGCATCTCCTTGGAGACTGTCAAAGTACTTTTCTGCTGAGGCTACACCCTCAACCTTGGCAAGAAGATCCATGCGTATGGCATGATCAGCATTTTTCATCCTAGTCTTGCTTTTCTCCATCCATTCATACAGCTGCACAAAAAAAAAAAAAAAAAAAGAGTTAAAAGAAAAGGTGACAAAGGGCAACTTAACTGATAAACGGATAAAAGGATAGGCTATTCTGCACACTTAATGCTATTTTGCACCACATTGTGCTCGTCGAAACAGCAAGTACAGAGGTGCTTGCATAGCAGTCTCCTATGTATGATATCTAAAGCAGGTGTGACGAATCGCCTCCAAAAAAGGACTGGGAAGGTTTAGCTGGAGTCGCCATCTCAATTTAGGGTAAATTAATTATTAACACAGGAAACAAAGAAGAAAACCCTATTTATGACTCTAAATTTCGAATTTAACTTCCGATCAAACAAAATGGAAGATTTGGACTTCGGGGACTAAACTATACGACGAGAAGTGCTAGGCACCCTGTCATACCCCAAATGATCTCTAACTTGTTTTAAAATATTTATTGACTTTTACCCCAAATGCATGCAAAACACGAAACCTAACCTAAGACCTAATATTGTTTTAAACTCAACAAATTGGGGGCGTGTGGCCTACATGTATCGATCCGACCAATCGGGATCAAAACCACATAGTTCTAACCGACCCCACATAAGACGACCTAAATTCCGGTCTCTATTTCTTAGAGAACTAAATGGACTCAACTTCTTCTATCTGACTAATCCTGAATTCTTCTGGACCAACTCTTCTAATTGTTTACAATTATAATTGAAAAAGAAGTCTAAACCTAATAGAATTCTAGTGAGGATAAAATCTACTCCTATCAGAATTCTTGTCCTGACCCACTTCTTCTAGTGGTGGAACTCTCTTTAAATTTTTTACCCTATTAGACCAGAATCTGGTCGCAAGGATGGAAAACAAATCTAGGAGACTCTAAACAAATCTATTAAAATCTAGAGGACAAAGTAAGAAATGAAGGACAGGATACCTCTTGACCATTTTGTATGGCGGGTTGAAGACTGGAAGTGCTCTACAATGCAACAGCAGTGACGTGTGATTATCAGATGGAAACATTAATTTTCTCTCATGGGATTTCTGCAGCTTTTTCTCTCTCCTTGTCTGGAGGGAGAAGAACACTATTTCGATCAACAAACACATGCAAAACACATGTGATAAATCAGATTTTGGATCGACCACCAAATCTAATTCAAACAACATGCTAGACCTCTTATCCGATCTAAACACTAACCAGGGCTAAGCCCAAATCCATTGGACTAACTACTGGACCTGGACCACTTAAGCTGGACTAACTGTACTAGAGCTGGCTAATTAAATTGAGCCTAGTATTATTCTTAAGCCTAGACCAATGATAATAAAAAGCCTAACAAAATAAAGCCCAACAATAAGATAACAAGTATATCAAAATAAATTTATAAAACAAACCCCATAAAAATGGGGTGTCTGCAGTAAGATTAGCAACTTTACTAAGCGTATATACAGATGGTCTAATATTTACTAAGAAAAATAACACGTTAACAAAACAAAGCTATCCAAACCAAATTATCCTTGCTAAATTACAACTTAAACATCTCAATGAATGTTAAACAAACCAAATTATAGATGGAAGAGATGAGAGTATTTTGTGCTACAGTTCATACTTAGTGTTACGGTCCCTACTCGTCCACTCAACTTTTACTGCAGCATCCCTGAAACTCAATTAATCAGTCAATACTGTGAAAACTAGGAGACAATAGCTACAACAATCACAAGGTACTCCAGTTAAAAAAAATTGATGGAAACTAAAAGGCTCACATAACGAAATTTATATGCAACGCATCCACAAATCAGCAATACTGGGTATATTATTCAATTTATGCTCACCACAAATAACCAGGAGAGTATTGCACAGTGGTTATGTTAGTAACACCCATAACAAACAAAAAAGGCAATTGAATTACACATCTTTCCCCAGTGCACAACCAACTGAAGTCAACTAAAAAGAGCAAGTTCTCGAACTCGAGCATCATCGTTGTCATCATCTAAGCCTTTGTCTGAAGTAGTTGGGTTAGGATATATAAATCCTTTTCCGCGTTCGGTGACATGCCTTCCTAATATTTCTGGAAAGTGAATTGAGCTGGGAGAAAGGTTCCATTGTCTCCTTTCAAGGCACATGGTAACTCAAAAGTTCTTAAAAACCCCGTGACATTGTAGGTCTTCCCCTCCCAATGAACTTCACCAGAAATAGCAAGATGAATATCTCAAAGCAATTAAATTAGCATAGTAACCAAAAAAGAAAAAAGGGCATTTAGATTCACATATCCTTTCACCAGGGCATAAGCAACTGAAACCAACTAAAAAGAACAAGTTCTCAAACTTCAGCACCATAATCATCAGTATCATCATCATCTAAGCCTTTGTCTTAAACTAGTTAGGGGCTACATGAATCATTTTCTTCCAATGTTTCCTATCCAAGCACGTGGTATCTCCATATATTCCTAGCAAACATCCTTCCACCCCATGAACTTAATGCAAATCACATTAAAAGGTTTGCGTTGGATGTGACCAATCCATCTCAAACGACGTTCCAGCACTCCCGCGTTCTAGCTACTATCCTTATTTCCAAACCTGTTTGGAGCTCAAGAACCTGAGCACTTGCATCCAAATTACAAATGAATACCAGACAAAACATCTAACTTTAGTTAATTGAGACACTTTAAAATTCAAATATATCACGCAAAGCAACGGAATAAGGAACATTGTCCTTCTGAAGTATTCCCCTTTTAGCATCTATACCAAAAATTGTACCATGAAATTAGACGAATTTTCAAACAACTGACACATATATTCAAATAAACTACACCAGAGAGACACTGAAAACAAGAAATTTAGCTTTTGCAATAACATAAGATCCCTGTAATGCATTTTGTCAGGAGTAGTGCTACCTCCCCGAATTTCAATTCCAATTTTTTGTCGAGCTGTCAGATTCTTACTCACGCGTTTACAAACCATCAGTTCCAGTGTTTTAAACACTTGGCTCACAGCTAGCCATAGTCAAATTTGGCCAACCGGTAACATAACTTCCAAAATATACAAGAAAACACACCCATATAAGCACATACCCATTTCAAGATCCAAAGCAATTTGTCAACAAATTAGCAGGTATCAAACAAAATTGGACATTTTAGTAAGTATCTGGATGTATGTAGAAAGGAAGAGAAGACCTTGATGGCATGATTGTACTTCTTGTACTTGCGAAAGTGATAGACAATGCCGATGATGTCAAACCTCTTGATGGGCTTTACCTCTTTTGCGGCCCACTCTTCGAGGGTCTCCTGAACCTTGGCCTCTTCTGACCCTCTTAGAGCAGTCAGTTTGCTGAACAAAGTGTCGCCTTTGTTCTTGGCCATCACAGATTTTGCTGCCTCTGCTGTTGATGTACATAACCATCTTGATGGTGATGGTGGTTGTGATGCTTTCAATTTTAACATTATCAGACGGCTTGCGTTGTTCGCCATTTTCGTCTTTTGGTTCAGGGTTTTAGCTTTAGGGTTTATGAAAATGTAGGTTCGGTCTTATAATGGGCTGGCAGTCATGGGCCCGAGATAGCCCATATAAGACTTTCGGCCTAATACTTTGCCCCAGCTCTAACCAATAAAGAGGGTATTTGGGGTTAATTTTAAGATGATCAAATCTGATTTAATCTACATTAAATCAGTTTTGTGGGCGTTTAATCTACCTCAAAAAGCTTAAAATTGATCAAGTCTATAATTCTGAAAAGTGAAAATTATGAAATAATCACTTATCTAATAATTAGATTTGACTTTCTAATTTACCATGTGTTCCCAACCTATCTTGGGCGGATCCAAGAGCCCACTAGGGGTCCCACTTTGCGCGAACACGTCAACACATTCAACGGTCAACTTTTCAACGTATCGAACCGGTCAAAGTGCACACGTCCAACTCACGGTAGCACGTTCGTTACGCCGCGACCACCCGAATACCTTTTCACAAAAGATATCGACCGACGGCGCAAAAGGAGCAGAGGGATCAAGGGGCAAAGGCCAAGCTTGGCTTACCCCATGGGGTCGGCCTCAACCTCCCATGGGGGTTGGCGTTGGCCTTCCCCCCAAGTTACCCACTCCCCATGCAATGTCGTTTTTCGCGTGTTCTTCGCTATGTACGCCTCGTGTGTGACTTTGGCACCTTGTTCATTATGTGGGTGCGACTCACGGCAACACGCTTGTCGTACCTCGACTGCCCGACTCTTTGTTGTCCACCAAAACACCAACGTCGGTGTGCCCGAAACCCACCGAAGAAGGAAAGTGACCTTGGCCTCCCCTTTGAGAGAGGGCTTTGGCCTTGGCCACCCCCTTGAGAGAGGGCTTTGGCCTTGGCCACCCCCTAGGGTCGACCTCGGCCTCCAAGGCCAACCCCGAAAATTCAGCCTTTGGCCTCCCCTTCCACGCGCACTTGTCTTCACAGGGTTTTGCGTCTTTGCGGTGCTCACCAATACTTGCACACCAACCTCGCAACGTCCGTCATCCGCTGTCGTACACCGCTCCCGCGATGTCCGTCGCCTAAAGTCGCGCACTACCCCTGAGTGACCCTTCGCCGACGGCGCTTACCATCACTTTCAATTTTGTCATTTCTGGAGATCGCATTCATCATTATTGTATATCATGCACACTTGGCTCACACCCTGTCTCCGCGACGGTCGTTGCCGAGCCCGTGCGCCACTTCCATGGCATGTGCCCTTGGCACCAGGTATTGTCTCACGACGGTCGTCGCCGCGCCGATGCGCCACTTGCATAACATGTGCCCGGCACTAGGTATTGTCTCGCGACAGTCGTCGCGGCGCCCATGCGCCACAATCAATGTCTCATGTTGATGGCATCGCGCCCATGCGCCACAATCATGTTACATGCCTTCGGGCACCACATTCATTCACCACACCATGCGACCCTGCCATGGACGTGGAACATGCTTAAACTTAATCTCTGGAGTGTGCAACATTTCAAGGGGCTCCGCTTTTAGTTCTTTGGCGCGAGGACCCTTCGCAGCAGGATAGGCTTGTTACCACAAAGTTATTGCCGCCTAGGTTGACTTGCATGACACTAGGCACTAAGCTGCAACCATGTCTACTCACGTTACTGGTGATCATCGGCGCCCCCAGGACGATGACCCCCAGGTTACTCCGGGACGGGAGCAGGTTTTTGTTGGGCATCATGCCTAGTCCGCCTGGCAGTTGGTTATAGGGGCAACCCTAGTCGCTGTCGGGTTCTCTACGGGTCTCTTGACACACACTTGTGGGATTCAGTAAGGGCTTGGACCCGTGGCTGGAGCAACGGGCTTACTCTAATCATGCCGTCATGGTGTGGTCAGTTTTCTCAGCTAGATAGAGCGACACTGTGTGAGGCAGTCAGGGTGAATTTGAGAACTGACAGTCCAACGGAAAACCCAATTTTTGAACCGCCTGGTGACGTGTCATTCCCAGGGGACGACATGTTGCATTTGATGACATAAGCATACCTTTGCCTATAAAAAATGGACTTTGGACTTTATTAAGGACTTTTGCTCATCTCTCAAATTCACTTTCTCACTCTAGAACTTAAGAGCTCTTGGATTCTAGAGAGAGAAACACAATTGGACAAAATCTTGGACATAGCATTAGGCCGTAGCATTGGACCCTGACTTGAACCTCGACTTGGACTGTCGACTGCCAGTCCTATTCATCCCAGCCTTGTCTCCACATCACTACCATTCTTCACGGCCTGTCTGGGAAGCCTTGCTCTCTGCCCTTACTCCACCCTCATTGTCTCTCGCTCTGTACATTTGGAAGCTGACTCAGACTGCAACCTTTGTGGCACCTCCACATATGTATGAACCCATTTTTCTTGGCATCATACTAACCTCATACTTCTTACAAAAGAACATCCTATACCCTTTAACTAATTTGCAAATATTATTGTAATATGAGCACTAATGTGAGGTCGTGGGTATTTTTAGCTTTGTATGTAGATGAGAATAACTTTTTGATAATTTATTTGTGTAGTATAGTTATTTCCTAGTAAAAGTATCTTAACATCACCTTTTTAAATGGATGTTAGAAATTTATTTATTAAGTATCTTCTATGGTTATTCTGTCATGGCGAAACTAGTTTAAGCACTTTTTATTCAAATACTTTTATAACTTGAAACTAGTTTACAACTGTTTTTACCTAACAATAAAGTAATTCTGCTTAAAGTAAATTAAATTTAATTTTAAAAACTGATTAAGATTTAAGTAGAATTCTACTTCTTAGAATCAATCTCAAACAGGCTCTAACATCCATTACCAACAATCTTTATATTCTTTCTTTCTGAATTTTGGATTATTTACACATCCTCATCCTGTTGTAAAGCACACTAGAGACCATCATAGAGCACAATGGGGTTTCAATGGTGTGGTAAGAAAATCAAGTATAAATAAGGTTCAATGGCAAGTAGATAAACCACGGGGCATCAGCGAGAGTATAAGGTTCTGATGGCATCTAATCCCTTTTTGCCAAAAAAATAAAAGGAAAAATAAAATTTTTATGTAAAATAAAAATAAAAATAAAAGTACGAAAGGAGGTATGGTATCTAGCCCTTTTTATTCTAGCTTGGATAAATACTGCATGCAGATTTTATTTTGGTAACCTTAAAGCAATTATATCAAAATCATTTTTGGGTAAAAGCGCTTGACCAACAAAAAGAATAAATGAGTAATAGCATATCGTTAAGTAGAAAATTTGCTTGTGGAGCAGCCAAAATGTAAAACTACACTTCAAAAGTACTTATGAGGCTCTACATGATGATCCTAATGGATGGAGTATTTTGAAAATCCCTTCTTTCTGAAATCCATTTATTCTAAGATTGCCTAATTTCAAAATCGTAGGATTAAAGGTTTTTTTTTATAATACTTTTGTTGTGAACATTTTTGTGTATGTATTTTTTTTCTTTTTACGGGTAACATAGAGTTAAAATACACACATGTTATCTTTATTATTAAAATGTTTATAGTTGTCACGAATATTTATTTTTAGTAACAAAAACTGGTTAAAAAATATATCAAGGGGTGGAAATTGCTTATTCAAATATGAAGTATGAAACACAAAGTTATATTTGTTCTCAAGAAAAATACAAATGAAAATGAAAAAAAGGATAAATCATTTTGATCTGTTTTGCATAAAATAGTGTTTATAAAACTAAAACTAAATATTCTCACTTTTTTGTAATAAAAAGGTTATATAATGTGAAATTATAAGGCCACGTTTTTTGTAAAACAGAAGGGAAACAAAATCAGAGATTGAAATGGTAGAGGTTGTAATGACATATATATATATATATATATATATATATATATATATATATATATATATATATATATATATATATATATATAGAAAAACTTAAAAGCCCAAAGCCTATAAAAAAAGGAAGACTTTAATGGAGATTTGGCATAAAATATTATTGTCGACCAGTAATTTCAACTGAGAATATAAAACCTCTAAATTTATTTCTAAATCTTGTCTAAAATTTTACAATTTCCTTAATACAAGAAACTTTTAAAGGCCTTGTTAAATCTCTTGCTAGGATAAAATATTAAAATTCTCGCTTGAAATAACTGGTTCCAACACACTCGTCGCCTTCTTGGGTTATTCTTCTGCATGCTCGTGGGGAAGGAGGAGTAAGATGAAGGAACTGTTGGGTTTTGTGAGTTGAGTTCTTTGAAAACAACTTACGCTTTTGTCCCACATTACTTGGAAGTGGGTTTTGAAAAGGGTTTATAAGGGCAAAAGTGCTTTTACTTTACATTTGTTGGTAAGACTAGAGTGTGCTAGTTCCCATGCTACCCGTGTGCGGGTGTGAGCGAGTTTAGGCGTGTTTTGGTGCGTTATTAGGCGCACTTAGCACTTAGCCCCGGTCGCGAAAAACGTGACTTATTTTTTGAAAATATTTTGTATTTTTGAAAAAAAATAGTTTTATTGAAAAAAGGTGTGTGATTTATTTAAATTGGAATTTTGTTATATTGTCAGTTATTTTTAACTGTTACAACTGTTTTGATTTTCTAACAGTTGTGTCTGTCCAAAAATTCACACATTTTTAGATTTATAAATACATGTTTTTCAGTTCTTTTGAGATACTGATTTTCCAAATTTTGAAATCTTTTCTTTCTACAAAATTTCTATAGCCAACAACGTACATTGCTCCAAAGAGAATTCCAAGGGAAATTTTTGATTTTGCTGTTTGTAGATTCTCACAGACTTTGTTGTATCCTAGAGGATTATTTGTTGCTAACCCATCAGCAAACTCGATTTCAAGTGGAGACAAATAAAGCCTTAAAGAAAATGATCACGCGCCTCAAAGTCTTTAATTTTGATTCCAATTCCACCAAATTTGTCAACAATTTTAAGGCTTTATTCGTTCTTATTCAATGGATTCGGAGTCAATCAAAGTGATGAATCAAGATTTGCTGAAACTGGACCGTTTTAATGGCAACAACTATGCTCGATGGAAGGACAAGATGATGTTTCTTTTCACTGCTTTGAGGATTTCGTACATTCTGGATCTTGAACTGTCACCACCACCAGAGGAACCAAGGACTTCCGCAGAAGGTGTTCCACCCGATGCCGAAGAAATTGAGCGTGTTAAGAAGGAGAGGAAGAAACGCGAAGAAGACGAACTTCTATGCCGTGGACATATTCTGAATGGGCTATCAGATCATTTCTTGTTCACCGAAATCAAATTTGCTCGTGATATTTGGAGTGCGTTGGACTACAAGTATAAGGCTAAAGAGGAAGATACGAATAAATACCTTATTGCTCAGTACTTCGATTTCGTCATGGTTGATGATAAACCTGTGTTAGAACAAGTCCATGCTCTTCAAGTGATTGTTAATAAGATTCGAGCCCTCAAGATTAACCTTCCAGAATCGTTTCAAGTGGGGGCTGTAATTGCAAAATTACCCCCTTCTTGGAAGGATTACCTGAAGAAGTTGCTGCACAAGTCAGAGGACTTTACATTGGAACAGTTTCAGAAACACCTTCGTATTGAAGAGGAGTCACGCAAACATGAAAATAAGATTATTGTTCCGGTTGAGTCCAATGTGCACTATGTGGATGGGAGCGGATCGCAGTCTAAAAATCCAGCCTTGCAAGTAAGAAAGAACGATGAACAATTTAAGAAGAAAGCTAACCAAGATGGAGAACAAAAGAAGAAGAAAGGAAGCTGCTATGTTTATGGGAAAAAGGGTCACTACGCTAAGCAGTGTAGACACAGAAAGGAAAAATCCAATGGAAATGATGGAAAGGCAAACATGGTAGAAGAAAATCTCGTTGCTATGATTTTTGAAGTTAACATGGCAATGGAAAAATCTGGATGGTGGTTCGATTCTGGTGCCACAGTTCACGTCTGCAAAGACAAGTCTATATTTAAAGCATATGAAGTGACTGATGGCCAAGAGGTGCAAATGGAAAACCATACTTGTGCCAAAGTTTCCGGCAAGAGAACTGTGGAAATCGACTTCACGTCCGGAAGGAAACTTAGTCTTTTGAATGTTCTCTATGTACCCGAAATTAGAAAGAACTTAGTTTCTGTTGAATTGCTTTGTTAAAGGGGATTTCGGGTAGCTTTTGAATCTGACAAGGTTATCTTGTCTAAGAATGGTAGCTTTGTGGGAAAAGGGTACGCTTGTGATGGAATGTTTAAGTTAAGCATTAATAAACGTACTAATTCTGCTTATATTGTCGAGTCTTCTTCCTTATGGCATGATCGGTTGGCTCACTTGAATTATGGTTCTTTAAAGAACATGAAGAAATTGGACTTAATAGATTTTAATGATGCTTTGGATAAATGCGAAGTATGTGCTAAGTCTAAAATCATTAAGAAGCCTTTTCCTAGTGTTAAAAGAGATTTTAAAATTTTAGATTTAGTATATTCTGATATATGTGAGTTAAATGGGATGCTAACTCGTGGAGGAAAAAGGTACTTTATAACCTTTGTTGATGACTACAGTAGGTACTTATATGTTTACCTATTAAGGTATAAGGATGAAGCATTTATCATGTTCAAGAAATATAAGGTAGAAGTCGAAAATCAACTTGCGAAGAAAATTAAGATCCTAAACTCTGATAGAGGCGGGGAGTATTTTCTAAATGATTTTACAGATTTCTGTGAGGAACATGGCTTGATTCATCAAAATTCCGCACCCTACACACCTCAACAAAATGGCTTGGCTGAAAGGAAAAACCGTTCTTTAGGAGAAATGGTTAATTGCATGATAGTTAATGCTAAACTACCTCTAAACTTGTGGGGGAAGCTTTACTCACCACATGTTATATTCATAATAGGGTGCCTTCAAAAAGGAATAATGTGAGCCCTTATGAATTGTGGAAAGGTAGAAATCCTAACCTTTCATATTTAAAAGTGTGGGGGTGTTTACCATACTATAGAGTTCCAGATCCTAAAGGACTAAGGTTGTACCAAGGGCTATTAGAAGTGTATTCGTTGGACATGCTGAAAAATAGCAAGGCCTATAGACTTCTTGATTTGGAGTCTAATGTGATAGTAGAATCTCGGGATGTAGAATTCTTTGAAAATAAGTTTTCTCCTAATTATGAAGTCATAAATGAATTCTCAAGGAAATGGTCCAAAGGAACCTTTAGGATTGGAAAGGCAACAAAGACATCAACTTATTGATTCTAGAATTCAGCCAATAGAACCTAGAAGAAGCACTAGAGCAAGGAAAGAGAAGGAATTAAATTCAGATTTTATTTCTTCTCAAAGTATTGTGTTTCTTGTTGAAGGTGATAGAAATAATAATGTATTTAACAAGTACCCTATCGTGTTAAATTTGGAGAATGACCCAAGGTCATTTAGTGAGGCTATGTCATCAAGAGATGCATCTTTTTGGAAGGAAGCAATTGATGATGAAATGGACGACCTTTCCATGAGACTTGGATTCAGCCCTCATAGCTATAGCTCGTCCACCCCATCCCATCCCATCCCATCCCATCCCATCCCATCCATCTGGAGGTATTGAATCAATGCTAGATAAACCGAAACCCACCAATCAAGGCTAGTAACCAATAGATGTCGGTTTCATATTTCTAGTTCATTCATCTTCTTCATACATATCCTTTCTACCTGTAGTTGACTTGAGAAAAATTCCTTGTCCTTTTCCCTTTCCTGCCATATAATTTGTGTTCATTCAATCTTGATTCCCTGTTAACTCTCTGATCAAATTTAAGTTCCAGAACCCAAAGAAGAAAGATTAGCCCCGAAAGATATTAGATGGCGTTAGGATCCCTCCCCATTGATCTCCTCAGTAACATTCTCTTAACGCTACCACTTGAAACTCTAATCACCATTAGAGCCGTCTGCAAATTATGGTACTCCTTAATCCACGACACAACTTTCATTACCCTCCACTTTTAACAGCACAAACCCATGTGGAAATTCCAATGGCAATTTCTTGATTGTGTCGCCTTCTGGTGGACAGATATGTTCACTAAGGTGTGGCAAGCATGGTTTTAAATCGCGGAATCGGGATACGTAACGGTCGCGGCGCGTGTAACGGTATCGGACGATTCGATGTTATGTAAACACCGATATATCGGTGTATAACGGTATCGGACCTAAAAATCCGTTACGAATCGGCCGTTACGATACGTAACGGCCGTTTTTTAAAACCCTGATGGCAAGACACTTGCGGAGCTATCACGCCTCAGAATCCCTTTTGGTGGCCCTTCTAGCTGCTTTCGAATAGTAGGTGGGTTGAATGGTTTACTCTGTATTACTGAAGGATTTGGCCGTAATTTTGGCCGGACTATCTTTTTATGGAACCCATCCATCAGAAAGTTCAAGACCCTTAAAAGTTCTTGCTTCACTGATGATGTTTTAGACACTCGCACATGTGTTGTTCTTGGGTTTGCATTCGACCAGGGTACCAATGATTACAAGATTGTGAGAATTATGTACTTTCTAGATGAGAGTTCAAACTTTTTAGGGGAAACACCTCCAGTGGCTGAGGTTTACTCATTGCGATTGGATTCATGGAGAACTATTGGAGATGACGTTCCATTTTTTGCAAATGATAAGTTCTCCAAAGCCATTTCTCATGGCGCTATCCACTGGTTGGCTTCTGAATCCCAAGAAGTCCGGGCTGAGGTGATCATGTCGTTTCGCACTGGGGATGAGGCTTTTCAAAAGATATTGATGCCTAATTACGATCCTGATGGTTTTGGGATTGATCGATGCAATATTCAGCTGGAGGTGTTAAAGGAATCACTTTCCTTATTCGTTTGTTTTCCACAGTACTATCAAGAGACCAGTCGTTGTCACGTATGGGTGATGAGCGAGTATGGGCTATGATTCTTGGACCAAACTATATGATATTGTGCCCCAGAACGGTATGTTGCGGTCATTAGGCTTTAGTAAGAACGATGAACTTTTGGTAATTCAGATGAATGAGCTAGCTTTTTATGACCTTGACACTTCGACCTATACTTATCTTTCACGTGCGAGTTGCTATTCGATGGATGCCGTTACTTACCGGGAGAGCTTTGTTTTACTCGAGGCAGGAACCTCCATGTTGAAGCTGAAATACCTTTTTGGTCGCACGAACAAGGAACTTAGTTCAAGCAAGATGAAGACCAAAACTTTTATTAGCTTAACGGCACTTATGAGGGCTTGGAAGAGAGAATAATCAAATTAAGCATAGGCTACGACATGTTATGTCAAATTCTCTGTTACCTTTATTGCTTGTTCCTATTCAAATCTGTTTTCTGTTCGTTGGCATGCTTTCTTTTATCTATCGTTGATTGATGAATGACTTTTTTGCTGATTCAAAAAGTTGTCAATGTAACCCCTTCACTCTCCACCCCCGTGGTGCATATTTCTCTTTGTATATGTATTCCCTGACACGTAAATTATTATAAACACAATCCATTTTTTCATCCTGAAATTAGGTTATTATGTCTGCCTTCTAAGTGCAGACTGTTGGGGGTGGGGTCTGCTAACCTTACCTGCAGGAACCAAACTTGCCACTTTAGATGCTTGCACCACTGCACTGTAAAAGTTTTTACAAATACGACTGCTTTACATTGTTATAAATTTCAAGCATAGCGAAGGGTAGGATTCCTCGAGACAACTTGTTCGGTAGCCTATATATATATATATATATATATAGATTGCCTCCTATGGCGACACGGATGTCGTCAAAAGTACCAAAGTCTGAGAAACCAGGCCAGTGTGGTTAAAATTACATCGTTGTACGATAAACTACACTCCGAGATGACATCAATGAAGATTTTCCGCTTCGGTCATTCTTCGGTGGAGTGTACAGGCATTTCGTTGGATTTGTCATTCTCTGTCGAAGCCTTAAAATGGGTGGCCCAGTGCACGAGATTCCTATAATTGGAGGTAGAATTTATACCCTTACTTTTGTTGAAAAGTTGTTTCTTTGTTTTGAATCTCTGGCCTCAAGACGAATCCAAGGATTGATATCGAATAAATGTTCATGTCATACCTGAAATCACCTGAATCAAATGAAGTTATGTACAACCTACTGGGAAGCTAACCTACCAGACCTTAATCACTCATTGTGTGTATAGATTTAGTTGAACAGAATACGTGAACATTTGTTTCAATGTCAAGGATTGGATAGGTTGGCTGGTTTGGATCATTAATGTCATCCCAGGTCAAAAACCTGAAAGTATTGTTAGTTGTTCTATCTCTATCCAACAAGCTTAGAAATCTCATGCTACCCTTTTCAAGGAACCCACATTTGAACAACAGCAGTGTATTAAGCGAGTCATCTAAAACCTATTCATGTTTTTTAATGAAGACTAGGTGTACTTGACTAACCTTGGTTTATTAACTCAAATCACAAGCAGGTTTACTTGTGTTTTAATTTGCCCAGGCCAGGTTTTGCGTGCAATCAATATAATATATAATATAAGTATATAAAAGTCAAGTTTTTCACTACAATCAATATCAGATGTCACCAATTTAGATAGGAAGTTGTGTAACACCAAAAAAATGTTATATCAAAAATATATTATCTTTATACATAGTATAGATATAGATATAGACGTATACAAAGATAAATATAAATAATAGGTAGATTGCGAGTTACAAAACTGAAAGAGAGAAAAAAAAATGGAAATGTCTAGACAAGTAACATGCATGCCAAACACTAACATGATTGTAATAGGTTATGTGCTTACACATATAGCTGATCAATCAATTATACTAGTTTGGATGAACGAAACAAACGCACAAAAACACAATGGTGGAGGGGGGACGTAAAAAATAAGCATAATTTATCACCTAAGTACCCGCAAGGAACAACATCAAGGCCTTGTTTTTGTCAAGGCGGGAATTGCTTCACGATAGACACTCCACTAAAAATCTTTTTCTCAGGAAATGCTTTTCGGTATAGGAGGAAAACAAATTCTCGACATTCTTTTCTCTCTAAATTGTTTCACCAATCATGTCCATTCTATACAACACATTGTCCTTTTTTCCGTTCCACCCACAACTCCCACCCTTCACTTGGACTCCCTATTACCGATATCTCTCTCTCTCTCTCTCTCTCCCCCGGCCCACACACACATGTGCAGTGTCGGACCAGCCGCATGAACCTGGGGTGGGGGGGGGGGGAATGGCGGCGGCACCCCCCCAAATTTTGGGATTTTTTTAGCTCTTAATGTAATGGAAATTATTTTAAAATACTTACAAAAATATCACTATATTGTAACATTAATGTAATAGTATTTCTTTTTTGTTGTGCTTTTAACTTTTTATGACACCGGACATCATATTCTTTGTCTTTGTCTTTCCCTTACTCCATATTCATTTTTCAAATTCCATCTCAAGATTACAAAGAAACACGAATACGTTAATGTTGAAACGATTACAACAATTATTGTGCTATCACGTAACACGTAGTGGGTTCGAAAACATATTATTCCGACGTAGGATCCTTATTGTTACGAGCCTCCAACACGCTTGATCTTTTTCGCAGGTACGAAAACGGCTACTAGAGTCGAGTTCTTCGTCCACGAACCAAATCCTAGAGCTTGGTGATTGCTCTAGAGAGAGTGCTATAGAGAGAGGGTTATTGCTATATCCTCTGACTTATTGGGATATCTCTAGCCTTTATATAAAGATACAATTAGAGACTGGCTTTACCTCAAACTCTTAGGAGATAAAGATTCTCTAAATAACTGTATTTATCCAAACTAACAAATACACATTATCTGTTAGTGGGCGGATAATGGGTCCACTGACCCAATTTATTAACAGCTCCCACTCGCCCACACAGGGCAAATAAATCGTACAATCCCTCTTTATCTCTCGTCCACTCATCTCCTCATACAGGAAATGGAACGTGCGACCTACGAGAAAGAATGTCCAGTTGAGGAGTATTGTATTAAGTTATCACCAAACTAACACAATACATCACTCCCAAAAAATCTCGTATGTACCCCAGATAGTTCAACTACACCAGATTAAACACTCTCAAATCCCTCATAATGAGCAGTGTTAAACCTCTCATATGTTATGTATTCATGACTCATATCGAAACGAAAATCGACAAAGTCGCCCGGGCTATGAATCACACAACATGATGTAATATTGAACTTTCTTCCCAAAGCCCTCATGTCATTCCAATTAGACCCAACCGCTTTCCTAGACATGCCCCGCGAGACCGCATCATCCATGATCCAAGGGTACATGCTAAAGTAGCGACATTGAGTATCCTCTTCATGACATAGTCTAAGGTGAAAAGGGTACCATATAGGATCAAAATTTTCTATCCAAGTGGCTCACACAGTGACGAAGTAGGGATTCATTCGTCACTCCCACTGTCGGTCTGCATTTAGCACATGCAGTATGATTTGCATGCTATGGCGTAACCCGCAAGGGCGTGTCACATAAATGTATAATAAAATACGCCATACGAATCTAAGTCTAGTCACTGTACAAGCGCCTAACCTGAGTTTTTCAGCCCAGTCACTCTCATAGTGCCTGCCTGAAATCTCACATTCGGCTGTAAGCAGGCTACATAGAGTTGTGGAGATACTCTATGATCGACCTATATTTTTTAGGTCTCATCTTAGCTCCAACTAAGGCGACATGTTTGCTTTATAAGCTGTATCATCTTATTCGCCCACTTGGC
Source organism: Escallonia herrerae (assembly GCA_033070095.1). Taxonomy (NCBI): domain Eukaryota; kingdom Viridiplantae; phylum Streptophyta; class Magnoliopsida; order Escalloniales; family Escalloniaceae; genus Escallonia; species Escallonia herrerae. Next base: position 100,396 of record JAVXUP010000213.1, read on the forward strand.
GCTTAAGACAATTATGTCTCATCTTGCTCGCTATCTTAGCGCCAAGGTGAATTACCCGTGTGAGTGGGTCAATTCGAGCCTGGTGACACTCTCAATAAGGATGTATATGTAATCACAAAGATTATCCATTCATTCCATAATAAACTCAAATCAAGGAACGAAAAATTTAATGTAATAAATAATGTCAAGTACATAAGATGCCATAAACATATCAAAACCTACGTAGTCCCATACTCCTAATGTGAGAAAGGAAAACATCTCTAGCAATAGGCTTGGTCAAAGGATCAGCCACCATTCTGCCAGTAGGTATATGCTTCATGGTCACCTCTCCTTGCGCAACTAAAGTTCTAATGAAGTGATAACGAAGGCCTATGTGTTTGGCCTTCCCATGATATTTGGGGTCCTTTACAAAATCTAGGGCAGCTGTATTGTCACAGTGAACAGTGACAGACTCGTCTGCATGAGCTGTAACCCCTAGAGCCTGTAAGAATGACCTCAACCAAACAGCTTCTTGGACTGCTGCTGAACAAGCAACATACTCCGACTCTATCGTGGATAGGCAATGCAAGACTTTTTCTTGTTGTACCAAGAGATAGCTCCACCTGAAGTGGATTTGCGCTCATCTCTATCAGCGCCCCAATCAGCATCGCTATATCCTCTCAATCTCAAGTCTCCACCATGATAGCACAGGACGAGATCAGCGGTTCCACGTAAGTATCGAAGAATCCTCTTCACCGTATTCCAATGAGCGGGTCCAGAATTACTCTGATAACGACTCACCATTCCAACGGCATAGCAGATGTCTGGACGCGTACACAACATAGCGTACATCAGACTCCCAACTGCAGCCGCGTAAGGCACTTTGGACATCCGATTATTTTCCTCATCATTCTTTGGGCATTGGTCTGTTGTTAAAGTACACGCCTTGTCCATTGGAGTGTCTATGGGTTTTGAGTTATGCATACGTAATCGTTCAATGACTTTCTTGATGTATGTCTTTTGAGACAAACTGAGAAGTCTCTTTGGAAGAACACGTACGATTTTAACCCCGAGCACATAATTAGGTTCTCCCATGTCCTTCATCTCAAAAGTTAAGGACAACCACTTCTTAGTGGCGACAATGGAACTCATGTCATTCCCAGTTAAAAGAATGTCATCCACATACAAAGAAAATGATCAGAATATTTTTCTTGGATCGTTTTACGAAAATGCAATGGTCTTGTTCAATCATTTCAAAACCTATAGAGGTAATGACATAATGAAACCTAAAGTACCACTGCCTATTCGATTGTTTGAGACCATATATAGAACGTTTGAGCCGGCAAACTTTGCGCTCATGTCCCTTGACTTCAAAACCCTCAGGTTGAGCCATATAAATCTCTTCGTCTAGTTCTCCATTGAGAAACGCAGTCTTAACACCCATATGAAAAGGTTCTAAATCCTACTGGGTGACAATAGCTAGGATCAGGTGAATTGAAGCAAATCTCACCACTGAGGAGAAAGTGTCTTCATAATCCACACCCTGTAGTTGGGTATAGCCTTTCGCCACAAGACGTGGAAGGTCAATCAACTCCAAGACCTAATTCTTTTCCATTGAGCTCAACTCATCCTTCATTGTAACCATCCACTCATTACTAGCAGACGGAGATAAGGCTTCTTCCACATAAGTAGGCTCGTCTTCATCATTTGGAGTGCACATAAGAATTTTTCCGTCAATCTCAAAACGACGACGTGGAACTCTTCCTCGTGCACCTCTACGCAGTTAAGAATCTTGTTGACCTAATGGTCCTTGTGGTGTGCTCCCACTTTCTGGGATACTCCCACTAGGTTGAAGGTCACTTACACTATCTTCAGCGACAACCAGATGAGGAACTAATTCCTCACCTTCGCTTAGAGATTGTAAAGTGGCTTTATCCTCCTCTAACTCATAGAGGTCAAAATTCTTACCTTCGTCTCCGATGCTAGGAAAATCATTCTCTATGAAGTCGACATCACGAGACTCTATTTCAGTCCTTCCACCATTTGGATGTTCACCATACATCACATAGTCCTAGTTTCCCATACTTATGAGAAGTAATGTGAACATAACCTGCTGAGCCCCATGGGCACAAGTTATCCAAATTTGGCTTTTGGCCAATCCAAAGCTCATATGGGGTGGATTTGATTGATTGTGAAGGCACTCGATTAAGTATATAGGCTGTAGTCAAAAGAGCATCCCCCCAAAAGATATTGGAAGGTTTGCTTGCGCCATCATAGACCTAACCATGTCTAACAATGTTCTATTCCTTCTTTCCGCAACACCATTTTGTTGTGGAGTATTAGGAATAGTAAGTTGTATGCATATCCCTTTTTCTCACAAAACTTCTTGAAGTGATCTGACAAATATTCGCGTCCCCGGTCAGTGCGAAGAGTTTTTTAAATTCTTCTCTTTCTGATTCTTAACCTCAGCTACAAAGCGTTTGAAACAGTCCAAAGCTTCATAGCGGTGAGATATCAGATACATATAACCATATCGCGTATAATCGTCTATCAGTGTAAGGAAATAAGAGGCTCCATGGCGTGCCTTTACACTCATAGGTCCATATATGTCAGAGTGAACTAGCTCAAATGGCTGAGTTGCTCTCACAGCCTTTCCAAAAGGCTTCCTGCATGCTTTACCGGCCAAACAAGTCTCACATGTTTATAGATTGACTCTTGCGAATGGGCCCAAAAGGCCTTCTCTAGCCAAACAAGTCATTCTATCTTGGCCTACGTGGCCCAGTCTTGCATGCCAGGTGGTAGAATCATTCACAATATTATCATTCACAACATAAGAATAAAAAGACTATCCATGCGAAAACCATGTCCGAACAAAACATCATCCAAAAAGATGTCCAACTTATTACCCTTAAAAAGAAGATAAAACATCAGCGCTTGCCGTTTGCATTGCGCGAACCCCCTTGCATTTCTTCATTTCTCCCTTCTTTTGGCACAGAAGTGCTAACCTCGCCTTTTTTACTTTTCTTGCTTTGTCTTTCGCACTTGCCATTTGCATTGCGTGATCCCTCTTGGACGACATAGGTAAGAGTCTTGTCAACGTCTTGAGTCTCAGCCTCAAGGATGACATGTTGTGAAACATCAGAAAAGTTCTTGATGTTATGGGTCCATATCTGTTTCATATTGGCCCATGAGGCGGGAAGGGAGCTTATGACAGCTCTGACTTGCTACTCATCTGTGAGAACATGGCCAGCATCCCTTAGCTTACCAATCATATTGGACATCATCCTTAGACGATCACTCATGGTATGTTTAGGGTCTTTTGTGTACTCCTCAAACTTAATCACAAGGCTACGAAGCCGCGTAGTTGAGGTTCCACCAAAAGAGAACTTGAGCTGCTCCCATAAACCTTTGCAAGTTAGAAATTCATCATACTGCCTGATTAGATCATTTTGCAAGCTGCTCAACAAGGTGTAGCGTGCACTACGATCTTTCTGATTCCATTTCTGGTAGGCAGTGTGGTCTCTTAGGGGTTGCGCCTCAGTTGGCACGACCATCTCCTTGGTCAAGTACTCCTCGAGCTCTTGTTCGTTCAGCATGAATTTCATCTTTTTGTACCAAACGTCAAAATAATCTCCGTTAAGTTTCTCACCCTTAACGAGATCAGCTATGACATTCTTGGTGGCCATTATATTCACTACATTAGATTGCACAAGGAAAAAACATTAATTATACATCCTTCTATTTATTTCAAAAAATTCAAATGAAAAACATAATCCTTCCTCACATCTTGAAATCGAAAATTTGCTAAGCTCTTAATCATCTTCCATGTATGTGAGTTGGGAAAAATATTTTTCAAGTAATTTTTCGCAATAAATTTCATCATTATATAAGCCACAATATAATAAATCATCCACATGATAATTTAGAACAATATAAAATTGCACCATGCAATAAAGTGTGCAAGGACTCCATTGAGCCCTATTGGCATTCTAGTAACTTATGCTAAGAAAATTCTGGCTTGAATAATGTGTGCGCGAATTTACATCCCCGTACAAGGCTTTTTGAAAATATACAGGGAAAAAGCAGAATACAACATCTTTGAGAATCCTACTACAAACTACTCCAATAAAACAAATGGAGATGCCACACAACACATTTATTCTCAAAAGAATTTTCTTAAAACAAGAGTAAACACATAAACATAAGTTTCTTTAGAATGTCAATCTAGTATCCATCAATTTAACCTAAAACTAGCATGCTCAAATAACAAGTTAAAGGATAATTAAATGGATGAATAGGCCACATTCTCCTTTCAAGGAAAACGGGCGTGAAAGCCTTAAAATTGGATTTGAAAAGGGTGGGCTTACTAAAGCCCAACAAATATACTTCAAAAGTATATTTAAACCATAACACAAATCAAGGCAAGCATGTAACAAATAAGACATAATTTATTTATGTCATATAACTTTCTAAAAAATATTTATTTTTGCCCACGAAGTGCAAAAATTATTTTTGGGACCACAAAATACTCCCAAATAGCCCAAAAACCAAGAGATAACTTTTAAAAAACAAATTGGCAAACAATAAATTTAACCCTAATATACCCTCTGGATTTAAAGAAAAAATTCTGTGTTTATAAAACAAAATTTTAAAACTAATTTCTATAGAAAAAGTTATTTAAAAAATTAAATATAACACACAGAGGATATAAAGGTAATTTAACATAATTGAAAGTTTTCAGAAGGCACGACAAGGCTCCACTCGCCAGCGGTGACCAACACCGGCCAAAAAACAGCCCGCACGCGCCTCCACGCGCCACCGTGCGTGTGGGATAGCGCTGCAGGTTCTTGGAGCATGCGCGTGTGAAGCACGCGCGCACGTGAGCGCGTACAACTAGCTCGGAGCGTGTGCCGCGTGGCGCGTGGCTCGCGGGTGTCACCAGTCTCACCTGGTGCGTGCGAGCACGTGACGGTGTGGCTTGGCGCGTGGGCACGTGAAGCAAGTGGACAGCTTAGCGAACGATGTGTGCAGCTCGTGGCGAGCGTGTGCAGCAGCCTCGGCTTGGGCGCGCGTAGCGGCTCGTGGGGGCTCGGCTTGGTAGGCTTGTGGCACGTGGCTTGTGACTAGTCATGCGCGTGGCTTAATCAGCGCGTGACACATGTCATGGCTTGTGTGCACTGTTCATCTTCTTCGTGAAGAAACCCTAATTTTTTCCAGCACCGCCATGTCACGATGCCAACTTTCGAAGGTCATATCTCTCTCGTTTTTAAGCCAAATAATGCGTATCATATATCATTGGAAAGCTTATGCAACATAGATTATTTATTTATCAACTGATGATGATAAAAACTGAATATTAGGCTCCGAATTTGAGCCCCAAAATTAAAAAAAACCACAGTTTTCTTGAAAAATAAAATCATGATTTCTCACAAACCATGCATCCAATAATCACGAAATTTTATGGAGTTCATCCTCAACTATAGGAGAACAAAAGTTTATAATTATTTTTCAGAAAACATGCTCAACAAATTTCAAAATTTTGTAATGGGTCTCGATCATGTATTCGGAAAAAATCGCAACATGCACATAATTATACTAGCATGTTAAAGGCGAATCAACAAGTAATCATGCTCTGATACCAATGTTAAAAAGATTACAACAATTATTGCGCTATCACGTAACACGTAGTGGATTAAAAAACATACCGTATGAAGTTTCCGAATATTCCGACGTAGGATCCTTATTGTTACGAGCCTCCAACACGCTTGATCTTTTTCGCAAGTACGAAAACTACTACTAGAGTCGAGTTCTTCGTTCACGAACCAAATCCTAGAGCTTGGTGATTGCTCTAGAGAGAGTGCTATTGAGAGAGGGTTATTGCAATATTCTCTGACTTATTGGGATATCTCTAGCATTTATATAGAGATACAATTAGATACTGGCTTTACCTTAAACTCTTAGGAGATAAAGATTCTCTAAATAACTGTATTTATTCAAACTAAAAAATACACATTATCTGTTAGTGGGCGGATAATGGGTCTATTGACCCAATTTATTAACAGTTAAGATTATTTTTTTTCTAGTTTAAATTCTTATAGTATGGTACCTAATACATGTACTATTGTCCTCGTGTGATTAGTAATTGCATGAGTAATACATATATGATATACAAGTGCATGTAAACTTCTTTCATTCAAGATTAGTAATTTACTGTAAACCAACCTTAACAAATTAAATAAAATACCATAAATAGTTAACATATACGATTAAATAAATCATGTTTTACATAAGCTTAAACCTTATATTTTTTTTTTACCTAGCCATCAATATATCTTATCACTTTTTAATCTCCCCAACCAGACTCTCTGAGTCTGCCCTGCATAAGTGGATAGAGCGGAAGGGAGAGTTAAAAGAAAAACCGGTTAATAAAAGTTTCGCCCAAGATACATCAAAGGCTCGAAGCATCGATCTTTGATTGGGACCGAAGCTCTAGTTCATGGAGCATATTTTGGTTTTGAAAGAGTGGTAGTTCAAAGTTCTGATCTCACCCAATTGTCGAAGTGTGGGTTCTTCAGAAAATGACTTATCAAGTTTGAGACAGTAAGTTGGACCCGTTGGTTTATCATTTTTATATTCAGTTTTTTCAATGAAGACCAAAAAGATTTCTTTAATCGTGTACGTTTACCATTTTTTGCATAGTTATAAAAACCGTACCGGAGAACATACCGATTTTTTCATAAAATGGTACATACCGGTACCGGTATCGTTTCGGTACCGTCTCATATTACTCGACAACTTTATATATAAGTTACAAATAAGATTAGTGAAGTTCGAGTCAAATTTAGTACACCAAATACATTTTTCCTCTCATTAAACATAAAAGAAAAATAGTATCATTAGTTTTCAATAAGAACCTATGCTTAAAAAAAAAAGCATTTTCACTTGAAACATCAAAATGTATTAAGCTAAACTTGTAAAAAATAATAAAAAAAGAAAAAGAACAAGGTAATGTAATGTAATGTAACAAAAGCAAAAGAACAATAAAATAGATAACTTAAGTTGTCCCCACTCCCAGACCTTTCCTTTCTTCTTCAACCTTGTCTATTCTTGTCATCTCTGCATCTTCACTTTTCTATTTTCATTTTCATGCCAATCTGTCGAGTTTGACGCCAACCACCCAAAGCCACCAATTTTGTACTATCCCTTTTACCAGTTCACCATACTACACAACAGATTAGCCCCACCCCCACTAACACCATCATCAGTTCATCGCCATCATCTAGTTTTTCCGTTGTGTGAGTTATGGATTTCAGATCTGGAAGAACACATCAAGATACAAATTTGTATAGGGTTTTGATGGTTGGGCTCTAGAATAAGGGGTTATGGGGATAACTCTGTGGTGAAAAAAATGATTAGTTGGGCGGATCCGATTAGATGGTGATGTGGAGGGGAAAGATACAAGGCTCTCATGATGTAAATGGGTACACCGGCGACGATGGAAGCATCAAACTCATAGTTCCTGAACTTTTTGAACAAGTGGTAGGAAGTGGCATATCGCGCTCGGTACCTAAGTTTGGTACGGCATGCATAGTACCGGCGGATACTGCCGGTATTGGACGGTATCAAGATTGGTACAAAGTTTTGGGCCTTCCGTACCAGTAGGTTGTTAAAATGGTACGTACCGGTTGGTATCTCCGGTGCCAGTACGGAATTTATAACTCTGATTTTTTGTTTTACTTTTGAAAAGATTAACCCAAAGAGTACAAAAATATTAAACACTTGTTTAACCTTTTTCTTGCCGCCTCTCACCCACTGCCACAAAAAAGTAATAAAAGAAATTTGTCAAAATGATAAAAGTAAATAATCATATTTTTAACTATACGAAAATGATGAAATAGAAACACAAACTAAAAAAAGAAAATAAAAATGGTAAACGCTTTCAACTGATTTGTTAAGCTGCGAACTTATTTCTCAGAGATTTGTTTATGATCTTTTTCTTGACTAGGAAAATGTTTTTTTGACAACGAAATTGTGTGCAACAAACATAGAAAAATGAGGTTATGTGCTAGAAAAAATATTTTCTGTAAACCAACAAAACACCGGAAGATATTAAAAGCCTTTTTTTTAAAATTATTTTTCATGAAACAAACACGATAAATATATGATAAAACTTAGACGCATAAAGTAACTACACAGCCACCAAGGATGTGCACTGTTGCTTCAAGGGCGCCAAACTAGCGTCATCTAATAGACTCAACTTCAATGGAAACTTGTTTGCTTTTTTGGCAAAGATGCAAGTACACCCATTGCGGTATCTTTTGCAAGTAGACATTCTCTGGTTCCACTTGCTGCAAATGGCCCCCCAACGCGCCGATTGTGGTATATCCGTCAAAAATACTAACAAACTAAAAAAAAATATCTATTTTATCCTCTTTATACTTTATCTTCTTTACTTGATCAAATGTCAGCAGAACCAAATCCTAGTAGTTGCGGCCGCCACTTCATCTCAACTACCATAGCCCTACCCAAATCACATCTTCCTAGCCATCGCCTCCTCCCTTCCTCGAACAATCCCAAACATAATTAATTACACACACAAAATCCCCCGTACAGACACAATCACACACGCACAATCTACCCCCCCTCCACCCACGCCACCCAACCCCATGCACATAGATGGGCGGATCTCTGGCCTGACCGAGGGCGACCACAACACCCCAACCCCCCCACCCAAATTTTTGGAATTTTTTTTCATATTTACACAAATGTCATTATCTCGTAACGTTAATTAATTTTGGTTTCATTTTGTTGTATTTTTTACTATTTGTTTCACCGGTCGTCATAGTCTTCTTCTTTCTCATTCTTTTGCTCCATTTTCATTCTTTCAAATTCTATATTTTAAATCTTCTGATCACGATAAAACACGAATTGATCAAGGATATTTTTTTAAGTTTAAAATTTTATAATATGTTAACTTATACATGACTATTGTACTCATACAATTAATAATCACATTAGTAATTTATTTATAGGGTAAGAGTTAAGCTTCTTCATGTAAGAATAGTAATTTGTTATTGACTAACTTTACCAAGTTAAATAAATCATTATGAGAAGGAAAATTAAATGATTAGTAATCAAATTGAGCAATTCTTTTATGTTACCCATCAATTTTTAATGTCTTTTTGACCCCCCCCCCCATTAGATTTTCTGAATCTGTCCATGTGCACATACATGCGCGCCGGTATCATACGCAGTGGTGGCAACGTCGGGCATGACTAGGTGATGGCAAACAAGGGTGGTGCTGGTGGATAGGACCGGTTAATGAGGGTGGCGCCTATGATTTTTTGTTGGACCGGTGAAGAGTCAAGGACATGATTGATTGAAAGAGAGAAAGAACTATGTGGTGTAACAGTCATTTCATTGTTTCAAATGCACTTTTTAAGCGCGGTGTCTGTTCACACTTCGTTAACCTGGTCAGCCTTTTGAAGGTTACGACACTGTATTGACCTCGGGGGGCCATTTGCAATAAATGAAGCCAGATATGTGTGTATTTGTAACAAAGGCAAACCACAAGCAATGTATTTGTACCTTTTCCTTTTCTTTTTTGGGTGGAGTGGGGTGGATTGGGATGGAGTGATTTAAAACATGCGTGATGATGACGTAAGAGATAAAAATACCTAAAAGCATAAACATTTTCCCTTTTTTTTGTGTTTTCTTTTTTTTGGATGGAGTGGGAAGGAATGATTTAGTGCAGGCGTGATGATGACATAAGAATTCAGAATACCTAAAAGTAGAAGTGACTAATTTAGGGTGTGTTTCAAACTCATTTCAGTTTTTAGTTTTGTTTTTCAAAAACAAAACCAAGACCTCTTTGAGTTTTCTTTGTTAACAAAACTGATAGGTTCTTGATACATTTTTGCATAATTAGTTTTTACATTTATTTTTTTTCTTTTCTATTTTCCCCCTCTTCTCGTTTATTTCATTTTTTATTACTTGAGAGCTTATTCTGAGCTTCAATGTTTAACAACCAGAAGTGCCCCCAACATGACCAACACATCTTCTCTGCCATCATCCAACTGCTGCTATGATAATAACATACTAGCTTGCGAATTAGGACTTCATTGGTTTGATGTGGTGAATGGTTTGATTGGTTTGGAATTTACTTGCGCACATCGAAGATACTAGGGTTAATCGATGGATAAAATCTTTTGGTGGTATTTGTTATAGAAAAGATGGTGGTCATTATGATGATGATTGGGATTTAGAGGAGTGGTAGTGACCAATGTTGGAGGGTTTGGTGTTTGGCAGTGGTGGTGGGGGTGGTGATTGTGATTATCAATGGTTGCAGTAGTTGGTGGTGTTCGTGAGTGTTGGTCACTAGTGGTGGTAGTGATGGTCAGCGGCGATGGTGGTTGGCAGTGTTGGCAAGTTCGATGTTCGAGTGTGTTGAACAGGGGTATATGACAGATCATCGGTTAACAGCCGCGGTGGTTGGTAGTGTATGTGGTTTGATGTTTCGGGGTGTTGATCATTAGTGGTGGTTGTAGCGGCGGTCAATGGCTATGGTAGTTGGCAATGTTAGTGCTTTGATGTTTTTGGGTGATAGGTGTTGTTGATGAATATTGAAGGAAAGAAGAGATATAAAATGCTTTCAACTAAAGCCGAAAAGTATCTCTTAAAAAAAAGTAAAATTATCTGTCAAAATGCAATATTTAACCATTTGGGGAATTTTAGCCGGGATGCATGACAAAGCGGAAGTTAAGAATACCTAAAAACAAAGTACTACGGCAAAATCGCACACAAACAACCTCGTTACACCAATCAAGGGCGCGACTAAACACAAGTAGTCAATCAAAGTCTCCCGTTTTCCTGGTTAAGAGGTTTAACTACTACACCATAACAGCCAAAAATTAAATCTTCAGCGAAACAACATCAACACTCTACAAATTACTCCCAAAACCCGTTCGATGTTAAAAGCCCTTCAGAAGTTAAATGGCATCTACTACAGTACATAACTAGCCTTCCAACACCCTACATCATAGGCACTCGTGTTAATGTGCACAGAGCAGACAAGAAGAAATCATATTTTAGCGCCATAAATAATACCTTAAATTAATACATGCATGTCAGACACATTGCTTAACAGTTTTATGCATCTGCTTATCAAGATGATCAACCAATTAAGTTTCCAACTCGAATGATAAAAAATAAGACATGCACAAAAGAGAAAGACACGCCCACACGCCGAGAAAGATCAAGTTACGTACTCATAATAACTCATGCATCACTGCCAAAAGGTGGAGTATTTCTGTCACCTAATAATCCACTGCCGCCCCTTTCCCTGCCAGCCACCACCATTTCCCTGCGACCATCACCATTTTCACTACAACCTTCACCGCCACCGCCATATCACCATAATTAACAGCATCACCATTAAGATCAAATCCCGTTATCCGTCAGTTATATTAATTGATTCAATTAGGACTCTCTTGATCGACATGTGATGATGTAATGATTTGCTGACACATTGATTTTCACTATGATATGATCTGCCCCATAAACTTTTTTTTTTTTTGGCAAACCGTCGAATTTCTCATTCAAATCCAATTAGGCATCCAAAAAATTCACTTTTTTTAAATGTGCTTGAGACCAAAAAAATGAAAATTCACGGCGGTGGGAATAAAAAAAACTTGGGTATACAGACCACTAACATATGGAATTTTATGCGAAACTAATCCTAAAAAAACAGTTTTAATCGAAGACCCGGTAATTGGAGTAATTTCATTCTTACATCCAGTAAAAATTACAGCTAGAAGCCTCAACCGGTCATTGTCGTTGTGGCAGGTGAAAACTTTGGTTTTTAAAATTTGAAAACTAGTCAGTTGTTGAATGGCAGCTTGATCAAACTAAAAGAGAGAAAAGTAAAATACATCAGGTAAGCCATTAAAAAGTAACAGAGCCAGAGAATTTAGGGGGAGGCCGTGAGTTATGAACTCAGTCAAAAATACCATTAAGACACTATTTTCCAACCATATTAAGCTTGAAATATTTACGTCTCAGTCCATACGTACCTCACGGAGTCCAATTCAAGTTTTCAACACTGATTCCATACACTCATTTTGTTCTTATTATGATACTGGGGAGATCTGTACTGTAAATACACTTCAATTGCCTAGAATAATCTCTACCTGACTCCGGTGCCGCGTGTTCAATTCATTCGCATGATATGCAAAAAATATAGGTAAAATAATTATGTCGAGACTATTTTTCACTCGTTGCGACCATTAAAATACATATATGCCACAGGCATGTATTAAAAATTATTGCAGAAGGGGTAAAAAAAAGTGTCACTCATGGTACGGCTAATTAATTTGTTACTAGACATTGTCTCAAAAGCTACAGATTCGTCACCATTTTCTATGACCTGGGTTTAAGTGAAACTTTGCAACAATCACTCATCCTAGCGTGCCTAATCAACGTCAGTTCAAGTACTTGGGGGCAATTAGCGTCCGTAAGACAGAACAATTATTGTCTTGAATGGAAGGCCGAAATCAGAGGCAACTGCTAATAACGTTTGAATTAAAGGTCAGAGCTTTCAATAGTGTCATATGCCCACGCCTAAGCGTCCCCTGCCACCGTCGAGCACTTGGGAACTAGCTCAAAAAAGCATCTTCATACCTTCACCAATGGCCAGGGGCGGAACTACATATGTACGAGGGGGAGCTATAGCCCCCCCCCCCCCCCCCCCTCAGATTTTGAAAAAAAATATATATATATATAGTGTTTTTTTTTCATTTGCAACTCTCTCTCTCTCTTTCTCTCTCTTAGCTCTCACAGTCAACTCTCAATCACCGCGGCACACCGGCACCTCTCCTCTTCTCTCGGCTCTCTCAGTCACCGCGGCACGCCGCACGCCTGCACCACCCATGGCCACCGGTCATTGGCTCGGCTCATCGGTAAGGTAACGCCGGTCGCCGTGGCGTCAAGTCAAGCTCTCACGCCTGTCGAAGCCTCGAAGCCCCGTCCCTCGATTCCGAAGAGCGAAGCCGGTGAAGGCCCTCCCCAGTCCGGCGACTCCGGCCAGTCCTCACCCAACTCCAGCGACTCCGGCCAGATCAGATCTGGCAGATCTAGCTTAGATCTACCGTCTACGAGTCGGAGGACGAACCGAGGAAGTTTCGCCACTGCCGGTCGGCGGTTACGGCACTTGAAATAGTAAAATTGCATATCTGACTTTGAGTTTCAATCACCGACGACATTGCGACAACGATGCCGTTCTGATTTCTGAGGACTGAGGTTAGTATGCATTTTGAACAATTTCTTTTGCTATTGAGAATTGATTATTTGATTAATAATTTTAGGTTGTTAGTTGTGTATTTGATAATTTAGATTATTAATTGATGATTTATGAATGTTAATCGTGCATTGAGCACTTAAGATTTGAAATTGTTGATGGAAGATGGAACCCAATTGAATTTTTATCCCATTTGAGTATTGATTTTTTGATTGATAATTTTAGATTGTGTTAATTGTGCATTTAAAACTTAATATTATAGAAAAGTGCATTTAAAAATTTGATTGATAATTTTTGAGAATAAGCATGAACATTTGGAACAGGATTTCTGATTTTACTTGGAGCTCCCTATAAAGAAGCAGATTTAATACACACCACAAAAACTTTTGAATATGCGACCTAAGACCAAATGTCCAAGCAGGCTAAATTTTGAAGATTCACATTTCATTCTATCTCAGCAATGCCATAAAGTTGCTTCATGATGATATAATGTCATGATGTTGCAAGCAAAGATCATGTTCTGTTAGATCGTACAAGCGCACAACAGAAGTCAAACTCAATTCAGCCAATGTATTAGGCACATTTATTTAACACTTTGCTTGAACCAACTCAAATATTTTCAGTCAAATGCTGCCATGTATTCCATGCCATGTGTTTTATCGCAACAAGTTTACAACAAACAAAGCCCTAAAAGAGAGGACTAGTAACCACTTATACAAGCAGGGTATAGTAAAACAAAACAAATGAGTTACGAAAAACTGCCCTCCTTCCACTACATCTCTTCACAAATGCCTAATTATATGAAACTCTAGTAGTAATCTTCAACCCCCTATTAAGGTGTAACCACAGCACCCACCTGCACCCCCCCCCCCCCCCGAACCCCAAAAAAAAGCCAATAAAGAGGGCAGAGAAGCCCTCCAAGTAACCATAATCTGCTGACTGCCTCCATTACAAATCAAAAGAAGAAAAAGAGGGTTTCCGATTCTATTTCCTATAGAGAAAGAAACCCCCTGGTGTGCAAGGATTGCAGAACTAGACATACCATTTTTCAAGAAATAAATGTTATACTTTCAAATGCACATGCAGCCAACAACTTTCTCATTACTAAGCAGCAAGATCTCACCTCCTGCAGTTCAAAATTTTAAGTTGTGTTCATGCTTTTAGATGCTTTTTAGTATGTTTTGTGTATTATCGAAAAGTGCACTTTGTTTTTGTGTGTTATTTTACTTATAAAAATATTCATCTCCTTCGATATATTTTTAGTCCCCCCGGGATGAAATTCTGGTTCCGCCACTGCCAACGGCAAGTACTAAGGATCGAGGTCGGGCGTCAGGACAGGGTTGAAAGGCAGATAAACACGGACAAGAAGGGGGTGAGGTGAGGTAGATTTCGATATCCATGCATTTGTATACGGTATCCTGGTACTACACGACTTTAACATTAAGATAAAGTATGTATGTAAACAAAAATGAGAATAAATGTGAAGGCAGAATATTAAGCAACAACCACACATAAGCAACCACGTCAAAACACAGAAGGATGCAATAGAGCCACATCATATAAGTCTAACCACGACAAAAGGGTTACAGGGAGTACAAGCCGATAAAGAAACGTTTCTTCTTCCTGACAGATCGTAAAACTACATCAAACTTTACCTTCACCAGAATTACGTAAACATTCTACAAATTGCCCCCAAAAGTACGTCAGTGCGCATGAACTTCAAGTGTCAGTGGTTCAACTAAGAAGGTTGACAGTCCTACATCATAAGCCCCCGTGTTTATCTGCAAACCAATGTTTCAGAAGAGACAATGAAGAATTTTTTTTTTAGTTGCGATACAGTAAACAGAAGCACGAATCTTAAACACAAAAGTGACTACACTGTTGAAATAATAATAATCTTGATCTTTTTAGTCACATGTTACTAATTAAGTTAGTGTGTTAATGGCATGTTAGTGGTCATTAGTCATGTGTTAGTGGATGTTACTAATATGTTAGTGGAGTGTTAATAATATGTTAGTGGTGCATATGTTACAAATGCATTACTTGCATGATTATGAAGATGAATAGTGGTCTAGTAATTATGTAGATAGTGGGGTGAGTGGTATGATTATTGTAAGTTTGAGAGTTACTTTTAGGCATTATATAAACTCATGTACCTCATCCATTTTGATTAAGTGGAATGAAAGTATTCTCTCAAAATCTCTAAATTGCCTCCTCATATATTTGTGAGTGTGAGTTTGAGTGCGAGTTTGAGTGCAACAAAGTGTAAGCTTGAGTGACCATTTGTTTACAACAAAGTAGTATCAGAGCACCAGGTTAGTGGTGCTCAAGTTAGTGAGAGAGAGAGAAAGATGGCAAACAATATGGTTCCATTTCAAATCCCGCGATTCACCAAAGACAACTATGAAAATTGGTGTATTCGCATGAAGGCGATTCTTGGATCGCAAGATGTGTGGGAGGTGGTAGACAAAGGCTTTACAGAGCCTCAAAGTGAAGCTACACTCAGTGCTACCCAAAAGGAGGCCTTACAAGCCACTAGAAGGAAGGATCAAAAGGCTCTTGCAATCATCCATCAAAGCTTGGATGATGCGATGTTGCAAAAGGTTGCAAATGCAACTACTTCCAAGAATGCTTGGGAGATTCTCCAAACTTCACATGGTGGAGTGAAGAAGGTTCGTCTCCAAACGCTAAGAGGCGAGTTTGAAGCCTTACGCATGAAAGAATCCAAATTAGTTTCGGACTACTTTCAAGAGTTTTGGTTATTGTTAACCAAATGAAGAGAAATGGAGACGATTTGAATGACGCACGAGTGGTGGAAAAAATCTTCCGTTCACTAGATCCCAAGTTTGACTACATTGTTGTAGCCATTGAAGAGTCTAAGGATGTAGACTCCTTGAGTGTTGATGAACTCATGGGATCGTTGCAAGCTCATGAAGAAAGACTAAACAAGAAGAAAGAAGAGTCTTTGGAGCATGTGCTACAAACAAAGCTTTCTTTGAAGGAAAGAGAAAGAAAGCAAGAAGGAGCCCAAAAGGGTCAAGGAAGTGGACGTGGAGGTAGACGTGGTCGAGGTCGTGGCCAAGGAAAAGGAAGAGGAGAAGGAAGCAATGCTCGCTCCCACAACAAAGAAGGACGATACCAAACCTCAAAGCAAGTAAGAAGTCGTGGTAGAGGAAACTATTCCAGAAAAAGGTATGACATATCTCAAGTTAAGTGTTACAATTGTAACAATTTTGGTCATTATGCTTCGGAATGTGGATATGATGCTAATGACGTTGAGGAGGAAGCTAATTATGTTGAAAGTAGCGAAAATTGCAAAAACGAAGAAATAGAGCATACTTTACTGTTGGCGTACAAGGGACAAGAAAGTGGCGAGAAGAATTTGTGGTATCTTGACACTGGTGTTAGCAACCATATGTGCGGAAACAAGAGTATGTTTGTGGAGATCGATGAATCAGTCAATGGCAAAGTTACTTTTGGCGACTCATCTCAAATTCCGGTGAAAGGAAAAGGTAACATTTTGATTCGTTTGAAGAGTGGTGAGCATCAATTCATTTCAAATGTCTACTATGTGCCTCATATGAAGAATAATATTTTGAGCTTGGGACAACTCTTAGAAAAAGGCTATGAAATTGTTATGAAAAATTATAGTCTTTTCATGAAAGACCCGTTTGGAAATTTGGTTGCTAATGTTCCTATGACAAGAAACCGGATGTTTTTGTTAAATATTTAGAGTGATGTTGCTAAATGTTTGAAGAGTTGTATTAGAGATTCATCGTGGCTTTGGCATCTAAGGCTCGGGCACTTGCATTTTGGAGGACTAAATTTGTTGTCTAGAAAGGAGATGGTAAAAGGATTGCCTCACATTAGTCACCCGAATCAGCTTTGTGAGGGGTGCATTTTTGGCAAACAATTCCGGAAAAGTTTTCCAAAGGAAGCTAACTCAAGAGCCATGGATCCGCTTCAACTTGTTTACTCGGATGTTTGCGGGCCAATTAATCCACTGTCACTTGGTAAGAACAAATATTTTCGTTTGTTCATTGATGAGTTTAGCCGCAAGACTTGGGTTTATTTTCTTAAAAAAAAATCAGATGTATTTGATGTTTTTAAGAAGTTTAAGGCACTTGTTGAAAGAGAAAGTGGTTATGATGTGAAGGCTATAAGATCTGACAGAGGAGGAGAATTCACATCAAATGCTTTTAAAAAGTATTGTGAGGAAAATGGAATTCGCCATCCTTTAACAGTTCCAAGGTCTCCACAACAAAATGGCGTCGCCGAGAGGAAGAATAGAACCATTCTTAATATGGCCCGGAGTCTATTGAAGACCAAAAGAATGCCCAAGGAGTTTTGGGCAGAAGCCGTTGATTGTGCGGTCTACTTGTTGAACCGTTGTCCCTCTAAAAGCGTTCAAGGTGAGACACCACAAGAAGCATGGCATGGAAGGAAGCCAAGTGTTCTCATTTGCGAGTTTTTGGTAGCATTGCTTATGCGCATGTGCCAGATGTGAAGCGGTCCAAGATTGATGACAAAAGTGAGAAGTATGTTTTCATCGGCTATGACTCGAGGTCCAAAGAATACAAGCTCTATAACCCAAGCAATGGCAAGATTGTTGTTAGCAGAGATGTTGTATTTGATGAAGAAAGTGCATGGGAATGGAACATTCCACAAGAAAGTTACAATACTTTCCTTTTTCTTGATGTGGAGGAGCAAGAAGATGATGACATGGAAAGGGTCATTTCTCCTCCATCATCTCCTGAAGTATCCACACAAGAGCAAGCTTCACCTACTTCAAGTGAAAGTCCACCACGTCGCACAAGGAGCCTCCGCGACATATATGAAGAAACGGAAGAGGTAACTCAAAGAATTGGTAATTTGACTCTTTTTTGTCTTTTTGGTGATAGTGAACCTTTGAGGAAGCAATCAAAGAAAAGAAATGGAGAAATGCGATGGATGAAGAAATTCAATCCATAGGGAAGAACAACACCTGGGAGCTGAGCACACTTCCAAAAGACCAAAAAGCAATTGGAGTCAAATGGGTGTATAAAGCCAAGAAGAATGCAGTAGGTGAAATAGAGAGGTACAAAGCAAGGTTGGTTGCGAAAGGCTATAACCAACGGCATGGCGTTGACTATGATGAGGTATTTGCACCCGTTGCCCTTTTAGATACTATTAGATTAATAATTTCTTTGGCGGCACAAAATGGTTGGAAAATCCATCAAATAGATGTCAAATCGGCATTCTTAAATGGATTTCTTGAAGAGGAGGTGTACGTTGAGCAACCCATGGGCTTTGTCATGAAAGGGCAAGAAGACAAAGTTCTTAAGTTGAAGAAAGCATTATACGGGTTAAAGCAAGCACCGAGAGCTTGGAATAGTAGACTTGACAAGTATTTCCAAGCAAATGACTTCTCCAAGTGTCCTCACGAACATGCTCTTTATGCAAAAGTGAATGGTGATGGAGATATGTTACTTGTTTGCTTGTATGTAGATGACTTGATTTTTACAGGGAATAACCCAAGCATGTTTAAGGAGTTCAAGAATGCAATGGCTCAAGAGTTTGAGATGACGAACATTGACCTCATGTCCTACTACCTTGGCATTGAAGTGAAGCAACGAGATAATAGCATTTTTATTTCCCAAGAAGGGTATGCAAAAGAAATTCTGAAGAAGTTCAAGATGGATGATGCCAATCCCGTGAGTACCCCCGTGGAGTGTGGAGTCAAGTTGTCAAAGAAAGATGTTGGAGAGAAGGTAGACCCAACTTTTTTCAAGAGCCTAGTCGGAAGCTTGAGGTACTTGACATGTACAAGACCGGACATTTTGTTTGGAGTTGAGCTTATCAGTCGCTACATGGAAGCTCCTACCGTGACTCATATGAAAGCGGCTAAGAGAATTCTCCGTTACCTCAAAGGTACAATCGAGTTCGGTTTATTTTATTCTCCTTCTAACAACTTCAAGCTTTCGGCTTATTGTGATAGTGATTGGGCCGGAGATTTAGACGATCGGAAGAGTACCACCGGGTTTGTCTTCTATATGGGAGATACGGCATTTACATGGAGCTCAAAAAAGCAACCTATTGTGACGTTTTCTACTTATGAAGCAGAGTATGTCACCGCCACATCATGTGTTTGTCAAGCTATCTGGCTTAGATTTTTGTTGAGGGAGCTTCATTTGCCACAAAAAGAGTCAACCGAGATTTTCGTTGACAATAAGTCGGCAATAGTATTGGCCAAAAATCCGGTGTTCCACGATCGAAGCAAGCATATCAATACAAGGTATCACTTCATTAGAGAGTGCATTACCGAAAAAGCGGTAGAGCTCAAGTATGTGAAGTCACAAGACCAAGTTGCTGATATTTTTACCAAGCCCCTCAAAGTTGAGGCATTTCGCAAATAAAGAAGTTTGCTTGGAGTCAAAGATCAAGTTTAAGGGGGAGTGTTGAAATAATAATAATCTTGATCTTTTTAGTCACATGTTACTAATTAAGTTAGTGTGTTAATGGTATGTTAGTGGTCATTAGTCATGTGTTAGTGGGTGTTACTAATATGTTAGTGGGGTGTTAATAATATGTTAGTGGTGCATATGTTACAAATGCATTACTTGCATGATTATGAAGATGAGTAGTGGTCTAGTAATTATGTAGATAGTGGGGTGAGTGGTATGATTATTGTAAGTTTGGGAGTTACTTTTAGGCATTATATAAACTCATGTACCTCATCCATTTTGATTAGGTGGAAAGAAAGTATTCTCTCAAAATCTCTAAATTGCTTCCTCATATATTTGTTAGTGTGAGTTTGAGTGCAACAAAGTGTAAGCTTGAGTGACCATTTGTTTACGACACACACAAGCAACATGGGAAGTTTGGGAAGGGAAGAATGACAACTTGCCTCCAAATACCACAAAGAACAGATTCACGCACTACCGAGTGGCGACAATTCATACATCACAGTATCAAATGCATGAGAAAAGTATCATAGATAACTATGCCAATTAATTAGTAATTTATGACAAACATAAGCCCATAGGGATGGTGGCTAAAAAAGAGGGGACTAACTCAAGCATGTAAGCACTATAAAAAGGTGGTCAGCCTACAAAAGATCGTCATAGAGTGGTACATCAATAGCCATCAGATGTCAAAACCAAACTAAAGAAAAATAAACACAAAAATTGAAAAAGTAAATAAAGAGTTTTGGACGAGAAACTGCACATGGCGAGGGAGATTGGTCTACGCTCTAAAAAGCTCGTGCCAGATTAAAGAGAAACATGGGAACCAGGGCTGCATGTTAAATCTAACATAAAGTCGGCAGGGATAATTTATCGTATTACAACATGCTACTAAGCAATTAAATAGATTGAAGCAGGAGGCTACACAGTTGAAAAGCATGGCTCTTAAGTCTAAACTCAACCAAGACATAAGCTTACACATCCTTGATGCGAAAGGATACGGAAGAGACAAGTAGTGAAGATAAAATTGAAATAAATAGTCATGTGCAACCCAAGAAAATCCCATCAGAAGTAACAGACAAAAATTACCTGCATGCATCTTAGGTAGCACAAGCTGAGAAAAACAAACATGATCTACATAAAAACAAGAATTAGGGAAAACTTAGCAAGCATAATAACACTCAAAATGGCGATGTCATAACCAAGGCATATGCGAATTGAGTTGCAAGGAACACCCCACCAACTTCCTGCCCAAATGTGCGCTCTCTGTCTCTCTCTGCATATGTCATGTGCCATAAGATGCAATTCTACAGATGTGATAGCTTTTACGTTTCGAAGAAAGAGGAATGCAAGGGAGAGAAACTATATACGGTAGAGCCAGTTGGCTAGTCAGATAAAGTATGAGGCCAAAGCATGGATCCAAAGAATCAATTTAGCGCACTTAAACTTGATAGGAGCTACTGCAAAGCATCCATTAGGAAACATGGACAAAGAACCAATTCAGCACAGTTGAACCCAATGGGAACTACTGCAAAGCATACATTATACATTGAATTCCAAATAAATAAAAGGACTTCTGGCAGGTAATATGTAATGAGACATGCCGAAATGCTCGATGGGAGGTGCTAGCAGATATTTCCTTCAGCCTCTTTCGTTTTTGCATTTCTTTCATCTCACTTCAGTTCTTTTTCAGGAACTAAGTAATGCTATTCTAGAAAACAGAGAATTCAAGTTCCTGGATCCTAATTTACCCCTTCTCACCTCTATCTTTATACTGTAAATATAGCCTATCCGCACATTTTAGAGATCTACAGAGATCATCAGCATGTGGTCATAACCTCAAAATCCTATAAGCATGAAAAAGATCTTATAACCAAACAGAACCTTTGAAGTTCATGTTTAAAATTCTCATGACTTACTAATATCGGTTGATCACAACCTTCAATTCCCCAACTGTTTAGAGGAGGAACCACGCAAGTTCCAGGCCACAACCTTCCCCCCAGTCCCACGTGGCTAATGATGATCATAGTGAGGTTTAAAGACTATTAGAAGGAAAAGGGAAATACCCGTTCAAAAAAAAGAGAGAAGGAAAAGTGAAATATCACAAACACATGGACTTTAAGGTATTCATAAACACAGAGCAAATTAGCAAAATAAGTTGGAAATAAGCAAGTAATACACATTTGAAAACTATTAATTGCAACAGAGTGCCTGGTGGAGGCCTGTCACTAAACAGCTAACCCGCCGCTGTGAAGACATTGTGCATTAAGAAGTCTCTTCCTCTTATCTTAGCAAAAGAAAATTCTCTACGCACATGATCTCCTAAACCAAAGAAGACTTTCCGTTTCTCAAAAAGCAGCAGTCACAGTACAGAAAGACACAACAAGTCCAAGAAGACAAGATCTTAAGATTGTACCCCCGAAGGATCATACTGAACCGACCACCCTTCATTTATTTTCTTTTTACTATATCGACACATGTTGTCAGGTATATCCTAATAACCCACCCCCCGCATGTTCAACACTTGTATCTATTTATAATATTCGACTATGCATAAGAACAAAATAGCTATCCCTTGACCACCATGATACACAACTCAAATCCAAGGATTTGAAAATCATGCGAGAATATCTCAAGCTGCCATTAACCAGATAGGTGTACTAACAAATGTCCGGGACTAGCTAGCTTTATGTTTCTCTCAATTAAGGTTGAATATATGTCTTGAAATTTTTCCATCAAAAAGAAGCTCTGCTCACCATAGAAAACTCAACATGGTTTGTTTTCTAGTGGGCAAATTACACATAAATGTCGTCCCTTCATCGCTCTAAGGAACCTAAAGGTAAATAAATATTACATACACAGTTGTGGAAAGATGATAACAGAACACCATCAAGAGCACACATGTTACGGGATTCTAGAAAGCAAGTAAGAAATACACTACTTTTTTCTCCAAATGAGCCAGAAATCCAATTGCATTTCTTGATTAGAACTACTTTGAGGTGGAGGGGCAATAAGCTACAGAAAAGGTTCAACACACTGTAAACAAAATTTGAAACATTATCAAGTAGCAAGCTGTACTACAGGAATCTCAAAAACCTAACATTAAACTTATAAGAATAAGTCCTATAAAGCATCTGTAACCCATATCCCACAAAAAAAAAATACTCAACAGCTGCATGCAAAGATTTATCAAAAACAATTCAACTCAATGTCCTGATCAGTATAATGAACTACAAAGTTACCTCCTTACCGTGGTCACTACCAGAAAGAAGCCCCCATCAGCTTAGTTTCTCATCCTTGATAGAGCATTCCGTCCCCCAATTAAAACAAGGCTCTCCATGAAGGCAGCAGGGCCCATCACTGGCGAGATTCATGAACTTTCGAGTGTGTAGATCACATAAAATTAGGCTTGTAGGCTCGGGGACTCTGTCAAGTGTTTCCATAACAGCTTTTCCACTACAACTAAACTTCACCGGCCATCTCACTCCCTCCTTCAAGATAATCTTATACTGCCTGGTCCAAGACACTGCTGGAACATCTCCCTTCATCACCCATAAGGACAGACGCTGCCCCCATAATCTTTACTGATGTCAAAAACACAAACAGAAAGATAACCCTTGTACTCCAGAACTGTGAAAATCGCTTCTTGCCCAACCTCGTCCCTAAAATGCTTGGGCAATTTCACCTCATTAAAGACCTCATTGCTCAGATCAAACGATATGATCGACTCATAAGGACCTCGTTGCTTTTCGGTCTTCATCCAGTAAATAGATCCCTTAACGCACACCCAAAGCCTATGATTGCCTACTTAAGGAACAACCGCGTTCTTAACCACCCTCCACGAATCCTTCCTCAAACTGTAGACCTCAACTTTCGGCGCAACTCTCCCCAGGTAATTGTAATCCTCGTCCCAGCAGTATACCACCCTCACAACACGATAATCGTTACTGGGCTCGTGGAAACCAAACCCTAGAACAGGAGCAGTTCCCATCCGAATCCGGTCGCGCAACTGATTGGGAAAGCAGGAGGGCCCAGCAATTTGTGTTTTTCAAAGTGGGGTTCCATAGATACACGTCAGTGCCAAAATGGAAGGGACATTCGTCGGTTAAACAGATGAACCCGTTACACGAGCCGGCGATTAAGACCGTCTGAGACCGGGTGCGAAAAGGGATTTCGATTTTTGAGGCTTCGGCACAAGTTTTGTCGGAGATAATAGAACATGGGTTTTGCGGGGAAAGGGATATGGGAGATATGAGCAGAGAATGGTCGCTGTTTTTGTGGGCATCTGAGACGGAACGAGCAATGTGGGTGGAAATGAAGCTAGGATCAGTGATGAGGGTGTACCATGATTTGTTGACGCAGGTGGACTGGACTAGGGTTTTGACCGGCAGCCTCGAGAGAATGTCGGTCACTAGACAGCTTGGGAGGTCCTTCCACGACGCCGTGCCGGCAACCAGAACCAACGGAAGGTCCTTCCACGACGGCGTGTCCATTTGCAGGAAACTTGATGAGGAGCTTTAGGGTTTCGAGCTGAGGTGATATGGAAAAAAAGTGTGTTTAGGGATATATATATGCATTAAAAGATTTTTTTATTTTTTATTTTTTTGGGTACAAATTACAAGTAATTTGTGTGCTGTTATTTTTAGTCGGCCAAGTGTCTGCTGATACATTTTCTGAAAAAGTTGGTATAGTTACCTTTAAGATTCCTCGTTTTTATGGCTAACTTGGGCAAGTTGAATTGGTCTAAGGATAGACCATTTATGTTCTTACAAGTTGCGCACTCACTATTCAAACCCAGCCCCTGAAGATTGAAGTGGGTACACACAGGGATTGCTCATTTATTGTTTATGATTACAAATTAATTTCTTTTACTTAATTTTTAGGCATGTCAATAATCATTCAAGTCTGCTCATTAGTCATGATTTCACGACCGCTGTTCATGTCTAGGTGGATCGATGGTGGCCGGTTGTCCATGCAGTACAGACGTTTGGCCGTGGTCATAGTGAATTCTTTGTTTCTGACTACGGTGGATTGAGCACCGGTCTCGTGATGAGTTCAATCTTTTTTTTCTACATGACCATGACTAACCAGCAGAATTTGATGGTTACTAACATACTTTGACAATGACATAAATAAAAATTAATATATAACCATGAACAACCCGTACCTACCAAAACTTTCATGTGTAGAGCTTGAACATATATTATCTAACTCTTAATGCGTCAGGCTCGCATGAATTTGTAAGAGTGACATGAACTTTAAGAGTGGATTGAGCGTGGTTTGACTTTTAAGCCCGTTCAATCTATCCAACTTACAGCCTAAGCAAGATGTAACTCAATTACCTGGCTATCAGGAGCATTGTGTAAGCAAAGCAAGTGAGTCCCGTAAGGGTCTGTTTGAAAGAACTTTCAGTTTTGATTTTCTGTTTCTAAAAAAATCAAAATCAAAATCAGTTTAGTTTAGTTTTTATTTTTTACAAAAATAAATGGAATATCCCGTTTTTATTTTGAATTTTTTTTGTGGTGGTTGAGGTGGCGGTGGTGGGACGTGGCGGTGGTGGTCGTTGACGATCGCTGGTGGTGGCCGGCGACAGGCAGGGGCCGGCTGGAGGCAGTCGTCGACGGTGGGCGGTGGCTGTGGCGGTTGGAGGGTGATAGGGGTGGTGGTCTCAAAATAAAAACCAAAACTGAAAATTCAAAAACTCGTAAATGGGAGTTTTCAAAAACAGCCCTGCTTAAAAACTGATTTTCAAAACTGAAGGGGAAAAAACTGTGTCAAACGCGTTTCTTTCCCTCCAGCTTTGAAAAACAGAAAATTAAATGATTTTCAAACGTTACCTTCATTTTGGCTTCCAATTTCGGAATACTTTCATTCTCCATATTTGTTTCGAATATCAAAACCAGATTTTGTAACAAGCTTTCCTTTTCAATGGCAGAAGAAAAGATTTTAAAAAATATATGTATTAGGAAATGGAAATATGGTATTTAACGCATTTAACTTTTCACTTATAACCATTTTCCACAAAGCCCATGAACAAGAAGTTTCTGGAAGCGTGAGTCATTGGGTGATATACACCTACGGTGAGTTCCCTTGGAACATCCTTCTAGCATTGAGGTCTATCCATTTTGTTGAATATTTTCCATTTAATATTTTGTAAGTTTTAATAAATGACAACACTTGCCGTTTATATCTTAATGTGGTCGGCCGAGCAATACCCATTTAACGTTTTATTGCAACTTTTAAGTTAATTAGTATGAAGCACGTGTGTTACATGTGAATGTGGTCGAGTGGGCTTTTTTTTCTTTTTTTTTTCCCAGGTGATATCATTAGTTTTTTTGGGATGAAATGATATAATTCAATTATGTTTTTTTTTGTGACCTGTTTTAGAATAAATGTATATTTGATGTTCGCAGTTGTAATCAGTTCAATGTTTGGAAATCTTCTTTTTAGGCTTTTGGATTGAAGAAATGTTTGATGGTGATGCTGAAAAAAAAACACATGGAGAAATTAAAATAATGAATTTATGTCTTTATTTTTTGTAATATATTAAATTAGTTTATGGTATACATAAAATATTACAAGACCAGGTGCTTTGCATTTCATCAATATGAAATGCAGAGCACCTTGTCTTCAACTGCAATAACTGAATAAATTTTCAGTTTAAATAGGCGTTATTTTTAAGCGTGTTTTTTTTCATTTTTTTATGCATAATTAACCCTATTTTTCATTTTTTCTGTTTTGTTTTTCCAGCAGTTTTATGTTTGTTAACTGATTTTTCACGTATTTTAGTTTCTTTGTTTTGTTATTGCTTTTTAATTTGTTAATTATTTGCTAACCCAAACATCACCCAGTCTATTACCTAATATTTATTTCATTTCAAACAAATTAAAAAAGGAGTAATGAAGGGATTTTTTTGTTTTGTTTTTCTTTCTCATTACACTTTTCGTTTCGGAATGTTTAGAATAGATTCATTATCCAATGCTCATTAATTTCGACCATATTTAAAAAGGATAAAATAGGGGTAGGAGTGTTATTGACGCAATTAACGCAGAACATAATAGTCCTAAAATGATTTACAATATTCGTACTTTTATAAGTAGTATAAATTTGAATGTTAACACGGTATTAAATGTATTTTAGGAAGAAGGGAGTTAAATCCTTTGATCAAATAAAAAGTTTCCATTTATTGGTTAACTGAAATTTCATCATATTGGAAGCTTGTCTTAAAAAACTCGTCTTGTCATTAAATTCGTTATTAGGTTAAGAGTCGCTAGTGTTATACCTTGATATTCTAGCTCGCCAACTTCATGTCTACCAGCATATTCAAAGGTTCAATCAGTGTAGAAAGATATTGTAATTCACTTTGTTTTCTCTTCATTATTTTAACTAGTTTTGATCTCGTGCAATACACACGGGAGCAACAAAATTACTAGTGACAAAAAAAATAAAAATTTATTTCCAGTTATATGAGTTATCCTACTAATTTTTGTCATTAAAGATAAACTTGAATAGTAATTGTCAACTTTTAGCAACAAATAAAGATGAAAAACAGTATATGAAGTTCTTGAAATAGTTGCTTCGAACTAATAACAATACTAGCAATAATAACTAGCTCGTTTCTTGAGTTTTGTATTACTCAAGGCCAATAAGATAAGAGTAAATATATATATAATAAATTATTGAAAATAAAATGGAAGAGTGTGTGTGTGTGTGTGTGTGTGTGTGTGTGTGTGTGTAAAACTTGTAATGAAATAAAATGAATGAGATAATGGAGAGAAAAGTTGATGTAGAATATTGAGCTTCTCTGAACAATAAAAAAGATTTTAGATTAAAAAGAATATATAAAAGGAGAGATGGAATTGCAAAGACATAAACACAAATTTTGAGTGGGACATGTTGACATAGAAGAGGGAGAAATTTAAAATCTATATAATGGTTGAGTTTAAAATGGTAAAAAAGAACTCAAATCTAATTGAATAAGAGAGATGGAGAGAGAAAAAAAGAATCCAAATCATAATTATAAAGGTAAGTAAATTCAAAATATTTGTAAAAGTTATAAGAAAGTTCATATGACGAGCTAAGAGAATGTTCACGTAGGCGATGATGTGACAACATTCTCTCAGTTCTGATTTTCATATATATATATATATATATATATATATATATATATATATATATATAGCTGATACGTTGAGAGCGCTAACAAAATAGGAGATTTGCAAGCGCGATCTGACCGTCCATCCTGTAGGGATGGATGGCTCAGATCTTTTTTTTTCAAAAGCTGTCAGTCGTCCGCGACACAGTGTCGCAGACAGGATTGTTTACCAGATTGCCCCTTTCCACTAGTCCGCTACACTGTATAGCAGACTACTTTTTCCCTGACACGACTAACACACGACGCTTAATTTCTGTACGTTTATTTCTACACATGTCAGAGCTGTCCCCAATACTGTCTGTCCTACAGTATCGCAGACCGTATTCCACCTATACCCAAAAGTTCCCTAATTCTCAGCTCTCTTAGCATTTTCATCTCCTTCAGATTCACTTGCTTCCATTTTTAGCTTCATTCAAGCTTCGAGTAACACTTGCTTCAAACTTCTCTCAAGCAAGGTAAGTTTGTGAACAGTGAACACTTGATAAAGTTTTTTTTTTTTTGTGAATATATAGTTTTCTTTGGAATTTATCACTATATTTATCAAAGTAGTTTCAATTTGTGATGTTCAAGAAATTAATTTGTTAACTTCAAACAAATTTATTATAGTTAAATTCTAATTTTTTTTAATTCGTTAACTTTAAAAAATTTATTATAGTTAAAATTGGATATTTAGAGATTATGATTATTGTGTTTTGGCATGATGAATTTGTCTATTTATTTTAGTAATTTTAATTTGATATGTTCAATAAATTAATAATTGTTAAATTGGAGACACTTTTGAGATTGTGTTTGATATATTTGTCATCCTAAATTGGTTTATTCATGAAGGTTGTTCAAGAAACGCCATTTGATAGTTAAGCGTAATCTATTTCTACATAGGTCTTGTTTCACAATGTCTAATTTTGTGGAGAGCTCCAACACCCCCGTAGATGCTAGTGATCCGTATCTAGGACGAACATTTCAAACATTGAAAGAAGCCGAAGAATGTTTTCGAGTGTATTCATTGAGGGTTGGTTTTGGCATTAGAATAAAGACTACAAGAACAAGCAACATAACAAAAAAATATGCTCTCGCTTTATACGAGTGTCATAGGGGCAGAAACCACTGCAACATTAGACACGCCTAGGCAATGATGACAGTGATGACGAAATAGGATATTCGCGTAGAAGACGGGACTGCTTTGCCCGCACGAATTGCTAGGTCAAGATATTCGTAAGCTATAAACCCAAACAAGATCATTGGCTTATTACTAGTCTGGAACTGGCACACAATCACCCGCTAGTAACCCTTTCTAAGGTGAGTCAGATGCATCAACACAAGAAGATGGGTAAGGTCACAAGGAGCCTAATTCACACAATGAGAAATGCGCTAATAAGACCTACCGACATAGTTAATGTTCTTGCTGAACAGGCTGGGGGAATTCAAAATTTAAACTTTAACACGACAGACATTCGTAACGCGGTCCGAACCCAAAGACGAGCCGCGTATGACCTTAATGATGCTCAATTCACAATGAGCCTATTGAAGCGGATGCAGATGGAGGACCCGCAGTTTACCTTCGATTATAAACTTGACGACGAGTATCGAGTTAGCACAATTTTTTGGGTCGACGGTCGTTCGAGGCTACCTTATAAGCATTTTGGGGATGTCGTGACTTTCGACACCACATATCATACCAACAAATAATCGATGTCGTTCGCTCCTTTCACGGGCGTCAATTATCATTATCAATCCATCATGTTCGGGTTCACCTTGTTAAGAGATGAGACCGAGGATTCTTTTGTATGGTTGTTTAGGATGTGGCTGGAAGCAATGAACTTCAAAGCACCCAAAGTTATCATCACCGATCAAGATTTGGCAACAAAGAAGGCTATTGCTACCATCTTTCTAGACACTCGACACAACTTGTGCACTTGGCACATATGCAACAAATACCCTAAACGTCTACATCACGTGTATGCAAAGTATCTAGACTTTGAAGAGGATTTTGACAAGTGCGTTAACAAGTCGTTAATGATTGAGGAATTTAAGGAGAGGTGGGAAAATTTTGTTGAGGATTACTCATTGCAAGACAATGAGTGGCTCCAGCACTTGTACGAGCTCAAAGAGCAATGGATTGGCGTTTACACTAAGAGGCATTTTTCTGCGGGCATGAAAACGACGGGCAAGAGTGAATCTTTTTTTATTGAAAAAGTGGATAAGATATGACCGATCAATAGAAATACTCCACCTTTGTCATATATTCCATACATCACACTAGATAGATATCATATTCATGGAATACAATTCACTTTCAAGATGCCTTGGTGGTGAAATGGTAGACACGCGAGACTCAAAATCTCGTGCTAAAGAGCGTGGAGGTTCGAGTCCTCTTCAAGGCATAATATTAACACATGTGACTCGATTGGTGAAATAGTATCTCTCCCCCAAAAAGCATTTTTTTTTTACCGACGCGCAAAGAAAATATTTTGTTGCGAATGAACAAGTTCTGGGCAGGAATCTGCGAGTACGTTCCTTTTTAGCTACTCGATATATGGTTGTCTTCAATCTCCATCTTGTGCCAGCATCTCAAGTGAGTAGGCGGGGAAAGAGAAAGTTGTTCGTCAAGTTGCTCTTCCGATAAGTAGACGAGAGGAAGGAAGTTTATCTGCAATGCTTAAGCCACCGCTAGAAACGCTCCGATGTGATCAATTTTTTGTGGGTACAACTACAATTTGAAGAGTTTTGTCACATCCACACAAAAAGTGGTTGCCTCATTATTCACGAAAGAAGGGGCTGCAGACTTTGCAACCACGTACAAACGAAGGAGAAGGTTACTTGAGACCCTGCTGGAGCTAAACGGTGAGCCATGACATGTTGACGGACTCAGTGACATGTGTTTGTAAGATGTTTGAGTTCCATGGCATCCTGTGTAGACATATTCTGCAATTTTTCACCCAGAAGAAAATAAGGACATTCCCCGATAAATCCGTCCTATCACGATGGACGAAAGGTAAAAACAGGTTGCATGGTACTATTGCCTTTCCAGAGCACTCGTATACTGACTTTGAAGAATCAGAGACGTTGCGGTATAATCATCCGGTGACAATGTTCACTTGTTTGTCCATAAAAGGTGCTGTTACAATGGCCGGATATAAACATCTCCTCGAGGTAGCTCAGCAACAAGAGCCTATCGTTGACCAATTGGAAGTAGCTTCAGTCAACAATGCGGTTGACACTGAGCCTACAACGGGATCAGAAGATGATGAGCCAGGGGAGGAAGAGGACAATGATATTCGGCCTTTGGATCCAATTATATTGCAAACGAAAGGCCGCAAGAGATCTACGCAGATGAAGAGCTCTATTGAACAAGTAACTCAACCTAAAAAGCTGAGAAGGTGTGCATTGTGCAACAAAATGACCGACCATGACAAGCGAAACCATTACAAGGCATTGTGGATAAGTCCAGTGGGTTTGCAAGACGAGGAAGAAGATGACGCCAAAGATGATGAAGAAGAAGTTGCAGTGGGTCGTTAGTCTAAAGAATGTTTCATGTAATAATCTTTCATAAGCAATCAAGTCTGTTTGACTTTTGAAATAATTTTTTTGTAATTTTTTATCTAATACTCTTTTAAGAGCCGATAATTTTTTTTCTAATAATACTTTGAGAGCCATCAAATCTAAGTTTCTCTCTTTTTTTTTAATTTGTTATGTTTTGTCCACTACATTGTGTAGCAGACGGTATAACAGAACCTCTAAACTCCAACACTTAGAAATTTTTCAGTTGTATGAACGTCCGCTACACTGTGTAGCGGACGGCACACCAGACTCCATAAACTCCAACACTTTGAAAATTTTTGGGTCTATGAACGTCCGCTACATTGTGCAGCGGACGGAATCACTTAGAAAATTTTTTATTTTCTACACGTCTGTTATACTGTGTGGCGGACGACGCACCAGACTCCTAAAACTCCAACACTTAGATAATTTTTTGGTGTAAGGACATCCGCTACATTGTGTAGTGGACGCGGCAGTAGAATTTTTGAACTCCAACATTTAAAAAAAAATTTGTTTCTACACGTCCGCTACACTGTGTGACGGACGGCGCAGCAGTACCTTTGAACTTCAACACTTAGAAAATTTTTGAGTCGATGAATCTCGAAACTCCAACACTTTAAAAAAAATTAGTTTTCTACACGTCCGCTACACTGTATGGCGGACGACAAAGTGACTCCTAAAACTCCAACACTTAAAAAAATTTTGGGTGTATGGACGTCCGCTATATTGTGTAGCGGACGTCGCAGTAGAATTTCTAAACCCCAACACTTAGAAATTTTTTTTGTTTTCTACACATCCGCTACACTGTGTGGCGGACTGCGCAGCAATAACTCTGAACTTCAAGGCTTAGAAAATTTTTTGAGTCTATGAATCTCCAAACTCCAACACTTAGAAATTTTTTGGCTTTCTACACGTCCACTACACTGTGTAGCGAACGGCGCAGCAGACTCCCACTTAGAAAATTTTTGGGTCTGTAGACGTCCGCTGCATTGTGTAGCGGACGGCGTAGCAGAATTTCCAAATTTCAACACTTAGAAAATTTTTTGTTTTCTACATGTCCGCTACACTGTATGGCGGATGGCGCAGCAGCTACTCTAAACTTTAACACTTAGAAAAATTTTGGAATTTTTGGGTCAATGACTCTCCAAACTCTCAACACTTAGAAAAGTTTTGGCTTTCTACACGTCCGCTACACTGTGTAGTGGACAACGCAGCACTATATCTGATTAGAAAATTTTTGGACCGTCCACTACACTATGTTGCCGGACGGTGCAGCAAAAACAATTTATACCCCCATTTTGTTTCCCACCATTCAATCATGCTCAATGAGAGCAAAAAAAATCACACAAACAATGCTATCTGAAACCAAATCTAATCAAATCAATACAAATCAAATGTCAACTGATTTCAACACAAATCAGTCAAATCAATCATCTTCAACACAAATCAACTGATCTCAACACAAATCAAATCAAACCAATCAAAACAATGACAGCTTTCATAAAAATAATCAAGATTTATTATAAAAAAAATCGATTCGAATGTTACAATGTCAACTGGGGTCCTCATCTTCAACCGGCTTCTCATGATGGATTTTTAATAAACCTAACCGCTCTAGGCCGGCCTTTCATAATTTGCCAAGCTATCTTATATCTAAAGCCTTTTATGCATTGTTCACTCCAGACGGCCGCCTTGAAGCTCTCAGATCGACAAATGTAATCCATGTACATGCAGACGAAGACGCCGCAGTCCGGAGTATTTTGTTGCTTGGGCCTCCTCTTCTTCAATCGAAATTGGAGCTTTGGCCATGCCGGTAATCTTACATCATGGATAGAGTGGACCATGACACAAAATAGATCCTGCGAGAAACAGAAAACGGGATAAGACACGAGTTAACATTTACGATTGACAAGTTACAATAAGCATTAAATAACAATCGTAAGATTACCATAGCATCCAACTGGGCTTTTTACATTCACAACACAGGCATTTTGATGGTATCGTCGTGGAGACTGTCGATGACTGATACGATCTTCTATGCTGGTTCATAGCAAACCAAGTACCAGTGGTTTTTCCCTAAAAATAGGATTAGAAACACCTTGGCAACCCTTGCGCTCATCGGACTATCCCTAGTAAGATATGCTCGTAGTTTAGCGGACGGGCTCTACTGGCTCAACTTTTTCTTCCCCCTTGGCTCGACCCACTCACGCCATTCAGATACTAGAAGGCTATGAAAAAAAGTATCCATCAAAAAACTGTGCGGATACTCGTTCAGCCACTCCTGGCCCCTTTGCTTCAGAATCTCCACGTAGATCGAGATGACACCGTTGTCTAACCAATCCCCCAGAGCCAGCGAGGCCATTTCTCCCCACGAGAAATAGTAATCCATGCCATTCAGGTGATCCACACTATACAACGCTTTGTCTCGGGGCCTCTGCTAAAATAACGAGCTCGAATTTTTTGGCGTTTATGCGGTTTGAGGGGCTTCAATAGATGCCCTTTGCGATATTGCCCTTGAGGGTCGACCGGGGGATATGGCCCTTTTTTGGGGGAGTCAACCGGGGGATATTGACCTCCACGGGCGCCAGATGGTCCTGCTCACGAAACAATGGGCAGTGTCTCGGATAGACTGATATTTCTAAAACCCCAGTCCTGCGTGACTTGACTCTGAGAGAGGGGTAAGGGTTCTAAGTCCAGAAGCAAAGAAAACGATGGCGCATTGTACTCTTCCCACGGCGTTTGAGCCTATCCCATGGTGCTTGGCGGTCCCCAATCACCACCCATGCCCGATACAGAGGGACCACCGTATCCCTGGCTCACCCCCGAAGTCTGTCTCGAGGAATCACCGTATACCTCGCTCATATAAGGGGGCTACCACCCCAGATAACACATTCCTGGGCTGACACCCGAAGGCTGTCCCAATACTTGGAGCAAAAAATTCCCACAGCTAAACGCTAACGAATTAGCCTGTTGGTGAAGCTCCTCGCCCATTGCATCCACCAGATCCTTCCGCTCGCTCAACTTCTGGAAGAAGGCGAGCGAAGCATTAACCTACATCCAAAGAGATAATAAATAAGTAACTTCAAACACACACTTAGAATCATCAAATTCAATTAAAAGCACTTGTTGGGCAACTTACCAGATCGTATGCTATACGCTCATCGATCTGACCCCTAGGATGGTACTTCGCCCCACGTTCAAACCTTACTAAGGCAACTCTCCTCCGGGTGATGCGGTAGTACCACTCATTGTACTGTTCGGTGCTGATCACGGGGTCAGGCTCCGACACACTGGCCCTCAATGTGTTCTACCAAGAACTCCAAACCTCTATTTCATTCGCGCACAATTCATGCACATTCGCCTTGCCAAATTGTCCGACACTGGGTGGGTTCCTGTTTACCCTCATATCTAGGCTATTGGCTGGCAACCCCTGTAGGCAATCAAAATGGCGCATTGCTCGGTCTGGGAGCTGCTACTCTTTGACCTCGAAGTGGATCAGGAGTGTGCACTGCAACCTGGAGAGCGTGAAGACGAATTACTCTCCCACCCGTCGAGCCAGACGTCTATACGGTGCCCAACTCATTTGGCTCAGAGATAGCAAGTCAAACTCCCCTCGATAGTAGGTAATGTTTTGATGGGGATCGTCTCTCCTCGGGCAGTGGCTCTCTTTCCGGCTGTACTCCCAAGCACACAAATGAGGCCACACATAATTGGTTCCGTCCCTACACCTGGGTACTCTAGGAGCAAAGTGTTCATAAGATCACACCTGAGGACAAAGACAAATTATATTACCGAAACGTCAAAATTTATTGTCAACCGATTAATTAAAATATATAGATAACGTAATCAAGATTTATATAATATACCTGCAATAGCGAGAGATATGCCCATATAGCCTTGGAGTCGGGCCTCATTGCCTTGTGCAATGCTCGGTACAGCTACGCAAGAGTTGTTGCACCCCAAGCATAATCCCCAAACTCCAGCAGGTTACCCAATAACGGTAAATATTTGACGCTGACTGTATTCTTCGACGTTGTAGGGAACAGAATTGCCCCCATCACCCACAAGAGGAAAGTTTGTGTGTACAGTAAAAGCATCTGATCCATGTAGTTATTCGACAGAACCTCGTAAGTATCTAGCAACCACTTCAACTTGATACCACCAGTGCTAAATTCATCCTAGGGTATCAGAGAAAAGAAATCCCTAACGGTTCTCTTATTCGTTGCTTCTGAAGGAGGAGCTATTATCGGCCGCCCCGTCACCGATAACCCTAAGATGAACCCTACCTCTTTTAGGGTAATTGTCATCTCTCTGAGCGGGAAGTGAAACGTATTCGTTTCACTTCTCTACCATTCAACAAGGGCACCTATTAAGTACCGGTCAAGGTGTTGAAAGATCTGCCCATGCGTGAAAATCCTGAACCCAATTCCACGCATTAATCTTTTCTGGTATTTATTAAATTTCCAAAATTTAAAATTATCGGATACCCCTACTGTTTGAGAAGTGCTCTTTCCTACGAACAAATAAATACAATTTAAGCAAAGCTATTGGTGTACAATGTTCGTGAGAATAAAAAAGTTGATAAAATAAGTATCTTACTTTACCATCCCATATGAGCATTTTGATATGGTTTGTTTGGTCATATAATACAGAAGGATCTTCTGGTCCAGGGTTAAAATGTATTTTTTGCAACTGAAATTATGAAGAAAAAAAATGAAAGCTTTTATCAAACGCTCGCACAATGCATGATACATATAAGCAAAGCACATGCATAATACATACAACGCTAGCATGGCAGCATATATATATATATATATATATATATATATATATATATATATATATATATATACATGGAATCGAATTTTACGAACACTAGCACATGAACAAATAATATGCCATACGAATATATATAAATTGACAAACGCTAGCACATGTTCAATACAAAATCAAAACATGCATAAGACGCAATAATCATAACAACTCTAGATTATGAACAAATAAAGGATTGGTTTGTGAACTTACGTGATTGATGAGACGATTAAAGGATTTATTGGGAAGAAATTGCTCTTGTTCTGCTTGCCAACGCCGCTAAAAAATTTTGTGAGAAGAAAGAATAAATAATTATTTCGAAATTAGATTTTTGTGTATTTGTATGTTACGTCCACTACATAGTATAGCGGACAGTAAACACCATCCGCTACACAATTTAGCAGACATTATTTATTTAAAGCATGTGTTACACTGTGTAGCGGCTGGTAGGGATAGGGACAAAGTAACAGTCGTAACAATCGTGGGGGGACATGACTAATGTGACAACTGTTAGGGAGGATGTGGATGACTTGACCACCGTCAGAGAAAAAGTCATCCGCCACACAATGCAGTGGATAACTTTTTGACTGACGGTTGTCATTGTCAAAAAGTACTCCGCTACACAGTGTAGCGGACGAGTGGGGAGGGACAATCTGGTAAAAAATCCCGTCTGCGACACTGTGTAGCGGATATTTCAGGATGGACAGCCAGATTGTGCTTGCAAATCTCCTATTTTACTAGTGCTCTCAACGAATCAGCTCTATATATATATATATATATATATATATATATATATATATATATATATATATATATATATATATATATGAAAGCCGAAACTGAGAGAATGTATCCACGTCATTGCTTATTTGGACGTTGAATTTTATTTAATGGTAAATGAAACCAACTTTAATTACTCACAATTATAGCTTTCTACTTTTGAATTCGGTCCTCTGATCTCACCATTCAGTTAAATTTATCTTATGAATTTAAATTTCAAAAGTAATTTGCAATTATAGCACCTAACTAAAGTTTTCATAATTATCATTTCTTCATGAATCTTATTAAAATTTCATCCACAACTATTTTCAAAGTATTTGCACAAAATTAAATCTAATTATATCTCTACTTTTGTCATATTTAATTAATTATAGAACATTCACCTTTTTTATTATATGTTTTCTGCCAATTTGTTTTCCACCCTCTTTCACACATTCAATTTCACAATTTTCTTTCCTCGCACATGTTGTTCTCTCTCTCTCTCTCTCTCTCTCTCTCTCTCTCTCTCTCACACACACACACACACACACATGCAAACCTAAATTCCTAATTAAACCATCAATTTCAAAATTTCATCACTCACTTTCTTTCTCTTTCTAAGCCCGAAACCATAAAATCTTGCCCTATCCCCTTAATGTTTTCTCTTCCATTCCTAGCTTCCCTATTGTCTTTTCTCAATCTTCAGCCATGATTATCTTTACAAATTTTTCCTTTTTTAAAATATCTAATCTAATTGAGGAAAGGATATAGATTTATGCAATTATATCCTTAATAGCAATCTAACTGGCACCTTAAAATTAATGTAATTATTCTTTCTAGATCAATTAGAGTGGTTATTTGGTAAATCTAATATATCCGTTATAAAACTAAACTAAGAAAAAATTGTCAACTAGGCTTTTACTTGGACTTTCTCTTCCTTCTGCATCTATGCATGTGGATACTCCTCTTTATTTTCATTTTTTACATTAGTTTTTATTATGCAATTAAAGGTTGATATTACAATATCCTTTTTAGGATAAATGTCTTTATCCAAATTAAAAATTCGGATGCATGCACGTCTTTTAAAGCTAGAACTTTAGCATCTATCATTAAACTTAAATGTGAACTCCGATATTATAGTTTGTAACCTTAAGCCTATAATATAGTATTTGATAAACGTGAATCATAATGTCAAATGTTTCCTCCTTTAAATTTATCATCATTATCATATTTTCTCTTTTATTAAATTTTAAATTTCGTGTTTCTGACCTAACATATCTCTCACAACTCTCTCATCCTTCTCACATAAATTTCACTTGCTTCATACTTTTTGTTGGACATGCCCCAGTAAGTTCATCAAGCACTTATACGATCTTCATATATCTTTGGACATTTACAATCATTTTATATCTCGCACGGCTATTTATCATGAAACTTTCCGTTCTTTTTATGTGGGAAAGATTGGATTATTATATTTTTGTTCTCAGCGTGGAAACTTTTAGCATTTTGTTTTTAGCGTGAAAATTTTCCATTTTGTGTATACAGGTGATGTGGTTGGAATCGTGTTTTGTTTATTTTTGTATTGTTATGTTAAATGTTAATGGTCTTTGCCCCATTATTGTTCCATGTCATCCTTATAAATATGTTGCCTTGGTTAGTTCGTACCAAATAGATTGGTGTTTTCATTTCAAGGTCAGTAGGTTTCTCTTTTTCCTTTTAATTATTCTTTTGACGACATATATTTAATGATAATATATTTCCTTCTTTTTAGGTAATAATTCTTAACCATCACCCTCTTTCTCATTGTTTGACCCGAATATTCTCGAAAAGAAAAATTCATCATGGCTGTAAGTACATAATGACCCGTTGTAACGCACGGGTATCAAACTAGTTAGTATAATGAATGGTGTACTGTATATAAGACCTTCTTCGGGAGTCAAAGCACCGAATAGGTAAGCTTTTACCTCCAAAGTAGGAAAGGAAATAGTAAATCTCTGACTCCTACCATTCATGCATCCTATTGAAGACGAGGATTCAGCCACTGATACTGCCAACCAATGCCAGAGCTCAATTCTTCTAGCATAGTGAAATAAAATAATCATCACTAAAGCTATGGTATACGGGAAGGGTAATAATATTGACACTTCTTAAGTAGATAATTAACATCCTGTATTGTTACTTTATACGCGAGAAACTTATAATCGCTAGAAAGTAGAAATAGACAGAGAGTGCCGATAACAATTTTGTGAACGTCAATAGAACTACCGTTATGAGGATGCTACATCTATTAGTAGCATTGGAAGAGAAACATGGTAACTTACAAATCTTATATATATATATATATATATATATATATATATATATATATATATATATATATATATATATATATATATATATGCAAGCGCAATCTGGCCATCCTTCCTGAAGGGATGGACGGCCCAGATCTATTTTTTTTTTTTAAAGATATCAGTCGTCCGCTACACAGTGTCGTGGACGGAATTTTTTACCAAATTGTCCCTCCCCACTCGTCCGCAACACTGTGTCGCGGACGACTGAGAGCTTTTGAAAAAAAAAATATTTGATGGACGGCCAGATCGCGCTTGCAAATCTCCTATTTTGCTAGCGCTCTCAAAGGATCAGCTCATATATATATACAAACTTCGTTACATGATTTCTTTTTCATATAGATTGTTACAGGATCTATGAGGCAATTACTTAGAAGTACATTTTGTACTACAACCCTTCCTATCTGATAGAAAAGGATCCCATGATCCTGAACCGATCGTACCTGGGTTCGCA
Organism: Escallonia herrerae; assembly: GCA_033070095.1. Classification (NCBI taxonomy): domain Eukaryota; kingdom Viridiplantae; phylum Streptophyta; class Magnoliopsida; order Escalloniales; family Escalloniaceae; genus Escallonia; species Escallonia herrerae. Next base: position 140,177 of record JAVXUP010000213.1, read on the forward strand.
AATCCCAAGTTTGTCTATGAAGAGCGGATCATTTCTTTCTCGCTACCAGTTGATCCTCAAGACCTATCCCCCCCATCAACTAAATTTATTCTTAGATCTTGTTCGTGAGATTAAAAAAAAAAGAAATATCTTTATAAATTCTTCTAATTTGAAAATACCAGTGAAAGTGAAGATCCTAATATAAATGATACGGATAAAAAATTCCTAGTTGGAGTGGTTGTGATACTTCTATTTATATTATATTATTGGACAAACATTCTCAATCTTTTCTTACTTACTTTGTCTTGATCAACCATAAAGAGAACTTAATGCAGCTTATTTGCAAAAGTCAAACGGAAGTGTAAAAAGCGAAGAACAGGCAAAGAAAAAGAGGAAAATGCAATCACAACCCTGATTCCAAGCATCTCTTCCGTGGCTATAAGAATCGAATAACAATCTCATTCATAGATACTAAAGTAACGTTTAGAGGTTGTCACTTGGCTTTTTCACAAGTTTTCAGATGGCCAACCGTATTTGCAGATTGTTGTATACCTTTGTCCTCCTATGCTTCTCAGGTACGTGAACTTCATTTGATCCATCGTCTATGGAAAAGAAGGATGACATTTTGCATGTTAAACTGCATGCTTTTGGTAACCATTATTTGTTTAATTTTTTCTCCAATTTTGTAAGCTGGAGAAAATAAATGTGTTTGGCACCCAATTTATATATTTTTTTCTTCAGTTTTAAAAACCAGTTTTTAAAATAGGGCACTTTTTGAAAACTCCAAAAAGAAGTTTTCGATTTTCAGTTTTGAATTTTATTTTGAGACCAACCCCACCACCCTCCCACCGCCCACAGCCGACGACCGCAGTCTCCTCAGGCTGCCAGCAGCCACCAAAGAAAAAACTCAAAATAAAAACTTGGTTTTGATTTTTGTATTTTTGGAAACTGAAATCCAAAACTGGAAGTGTTACCAAACGCTACCTAAGTTTTTGCTACCACGTTTAATTTGGTACTGCCACTTCAAATTTCACTATGTTAGATAACAGAAAAAAATAACTTGCAAAAGATTTTTCGCCAAATAACTTAGAATGTGTAGAGTATTCATGAAATGATTTGCCTGTAATGCTCTTATTTTAGCGATGATCAGGGACAAGACCAAGAAAGGGCTTAGGAGTAGAAATTTAATTTCATTGCTATATAGTATGCCAAATTAGATCATTCTAAAAACTCTACGTCAAAATTTAGAATTATGGGATCTTTTGTGCATATATACTAGTGTCATGGAAAATTAACTTTGCACAATTACTTTGAAAGCTGTTATTACGACTAACCAGAAACGCCAACCTCTATAGACATTCACAACGGCGAAAACGTATTAAGTGCTAGGTAATTGCGTTTTATCTTGCTAATCTTTGGTTATCACTTCAATCCTTGGACGGCCATGAGCGCTTTTTTATATGCCAGGGACCTGTGCGAATTTATTCAAATACCCTTACTCCACAAAATAAATTAAAAAAACCTATTTGACAATGAAACGCCTAAACTAGGGCTGTTTCGTTGGGAAAAGAAGCCCCCGTTCTCCCAAGGCTCAGCACCACCACCACCACAGCCACCTCTCCTTCCCTGACTCTCCACCCACCCGACGTACAAACATAGAGACATGCAACAGACGCAGATACATAAACAGATAGACACCCCCCCATGGTCGCTCCCCTCTACTCACTCACACTCCCATCCTTTTTTTTCTTTCTCTCTCTACGAGGTTCGTAGTAAACATCAACTTTTTCCCTAAGAGTAAGGGGTATTTCAATAAATTTGTAGAAACAATCCAAAAGTGGGGCGGTTTGGGAAATTTTGTTGGAAAAAAAAAAGTAAATCAGGACCTTTTGTGATATCGCGGGACAACCTAGATCAGCTGAATAAATACTTCGTACAATATATCTAGCGCTATATCTGCATCAACCCCATTCAAGATTGTACAAAGATTTCCCCAATTATTTCGAGTTCGCTTTGCCTTGCTTATAATTTGGCCTTGCAGTTAAATTGTTGTACGAAAAGGTAATTTTGTGGTAGCCAAAGATAATATACACGTGTGACTGAACTAAAATGTTGATTAACCTACGTAGCACATGTTTGGTTTATTTTTGCCTCTTCGTTGTACGGATTACATGCATTGTGAGGCACGCATACTACTGCATTAACATTCTTTAAAGCAGCTTATATTGTAATGGCGCCTGGCCTCGTGGATTGCATTCTTCTTGAATTGGTCATGATGCAGTTGTTGCACTGATATCTGTGTCGGAGGGGAATACATGCACCGATCATCTGGGTCAATGTCTACCAGATTGTGCTGGGAGGTGTGCTTCTGCACATCCGGGTGGTCGCGGATACTGCTATAACGTTCTTCCAAATTTTCAATTCTGTTACTGCGATTACGACTGTGGTACGCCATCACCACCGTCTCCGCCATCACAGCCGAGGAACTGCAATGCTGGTTTAGGCACGTGTAGTGCGAGCTGCAATACGCCATGTTGCAATGACAAATGCGCAGCCAAGTACAATAACGGCATAGGATTTTGCAACGACAATGTGGGCAGTACTTCACTGTGCCAATGCCAATATACATGCTGAAACTTACAAAAGTTTGAAAGGAAAGTCGGGTGGTTCTGATTGGAGTTATTGTCGCTAGAAATTATTTACTTCACGTAATGAATTTAGCCTAAGTTCTTCAGTACTTAGTTATATCTGCAGCTTTTGGTGGCAATAATCAAGGAACATAGTATCTGGATGTTAAGGAAGCCATTATCTTAATTTTCCTAAACATTGCTCTAGACTGTAACCTTCATGTTTAGCTACTTTAATTTGTCCTGCTTTATATTTAGATCTGATAGACCGAGACCTATATGCACCCAGCATTGAATGATGAAAACATCCAACTAACTTCAAACATTGTCATAGACAGCAGCCACGAGTATATAAAAAGACCCATTGCAAACATGAAAGCTTTTAATCAACAGTTCTGTTACAAGAGGACAATGAAGAAGACATTTGTTACGGAATCACAGCAATAAAACGGAGCAATATATCGAAGAACAAAAAAATGAGAAATCAAAAAATAAAAAAAGACAAACAAATGCACAACGCAAGATTGCAAGGTTCTCCAATATGGTTACGTCCTCGGAGTATGACCAGACTTCGATTTCACTACTCAATAGTGTTTACAACTATAAACCCTAACCTCCTTTCTATGTTTCCGTTTTCTCTCTGTATAATTAATCTCCAAACTTGTAGATACATATATAAGAAAACCCTAGAGCGTACTTAATACAGAAGTAACCCCCCCCCCCCCCCAACATTATATATCTCCATTGTAATAATGTTTGTGAGCTGAAATCAGGCTCCACATATATATAACAACATTGTATATCGTATGTTGCTAACCCATCCTTGCTACGCACTTTTGACTGCTCTTTGGTCCGGCTCTCGCAACATGTCAACGAGTATCCAAAGTTTAACATTACCAAGTTGATCACCTAAGCGCACGCTAAAGTCACGTGTCACGCCTCTGACACAATTTTTACTCTCTCCATTCCCAAAAAATTAATCATACATTCTTTTTGAGTTGTACCAAGAAAATTGATTACTTTCCAAATTAAGCAAGATTTCATAGGTGTTTTCCCAAGTTTACCCTTAAACTTTTTTTTATTATATTTCTCTCTCCACATTTAGTCATCATCCTAAATAAGCGTAGAAGTCAAAGAAGATCAAATAATTAACAGCCGGGAGAGTATAAGAATTGGAGTCCCACGACTCCGTACAAAGATATTCCAAGTGTTGGAATCAACGGCATGTCTTCCTCGAAAGGAGTTAGCCCAAACTCACCCCTCCTTGGGGATTCTTTCTCCTTGGGGGCTCCCTTACTTCACCTCTCAGGACTCTTTTCCTCACCTCTTGGGGCTTACCTTACATCACCCCTTGGGGACTCCCCTCCTCACTCCTTGGGGGCTCCCTTACTTCACCTCTCAGGACTCTTTTCCTCACCTCTTGGGGCTTACCTTACATCACCCCTTGGGGACTCCCCTCCTCACCTTGTGGGGGCTTATTTGCGTTACCCCTTGGGGACTCCTCTTATCAACCCTTGGGAGCTCCCTTGCCTCACCCTCGGGGACTCCTGTCCTCACCCGTTGAGGCTCCCTTGCCTTATCTTTTGTTCTCTCCTCTCTTTTGAAACTCAATGCTCCAAGACACCATCGTCCCACCCTTCGTACAGCAATACTCAAGCATTATCTTTGTGTTGCACACACATTGCTAGGCCCATCACAAGATGACACCCAATCACTCTCAGACCATATCAATGTAGTATTTGAAGGAGTAACCTACCCGACAGGCCAAGGTATTGTCCTCCAAATACTACATTGACACTACCTGGCCTGTCGGGTAGGTTACTCTTTCAAATACTACATTGATACGCTCTAAATACTTCGGCAAAAGAGCTCATCGCAAGGATAGGCGCTCCTCCGAGATATTAGCTCCATCACGGAGCTCCAAGTGCTCCCGCATGAGGACTCCCCTCCTACCAAATAGTCAACTTCTCTGGACACTGCCTCGGCCCATTGGGTAAGCGACTTATCTGGGACACTACTTTTGTGAGGCGAATCCTTTGGGACATCACCTCAAATCGTCAGGTAAGCGACTCATTTAAGTAACTACTTAGCGTGCTCCTAGTGCTCTGGCATGAGGGCTCACCTACGGGATATGCGACTCCTTTCGGATACTATGTCCGTCAAGATATTTACATGGCTAGTCTAAATGCTCCAGCATTGAGTGCTCTTCATCAGCACCCCTAGAAACTATGACCTCTGGGTCAATCTGAGACGGTAGCCGGTCTGGAATGCATCGTACCTTGTCTTTCTGGTAGTTAGGCATCACACTTTCCCAACTTCTACCAGGTTCTCTACGTCTCTTGATGCCTTCGTGGTACTTAGCAAAGGCTTTAGACTGGTGGCTGGTCAAGGGGTTCTCTGGCCATACCAACGTTATCTGAGCCAGTCTTTCTAGACAGTCAGAACAACACTTTACGGGGCAAACTAGGTGATGAATAAACAATACAACAGTCCATGGAGCACCGTGATTTGTGGCCCCCTCGCTGAGGTATCATTCCCACGGGATGGCACTTCCTGCTTGATGACACAGACATATCTTTGGCTATAACAATGAACTATGGATTTTATTTCAAGAGATCGGAACTCACTTCACTCTACTTTCTCGCTCTAGAATTTTAGAGCTAGAGAATTCTAGAGCAAAAACACACAAAGCCTTGACACTGAACTTTGACTCTGACTTAAAGATTGACTACAACTATCATTGTCAATTCAATTCGAGCCTTTGCACTTATAGGACTACCACTCTTCAAACTCTGTCTGGGAAGACTTGGTCTCTACCCTTGTTTTATCCTCGCTCTGTCCTACATCAGTATACTTGGCTTTTGACTTCAGACTGAATTCTTTGTGGCCTCTCCAAGTATAATGCGAACCCACTTCCTTGGCATTATTATAGCGACTTCACTATGAGGAGGTAAGCATCACACTGTAGTTTGCCCTTTCTCTGATACAACCAAACCATCATGCCTCAGCAACGCCAAGCTACTAGGACTATTAGCCAACTCCATAACCAAGCTATCCAAGAGGAGCATCACCTTAAGGACCAAGTGGAGACTAGTGCCTTCTGACTCCTGGCTCCCCTTGGGATGAACACTCAATGGTATTATTATCGTCAATATTTTAATCCAGTACCTTGCTCCTACCTTTACCACCTTCAAGACTCCCAATCATCTCTCATGCCATAAGCCTGGTGATGCAAAAGTTAACCTAGGTCTTGACTTTGCAGTTGCCCAACTCTCAAGGCCCTAACGTTCCTCGTCTCGTGCCCTAACGTTCCTCGTCTCGTGCCCGTTGCTGGTGGCGTGCCATCACAAGCTCTAGCGTTGGCCTCTACTACTCAGATCTAGCCTTGACAGCCTGGGCTAATTATGGGCACTACACACGTTTTAGTGTCACGACCATCGCTGTGTTGGTCCTTTGGCCTTTGATGGTAGGATTCTTAACACATTGCCTTACCTTTGCTCAAAGTACTTGCTTGGAAGACGCACAATCTAATTGAGATAGAACCCAACCCCCACATAGCACCTGAAAACCAGCCATACCCCGGACTTGCAACTGTCGGCCATTCATAACTGTCAGTGTCCTACTGCTAGCTCTAGCCCTGTGCAAACCACACGCAAAAGAGTTTCTCCCCACCACTAACTCTTGTCTACTAATGTCATCCCTTTTAGTGCCTCAAGTAGACCTTTTCAGGTGGCTTAGCTGCTAGGATTATCCAAACCGGGCACAAATCTCATATAATTTGTATATAACCAAGCACCTTAACGCCATCATCCACCTTCTCAAGGAATAATCCTAACCTCACTCTTTCTCTAAGTTTTTTAGCCATACTCCCTACTCTGACGACCTTGCGACCAAGCCTTACCTGTGAAGTACAAGCAACTAGCATTGTACCTTATTCAATGGCAGAGAGGGCAATGCCTGCAAGCACATTACCCATTTTGCTGGCTCCCTTGATCACATCGAAGGCTGACACTTTGAAGCTTCGAGTATTTCACAAGTCCTAACTGGCTCACCTACTCTTGGTACCATCAGATCCTTGAGGGGACCATCCACTCTTGATCTAATATGGTCCAGTTGTTCCACGATAAGTTTCACTATAAAATAGAGAGGTTAACCATTATTGACATTATTCAAATCCACCAAAACCACTGGGAGGACCTTGACGCCTATCTTGAATGATTTCATCTCAAGTGCTTAGAATACACTTGACTTCAACAAAGACAATACCTTGTACCCATTTGCATCAAGAACATGAGAAACATCTAAAGGGTTAACCTTGAAAACCTTTAACTTCGACCATGGGGATGCGGGGCACACAGATGATATATACGGTTGGTCATTCATGGACCCCAAAACCCCAAGCTTAGAATGCACTAAACGCACAGCAGAAGCTGCTAGTGACAACGAAAACAAATAAAATCATCAGTCCGAAGAAGGGGACGGGCTCTCTCACAAGAAAAGGTTACCGGAGCCTGCCCCAAAGTACCAATGTGACTTGACCATAATTGAGGAGCTTATCAAGGCTTTGATCAAGAGCAATTATATAACGCTTCCTCCTGTCAATGCTAAACCTACCCTGAAAGACCTAGCCAAGCCGAACTACTGCCATATCATATTCATACAAGACTCTCCAAAGTCTCCCTATTCAATCACACTAGATAAAAGCTTTCCACTTATTATTGGACTGTTGGCCACAACCTCAAGAACTGCAAGGGCCTCAAGTCACTTTTGGTAGGAAGTGACTTGGTAGATAGTGCATAAGGTGGCTAAGCCATGCTACTAATACTCAGCTTCTTTTGTTGACATCAACCCTAACCTAGCAGCATATTTGTCAATCATGCATGCAACATGTCTTACCTGGCCTCCCCACGCCCTTGTGTCCTGACTTCACTCCATCGATGTTGTCTTGCCATCATCCCAGGTATCATCCCACCTCTATCTCACCTCGACCCTCACAGTTACATCACCAATCCCAGGCTCCCCTCACTATACCATTGCCCAAGATCCTTTTTCCCCTCTTATGGGACTTAAAAGATTTCCAAAAAAGACTCAAATTCCCTAAGGATAAAGTCTTATTCGAGGCAGAAATGTAATAGCCCAAACTTTGGGAGCCATTTAAAATAACCATTTTGGGGCAAAAATATAACTTTTAGAAGTTGGGGGTCTTTTTGTAAATATGTAAAGTGTGGGGTCATTTGGGTAATTTTAAAAGAAGTAATCTAGAAACCATATTTTAAATCATGACACCTCCTCCTTGGTTAATGACTAAGCTAACTTAAATAGAAAAATATTGGATATGAGGATAAATGAAGTCTCGAGTAAAGAAGAGAAAAGAGAAAAAAAAAGAACAAAACCAAACCAAACCAAACAAAGACAAGAAGAACAGGAGAAACAGAGAAGGAAAAGAAAAAAAAATAGGGCAGTCGTGGAGGGGGAAAAAAAGGAAGAACAAAGATGATTTCAAGCTATTTTTAACAGGTAAACCCTCCAAACTCTTAGTAGTCATGTTCTAGTGTGTGTGCTTATGGAGTTTGTGTGTGTTTTCGGTTACTGTGGGCTGGTGCTTGAGCCATGTTGCCAGGGGAATTTATCTGGGGCTTTAAGGCTGCAGCGGGTTGTCGCCATAAAATTGTGTAAGTAGATCACATGATCAATGTATAACCAAGTTATGGGCTGGTATGAAGCAAGGGAGGAAAGAACCACGGCTGGACAATGGGTTTTGGTGAAGTTACAGGGAGTTTGGTGATGGGAATTGGGTATAATTTGTATGAATACCTAGAATTATGATGAGGGGATGTGTTTAGGAAATTATGGAGGTGATTTTGTGTGGTTATGTGTGTTGTCGAAAATTGGAAGTAGGTGAATGTGTGTGCGCATTTGAAGGTGTGACAATGTGTGTTCTTCGGGTTGTGAATGTGTATGAATTGTGGGTGTTAATGAGTGTAATATATAGGGCTAATATCCCTGAGGTTTGGGGGTAATTACATGCAAGGACAATAGTTTGGACAAATTACACTTATGTCCGTTGACCAGACGGAATCTTAAAAAAACATAACGGTTCTAACAAAATAACTTTATTGCCCTCATGTTAGGAAGTTAATTTTTTTAAATGCCATTACCTTTTTTAAAAAAAGAAAACCCTAATTTAAATATGAACTTTACTCTCTCTCTCTCTCTCTATCTTCCCCCACCCTTCCCCAGCACACTTCACCGCCGCCCTCCACCCCACCCGCCCGCTACTACTCCCTCCACCCCCGCCATCAGCCTCCTTCATCTCTCAATCCCGTAGTAACCTTTCCCTCGCCCAACCCCGTAGCAGCGCTGCAGCCCATCCCTTGCTTGCACCATATGTGGTACCATTTCCACAGCACCAACATCGTCCCTACTTCACGCCCATAACCGCAAATTAAGTGATTCGATTTACAGCTGTGTGTAGAGGGATAGACCCAGGAAAGGAAGAAGATATGGGTTGATCAAAGCTGGCTGAAGGCCCACTGTTTGATGTCGTTGACTGATGCAAAGAGAAATTGACTCAAAGAAATTCATCTGTCCACAGTGGTGGGTAAGTTGGTCTTATCTCACCGACGGTCTTTTTTTGGTGGCTCAGCAAAACTCGTGAGTACAATATGCTTTGATGATGTGGATAGCCAGAGTTCACCTGGATATTTTTTAGATTTGCGGCACTAAAGGAGGAAAGCTCGATATACACAGATGTAACATTTGGTGGTGGGTTTGGTTTTTGGTTGAGATGGTGCCATGGTGTTGGAATGATGTGAAGGTGGTACACGGCGGGGGAAAGGGGGCAGCGGCGGCGGGGTGTGTGTGAGATAGAGTGTATGTGTGTGAAACCATAATCTGGATAAACCCTAATTTAAAAAAATTCTAATTTGAAAATTAGGGTTTGAAATCTTAATTTAAAAATATACAGTATAAGTGCAGTATTGTCATTTTAAAAATACGTAATGATGACATCAAATAAAACGTACATTTTTTGGACGGAACCCTAAAGGATGGACACGAGTGTTACATTTTGAAATTTATTGTCCTTGACTGTAATATCACCCTAACCTAGGGACGCTGCTGTAATTAGCCCTAATATATATATATATATATATATATATATATATATATATATATATATATATATATATATATATATATGTATTCGGTGTGTTTGAGAGACATTTAGGGGTTAGTTAAGTGTAAAGATTTGTAGTAGTGTGTGTATGTGAGTGTGCAAATGAGTGTGCTTCGGCAGAAAAATGGAGAAGATGAAGTGTGTGTGTGTGTGTGTGTAGGTGAAGTGGTGTGTGTTTGATTTGAATAGGAAGTGTAAGTGTCGCTAAAGGTAAAAATCATATAAGCAGTTTTTAGTTATTTTTTATAAATATCTAGGATCAAAATTAAATAAAGTCCAAAACAGTAATCCCTAATATTTTTACGAGACGTACTATTTGAAATTGGGAAAATTAGTAAAACAGGGTTTTCTAGTTAATTATTTGGGGTTGGTGGTTTTTTTGGGAAAATTGTGAAAAAAAGGGGGGGAGGGGACTTTGAAATTCCTGAAAAGTGGGGTGGGTTGAAAAAAATGGGTTTTTTTTAACATCACTATTTCCCCTTCCCCAAAATACCCATCCCCGCCCAACTCTTCTCCCCCAATCCCTTCAGACCCCTTCCTCCAAAATTCTGCCTACCCCCACTCCACCCCCCCACCCGCAAGGTTACCCACCCCACCCTTACCCCTCACCCTACTGTAGTCACCCCACCCCCCACACTTGTCTTTCCATAAAAAATGACGGTGTCACCACAAACCGTTCGTGTCTACACCGTTCTTCTATGCTTGATCGGTAAACACATTAACCACTCTGCATCGGACTCCTTACGGCCTCAACAACCATGCGTAGCATGGCCAATAAAATGCTCCTTAACGGAGAGGTGACGAAACGATATGCTTTGAGTTCCCATCCAAAAAGAGCATACCGACAACCCTCAATGATCCCAGCCGTGTAAGGGCAATGTGCGTGTGTGGTTCCCGCAAGGTCATCCCACGTATGTATTGGTCCCACCGAGAAAAAAACAGGCGCTTGTGCGCCCCGCCCTGTAATTTCTGTATAAAATGACTTGGGCATCAGCACAATCGGACACGCAATTTTACAGAAACTGACTTGTGTTTCCACATAAAATGACTGGTGTCACCACAAACCGTCTGCACAGCGCCTTCGCTGTTGTTCATGGGACCCCATTATTCCTACAAGGTCATCTAGTTCCCGCAAGATTTCCCTGTCTTGGAGCTTGCCTAACATTGCATAGAGGGAAAGACGTTGTTATAATAGACTTCTATAGTCTTACATTGCACAGCTCACCATACACTAGCTGTGTGTTAAATCTACCAAGTGTGTGTGTATGTGTGCATTTATGTGTTGTGTTGTGTGCACCCGTGTGTGTGTGAGGGTGAAGGGGACGGGGAGCAGCCATGGTGATTGAAAGAGGAAGGGGCAAGTATGCTGAGTGTGTGTGAGAGCGTTCTGCCTAACATTGCGTCAGCTCTTGGGTGCTGATGTCTAGCTGCTTCCCCTTAGCCACACAGGCCAACATGCGGAGATCGCCGGGGTTGTGGAGGCCCGGCGGCGGATTGAGGTGCAGCGCGAGGCAATGGATTCTCCTAGCGGCAGGCTGATCGTCGTCCTCAGCTGCCAGGTTGGGGTCAGGTGAAAGGCTCTTGTTCGTCTCCATTGTTCGTTGAAATGCCTGCCATAAATGCTCCTTTTAAAAGAAAGATTACGAGGTGGACAAACGAGTACGAGCAACACAGAGCTTGAATTGGACATGGATAGAAATTGGGGGGGAGGGGGTATGGTCATATGGGCAGTACAGTGGGATAATGCGAGGGAGAAGGTGGAAAAAGTAATTGGGGAAGGAAGGAGGGAGGGATATTTTGGGGAAAGGGAAATAGTAAGGTTAAAAAAACCATTTTTTTTCAACCCATCCCATTTTTCAGAGATTTTAAACTTTGACCCCCTCTTTTCACAATTTCTCCAAAAAAAACCATCAACCCCAAATATATAACTAGAAAACCCATTTTTATAATTTTTTCTTTGAAATGTTTTGGGAATTTTCGGTATCCGCGAGGACATTAAATTAGAATATCGATTAGCAAAAAATTTTGAAATTATTTAACATAGTAAATGGAGTTATTTTTAATCTAAAATTTTAGAAAAATATTATTTTACTAGTATATCCCAAGTTCTAAATTTCATGTCATTCTGTGGCCGATAGATATTTTTAGCCGAACCAGCTTCTGAGCACTCGTTTCGGACATCGGTTCGGGATCTTCGGACAAAATTTTTGTGAAGTACTTTTTAGCCCAAAGATGAATTTGAGATGTTTAAAATAGCATTTTTACGATATTTTTTAGATTTTTCCCAGTGCCGAGAACCCCCTGGGTGTATTTTGATAATTTACCACCAAATGGGGTATTTTGGTAATTTTACGTGTAAAAGGTATTTTTGCATAAATTCACATATGATAAGGATATTTTAATGATTTTACTTACAAGAAAGATGTTTTGGTGTTTAGATATGAGATAAGGTGTTTGGGTAATTTTACCAAGTCCTAGGGGTGTTTTGGTAATTTTTCTCACTGGTGGTGATCTGAGTGAAAACATCTAGTTGAGTGTATGGAATTGATTTATTACTAATTTGTTTGTTCAGATACGATAAAAGGCAACTAAGATTAGATTAAGAGAAAAACTTCTGGATTCGGTTAGCGGTTCTATAAGTGACTTGTTGTTTCAACTAGTGTTTCTATAAAGCATAATGTTTTTTTTTATTTTTGATAAGAATTGTTTGTTAGTTATGAACTACTTTGGCTACGTTTACCTGCTTTTGCCTTGGAGAAAAGAATTTTGACAAAAAGTTTATGGAAATGCTTATTTTCTTGTTAAAAATCGGACCAACATGTAGATGATATTTTAGTTGAAGTTATAATGGATTTTGGATTTGAAGTGCTTGGTGCAAATGAGATGTGTGGGTGTTGATCTATTGTGATTGTGGAATGTTTCAAAAAACTATTGATATGTTGTGAGATCGTTTGGTCATCAGTGATTGAAGGATTATATTGTGCTAAACGGAAAAGTGGTTTTTGCTTACTCGATTGTTGTGCCGTATATCTAATGGGAAAAAGTTAGATTGTGGACCCTTGTCAACGGGGAGTTGTACGTTGACGTAATGCGCATTACTACTTTAAGTGGTTGCCCCTGCTTCCACTGTGATTACTATCCCAAGATGACATTTCGGGTCCAAGTCAGTGGGATGAAGTACGCTGATCGTAGCATATTGTTTGAGCCGGTGTTTGGTTGGAACAGTTTGGTGATGACATTTTGTGTTAACTGATTTTTATGCCCTCAGATTTCTTCCCTTTATTCTAATATGTTTTACATAATGATTTGTTATTAAAGTGATTATTTACTCCATAATTTTATCTCTTAAAGTTATTGTTTTGACGTGCTATGGTCCAGCTAGTTGAATCACCGGTTACTTACTGAGCACGTGAAAGCTCATTTCTTACTTATCATTTCAGGTTAAAGAGTAAGGCAAGGATGACGAGTGTGGAATTAGAACTTAGAGTGGAGCTCCAGAGACTACACTAGATGACGTTGAATCCTACCCTAGGTATTATTGTAAGAAGGGTTGTAATGAGTTTGGACATGCAGTTACATATGGAGTTGTGGTGGAAGTAGCGTGGTTGTTGCCTTTAAAAACAATTTCATAGTTGTTGAGAAATGTCTATTCGTATTAAGATTAGAACTGAAGTTTTTACTTTTAGAGTTGTATAAGATTCAGTTTTCACTATAGTTGTGTTGGTTTTAGTGAGCAAGGCCTGGCAAAGCCCTTGGTGGGAGCCCAATGGGCCTGCGGCCGGTCACGGACCTAGTTCACTAGCTCACCCGTGGGTTCCGATCGTGACAAGAAAAGCCTGAGTTATGAAATAGAAATACTAATAAGTCTCCCACCCCACCCCCAGGGGCCAACCACAAAGATCAGAGACATAAAATCAAAATAAATTCACGAGCTAACCCCGCTTCTGACGGGCCATACCCTAGACTGCCGCACTCCTACGCCAAAATAGCCTGGAGCTACCACTCTTACCTTCGTCCATCCTCCTACCTTGAGCTTATTTATCATTCGTCTATGAACCCACACTTCAGCTTACATTGTGTCCCCTATACTATATCCTTCTTGAAGTATGGCTGTTTAAGGGAGTCAAATGCTCCTTTTACATTTTGATGAGGTAAAAAAACAGCGTAATATAAAAAAAAAATTCAAGAATATATATATATATATATATATATATATATATATATATATATATATATATATATATTGTTTCGTGAACATTTGAGCTTGTAAAACTGTGAGAGGGTTCACCTCCCTTGCATTGTAATTTATTCCCGATTTTCTAATCTACCTTGCATGGCGTAATTCGTGCGGTCCAATCACCTTAATAAGTTCACTTGTCATAGCTAGTTTGGTATTTGCACCATCACTTCAGTGATAATATAAGAAGCATTATGACTTTATCTCGTGCATTATGCCTCTCAGCCCATGCACCAACATTTTGTTACATCCTAACTACCCACTTTTGAGCCCAACCTTTTTCGTGGTAGTTTTGAGGATTCAAATTTGTGTGTTTAACTTGAGAATTAACTCTTTCAATGAAACTGATGGACATTTATTGGTAAGGGATTAAAATGCTTTCATTCAAAACTTCTATAGTCTTTACCTCTTGGTGTAGAGATATACTTGTCAACAGAGCGAGTACCATTGCCTTGTATTCTAAATGACAAATGAGTTGTGCAAAAGAACAAGAGAGTAGATCTTAACATGATTGACACATTTATCATATTCGGCAATCAAAATGTTTTTCAAACGTGCTCTCACAATTGAAAATGATTTTCAAACAGGACCAACATGAATTAACATGTATATGAAAGCCATTAGCCGTATGAATAACTGGTGCATTGGTGATTAGTGATTTCAAAGAAACAATAATAGAATTGATGCCATCTGATTGCAACACCCAGAGTGGAATAACCATGAAGAATTACCTCAAGTGGCAAATAATGCGTGGGAATGGGAATGAGGATTAACAATGTTATAGAGAAGTACTTCAGGATATTAGTGATGTCAGTTCTCGGTGGGGGAATGCGTGGTAACAACAGCCAAACCATACTGGAAAACGAGCTGAGTGCTTTGAGGTCGGTTTTTGGTCGATTGCTTATTAGGATTTTTAGGACAAATCTTTTAAATAATCACCAAGCCTCTTTCGACAACACATTCCATAAATTCTTGTAGGATAATCGAGAATAAATAACCGAACTCATGACAATATTTTTAGCACTTCTAGGCCAAGAAGTTTCCTTTGAAAGAGTGAGAAGAAGAAGTAGCTAGAACTGCATTAGTGTGATGTGTTTTGAGTGAACGAATTCGTGTTTCTTTGTAGAGAAAGTCAGAAATGGCAGGCAGCTTTAAGGGTTAGAGAGGGACTCCAAAGGAGAAAAGAAGCACGAACACAATCAAAATCATTGGCGAGAGCCGTAAAAAAATGAACAAAACGCTGATGATCGCGATAATTATCATTTAGTTGTTAGCATTGCATTCCACTTAAGTTCAAAAAAAGCCAACCGATCCCAAATAGGGCACATCTAAGACAAGAAGGTGTTGATAGAGTGTCCAAGTTCCTATCTCATATGATGAAGTATCCCTAAAAGCTGGTATTGGTGAGCAAGGTTGGAGGTAGTCTATTGCTGAGATAGCCAATTCCAAATTTCTTTGGCAGTGTTGGAGCGGCCGAACTAAAGATGAATGGAAGAGATAGGTGAATTTATGAACTATGCGATAATATGATGATTTCTCGCGACCCATTCATCATAACGCTCAGCAAATTTGGCAAGATCCTCGTCCTTTTCTTTTATTGCTTTGCAATTATCCCTCGTATATGTGTCGCCAATATTTGTAATCTTTTACAAAGCTACTCATTGGTGAGTAAAAGGAATGTTATTTATGCCATTTAAGATTGTCTGGATAGGTTTAGATACATTAGACTTCAAAGCTATGGTGATTCTTATTACTAGAGAATAATTTGTTTACTATTTTTCCATTTTTCTAAATTACCAATACAAGAGAAACACAGAATTAAAAATTAAATAGGCCAAAAGAACAGGTAACAGATGAGTAACTGGCGAGAATATCTAAATATTTAGAGGGGAGAGAGAGAGGGAGGAAAAAATAGAGCGTGAAAGAGATACAAATTTAGAGGGTGGGGTGATCAACTTGTATGGTGGGTTATGGAACGATTGACGGATGTTGTTGGAGTATGTGCAACCAGTGGTACGTTTGGCGATAGTGATGCTGATACGGTGGTAAATGCGACGCTGTATAATTTATGGGTTGATCGATGGTGGTGAGTGATTTGGTATAATAGTTGTGTGTGAGCGACCAATGCGGCAGTGGTGATACCAATCTAATGTAGGTGCAGTGCTAAGTGGTTTGTGGGGTGATTGATAGTTGTGATGGATAATGGAATGACCAGCTAGGGGTTTGAGGCTACGATTCGATGGCTGCGGTGATTTGGTGATGCGGCGTGATTTTGTAACGACAGGGAATAGTCTCACTATTGTGGTGTCTTGGCAACAGTACTGGTGGTGTCGAAATCAAAGAGACGATCCAGTGGCTCTTGACAACATGTTACCAGATGACAATGGAAAAGACGCCATATAAAAGTTGTACATTTTGATTGTGTACCAATGATGGATACAATGGAGGTATTATATGGAGAGGATAGGTACGGCATTGTCATCATGTTATATGTGGATGTGGCAATGACCTAACGAACTATGTATCTTAGTCTTTTGGTTCGAATGAATTCTTAAATTTCTGAATTTTAGATATGTTTAGTTCACCTAACAGTTGACATATATCATTGTTTTCGTTTATTGAACATTATTTCTATCCCATTTTGGCTATGCACATTTGGAACGTGTTATCCCAATTTGGTTGCCCCAATCTAGTTGTCCCAATTCGGCTGCTCTGGACGATCGTTATCTTGACCCAGCAGGACACCCGACTCCGCGACATCAGTCACGATGCCCAAGCGTCATCTCCGCATCACGTGCCTTAGCACGATGCCCGACTTTGCAACACTCGTCGCCATGCCCGTGCACCATCAATGCGTCATATGCCCATGACTCCCAACATCGCGACACCTGTCATCGTGCTCGTATGCAATTTCCATATCACGTGACCCTGGCACCGCATATATCCATCACGCCCATGAGTTGCACTACTTATACAGTCACACCCCCCAGCATCCTGTTACACTACTGTGCCCCCATGTTGGTCCATCCTTTCACCACAACATGAGTACCTTGCCTTGGTAGTGGAACATGCATCGACCCACTTTCCGGAGTGTGTAGCATCCCGTGATGATAGGCGACTCCTCCGAGACATTATCTCCACCAGGGAACTCTAAGTGCGCCGGCATGAACACTCCCCTTTCACCAGGTAAACAATTTCTCCGGGATGTTAGCTTAGCCCGTCGGGTAGGTGACTTTTCTGGGACACTATCTTGGTGTGCTCCGAGTGCTCCGATACAAGGACTCATCCGCAAGGATAGGTGACTCCTTTGGGACACTATCTCTGCCAGGGAGCTCCAAGTGCTTTAACATGAAGACTGAAACCAATAAAACAACCTTAAAAGGGGGTGAATAGGGTTTTTGAAAATTAATGGGAAATTTAAACTAAGCACAATCATAAATCTCAATCAAACCAAGTAATAATTCAATGAAGATGCTAACTAAACAATCTCAAACAATTAAAGAGCAATAAGTAAAGAGATTGAGTTAGAGATACTTGATAAGGAGATTAAATGGTTCGGCTTGAACTACGCTCAAGCCTACATCTACCTCTTCAAGGAAGTCCCTTGCAAGAGCACTAGAATCCACTAGCAACAATCTTCTTCCGAGTCAAGATCAAAACCCTTACAACACTTGGTGATATTCCCACACCAAGCACAAGCCTTGAATCCACAAAGCTCACCCAAGACTTGACCACAATCCTTTTACAAAGATCATCAATTGTGTACAAAGAAACCTTCTTGAAAGGAAATGAGTACAAATGAAGCTCTAGTATAATAGAGAGATGAGAGAATTGATGACTTGAAGAATGCTCACTCTCAATCAAAGAATTGCTCACAAAGATGCTCTCTTTAATGATGTAAAATCATGAAGATGAAGAGAGAAGTTTAATCTATGAGCCTTGATGTTTCTCTAATGAATGGAGGCTTAGAATGTGGTTTCCATGGTGTATGATGAAGCCTATATAGAGAGCAAATGAAATATAGCCGTTAGAGACTTAATATGGGCAAAACTGCCATTGCAGTCGACTGTATTCCCTCTAAAATAGCCGTTGGAGTTTTGTCCTCAAAAATAGCCGTTGGAGCTGAATTTTGACCAATGCAGTCGACTGCATTTCAATGCAATTGACTGGATTCAAATACAGTCGACTGTATTACCCTACTGCCTATCAGCTGCCTCACGGAACCCCCTTTCCTATTTTGGGCATAACTTTCTCTAGAAAAATCGAATTGAGGTGCTGTTTTTTGCGTTGGAAAGATAATGAAAAGTTTTATCATGATATGAAAATATTAGCACCAAAATAGTTTTTGAGAAAATCTGAGTGAGCTCCAAAGTTCACTCATATTCATGAACCACACTTGTGTGAAAAGTTATGAACTCACATGCAATGCACAAGGTGTCCTAAGGTCTTTTTAGGTCATAGTCATCAATCCAACCATCAAACCAAGACTAGTTACATAATAGTAAAGACCAATCATAATCGTAGTAACTTAGCCTTTGCATTCTTTCTTGCTCTTTGACATAGGACTTGATGAAGCTTTCATAGTATGTCCACTATAACTTTAAGCTTCTTTGGCTTCAATCCATCTATCCAACTTCTCAAATGTGTCTTCATGAGTGTCATGTATATATCTACTAAGAATCCACTCAAAGCACACATTAGAACATAATCAATGTGTAGTTATCATCAAAACAAGATGTAAGCCTAGGTTATCCAACCATAGGGCTAACAAAGACTTTCCTTTGGCTAGATAGATGACTACTCTGGGACGCTGTCTCGGCCCGTTAAGTAGGCGACTCCTCCTGAACACTACGATGGCTCGCTTCGAGTGCCCCGGCACAAGAACTCACCCGGGGGATAAGCTCACTCTCTGAGACACTATCTCCACCAGGGAGCTCCAAGTGCTCCGACATGAAGACTCCCCTTCTGCCAGGTAGACGACACTTCCAGAATGCTATCTCGGCTCATTGGGTAGGCGACTCTTTTTGGACACTACCTTGACGTGCTCCGAATGCTCCGGCACAAAGACTCACTAATAGGATAAGCTCAAGGCACAATCGTTGCCCGATTTTTTGCGTGATTGCTCTAACAGTGGGGGCTTTTCATCGGCACTCCTAGGGACTATGACCCATGGGTCACTCTGAGATGGGAGCAGGTCTCTAGAGGGCATCTCGCCTAATCTGCCTGGCAGTTGGCGTCGGGCCTTCCCAGCTCTGCCCAGGTCCTCGGCCTCTCTTGACACCCTGTTAGACTCTGCAAGGGCTTTGGACTGGTGGCTAGATTAAGGGGACTCTCTGGCCAAACCGGCATTGTGCGGGCCAATCTTTCTAGACAGGCAAAGCGACACTACGTGGGCATGTCGAGTGAATATGCGATCCAATAGTCCATGGAGCACCGATAATTGTGGCCGCCTCGGTGACTTGTCACTCTCGGGGAGTGCCACGTGTCATTTGATGACATCATCATCTCAACCCCTATAAATAACTTGAGAATTCGTTTTCAGGACAAAAGAATTGAACTTATTCTCCTATTCACTTTCTCATTCTAAGATTCTAAAGAGAGAAACACAGAGAACCCTAACGCAGGACCTTGACTCTGGACCTAAGTATCGGACTATGACTGTCGTCGTGTATTCATCCCGCGCCATCACCCTTGCAGTACTGCCACTCCTTAGGCTCTGTTTGGGAAGCCCTTGATCTATGCTCTTTCTTCATCCTTACTCTGGCCTACATCAGCATACTTAGCATCTGACTCAGACTACATTCCTCATGACACCTCCACATAAGCTGCGAACTCCCTTCCTTGGCATCAAACATAATCTTAAAATTCTAAAGAAAAGATTCCTTCTTAAATCGTATAGACAGTTATGTCATAAATTGAACGGAAAAAGTCAACTATTGAATAGCCGTGACTTAGCAAAAGCAAGAGTAAAGTCCGTACTCACTCCATCCAACCAAATGAAAGGTAAGATGACTAAAGTAAAATGCTTGAAAGGGAGGAACGAAAGAAAATAAACTATAGTAACAACCAATTGGAATAGAACCCAGAATGCTTTTGTTATCTCAGCATGTTCCTCTCATATCATCGTAGCTATATAAGGTTAGTATCATTTTTGCCTATACATCCAGCCACATATATTAGCAATACTTCGTTATCATACAAGGAAATAATTAAGGTTGCTACATAGGAGTTGTATCTCTTGCAACAACCATTTATGAACAAATAACTGATAAAACAAAACCTAGCTTCTACTCATAAATCCAAGTAAATCATAAAAGAAGCAGCGTTTGCCAAAAAAAAGATCCCCCTAGCCAAAAAAACATTCTTTCACAGTCTTTAACATTGTCATCCATTACTTTCTGTACCCTAGGCTCGGCTGCCTCAACCAAACTTATACAACAGAATAAAACCCCATTGGTCTTTCCAGATCACGAAGGCACAGGGTAAGTAACATGGCAAGGGCACTCCCGAGATCCTCGAACATTATCAAAGAGCTCTTTTACCAGAACGGAAATAAAATTGATGTCCTTCTTGTGGCACCCTAGGGTTTTGTTGCATCGGACCGTGAACAGCATGTTATTGGATTCTTCGACTTGAAACTTCAGCTTTGAATGCCAAAAGGGGTTTTTCCAGCTGCGTTTTTCCACCGGGGGGTTGTGTTCGTGAAGGATTGAACGCCCAAGATGGACATGACCGTGTACACCCGTATCCTAGTGAAGACGTTGACTTTCTTGAAACTGTTGGCAGAGTGCACTACTGTGATCTCTAATGGCATGCGCCTGTTCATGTTTCTGATACCAAGTAATACATGATGACTATAAGGTTAACCTGGCTAGAAGAAGAGCAAGATGGAAGACAACACAAAAATAGGAAGAGGCTCAACTTTGCGAATTCGTATATGCATCTCTACTTGGACTTCTTACTATGATTTATAAAGCTCAATTCTCCTTTACAAGGCAAGAGAGGAATCTTAGGTAGCATTCAAAATCACTTCCAGTTTTGGTTTTCTATTTTCAAAAAAATAAAAATCAAACTAGTTTAGTGTTTATTTTTCTTACAAAAATAAATGGGTGTTTGATTACCCAATTTTATTTTGAGTTTTTTTTCTTTTGAGTGTTTGATTACTCAGTTTTTATTTTGAGTTTTTTCTTTAGTGGTGGTTTACGGTGACGGTGGCAGGGCGTAGCGGTGGCGGGTGCAGCCACCGACGGTGGTCGCCAGCAGTCACCGACAGAGGCTCCCGGTTGCCGGCGGTGAGCGGTGGCTGCCGGTGGTGGAGGTCTCAAAATAAAAACTCAAAATTGAAAACTCAAAATTCTTAAACGGGAGTTTTGAAAAACAGCCCTATTTACAACTGATTTTCAAAACTGAAATAAAATTAAAAAAACAAAAACTATGTGTTTAACACGATTTTTTTCTTCAATTTACAAAATTGGAGAAAAAAATAGAAAACCGAAAGCTCAGAGCCTTAAGTCTGTCTATGAAAAGGGGAAAGTAGTCCCTTGACTTCTACTGGTATGAAATATGGCAGGCTTTGACGCCTAGACGGATTAGGATTTTCTTAAATTACTAAATTACCGAGAAATATATGTTCCTATTAAACTCCCGCATGTTTCGTATTTCCCAACAAAATTCAATTTCCTCTGCGAAGAAAAAGGGAAACCATAGATTTAAGGATAAACCAAGCATGCCCTACTTTCTAGATTTGTAGCATCCTGATGGGTTAAGTCACTTGCTTTATCAAGACCTTAACAAGGAAGAAACTGACAAATAGTATTTTCCTTATTATTGATAGGAGTATTCTTGTTAACCAATATTTTCAAGTTTTAGCATGTATATTGGCATTGGCACAGTGAAATACCACCCAGATTGTTGCAAAATCCTATGCCGTTATTATATTGGGCTGCACACTTCTGATTGCAGCATTGTGTATTGCGGCTTACAGTACACAGTCCTAAACCCGCATTGCAGTTCCTCTTTGGCGGTGATGGAGGTGATGGCGGTGATGTCGGAGCACAATCATAATCGCAGTAACAAACTAGATAGTTTGGAATAACGCTATAGCAGTATCCGTTACCACCCGGATGTGCACTAGTGCACCTCGTAGCACAATCTGGTGTACATTGACCCAGGTTATCGGTGCATATTTTCCCCGCCGACACAAACATCGGTGCACCAACTGCATCAAGATCATTTCAAGAAGCACGCAGTCCATGAGGTTAATTAGTGCGCCGTTAAGATATGTGCTCTTTAGAAGAAGAAAATGTTATGGATGCCTCATATATAGTACACGACGGGTTAAATCAGAGATGGGGAAATGAGAATGGGGCGACTTGAGTTGGGGCGGGGTTCCATATTGCCTTCCTACTTAAATGCGTTCAGTTTAACATGCAACGTCTTCCTTCTTTTTTATTGACGATGGGTGAAATGAAGTTCATGTACCTGAGAAATATAGGAGGACAAAGACATGCAGCAATAATATGCAGGTACGGTTGGCCATCAGAAAACTTGTGAAAAAGCCTAGAGATATCCTCTAAATGTGACGTAGCATCCATGAATGTGATTGTTATTCCAATTTTATAGCCACAAAAGGGATGCTTGGAATTTAGATTGTGATTGCATTTTACCCTTTTTCTTTGACTGTTGTTTGCTTTTTATAATCTTAAGGGATGCTTAAAATCTGGACTGCTGTTCAGTTTTACACACTCCTTTATTTGTTGCTAAGTTGAATTAAGTTCAGCATATAGTTGACCAAGAATAAAGATTGAGAATGTATGGCCAATACTATCATGAGTGGTGTGCTAAGATCTTCTTCGGGGGTCTAATTAAGCACGGAAAAGGTGCGCATTTACCATCAGCGTAAGAAAGGAAAAATGGCTAATCTCCTGACTTCTACCTACCATTCAAGCATCCTGATGAAGATGGGGATTTATTTAGCTACAGGTATTGATTATTGCAAACCAATGCCAGAACTCGATCTTCTGGGGACAATAAGATAATCATCTCTAGAGCGTGATATTATGGAGAGAGCAATACTAATGACACCTCTTAACTGGCTAACGGTACTCTTCTATTGCTACTTTAACACCAAGTAATTCTCACAACTTGCAACCATGCAAAATAAATGAAGAACCCCTCTAATTATTTTAGGGGTGCCAATTGAGTTGCCCTTACACGAGAAAGCTCCGTCTACCAAGTACTGCAAAAATAACTTACAGGTATCGACTAGGAAGAGATATATTGTTACATTGGAACTGAAACTCGGAGTATTAAAGAGGGAACAAAGTAAAATGCCGTTTGTCTATACTAGTTGAAATTTTGAACGTACAATGTTGGTGAGCGGAACTAAACTTTCAATGTTGGCAATTTTATTTCATCAAAAGATATCACTCAACTCTTAGGATAGGTATAGTAATGCGTCACACTCATCATAGTGAATTGAGCTCAAAAATAACAATCACAGATGAAGTACGTATCATTTAGCAAGGCAGACTAGGATAAAGCTAATGAGCAAATACAACATTTATATTTTGTAAAATTCTTCAAATGTTAAACGGAAGAAATTCAAAAAAAGATGTACACAGTACGTTTCGAATAGAAATCACTGTTTCAAGGCTGTTCCTAGGGAACTCAATACAGTACAGTTTATATCAGCAAACGACTCACACACTTTTCAGTTCCTATTTATTTGTGGGCTTTGTGGAAGATTGTTGCAAGCTAAATGCGTTAAGCTGAGTTGAATCAGCTTTAGGTTATTTTAGGAAAGTTAGCTTTTAATCATGGATGTTGTTAATATAAAAATAAATGAAGGCAGTTTCAACAGTGAAATGTGCTAAAAGTCTTTGTATTGAATATTGGATACTCCCATACATTACTTGGTCAAACCAAAAAGTCATAAATGCATAATCCTCATTCACTTGGACCATGATTTAATAAATTTTTAACTTCTCAAAGCTGATTTAAGCAGTTATTTATGTTTGTTGAATACCTAGTAAACAGATAAAAACAAGTTTCACCATAGCAAAATCAATTCAAATTCCAAAAGGTTTTTGTACAGTTCCAAATCATGTATTTTGGGAAAAAGAGTTGTTCTGTCATAAAAAAGAAAGCTTGTCAGAAAATCTTTTTTTAGAAGTCAAAGCAAACATGGGGAGTGAAAGTAGTTCGCAAATAGAAACCAAAATAGATGTCAGAAAGGAGTTCCAGGCTCACTTGCTTTTGTGTGTGTTGCATTAGTGAGGACAATGAGGAGTGTACGCAATACTCCATATAGCTACTTCATTGTGTGTGTTGCATTAGTGAAGACAATGAGGAGTGTACGCAATACTCCATATAGCTACTTCATTGTGTTGCATCTTGCGCAACAAAGCTAGGATGCCATTTGGGACATGCGAAGAGTGGGAACTTGTACTAATGATGGAGCTCCTAAGGCAACAAAGCTGGTTACAATGGGAAGAAGGTCAATGTCTGAGGTGCCTATCGGGTATAACATCTTACGCCCGCATGACATTGTTTGCTGATAGATCCTTGGTGGCATGTGATCTTGGCAGTTTTATGAAGCATTTCTAGTTCCCCTAGCTTGAGATCTCGTAGTATATAGAGTAATTGTTATAACATCAGTTGCGTTGGACTTCATAATTTGCTTAAAAACCTGGCAGACGAATAGAAGTCTCTTGGACAGTGATTGCGCCTCTTTTTGTTCTATGAAAAAAGTTGATGCTTTTCTTCTCATTGTTGAGCTGAAATAAGAGTAAGCTTTGATGCTTATGTTTTTTCTCTGTGATCGCTCTTAAGTGGTGATGGTTGGTTGTAGTCCTTCTGGTTTTTCGTAGATACTTCAGATGGCGTGATTCATGGTCTCGTGTTTTGTATACCATAGTCGTGGAAAGTTTTTCCATGACATCATGGACAAAGAAATGGGTGAATGAAGATCCAAATAGTCTCTTCAATCCCTTTGTTTGCCAAGTGCCATAGGTGAAGATCAAAAATCTCAATTTGTGCATAGTAATATCCCTCGCTGCAATGTCAGTTCCCATGTCTCAGGGGGATCCACTATATTCTTTGTTTCCTGTCCTGATTTTTGTCATGCTACAAATGTTAGTCACTCTCCCAAAGCACTTGAATGAAAAGATAAAACATTCTATGGAAAAGAGGGGCATGGCAGGAAAGAAGGGTTTTGATGTTTAAGTCTTGTGGCAGGGGAGATATTTTGATGTTTGAAAAGGTATAGAGCAACAAACCTATCATGAAGCCGATCCAAGGATATCCTAGGAAGTGAGCAAATATCTGGTGCAATGTTGTATGTCGCATCGTAAAATGCAACACTAGCTTTTTGGAAAGCCAGGAGGATAGATACGAGATGGGCAGTGAGGGTAGCAGGTTCTATGTTCAAATTAGACATTAAATGGTAGCAAAATGTGGGCTCTGACTGGAGATGATCCCCATGAATATATTCGACCTCAATCCTTCAACGAATTCTAAGATATCCTCAAACCTGGCTCATATATCTCATGACTTGATTCTGAACGACCACTAAACCAAGCGAACGTGACAAGAAATCAAATAACATAGACTACCATTTGTCTTCCACAGTTTCACCTAAAGGTCCAAAAGGATTACGTAGCTAAATTGACTAAATATCACGTACAGACTAGAGTGGAACTAGAAAATCGAAAAGCCTATGTCATATCAATGTACAAGTTCAAAATCAGTTAGAAGCAACAACCTTATTAACACATAAATCCCCTGATTATCAGCATCTAGTTAAAGATTACCAGTCTAATTGTCAATTTTCTTGGCTTCTCTTTCCAGAGAATTCCAACATGCAGGCCCAGGGGCAAACGTTCATGATACTGATACAAATACAGCTCCAGCAGCAGTAGCTCCTCTGAAGCAGACACGTTACTCTTTAGTTCAATTCCACCTTTCTGCAAGAGTGATACAGAAAAGAATAAGTTGATCAGAGAACCATATAACAAGCCCCTAGCTCTGGCAGCAGAAATTAGCTGAATCGTTACTTCGCAACATTAAAAGGGTTTGTGATTTTCACAGGACAGGAAGGTCCCAAAATTTATTTAGACTCGTCTCGATCTGCCTTCATTTACTAGCCAGGATGGCACAGCAAGAAATCACAAACCAAAGACAAAATAACAAAGGCTAAAAAGACCGGATAGGAAAGCAAAAACAAGTGCATGGATGACAACAAAACTAGAAAAGCAGCTACTAACCAAACCGGTGAAAATGGCGTGATAACAATTATCAGTTCCAGGTACATTATCCCCCAGGGGACTTCAGATAGATTAGGAGATCATTAAATTTCCAAGGCTTGAACCTAAAAACATAAAATGCTAGGACATTTGATCACTTGAATTGATGTCTTCAATTAGCAAACAACCAATATGACGAGGAGAGTACGAAGTGTTCTGATCTCCAGATCAGAAAATAGTTCCTTAGAGAAAAAGGTATGAAGACTCATAGACGGTCAACTCTAAGCAGTCCTTCAAGTTCAAAATGGGACAAAGTTATTCAACAGCCAAATTTAATCTTTTAACTGCTCTTTGATGAAACAAAAGGTGTCTGGCTGCAAATGCACTTTGTAGCAGCTCTTTGAACTCCTCGCCGTCCTGTTATCCTTTAATTGGAATTAAACAGTTCACAAGATTTTTGCCACTTCATTGAGGTAGTAATAGATTTTACCCCTTTTCCTTTTGTTCATGTAGTTTGATAAATTTTCACAAATATAGGGTTATTTACAGTCTCGTGAAATTAGCTCTCTTAATACTAGATAACAAGTCTGTGTCCTTCTTTCCTATCTAGAGCAATAGAATCCACCTTTTTTCTATAACATAAAATTCTTATGCATGTCGGTCGTGATTAAAAACTGAGTCGCAAACATGCCTACGACACTTAAGACGCCTCTATAAGTAAGATTTGTTGTGACAAACTTCCCAAAAACAAAAATTGCATCAAACATGACCCTATCCGCTTTCCAGCCCTCAAAGGAACCAATCCACACTGGTTAATTGAAACAGGCCGTGATAAGATTATGGAGGGTCCGCATCTTGCATCATGCACATCCAACCACTAAGATCAACATAGGCCATTGACGAAGTATCACCTGAACAAGATCTGATATTTAACATTGTATAACATACAACATATATATAGATAAGAACAGGCAAATCTATTTAACAGATGGAGTGCAAGAAAAACTCATAAGCAACTCAGGCTTACGATTTCTTGGTAGTCAAACATAAAACAAATAGACATAAGAACTCAATATGATCTTCATCCTATTTTGGCTATTACCCAAATTCATGTAGTTAATACCACATTTGCAAATCTCTCACATCCACTTTTATACATCAAAAATTGTACGGAAAGCACTTTTTATGTTAACCAGCGCAAATGGTGATATATTGAGAAGGAGAAGTTTACCTTTAAGCGTTCTTTGTTCTTCTTCATAGACCCTGTGATTTTTGGTCACTTGGTTCCCTGTTGCCACCTCCTTCACTTGAACTTTCCAGCAATAACGTGGAGGAAGTTCCTTCATTGAGCAAAACCGGAGTCTCCTGGAAGATAACTGCATCGCGCGTGCAGCAATCCGCAGTCAAACCAAGATAAGTACGATCGTGCTTCTTAAGGTCAAAAAAATATATCTTTAGACTGGCATCATATAGCAGGAGTGCACTTCTCATGCTAAAGCCTACTGACCACAACGTCTTATCTTCTGGCGTAGTGCTATACAGATGAGTCCAAGAATCAACCATCCCATAATGCGTCATCTTCCATATCTGGCATTCCCGTGTCAATGGAGAACAAACGAATACGGAAAGTGTTATGCCTACCAAGGCGCGAGCTCCAATTAAAATTCGGATCAAGCGCCGCCCGGTGATGGCAGAGTCTAACGGAGAAGTTCCACAATCAGGGAAGGCATCAACGGTTGCGATTTGAAGATGAAAACGCGCGACAAGTGAACGGTGGAAGATCAAGCGCATGTGGCATGCCACGTCACAGCACAAGGCTTAGTTGGCAGCTTAGGTGTCTAAATAAAGCCATTTGTCTTATTTCAGTTGGCTTATTAGTTAACTATAAAATTAATTCGTGGACCATTCGTTAATGGACAGGTGTTCCATCCGTTGGAACTGAAATCTGTTTAAAATTCTATTTGTTGAGAGTTTGTTAGGAAAGAGAGATGAGGTGGGTATAACAGAGACAGGGAGGCTCGGTGTAATCCATGAAATCCATTCAGTTAATGAAAAATTCTCTTCTTCCTCTATAATTCTTCTTCTTCTCTGCTGGTTTCTTCTACCTCCATGAGAAATTGACTGTAGCAACTCCTGCATTTGCTACATTTGGTATCTCAGAGCCAGCTTCCCTTACTCTACGATGTCGAGATCTTCGAAATCATCAGTGCTGGAAACGGATTCTCTCGGTCCACTAGACGGGCTAGAAAGACGATTCGAGACATATGACCTGCGAGGGTCATTGGACGCAACCCTGGGAGATTTGCAGAAGAACTATTCCGATATGAAGCTGGAGATGCTATCCACTATTACTCAGATCAATGCTCGATTGGAAGCCCTCTTAAAATCCAAGCCACCAGCTGATGCTGGTACCAGCAAAGGTATTCATACTCCTTCTCCTCTTGTAAACAACCAAAACAGTTTAGTAACCTTTGGGAACACACAGAATCAAAACACCAACAGTTCGATACCAAAAACCCCAAAATTGACCTTTCCAAGGTTTAATGGTGATAACCCACAAGGCTGGGTTAGAAAGTGTGTGCAATTCTTCGAGTTTTGCCCCATACATGAGGAGTTTAAAGTCGCCTATGCTTCAGTTCATTTTGAGGACCAAGTAAAGTATTGGTACTCCACTTACATTAAGCCTTTGGGAAAAGTGACTTGGACTAAATTTGTGCAAGATTTGTATGCACGGTTTTTGAATGTGAGCAGAGATAGTGCAATTGGGGAATTCAACCAACTCAGGCAAACTGCATCAGTAAGTGAGTACTATAACCAATTTGAGGAGTTGAGGGCTCAGGTGGTAGAAGAATTTGGAGCCCTAAATGAAGGCTATTTCATCAAGAGCTTCATTGGGGGGTTGAAACCAGAAATTAGGAGTCGTGTGGAGCAATTTGAAGTTATGACTCTCACCAAGGCCATCCATGTTGCCAGGAAAGAAGAAGTAGCCATATCCAATTTATTTTCTCAAGTTAAAGCATTTCAACCATCTCATTCCAGCCAATCTAAGCCTAATAATTCACCCTACAGCAAGACTTTAGCTCAACCTATTACCAACTCACCTACTCTATCTAGACCACCTTTAAACTGCCTTTCCTTAAGCCCTAATGCAAAAGGGGTTATACCAACTCCCACCAACCTTCCTGTTAGAACACCCCTGCCTATTAAACACTTGACCCATGAAGAACACCAACACAATAGAGAGCAAGGATTGTGCTACTGGTGTGATGGTAAATTCACTCCTGGGCATCAAAAGGTGTGCCCGAAAAGATCAATTGCCATGTTGATAGCTGACCATGTACCAGATGATGTGGAATGGGTACAAGAGACTGAACAGGAAGCTGGAATTAATGTTGCCACAGTGGTTGAGCCCACTGAGATAAGCATACAAGCTTTGGCTGGTAATTCTAGCCATACCACCATGCGAGTTCAGGGTTGGGTGAATAAAAAACCATTCTCAATATTGGTTGATACTGGATCAACTGATAATTATTTGGACCCTAAGGCAGTTGAGAGACTGGGTTGCCAGTTGACACCTACATCAACCCTCACAGTAGCTGTGGCGAATGGAGCAAGGATTCAAAGTACAACAGCTTGTTTTGGATTTGAATGGACTATGGGGAAACAATTATTCTCCACTGATGTTAAAATCTTGCCATTAGGAGGATGTGACTGTGTGTTGGGAGTGCAATGGCTTAAGGCTTTGGGTAGTGTACATTTTGATTTTGCCCAACATACCATTGCTTTCCAATACTATGGCAAGGAAGTGAAGCTTCAAGGTAATAGTGTGTCAGGGGTGTCGATAAAAATGATTTCCAGAGTAGCGATGGCTAAATTGCTCAGTAACGACATTGGCAGCTTGTATGGTCAAGTTTTTGCTGTCACTGCATGCAACCAAACAGGGGTTCTATCAACACAGGTTCAAGCCTTAGTAACTGAATACACAGATATATTTGAGGAGCCTTCTCAGCTTCCCCCTTGCAGGCCGCAAGATCATAAGATTAATCTTAAGGAAGGAGCACAACTTGTGAATATCAGACCTTATAGAGTGTCTTATGTGCAAAAAAAGGAGATAGAAGATATCATCGACCAACTTCTGGCTACAGGTGTGATTCGACGAAGTAATTCTTCTTTTGCTTCGCCTGTGTTGTTAGTCAAGAAAAAGGATAGAACATGGAGGTTATGTGTGGACTATCGGGAGTTAAACAAAATCACTTTGAAGGATAGATATCCAATACCAATTATTGATGAACTGTAAGATGAATTGCATGGCTCCGGTGTATACTCCAAGCTAGACTGAAGAAGCGGGTATCACCTAATAAGAATGGTGGAAGAGGACATATCCAAAACCGCCCTTAGAACTCATGTGGGGCACTACGAGTTTAGAGTGATGCCCTTTGGGCTCACTAATGCCTCAGCAACCTTTCAAAACTTGATGAATGAGGTGTTTAGGCCATACCTGAGAAAGTTTATCTTGGTATTCTTCGATGACATTCTTATTTATAGCCAGGACATGCCCACTCACTTGGAGCATTTGAGAACTGTGTTACAGTTGTTGAGAGACAACCATTTATATGCCAAAATGAGTAAATGTACTTTTGCACAGAGTAAAGTGGAGTACTTAAGGTACATTGTAACACATGAAGGGGTATCTGCCGATGAGAGTAAGATTGAAGCTATGATCCAGTGGCCGAGACCCCAATCTGTGAAGGACTTGAGGGGATTTTTGGGACTCACGGGCTATTACAGAAAGTTCGTAGCTAACTGTGGTGCAATCAGTAGGCCTCTAACAACACTCATCAAGAAAAATGCCTTTCTTTGGGACTCTGCAGCTGAACAAGCCTTTTTCTACCTCAAACAGGCTATGGCTACAACTCCCGTGCTAGGCCTACCTAATTTTTCACAACCATTTGAAGTCGAGACAGATGCAAGCAATTGGGGAATAGAGGTTGTTCTCATGCAAAATGGAAGACCACTTGCTTACTATAGCAAGGCATTGGGAACCAAGAATGTTGGGTTATCTACCTATGAGAAGGAACTCCTTGCTGTGGTACAGGCAGTGACCAAATGGAATACTTATCTTAGTCATCAGCCTTTCGTATTGAGAACCGACCATTGCAGCTTGAAGTACCGTCTAGGGCAAAGAGTTACTTTGATGTTGCAGCAAAAATTCCTATCCAAACTGCTGGGATATGAGTTCCAAATTCAGTATAAGAAGGGGTGGATAATGGTGCTGATGATGCATTGTCCAGATTGCTTGAACCACCAGCTGCCTTGGAAATGTGCAGCCATTACCACATTAGTTCCTACCTGGGCCCAAAAAATCCAAGCGAGCCTAAGTGAGGACACTGTAGCTCAACAGCACATACAAATGCTACTTCTAGATCCCATGGCTACCAGCTTTTACCCTTACAATGAAGGAATACTCAAATACAAGGGCAAGATATACGTGGGGGCAAGCACCCAACTAAGGAAGCAAATCCTGGCTGAATTACATGGTGGAAGGAGTGGGGGCCACTCAGAAATCAAGGCAACTTACCAAAGCATTTCGGAGTTATTCTATTGGCCTGGTATGAGGCAAGAAATACAGGAGGAAGTAAGTCAATGCGATGTGTGCCAACGGAATAAGACTGAGAACATTAAAATGCCCGGTTTACTTCAACCCCTACCTGTACCAGATCAGTTGTGGACTCATTTAAACATGAACTTCATTGAAGGACTCCCCAATTCTGGAGGTAAGAGTGTGATTTTAGTGGTGGTAGATAGGCTAAGTAAATATGCACATTTCTTAGCACTATCTCACTCGTTTACAGCTGAATTAGTAGCCCAACTATTCTTTGATCAAGTGGTTAGGCTTCATGGCCTACCAAATTCTGTGGTCAGTGATAGGGATAAGGTTTTCCTTTCCCAATTTTGGCAGTAACTATTCAAGATGATGGGTACTACCCTTGTTATGAGTACTGCGTACCACCCTGAAACCGATGGCCAAACTGAAAGAGTCAATAGGTGTTTAGAAAATTACTTGAGGTGTATGACGGGCCATAAACCAAAACAGTGGTCAAAATGGTTGTCCCTGGCTGAAATATGGTATAATACAAGCTTCCATCAGTCATTGCAGACAACTCCTTTCGAAGCATTGTATGGATATAAGTCAAAGATACTGAGGTTGACTCAGCTGGAATCTACAAGCATAACTCCCTTGGACTCTTACTTAAAAGGCAGGATGGATATGATACAACACCTCAAGTCTAATTTGGTGGAGGCACAGAATCGAATGAAACAGTATGTGGATGCTCACAGGACAGATAGAGAATTTGTAGTGGAGGACTTGGTTTACCTCAGGCTTCAACCATATAGACAGACTACTATAGCTATGAGGAAGAATTTAAAACTTTCTCCCAGCTTTTATGGACCCTATGAGGTGTTGGAAAGAATTGGAGATGTCGCCTATAAACTCAAGCTTCCCGATACCTCACTGGTACACCCAGTATTCCATGTATCCTTATTGAAGAAGAAGATTGGGTCTGACATCACTCCATCTCCTGAGCTACCAAACACCAATGCTGAAGGTTAATTTTTTATGGAACCGTTAGTTATATTAGACCGGCGATTAATTCAGAGGAATCATGCTTCCATCACTCAAGTTTTGGTAAAATGGTCCAATTTGGCGGATGACAATGAAACCTGGGAGGACTAGGACACAATTAAGGCTCGATTTCCAAATTTCGATCCTTGGGGACAAGGATCTATTCAAGGGGAAGAGAATGTTATGCCTGCCAAGGTGCAAGCTCCAATTAAAATTCGGATCAAGCACCGGCCGATGATGGCAGAGTCTAACGGAGAAGTTCCACAATCAAGGAAGGCATCAACGGTTGCAATTTGAAGATGAAAACACACGACAAGTGAACAGTGGAAGATCAAGTGCATGTGGCATGCCACGTCACAGCACAAGGCTTAGTTGGCAGCTTAGGTGTCTAAATAAAGCCATTTGTCTTATTTCAGTTGGCTTATTAGTTAACTATAAAATTGATTCGTGGACCATTCGTTAATGGACAGGTGTTCCATCCGTTGGAACCGAAATCTGTTTAAAATTCTGTTTGTTGAGAGTTTGTTAGGAAAGAGAGATGAGGTGGGTATAACAGAGACAGGGAGGCTCGGTGTAATCCATGAAATCCATTCAGTTAATGAAAAATTCTCTTCTTCCTCTATAATTCTTCTTCTTCTCTACTGGTTTCTTCTACCTCCATGAGAAATTGACTATAACAACTCCTGCATTTGCTACAAAAAGTGACCCCTCTATCACCTGCAACTGCATATGCTCTATGCTGAGTCTTACACACCTCTGATCAAATTCTGGAAACAATAGCTCCTCAAAAAGCTCATCCTCAATCCCAAATGACATGATCAGTTCAACCCGATGGTCACTCCGCTCTGAAGCCAACCAATGAATGGCCCCTTCAACAACGGCTTTTGAGAAGTTTTGAGTCACCAATAGCAAGAAGCGGAACATCAGACCAAATTCTACTCCAAGAATCTGAACCCAGCTTGTAAATCTCAGCCTTAGGCCTTCTTCGGCCAAAATAACTACATTTCTCATCCAAGAAGTACAGAATCCTAACAATCTTGTAAGCATTACTGCCCTGATCATATCCAAATCCAAGAAAAACCCGTGTAGCACAGTCAAAAAGCTCGCGAAATAGCGACCTTCGAAGGGCCTTGAACTTTCTAACCGTCGGGTTCCATAACAAGATTGTACGGCCAAACCATCAAAAAAAGATTCAGTTAAATAGAGCAGGCCATTGCATGCACCCAAGATCCTAAGCTGCTTCGTGGGCCGTGAAATGGGATTCTAAAGCGTGACAGCTCGACGAGACACGTGCGACACCTTAGTGTACATAGTTGTTGGTGGGTAGATGAACATTCTGTAGTCAAGAACTTGTCAGCATTGTTTGAAGAAGAATATAGGCGGTTGAAGTGGGTGATGATGAAATTGGGGTGGCTGATTGTGGATTGCCATGATCGGCAGACGGATGTGAAGGTCACTATGGCTGGGATTGGAAAGCGTGACAGGATTTTGATGAGAACATCCGATGGGAGTGAGTTAATGGTTGTTAGGGGACGGCTTCTTGGCTTTTTTGGGACAGGCGTCTCTGTCATTTTGATTCTTGAATGTTGAAACTGAAGACCTTCTCTCTGTTAATAGCTTTTGAGGAATTGACTCGCTATTTAAACACTTCGTTCTACCTAAAGTATTATTCATGGTGTACTAACCATTGCTGCCTTCCATCAGTGTTCTGTTTGAAAGCTATCAAAGATTAATCTTCTCATCATTAACACCTTTGGCATCGGATGAAGCAATCGATTTTAAGCAACAAATTCATGTAACAGTGCTGAAAATGATTACCAAATTTTGAACCAAGGAACTGGTGAGATTTCATTTTATAATAATAAGATTTCCGTTGTTTGCAACGTAGAAATTGAAATTAGATGTGGCATAAATCATCTCAATTCTCTTAATTGAATGGAATCCAGTGAAAAATTGTCTTCTTGCATGATATTTGTAATTATTTAAAGTGATAATAACCAATCTATTTGTTGAAATATTTTAGTAAAATAAAATGTACCTTATTGCATTATAATTGTATTACAAGTTATGATTATATGGTATTTACTTACATGTAAATTATGAAATGAGTTACAAATGTAATAATGAGTAATATTAATTCATATTAATTTATGGTGTATATAATATATTTTTTTATTTGTCATTATTGAGAATAATTATGATTATTCCATAAGTTACAAAGCTTTTAAGCTTACTTATGTGACCAATAAATACATAATGATTGGTCATATATATAAGGCTATGTGGTGTGACATAGGAGTATACTTGAAGCTATTATACTTAAAAATTTAGTGTTTTCTACTCTACTCTACTATCACAATGTACTTTTGTTATATATATATAAAGCGCATTGAATTTTTTGGTATTTTAAATCTTGGATATATTTATAATACGATTGCAAATTTGAAATTATATTTGCAAATGGGTTTTATCTAGTTTTTCAAAGCTTGAAAATTCTAGAAATTTATCAGAGCATTTTTATGAAGTTTTTATTGATGTGATATTATGTTATACGAAGCATGACGAATGTTAAAAGAAAATGTGGCTCCTAGTAGGTGAAAGACAAATGGTGACAATTTGTTGAGGACTAGTTCCTAGTAGTAGACTACTGATCAAATGTTTGATTTCTAGTAGTGAGGCTACTGACTAGTATTATATTTGATGCTAAGCGAAATGGATGTTACCACTGAAACTTGATTTACTTGATGAGATCCAAAATGCTGCTTCGATGTGCAGTATCGGGCGCTCAAAATTCTGTATATTTGTGATACTTCATCGTTGAAAAGAAAATAAGTTGAAGAGGCTTTATAAAAAATTATGCAATTTTCCTCAGGACTAGCGCAGAGGCTAGATCCTTTTTCACCTGAGGCAAATGGGGTGAGCCCAGAAGGGGTTACCAATGGGGGTAACCCATTCTTTGTGATTGGAGATCCCATGAAGAAGCTTTAATGGGTAGAAACCACCCATAGAGCATGACTTGTGATAAAAGTAGCACCTTTTGTTAATAGGAGAGTGTCTCTTCCCCATCCGTGGTGCTTGTGCTACATAGTGCAATGTCCAGGAAGGTGTTTTCTTGAATGAGTCCGAGGTGAATATTTTCCCGAGCTTACATGTCACAAATACCCTTGGAGAACTCATTTAAGTGAGAGCGGTCGTGAGACCACGACTGTGGGAACTATGGTTCATTCTCTAAAGACTCTCATTAGAATCAAAACAAGAGCGCATTATCATTAATAGCGCTAACCCGCGAACCAAGTCTCGTATCAGTATTGTGTGTGTATGACAAGTGAAGTTTGGTCAAGGGACCTAATTCAAGGCAATTTCCATTACGGCTCTTTCAGATGGAAGTTGTCAATACTAAGTATTGGTTCAAGTTCAGAAGGCACCAACACTTATTGTACAATACAAGTTGCCTATCTTATTTATGTATTTTCTACTTTTATTACTTTAAGAGTTTATAATGTTTCAGAACCATGACTTTATTTTGTGAAAGAGAAAAATAGTATTATAATAATAATAATAATAATAATAATAATAATAATAATAATAATAATAATAATAATAATAATAATAATAAAAGGAGGTTTATGAATTTATCATGATTTTTCATTAATATGTATTTAAATGTTTTATATGTTGTTATAATTATGAGACTTTATAAGCATTTCATCAACGACCTTTTAAGTATTTTAAATCATCATTTTATTTTACCAAAATAGCAGGATATTGTTGGAATATTTTAATTAAATTACGTGTACAGCATTATAATTGTATTGCAAGTTATGGCTATATATATGGTATTTACCTACATGTGAATTATGAAATGAATTAAAAATATAATAATGAGTAATATTAATTCATATTGATTTATGGTGTGTATAATAGACTTTATTATTCGGCATTATTGAGAATGATTATGATTATTGCATAAGTTACAAAGCTTTTAAGCTTATTTATACGGCCAATAAATACATAATGATTGGCCATGCATAGAAGTATACTTGAAGTTATCATACTTCCAAACTTAGTATTTTCTATTCTACTATCACAATGTATTTTTCTTTATGTTTATTATATATATATATATATATATATATATATATATATATATATATATATATATATATATATATGAGAGCTGATCCGTTGAAAGCGCTAGTAAAATAGTAGAAGTTGTCAGCGCAATTTGGCCGTCTACGCGCGATCTGTGGACTGTCCAGATCTTTTTTTTACGGTTTTTTTAAGTCCGTCCGCTATATTATGTAACGGACAATTTTTTGAAAAAAATACCCTCCAATTTAAAAAGAGCACGTTCGCTACATTATGTAGCGGACTAATTTTCTGATTTTTTTCTCTTTCTCTCTCATTTCTCTCATTAATACTCTGACTTTTTTTTCTCTCTCTCTCTCCTTTCTCTCATCCGCTACATTATGTAGCGGACTAGTTTTCTGACATTTCTCTCTCTCCTCTCTCTCCTCTCATTAATGTTCTGACTTTTTTTCTCTTTCTCTCTCCTTTCTATTCTTTCTGACTTGTCTCTTTCTCTCACTACAATTTTCTTCTCTCTCATCCTCTTCTCCCCTCATTTCCTCTCTCTCTCTCTCTGGGCAGAAGTGTGAGCTACTTTCATTAATGTTCGTAAGAAGGCCTGGATATCCAGCCCCATTGACAAAGTTGCCGGTTCTCAAGAGTAGCTCAAAAGCCATCTGCCTAACAAAGCCTGTTTACTAAGCATACTGTTTTTAAACCCCAGACCACACAGTGGGAGTAGCGAGCAAACCTCCTCTTACCCGATTAAATCAAATGAAACTTAAAAGTCCCTAACCTTAAGCAATCAATCCTTCCAATGACTAAAACTGGAACAAAAAAATAGACATAGACCAGCGGGTAGGCGAGATGAGTAACTTTGAAAAGATTACCTCTTTCATCCCATTAACCTCCTCTATAATTTGACCCAGAGTCCCAAATAGATTTGGGCTTAGAATGTGTGCCCAGTTTTAGATCAACATATGTAGACAGAAGAACCCCCTATTCGCCATGTCTCTTCAATTACCGAAAAAATAGGTGCTTCACATAATGAATTCCTTTTACCTGCCTAACTATCTTGGCTCTAGCGGCCTATATCTCTGCAATTTCTCCTTTCAAAGGATTCCAAATTTTGTGTTCCTGGTGCTTGTCTGGTGAACGGTTGGTTGTGGCTGAATTTTGCTCCTTGGATTTGGATTTTACAA
Source organism: Escallonia herrerae (assembly GCA_033070095.1). Taxonomy (NCBI): domain Eukaryota; kingdom Viridiplantae; phylum Streptophyta; class Magnoliopsida; order Escalloniales; family Escalloniaceae; genus Escallonia; species Escallonia herrerae. The sequence continues at coordinate 178,337 of JAVXUP010000213.1, forward strand.
ACCATCGATTATTACAAGGTTATAATGAAGAGAGTGGTAACCTATGGAATGTAGTATACATAGTTGAGGTTTACAGTTCAAAGGACAGATTGTTGAAAAGGGTACAAGCCAAAGTTTCTTGCTATGCACTTGGTTGTTTCTTGGTTGGGTTTCAGAAAGATCGTTTATCCTTTGAATCCATCATTTTAAAGAGGTATTCATAGAGACATTGTTGATTGATGATTTTTTAGAAAAAGTGATGCCAAGGAAAGTGGGTTCGCAGTCGACGTGGAGGTGCCACAAGGAATGCAGTCTGAGTCAGATGCCAGCTATGCTGATGTAGGACACAGCAGGGTGGAGCAAAGGTAGAGATTGAGGGCTTCCCAGATAGAGCCTGAGGGTGGCTGTGCTGCGAGGACAATGCGCAGGGTGAATACACGACGACAGTCATGGTCCGATGGTTAGGTCCAGAGTCAATCTCATGTATGTTTCTCTCTCTAGAATTATAGAGGATTTGGATTCTAGAGTGAAGAAGTAAAAATGTCAAATGATGGAGTTCTATCCGAATGAATTCTCAAGACCCCTATTTATAGAGGTTGAGATGATGATGTCACCATGCCACATGTGGCGCTCCCCGGGAGTGACACGTCACCGAGAGGTCCATAGCTGTCGGTGCTCCACGAACTGTCGAATCGCATATTCACCCGGCCTGTCCCGCACAGCGTCGCTCTGTCTGTCTGAAAAGGCTAGCTCCTATAGTGTTAGTGTGGCCAGAGAACCCCCTTGATCTAGCCACCAATCCAAGCCCTTGCAGAATCCCACAGGCCTGGCAGCGGTAGAAAGACCCGACGCCCAACTGCCAAGCGGACTAGGCACGATGCCCTCCAAAGGCCAGCTCCCTTCTCAGAGTGACCCGGGGGTCATAGTCCCTAGGGGTGCCGATGTAAGTCCCCAGTGCTGGAGCACGTAGGCCAGTCACAAAGACACCCTAGCGGAGATAGTGTCCCAGAGGAGTCGCCTATCCCGCAGGTGAGTCCTTGTGCCGAAGCACATGGAGTGCGTCAAGGTAGTATCTCGGAGGATCCATCTACCTAAAGAGTCAAGGTTGCATCCTGGAGGAGCCGTCTACCTGGCAGAAGGGGAGTTGAAAAGCTCCATGGCAGAGATAGTGACTCAAAGGAATCTCATATCCCAGCGGGTGAGTCCTCGTGCCGGAGCTTGTTAAGGTAGCATCTCGGAAGAGCCGTCTACCTAACGGACCGATGTAGCATCCCGGAGGAGCCGTCTACCTGACGGAAGGGGAGTTGAAAAGCTCCCTACGAAGATAGTGTCCTAGAGGAGTCGCCTATCCCTGCTAGTGAGTCATCATGCTGGAGCACTCGGAGCACATCAAAGGTAGCATCCCAAATGAGCCGTCTATCTGGCGGAAGGGAAGTTAAAAAGCTCCCTGACAGAGATGGTGTCCCAAAGGAATTGCCTATCCCCGCAGGTGAGTCCTCGTGCCAGAGCACTCGAAGGGCATCAATGTAGCATCCTGGAGGAGTTGTCTAACCGACGGGCCGAGGTAGCATCCCGGAGGAGCCGTCTACCTAGTGGAAGGGGAGTTAAAAAGCTCCACCAGTGGAGATAGTGTCCCAGAGGAGTCGCCTATCCCCGTGGAATGCTGCATACTCCGGATAATAGGTCGAAGCATGTTCCATGACCAAGGCAAGGTGTGCATGGTATGGTGAAAGGATGGACCAATGCAAGGAGCATGGTAGTGTGACAGAGAGCCAGAGAGCAGGGCTGTATCAGAGGCATGGCGCATGGGGCGCGGCGGAGTATTAAAGACAGCTCGCGGGCGACAGGCGTCGTGAAGACGAAGGGCAGGCGACGAGCCCCAAGAGGTCAGTGCGCTGGTGACAGCAGACGTCACGCGACCACGGGTGACGGGCACTGCGAAGCTGGCGCGCAGGCGACGTGAGTGTTGTGTAGATGGTGTGCGACCGCGACAGACAGTGCTTGGCTGTGATGGCTGATGACCGCGGGTAACTGGTATTGCGAAGATAGTGCACTGGCAATGGCAAGTGACGGTCATCGCGATGACGACGCACGGCTGCGAGCAACGGTCACCGCAGCGACAAAGCGCGGCCACGAGCAACGATCGTCACGGCGATGGCGCACAGCCGGGAGTGACTATCATCAAGGTAGGTGGCCAACCCCCCTAAGGTGGCCGACCCCCTCAACGGGGAAAGCACGCCAAAGGTGTTTCACAAAGGGAAAATGCACTGACTTGAGCATGGTCGCTTTGACCGGCTTGGGAGCGTTGAAAAAATGACTGTTGAATATGTGACGTGTCACGTAAAATGGGACCCCTAGTTAGCCTTTGGGTGGGACTAAAGTAGGTTGGGAACAGAAAGGATCGAGCTTTGTTTTTTTGTTTGTGAAGTACTTCAAGATCTTTGCAAATAGGTGTACGGGTTGGAAAAGCTTATTACTCAACAAAGTAGGAGGAAAACCCTCATCATCTTGGTTCTCTCATCCTCTTGACTTATCATATGTAGGTTTTCAAGTTTCTAAAGTACAGCTGCAAACAGCTAGATAGCATTTTCAACAACTTCTTCTGGGCAGGAACAAATTAAGATAAAGCTTTGCATCTAGTGAATTGGTTTACACTGTTTGGACCTACTACGACAGATGGCTTAGGTTTTAAAAGTCAGATCTTATCAATTCTGCTCTTCTCGGCAAAACTAGTTGGTCCTTAATTCAAGACCGTCACTCATGACTAAGCCAAAATTTTTGAGCTAAATACTATTCAAGGAAAAATTTCATGGAAATCAAACCAACAAGAAATAGTTCTTGGGCATGGAAGGGTATTCTATATGGTAGGGACTTTCTGATTCCAGAACTTTGGTGGCAAATCAGTAATGGTCAGAACATATAAGTATTGGAGGATTTTAGCTTAAAGATATTCCACTATCAGTGCTACAAGATGTTCGAAGTACAATACCTTAACATAGCTAATTTGATACATAACATGGAATGGAATATTCAAATACTGAGGGACAATTTTCCTAAAAATATATGCACTAGCATTAGAAGTCACCACATCTCTAAGGGTAACTTTTCGGATAAAGTTATTTAGAACCACACTCCCTCTAGCTATTACACATTTAGATCAGATTACTAGGTATTGTATGACGAAAAAACTGGTATATTAGAGGCAATAAACCCAAATTATAATCCAGGGCCACACATACCTTCAAAAACCTGGGGACGTCTGTGGAAACTTTGGTTGGCACATAAAGTTCAATTATTCTTATGGCAGGTGTTATTGCAAAGACTACCAACCATAAACAAGCTCTCAAAGGTAGGAATCAGTGGTAGCTTGCAGTTTTGCAATTTGCAAATGAAGACCTATGAACACATCTTTCTTAAATGTACGGGTGTGCGTGTGGTTTGGTTTGGTTTGGTTTGGGTTAGAGATAAGAATCTGAATGCAATCAGCTTTGCCATCTTTATTGAATGTCTTATCGCTTAGATCAATAGAGGCAATGCTCCTACCAAACAAAATCTAGAGTAGCCACTACTGTCTTATCCATTTCTGGAAAAATGGTTACATCAGAATGAAGTTATATCCAAAGGTGCCAGTTTTAATGCAATGATTATTATCCGAAAAGTTCAAGCTCAAGTTCAATCAACATGGAAAGCCTTCTCCACAAATTCATTAAGACATAGCTAAAAAGTGAGATTTCTTCAAGCCGATGCATTTGGTAATGATAAAAAATGTGATCCCTTTTGCATGATCTTATTGTGATGCTGCGAACTCTTGAAGAGGGTAAACAAGGAAGTCAAAGAAATCCATCGAAGCCAATATCTCATTTCAAAGCATTGTATAATCTCATAAGAACTCGTGTTTATGTTTGCGCCAATTGACATGTTTTGTTTATACAAGATTTTATTTTTAGTAGCAAAGGCAAAGATCAAGCATTGACATTTGCATCTCAAGGCCTTTAAGGCAATGATTAAGATCATATGCTTTTTCTTATTATTCTCAAGATCCTTTCACGTTACAAGCTCTATCAGTGCTGAAAACACTATAGTAGAAAAAATAGCATCATTGGAGCATATTGTCCTTTATATTAATTTTGATCGTTTACTTGCACAGATAACAGAACTGGAGGAGATTAATGCAGTCGCTGCACCAATCATGTATAATACATGTCTAAACAACGCAGATTTTTACTTATATCAGATATTAGTAGGAAGCAAAAACTACTGTCTGAAGCATCTCGACTTGCCATTTTTGCTCACAAGGCTAGATCAGCAGTATCTATGTCATGAAATCATGGACAAGATGCTTTTAGATCTAATCATGTAAATATAGACAATGTTTAGCTTCCATTACTGCTATCTATCTATAAGGTATTATAGTGCAACTTTTGTATAGTTGAGGACGGCTTGTTAAATACAATATATTTCTCCTCTTAACAAAAACAAATCTTGGCAAATGTTGTTGTTGCATCATGCGTATGCTAAACGAATGCGACAATATGGATTCATGGACTCATAAATCTATTGTTTTGGGTGGCTATCAATTAAATTCTACAATGGGAGAAAATGTGAATCAAAGGAGCTACATCGTGAAAAACTTAGTCCAACCCAGTGGAGGAGCCGAAAATACTGAGCCGAATGGGCACTTGAAAATTTTCCTCTGATTAAGAGATGAGGATGTTTCTAAACTCATACCCTAACATGTTTGTCCATACTTTGTTGTCACCAAATGTTCATATGGTGCCGCTACAAAAAATATATATATGATAACATTGTGTTGTATGTGAAGCCTGATTTCAATCCAGAGACATTGTTACAATGTAGGCAGTGACCTTAAAACTAGTTTTGTGTGGGTGTCCCACATTGGTTATTGAGAGAAGGTCACCACATAGCCCAAGTTATATAAGTGTCTTGTCCTACATTGGTTATTTAGAGGAATATCACTTCTTAGCTCTAAATAAATATACATGGCCTTGTATTGTTTTGGGTGAAGCACTACAAGAAAAATAGCTTTTTTCGACGGACTTTTAGCGACGGATTTGAATCCGTCTCTAAAAGTCACTTTTACCGACGAATTTTTCGTCAGTAAAGGTCTGTTGTTAAAAAAACTTTTTCGAGTAATTTTTCGTCGGTAAAGATCTTTAGCGACGGATCTTTACCAACAGACTTTTACCGATGGAATATTCTGTCGCTAATTTTTATTTTTGATTTTCTCCCTTTTTTTCTTTTGCCAAAAAAATTTGAAAATGACTTTTACCGACGGACTTTTGCCAACGGAATAAATCCGTCAGTAAAAGTCAAAATTTTTAAAAAAAATTTATGATCTTTAACGACGGATTTTGGAGACGACTAAAATCCGTCGCTAAAAGTCCTTAAAATTAAAAAACCCTACCCCTTCGTTCTTTTCTCCCTGCCACTCACACCATTCCCTTCTTCTCTCTCTCAGTCTCTCTCTCTCTCTAACCCTAAATCGTAACCACTCACCTCCTACACACCCAACTCGCTGCCGCACCCCCACCCCGCTGCCTCACCCCCACCCCGCTGCCTCTACCGCTCGCCGACACACAGAAGCAGAGCTACGTATGAATGAGGGGGGGCTAATGTACCCCCTCAACTTCCTAAAAAAGTTGAGTCTGTGACTCTCTCTCTACGCCAAGTCTCTCACCCACTCCCTAGACCCAGACGTCACACACCCACTCGGCCACTCACCTGCGACGGTCGACGGTGACAAGCGGACACGGCAGGGGCTTCTGCCTCCTTGAGTCGACTCTCTCTATTGAGCTCGGCTCAGATCTGGAACGAGTGGAGCCGTGGACGCGCCGATCTGAAAGTATAAGTGATAGGTGAATAGCGACGGCGAGGCGAGGACTCCACCGGCCAAGAACCCACTGCCGACGACGACGTGTCGACGATCGGTGACCCTTGCGGTCAATTAATCAATTGCCTAACTTTTTCTTTAGAAATTCATATTTTTTAAAATATATATATATAATACTTTTAGCGACGGAATTTTTCGTCGCTAAAAGTAAATAATTTCGTCGGTAAAAGTAATTTTTTTTCCGACGGATGACATAATTTCGTCGCTAATCTTTTAGTAAAGGGGTTATAGGCAACGGACTTTTAGCGACGGGGTGTTCGTCGCTAAAAGTATTTGGCTACGGAAATATCCGTCGCTAAAAGTCCTTTTTCTTGTTGTGAATAGAGAAAACCATAACAAAGAGTGGGAGTTAGGATTTTGGTTTTAACACTGCTGAATAGTGAAATTGAAATCTGGTCATACTCGGGGGACGTAGCCATATTGGTGAATCTCGTAATTCTTGCATTTGGTTTAATTATTTTTTTTAAAATTTCTCGTTTCTTTGTTCTTCAATATATTGCTCTGTAGTTGTTGCGTTTTGTAACAACTGGTATCAGAGCTTGGGTTCGAGTTTTACTCACGTAGGTTCTACGTTTGAGTGGGAGCAATGGTCAAAGAAGGTAAAGGAAAGATCGAGAAGTTTAATGGTATGAATTTCCAGTGGTGGAAGATGCAAGTTAAAGGCTACTTGTATCAGAAGGATCTGTATCTACCGCTGGTGGGAGAGAAACCTGGAGCGATGAATGCGAGTAAGTGGGCGATTTTGGATAGAAAGGCGTTGACTACAGTAAGACTTAGCCTAACCCCATAAGTAGCATTCAATATCTCCAAGGAAAAAACTGCTGCTGCTGTGATGAAAGCATTGGAGAAATTGTATGAAAAATCTTCGGCTTCGAATAAGGTATTTCTCATGAAGAAACTGTTTAATGTGAGAATGTTTGAAAATGGTTCTGTTGTTGATCATCTAAATGATTTTAACGGTGTTACAAATCAATTGGAATCTGTTGGCATTAATTTTGATGATGAAATTAGGGCTTGGTTATTTCTGTGTTCACTGCCTGATAGTTGGAATAACTTGGTGACGACAGTGAGTAATTCTACTATTTCTGGAACGCTAACACTTAATGATGTTGTGAGCTCTGTGATGAATGATGAAATGCGGAGAAAGACAATTGGTGATGGTATATCATCTAGTACTGCTTTGTCTGTGGAATCCAGAGGTAGACAGAATAACAGGGGAAGAAGTCCTACAAAAGGAAGATCAAGATCAAGAGGCAAGTCGAAGTCCAAAGGGAAAACCATAGTGTGCTGGAATTGTAACAAGGAAGGTCATAAGAAGAATGATTGTACGGAACCAAAGAAGAAAAAGGGAACAGGGGGAAGACAAGGTGATGATGAAGGGGCAAACATGGTAAGTTCAAACAAACGGACATATGACGATTTATGTCTCTCTACTACAGAGGATGATAATTCCAAAGTGTGGTATGTAGACTCAGGAGCCTCGATTCATTATACACCTCATAGGGATTGTTTCTATGATATGTTCATGGTGATTATGGACATGTGACTGTCGAAAATGGATATCGGTGTAGCATTGTCAGAAAGGAAAAAGTGAAAATTAAACTATCAAATGGAGGAACCCTAGTTTTGAAGGATGTTAGACATATCCCAGAACTCCAGAAGAATCTTATATCCGTCAGTGGATTGGACCATGAAGGCTATTTTGTGGAATTTGGTGAAAAACGGTGGAAGATGATCAAAGGGTCGATGGTGGTAGCAAGAGGTGAAAGAGTAGGAACCCTATACACTCTTTCAGGTACCCATAACCACTCTATCTCTTTGGCTTTTACAGAAAATCAGAGAACCACATTATGGCATCATAGGTTGGGACATTTGAGTGAGAGTGGTATGAAAATTTTGCACTCAAAGGATGCATTGCCAGGGATGAAGAACATTCAGTTAGATTTCTGCGAGGGTTGTGTCTATGGAAAGCAAAATCGGGTCAGTTTCCAGAGGGATGGTAAAGAGAAGAAGATTGAAAGACTGGAGTTAGTTCATACAGATGTTTGCGGACCTACTACAGTAAAATCTCTTGGAGGTAATTTCTACTTTGTTTCTTTTATAGATGATGCTAGTAGAAAGACCTGGATATATGCCATCAAACAGAAATCTGATATTTAACACACTTTTAAGAAGTGGAAAGCTCTTATTGAGAATGAAACAGGGAACAAGGTAAAATGCCTAAAATCTGACAATGGGGGTGAATATCGTGATGGAGGGTTCCAAGAATATTGTTCCAATAACGTTATCAGGTTAATAAGAACTGTTAAGAGGACACCTAAAGAAAATGGCTTGGCAGAGAGGATGAATCGAACCATCATGGAACGAGCAAGGTGTATGAGGATACATGCTGATTTACCTCTACAGTTCTGGGCAGCAGCTGTGGATACTGCCGTATATTTAAGTAACAGAAGTCCAGCAAGTGCTCTCAATGGTGGTATTCCTGAAGAAGAATGGTTAGGTAAACCAGTAAATTATTCTTTTTTAAAAGTTTTTGGATGTATTGCTTATGCTCATATTGATAAAGAGAAAAGGAAGAAACTTGACTCTAAATCTCAGAAGTGTGTATTTATTGGATATGGAGGTGATGAATATGGTTATCGTTTGTGGGACTACGAACATAACAAACTCATCAGGAATAGGGATGTCATATTCGATGAATCACGGTTGTATAAGCACAGATTACAAGAACATGGGATTGGAAAAGAAAACAAGGAATACATGGAACTTGATGAGCCAGAAGACGGACATGTACCCAGGACAGAAAATCCAGAAGTCTTTGATGAAACAACTGATAATGAAATTGGAGCTGGTGATCAACAACAGGTGCCTGAAACTCTTAATCTCAGAAGAAGTAGTCGGGTAAGGAAAGCTCCTGACATACTTTGTCTTCCACTCGATTATATTTTGTATACTGATTCTGGTGAGTCAAAATGTTATCAAAAATCGATACAGGATGAATCCAGGTTACAGTGGGAGCAAGCCATGAAAGATGAGATGGCTTCACTTGAGCAAAACCAAACTTGGGATTTGGTAAAGCTCCCTGCAAGTAAGAATGTTTTGTACAATAAATGGGTATACATGATTAAAAAAATGAAGCTAGAGGAACAAAGAGATACAAGGCAAGACTAGTTGTGAAAGGGTATCGGCAAAGGAAATGTATTGATTTCCAAGAAATCTTCTCTCCTGTTATGAAGATGACTTCAATTCGTACGATATTGAGCATTGTAGCTATAGAGGACTTACATCTGGAGCAGCTGGATGTTAAGACAACATTTCTCCATGGGGATTTGGAGGAAGAAATCTACATGTATCAGCCAGAGGGTTTTAAAGTCAAGGGTAAGGATGGAATGGTTTGCAGGTTGAAAAGGAGCTTGTATGGCCTAAAGCAAGCTCCTAGACAGTGGTATCTGAAGTTTGACAGTTTTGTGAAGCAGACAAACTTCACTAAATATGACTCTGATCACTGTGTTTATTTTCAAAAGTTTAATAGTGAGGACTTCATTATTTTAACTCTGTATGTAGATGATATGCTTGTAGCAGGTTCAAGCATGAGAAGGATTAATGAACTCAAGAAGAAGTTGGCAAGTACTTTCTCTATAAAGGACTTGGGAGAGGCAAAACAACTTATTGACATGAGGATAACGAGGGATAGAAAACAAAAAAGTTATGGTTGTCGCAGGAAGAGTACATTGAGAAGGTTTTGAGGAGATTTAACTTTCACACCTCTAAACCTGTGACAACTCCTTTAGCAGCCCACTTCAAGCTTTCAAAGGAGTTGAGTCCCAACAACAGGGAGGATGAAGAATACATGGCACAGGTACCATACACCTCTGCTGTGGGAAGTCTCATGTATGCCATGGTCAGTACAAGGCCAGATATTGCACATGCAGTTGGAGTTGTGAACAGATTCATGACAAACCCAGGAAAGGAGCATTGGCAAGCTGTGAAGTGGATTCTCAGGTATTTGAGAGGAACATCCAGATTCTGCTTATGTTCAGAGGGTGATAACATAGGTGTGTGAGGCTATGTAGATGTAGACCATGCAGGTGATAGAGATAATGAAAGAAGCACCATGAGATATGTTTTTTCTGTATGAGGGACTGCAGTAAGCTAGATCTCTAAGTTACAGAAGATTGTTGCATTGTCTACAACGGAAGCAGAATATGTTGCTGTGGCAGAAGCAAGCAAAGAAATAATTTGGCTTCAGAGATTGTTGACAGAGCTGGGATATGGGCAAGTAGATTGCAAGTTATGGACTGATAGTCAGAGCGCAATACATCTTGCTAAGAACTCGACATTTCATTCAAGGACCAAGCATATTCAGTTGAGGTATCACTTTATACGGTCTCTGTTAGAGGATAGACAACTGAACTTGGAGAAGATTGAAGGCAACAAGAATCCCGCGGACATGTTAACGAATGTGGTTGACAGGCAAAAGTTGAGCCTATGCTCAACTTTGATTAGTCTTCGTTGATGCTTCTTGGATGAGTATGACCAGCATTTGTGTGGAGTTTCAGCATTGTAATTGTATCACTCTCCAAGTGGGAGATTGTTTTATGTGGAGCCTGATTTCAATCCAGAGACATTGTTACAATAGAGGCAGTGACCTTAAAACTAGTTTTGTGTGGGTGTCCTACATTGGTTATTGAGAGAAGGTCACAACTTAGCCCAAGTATATAAGTTTCTTATCCCACATTGGTTATTTAGAGAAAGATCATCTCTTGTATTGTTTTGGGTAAAGAGAGAAAACCACAACAAAGAGTGGGAGTAAGGATTTTGGTTATAACACTGCTGAATAGTGAAATCAAAATTTGGTCATACTCCGGGGCCGTAGCCATATTGGTGAACCTCGTAATTCTTGCGTTTGGTTTATTTGTTTTTTTTTTAATTTTTCGTTTCTTTGTTCTTCAATATATTGCTCTGTAGTTGCTGCGTTTCATAACACATTGTTGGCTACATTCTCTAACAGCTTAAACTTTTAAAAGCAACCAATTATGTAATCCGCTGTGTAGTTGCAAGGTTATGGCTATTATTATTTTTGCTTGTATATTTGATCTCTGCATAATAATAATGCAATTTAAACTCTCTTTATTGTTGCAACTTAATGATGATGCATTTTCATTTATATCTCATTGATTTGTTTCACACGCTCAATCGAAAGTTTGCACGTGATGTCAAGACTCAAGAGAAGACACATTTGTCCAAAACATCATAATTATACACATAACAAAACGGATCTTTGCAAAGGGGGAGGTAGGCATGTGCCCATTAGTGTAACGTGTTGCCTCCGCCCCTGCTCCAACCCTAAACCCAAACATAAGAAACAAAAGGAGGTTGTTTGAGATCCCCCCTTGAATGATCAAATTCTAAAAATGCTCAATAATGACTGGCAGAGAAACTGTCTACTGAGCGATTCATTTTCTTCGTTGAACATTTTGGAAGACTCTTTAGTCGCATTTGAAATTATTTACAGTTTTGATTTTCTATTTCTAAGAAAATAAAAATTGAAAACAATTTACTTTTTTTTTATTGTTTTTACAAAAACAAATGGGTGTTTGATTATTCAGTTTTTATTTTGAGTTTTTCTTAGGTGGTGGTTTGCGGTGGCGGTAGTGGGGCGTGGCGGTGACCGGCGACATTGACCCACCGGTGGTGACTGTCGATCGGTCGGCGGTGGTTGCCAGCGGTGGCTGTCGGCGGCCAGCAGGCTGCGGTCACCAGCGGTGGTGGGCAGTGGCTGTAGTTGTGGTGGTGGTCTCAAAAGAAAAACTAAAACTCAAAACTCTAAAATGAGAGTTTTCAAAAGTAGCCCTGTTTTAAATACTAGTTTTCAAAACGGAAAGAAAAAAAAAACTGTGTGCCAAACGAGATTATTTTTTTCAGTTTATAAAACTAAAGAAAAAACTAAAAAAATAAACGTTACCAAATTTGCAACAGGGGGAAGGGCCATCCTCAAAGATGTTCAGCACCATTTTGTGACTAGGCTAGCTGTTGAATAATTAAGAAGGTATAATCTCAAGATGATGAAACTTTTTAACAAAATTAAAAGGGTTATTCTGGATCTAAGGAAATTGAAACTTTTTAAAACGAATTTAAATGTGTATATTGACCATAAAATTTTGGCTTGAAGTTATTGTTTTTATTTTTTATTTTTGTAACGAATATGTGACGGACAATATAAAGTACATTAAACTTATTTGTATCCACCATAACACTGATAAAAGTGACTAGCGTATTGATGAACGCTGTCTAATGAAATTGAAAAAAAATTAAGAAGATCTTACTAACCTCGTGCCTGATCTGTCATTTACAGTTTTATTTTTTTAGGGCTAATTACAGCAGTGTTCCTGAAGTTAGGGTATAATTATAGGCGTGTCCATTAGTTTGTACATATTACACATATATCCATTAACCAAACAAAATACGCAAATACATAACGGATTTGAAGAAAAAACTTAATTGCCCTCGACTTTGGAAGAAAATTTTGAAAATACCATCCATCTATCCTCCTTCTATCTCCATGCAATTACCACTGTAGCTCAACCGTGCCGCCATCATCAAACGCACATGCACGACCCCCATTGTACTACCATCGCACCTCAACACCACAAGCTAGTTAAACAGATCTGAAAGGCAGTGGGCTACAGTGGCATGGATCAATGGTGGCGTCGGTGGGGAAAAGAGGGGTCGGCTTTGACAAACACTCAGGGAACTGAAACTCCCGCCGAGGAATCTTCCGGTACATGTTCGGTAAGTTACTATTGTCAAAAGGCAATAATACAGCCAAAATGACGAACAAAATTACCCACAAGACCACTCATCTGTCGTTGCCTCGTCGTATCCCTTTCTGTAAACCACCTCCAGCGTCGTTACGCCGAAATTCCACCCGCCGTCTCTATCAGGCCATTTTTTGAGCTGTTTCGACAAGGTGAAAAGGCCAAAATCGACAACCTTTAATTGTGTCCAGTGGTATCGGCGAGCGGTGTTTTTGGTTACTGCGTAGGTTGCGGCGGCGGCGGGATATATAGTTGCTGCTCGGTGGGAGATCTGGAATCGGGTGGGGCTGAGGGGAGGGTGCAGTGACGGCATGGGTTAGGGGGTGGACGTCAACGTGGGTTAGGGGGAGGGGGCAACGACGGCGTGGGTTTAGAAGAGGGGGGAGCGGCGGTGTGGATTAGAGGGAGGGGGCGGCAGCAGCAGCGTGAGTAAATGGTTGGGGGGAAATGAAAATTATGGTTAGGGGTTGGAAGGGATGAAAATTAGGATTTCTTTTTAAAAAATTTGAAATATTTTGCAACTAAAAAAAATGTAATATCATTTGTAATACCGTATAAGGGTAGTATTGTTAATTTAAAAATACATGATGATGACATAAGCAAAAAGTTACACTTTTTAAACGGATTAACGACGGATGGACATATATGAAGCATTTTGAAAATTATTAGTCACGATTTATTATATTTTAAAACTTAGTATCTTTAACCGTAATTATATCCTAACTTCAGGAACAATACTCTAATTAATTCTATTTTTTAATGCTTATGATTTCTACAAAATATTTTAGCAATTTTTATTTTGATTAATCCGGAACGGGTACCGAAAGTACACACAAACCCAGGCACAAGAAATACTGGGCGGACTTGAGAAAGATGAGGCGGATTAACGCCCCCATGTCCACAACAGTCCTCTTGCTTACCCTTTACTATCTCTCTTCAACTTCGTCCCCGAGCCTAACCCAGGTTCCAACCCTAACTCCAACAGTCCAACTAAGCCGGCTCACCCGCCTCAAAACAACCACCTCGCCCTCTCAAATTGTAGAAATCCATCATTTGATCTCTTCAGGTGTCTTTGGCAGTTTGGCTTCTCTTGACCGGTGGTCCTGGTTTTTCTTAAAGTTTCTTGGTTACCCACCAGGTAATTTTTTTCCCGTTTTGTTGGCCTATTGATTCTCTTATGCTTCTTTTTCCTTGATCTTTGCGAGAATTTGGTGTGGGTATGTTGATTTTTTTCATCTTAGGGTTTTCTTTTACGTGGGGTATCTTCCCTTCTTGATTGAAAGGAAAATTGAGTCCTTTGTGTTCGGTATGGATATGTTGTCTTGTTTACATAGATGGATTAGGGAACCTTTTGGTACTACATCTATATGTTCATCGTTTCTTTCTTTTTTTTCTTCGGCGGGTATGTGTTGTGTTGTATGTTTGCTGCGAGTGCTGTGTTGAGAGGGGGGATGGGGGATGTTTGGCATTTTGGTGGTTGATTACATTATGCATAAAAGGTTCAGTTCAGAAGTAGTGCTTCTTGTTCGTTCTTGTACATTTTGGGGGGGTGTTCCACAACCAACTTGGTCTCTGTAACGTACTGGGGCAGAGGAAGACCACATCGTTGGGATACTTAGCTCAATAAACAAAGACGGCACCTCTTGGCTCAGGCATTTGAATTGGTTTTTAATGTCTTTAGCGACTCTTTTTCAGTATTTGAAATTACCTGTCGTATTATTGGGTTTCTGTTTTGAACTTCAGTTGTAATTTCCCTTTAAAGGGGGAAGCAGAACTTGTACTCGGCATGCATGAAAAATGTGGAATACAATGACCAAAGCTTCTTTCTCTCTCTAAGCTGTTTCTGTCTCTCTGTCTCTCTAGAAAATTCTCTCTTCTCCTCTCGTTTCTGTCTTCCATTTCTGTCTCCGCTCATCTCTGATTGCAATTCTTCACCATTAATCCCAAATCTCTCGAGATAGCAGCTATGGCAGTATTGTCTCAAGCTCGATACACTACAGTCTCCTGATTTACTTTGCTACCACAGACTTTATAGTCTCCAGTGTGCTAGCGTGCTTTGCCCCCTTTAATGCAAGTATGAGTTGTCTGAGGCTCTGAGCTCCTTGTTTTGATCTAAGCTGTCTTGTGATTCAATTGTTTCCACACACACACACACACAGAGAGACAGAGAGTGGCTTTCTATTTTTGAAACATTGGACTTATTTACCTTTTCCAGTAATTGGCTTGTCTTGTCACACTACTGCGTTATATAGGTCACCCACTATGCGACTTCTTTGATGTAATTGCTTATTTAGTTGTTCTGGTTACAGACTCGGCCATTATTGACATTGCAGCCGCACTAGGCTTTGGCTCAGCCTTTCTTATCACAATGGAAAGGTTTGGAGGTCTTGGGTTTAGTGGCATGAGCAGAACTACAAGGAAGAAGAGGAGTAATATGTCTCGGCGTCCTCGGAATGACTCTCAGTCTTTTTCTGACAATGGTGATACCTCACAGCTATCATTGAAGCACTCTTCTTACACTCTGAGCAAAGCATCAAGTAATGAGACTACTGGTCATGGTATTATTTCTCAGGGGAAACAACTTAATTTGAACCAGTGCAGTTCGAGGGCATCATATACCAACTTTGGTGAAGCTGAAACTATCCTGAAGACTAGTGACGGAGATGGAAGGTTTGGAGAAATTCGTTAAAGGAATCAACGAGCTTAAGGATAGTGACATGGATTTCAAAAGGACTAGTGGAAGTGTACTCGTCTCAATTGATAAGAAAAGCCCAAGCAAAATGAAGGAATCTTTTGAATTGCAATCGAGAAACAAAGATCCCCAAATTGGTGGAAGGGTAAGTGCTAGTCACAGTTCCAGGCAGTCGGATGGAAATGGCAGTGGCAATAAATTCAGAAAAGTAAAGCTTAAGGTTGGTGGTATCACACGTACAATACATGCTAAGTCCACATCAGATAATGGGGTATCACACGTACAATACATGCTAAGTCCACATCAGATAATGCCTCCACTGTTGAGTCTTCTAAGTCTTCTCACTCTTCAGACGCCCCTCGTTCACGGCAGAGGCTCATTCTTCAGGTAAAACTTTGTTGTGTGGAATATTTGGTGCATCTTATTACTGGTGGCATTATAGTTCTTTACTTGAAATTGAGTAGTTCTGCAGGGACTAAGTTTAGCGGATTTGTTATGGCTACAATATTTGGTGAGGAGGATTATGTGAACTTTTCATTACTGTAACTTGCACTGCTAAATTCAATAACATCTCAAGTGAAACACAACTCATTTAGTGCATGAGTACTAGAATGGGTCTCACGTTGGAAGAGCAGCTAGAGTAATTTGACTAAAAATTTCTTGAAGATTTAGTGGGTTCAGTTACTCCAAATTTATAGCACCAAACAGAAAAAGTTCACTTCAAATGTCTAAACTTTCTTTGTTTTCTCTTACTGAGAGCGTTTGGTGCGGTAATCTTCTTAGAATCCTGCCAAATCAAAGTTTTTGATGGGTGATGACTCACTCCGTCCCATAAGTGAGTGTTTGGCTACTTTGTGCAGGAGAATTTGGACGAGGATCATTCCCCTTCAGAGAAACACGGTGTCGGCAATATTAATTTTAGAAGTGGGAAGTTACCCAAGCAATCTGACAAGCATGAGACAGTTCGTAAGAGTAAGCGTGTGCCTAAGAGACGGTTTTTGGATGGAGCACTTGGTGATGGTGATGAAGAGATCCGTTACCTTGAAAAGCTTAAAACCTCTAAACTTGCTGCGAATTATATTGCTGACCGTAGAGATGAATATGAGGTGGGAATCAAGAAGCAACTGAAGATTTCTAATGCACCGAGTAGACAAACGGATAGCTGGGGCAAAGTAGAGGCAGGAGAGTTTGGCTCGGGCAAAGAAAGTAAGAAACACAGATCAGGAAGAATATATGAAGATACTGATTATTATTATTTAGAAGAGGAAGAACTGGTGTCTGACAGTGAGCCTGGAAGTAAGAGGAAGAAGCAGACAAAAGAGTTTGTTGATTCATTGGAAGATTCTAAGGGAGAAATGACAGTCACTACACGGCAGCGGGCCCTTAATACTGGCAAAGACGTCTCGTCCTCTGGTGCGAGTTTAATTGAGTTCCCAAATGGCCTACCTCCTGCCCCTCCTAGAAGTGAGCATTCTTCATTTTTAATAAATTCCTTCTCATGATAGTTGCATTTTTAGATCCAAAGTACATAATCTTTGTTGGTTTTTGGATGACAGAGAAAAGGACAAGCTTTCTGAAGTCGAACGGCAACTAAAAAAGGCTGAGGCTGCTCAAAGGCGTAGGATGCAAGTGGAGGCGGCGGCTCGAGAAACCGAAGTATGCCCCTATCTTTTTTATCATCTTCCTTGTAGTTATGCTGGGTGATAAAGAGCTTAGCTTTCTAATATAAGCATTTGTAGGCTGAGGCAATTAGGAAAATCCTTGACCAAGATTCCAGCAGGAAGAAGCGGGAGGAAAACATGAAGAAGCAACAAGAAGTACGAGCACAGGTAACCAACAGGAACCGCTTAGAGATTTAAAAAGCCTGTACGTGGCATCTGGTGATGATGGTTTTGATTATATTCTCTTATATGAGACAGGAGAGAAGTGCTAATTCAATAACACTTGGATCAAACACTGTAAGATGGGTAATGGGTCCCGCTGGTACAGTTGTGACATTCGCCGCTGATATGAACCTGCCACCTATTTTTGAACCCAAGGCTTGCAGGTATGAATCCACTTTCTACATGCACCAGTTCGTTGTTATTTTGGAATTATTGGGGGTTCGTTGAGTCCTTCGTTAGGAAGTCCTTACAAATGCCTGTTGTAGATAAAAAGCAAAAACAAGAGAAAACCACTTTTGTCTATATTTCCCTCTTCTGGAAACGGCTAATGGAATCATTTGGTTGTGGTTTTGGTGGTAACATTCTATGAAGTACGTATCCAGCAAACCTTGTCTTTCGCCTTTAGTAGTAGTAGTAGTAGTAATAATAATGATAAGATAATGATAATTGTAGTACTTTGGCTTGCTAATCTGATATGACAACTCCTTTTGTCGATAATGTTGGTGCTTGATTTTGATTTACAGTTATCCTCCTCCTCGTGAGAAATGTGCCGTTCCATCCTGTACGAATGCATACAAATACAGGGATTCCAAGTTGAAACTTCCCCTGTGCAGCCTTCAATGCTACAAAGCAATACATTAAACATTCAGCCACTGCCTGCTTGCTGAGCAGTAGCGCTTGCCCGTACAGTTCTCTGGGAACACCTGCGTGATTATGTGATCGTAGCTGACTAGGGTCATCTCATCTCAGCACGCATTGGAGCGGTCTGACTTTAGTATGCTTCTTAGCTTGTGTAATGGTAGATAATAAATCTATGTAACTACTTAATTATTGATTTTAATCTTCATTGAAGAGCCTGACTAATCAGAAATTATCTTAAAAATCATGCTAGAAATACAAAAGATTATCTTACATATACTCACCTGCCTGATCACTAATCATCACCCCTTTCCTCCCTCTTCCGGTGACGCCAAAACCTCCATCAACGTCCATTTTGTACATAGCATTTGGTGGGACTTTTCAGAACGCCGGAGACTGAATGGTCTGATCAACATGAACCTTCACGGTATGGTACTTTCCACACGCTACCCTATGCGCCACCTTACTTCTGTATATAGAAGCCATGCAATTGAGCACTAAAGCTGAACTTTGCCGGTATCTAACTGAGAAAACAATAACTGAAACCTTATGATACGTCTCCCATAAGTAAATTACTTGTTGAAAACAATTTTTTAGCAAGATACTATAGGCATATTTCACCCAAAACTAAGGGTGCAACATTGAGTCGGGCAATCCGCGCCCACCCGCAAAATATAGACATGGACTTACTTTTGTAGTGATCATGGTGGACGTGGGGTCAAAAAATTTAGCCTGTAAAAAATATGGGCTAGACATGGCAAATGTTTCTACAAGCCCATCCAGCGAGTGCAAAAGCCGACCCGTCTAACTATTATATAATATAAATTATAATATATTCATAATTGAAACCAATAAAATAATCCTAAAGGGAGGTGAATAGGATTTTTGAAAATTAATGGGAAATTTAAACTAAGCACAATCATAAATCTCAATCAAACCAAGTAATACTTCAATCAAGATGCTAACTAATCAACCTCAAGCAATTATATAGCAACAAGTAAAGATATTGAGTTAGAGATACTTGACAAGGAGATTTAAATGGTTCGGTTTGAACTACCCTCAAGCCTACATTCATCTCTTCAATGAAGTCCCTTGCAAGACCACTTGAATTCACTAGCAACAATCTTCTTCCAGGTCAATATCAAAACTCTTACAACACTTGGTGATATCCCCACATTTAGCACAAGCCTTGAATTCATAAAGCTCACCCAAGACTTGACAAACCCAAGTCTTGATCATAATCTTTTTACAAAGATCAATTGTGTACAAAGAAACCTTCTTGAAAGAAAATGAGTACAAATGAAGCTTTAGTACAATAGAGAGATGAAAGAATTGATGACTTGAAAAATGCTCACTCTCAATTAAAGAATTGCTCACAAAGATGTTCTCTTTAATGATATAAAATTATGAAGATGAAGAGAGAAAAGTTTAATCTATGAGCCTTAATGTTTATCTAATGAATGTAGGCTTAGAATGTGATTTCCATGGTCTGTGATGAAGCCACAAATCATTTATATAGAGAAGATAAGAAATATAGCTGTTATAGGCAATATATAAGAAAAACTGCCATTGCAGTCAACTATATTTCCAAAACTAGCCGTTGCAATCCAGTCCTCGAAAAGCCGTTGGAACTTAATTTTGACCAATGCAGTTGATTGTATTTCAATGCAGTCGAGTGTATTACCTTATTGCCTATCAGCTGCCTCGCAGAACCCCCTTTCTTATTTTGTGCATAACTTTCTCTAAACAAATTGGATTGAGGTACCGTTTTTTGTGTTGGAAAGGTAATGAAAATTTTTATCAAAATATGAAAAGTTTAGCACCAATTTTTTTTTAGAAAATCTGAGTAAGCTCTAAATTTCACTCATT
Source organism: Escallonia herrerae (assembly GCA_033070095.1). NCBI lineage: Eukaryota > Viridiplantae > Streptophyta > Magnoliopsida > Escalloniales > Escalloniaceae > Escallonia > Escallonia herrerae. The sequence continues at coordinate 198,128 of JAVXUP010000213.1, forward strand.
TTCAAGAACCGCACTTACATGAATGGCTGTGAACTCACATGCAATGCACAAGGTATCCTAAGGTCATTAAGGTCATAGTCATCAATTCAAGCATCAAACCAAGATTAGTTACACAATAGTAAAGATCAATCATAATCGATAGTAACTTAGCCTTCGCATTCTTTCTTGCTCTTTGACATTAGACTTGATGAAGCTTTCATAGCATGTCCACTACAGCTTTAAGCTTCTTTGTCCTTAATCCATCTATCCAAATTTTCAAATGTGTCTTCATGAGTGTGTATGTATATACATACTAAGAATTCACTCAAGACACACATTAGAACATAATCAATGTGTAGTTATCATCAAAACAAGATGTAAGTCTAAGTTATCCGATCCTAGGGCTAACAATAATATATACTCATGTTATGATATATTTATTTTGTTTCCTTTAGTCATTAAAAACCATGGATCATACAAGTCTATGCAATCTCGACCGTCAAACTCTTAACCTAGTAGAATACAATTTCTTTTTTGTACTTTTCTGAACTCTCAGTCCCCACTTCGACAAAGTCAAAGCCTCAAAGCCAAATATATGCTCATATTCTTGTCTTCTTTTTCTGAATCATGTTGAGCGACAGTTTTCACTTCTCGTTCATGTTTAGAGATCATTGAAGACTTTACTTTTTCTACTATATTTCTTATTATAGAATTAGAGACTCTTGTCTTTTTTTTTTCTCATTTTGTTCAAATATTCGTTTCCATGCTTATATTTAAGTTATATTTGAGACTTTAATGTATTTTATTTCATTATCATGAATAAATTGTAGAGTCAGATGGTTAATGCTATGTTTCGAAATCATTTAAAAAAAAAAGTAATTCCGTGTCCACCAAAATTTTGATGAGCTTGACATGGACACATATTATTTGACTCGTAGATGAGCTAAGTTGGACTGGACACGTGCACAACTTTTGAAGAGCGGGCTGGTCATGGTCTAATCATTGGGCTCGTCCAGCCCGCTCAAGTTGCACCCCTACCCAAAACCGGCCACACTTCTCATGGAACCAAACAATAAAAAATACTGAGGAGAGCTTAGCAATGTTATATAGAGAGTAACAACTAACAAATAGGCACTACATTAATAATCACAAGTTCAGGATCAAAACAACTACAATGTCGCACCAGAGTACTCAATCAAATCTGCCACCACTGAATTGGAATTAGCACTTGCCATGGGTGAAATAGACTTCGATGTGGTGGGCCAAGGAATCCATTTATCCATCCTACCTTTTGGAAAACAGTTCGCGCCATCCTTATTTAGCCCACAATCCAAGATCAAAAGCCTTTCAAGTCTATATATCTTAGTCCCCTTTTTCCTTTAAGTAAACATAGCTTCTCTCGTGGGGAACCACATAGAAAACCTGGTTGGATGTAGCACCGAAGTGGTTACTCAGCTCTCTTCGCATAAATCTTGGCTTTTGTTAATTTTTCAAGCTTAATAAAAATCTTGGGCTAATTACACCCATGTCCCTGAGGTTTGGGAATAATTACACGTGAGGACGCAAAGTTTCAAAATGTAACATACGTGACCAAAAACGTTAAAAAAAGTAACACTTTTATCCAACCGTCAGTATTCCGTCCAAAAAATATAATTTTCATCATTATGTATTTTGAAAATGGCAATACTACCCCTGTACAGTACATCGTCACAAAAAGTATAATTTTCTCTCTCCATAATTTAAACCCTAAATCTGAAGTCACCGACGGCAGCCTCCCTCCGCCGCCCCACGCCGCCAGCAGCCCCCATCCCCGGCCCCACGCCGCCAGCAGCCCCCTCGCCCCACCATCTTGCAGAACCACCCCACCACGCCGGCAAGCCCCTTGGCTAACCCAAGCTGCCGAGACGCCTCCGGCAAGTGCCTTGGCAAACCCACGCCGCCAGGAAGGAGACATATCTGGATGGGAAGGAGACAGATCTGGCCATTGCAATGACGGTGATCGCACTGGTGGGCGCGATGGTGCAAGCCCATCGTGGTGGTGATGGCGCTGCCTTGCTGGTGGTCACGGTGGTGCGCATCTTGACGGAGGAGGCCGGTGTCGCGACGTAGCTCGGTGATGCTTGCGATCTTGGACGGCGAGGGGTACGGAGGTAGGTCGTGGCGGTGATGGTGGCGACCGGTATGGCGACAGGCAGATCGGGAGTGCGACCGCGATCTTGCGGCGCCGGTGCCTCGCCGGAGGGCCTGCTACTGCGCTGACGGGGAAGGGGAAGGCAGACGGCGTGAGGGGGGGTGTGGGTGCTGGGTGTGGGGAGAGGGAGAGGAAGAGGCAGACGCGTGGGGGTGGGGTGGGGGCGCGGGGGGTGGGGGTGGGTGCTGGGTGTGGGGAGAGGAAGAATAAACAGTAAATTAAGTGGGTAATTGATTTTAAAGTCAGGGGCAATCAAGTCTTTTTGTTAAAACCGTTAAGTATTTTTGTATTCCGTTTATCAATGGACATAAGTGTTACATTTTGAAACTTTGTGTCCTCGCGTGTAATTACCCCCAAACCTCAGGAACATGGGTGTAATTAGCCCTAAAATCTTTCATACCGGTTGACAAAAAAAACAGAAGTTTTCTTGGTTAATCAATGGATTTCAGTTTGTTTTTCTTCTGTCCAGATCAAAATCCAACTATTGTCATACTCATATCGTCACAAAAGGATATCGAAAGGTTGAAACAACTCATAAATGTACATTAACGATATGATATTAGCATAGAAACAAACTTAAGCATGGCAAGTGTATAATTTTTTTTCTATCGATAAGTAACTAAACTATTTAATATGTGGAATACAGATTCTCACAGTTTGATACGTTTTTTCCATAGCGCATATTCACTCAAAGATTAATGTTTGGTAGCTAATGCATGCGTGGTGACAAATGAGAGACAAAAATGCATGGCGTGTGAAATTGTTTCGTCCATATATAAAGACTGAATCTTGGAAGAACGCCACCTTATGATTTCAATCTTCAGTTATAACAAAAATTTTAGGAGGGTTCTTGGATTCTGGTAACTTTTCAGCTTCTACAGAGTCCAGCCCAACTAAGAGGCCGTTTGGAATTGATTATTAAAAGTAAATTTTGATTAGATCAGAATCAGTTTTTAGAATCAGCTTTAATCAATTTTAAGCATAATAGATTAAAAGTTATTGAAGGTGTTTGGATAAAAAAAAGGGATTAAAGTAGGTTTGTTGTAGCAAAATTACCATATAGTGTATTCAAATCATATATAAGGATATATTGGTAAATCTCTTGGTCAAACCTGATTCTCCAAAACTGATTGAATCTTAATACAAGAAAATGAGGATTATGAATTTAATCGGTTTTGAGCACATTTGATTAGTTTACTTTTTTTTTTGTTTGTCAAACACTTCAAAACTAATTTAAAGGTTTGATCAATCTAGAATCAATTCCAACTTGATCGCAAAAAAATTAAATTTATTTTTAGAGTTAATTACGCAGTTGGCCACTGTACTTTTATGTAAATTTAACTTTTGTCACTAGACTTTGATTTGTGTCAAAGTGATCATTGAAGTCAAAGTGATCATTGAAGTCTTCAATTGAGCTCAATCAGGTCATTCTTTTAATTTTAGACATCCACGGGCCTGTTAATTTCATTAAGTCAAGGGTAAATTTGGCACTTTCAAAATATTTTAGGTTTTTTTATTTATTATTTTAACTTCTTTTCTTTTTCTTCTCTTCCTCCTCCACCGCCGACCTAGCCCACTAGCAACCGACCACCACACCCATGACACCCCACCCAAGCCTCGTCACACACCCCAACACCTCTCAACACCCCATCCAAGCCTCGATCTGGTGTGTGACAATGTGCGAGATTTTCCGTATGTGTGTGTGACACTGCCTTCTCACGCTCCTCCGTCCAAGGCCACCTCGAGGAACCTCACACAATCCCTAACCCAGTCCTCAAACAATAATTCGAGCGCTACAGGGAGTAATTCGAGAGCAATCGACTCATCGTTAATCATGATCGTGAAGTCGGCAGTAAACATAATTGAATCAACAGGTTTTGGTAATGGTGTTTGATTTTTGGTTGTGTGTATGAGATAGTATTTGTGCGGGATTGGATGTATATGTGTGTGCATGTCTGTGCGCGATTCTTTTTGTGTGTGCTTGTGTTCTCTGTGTGTGATATGGGGTGAATTGGATCATTAGAGAGTCTCTATGTATGTGGGATGGGGGCTGGGGCTGTGGTGGATTAGATTATTAAGAGTGTGTGTGTGTGTGTGCGCGTGCGCGCATTCTATGTTTGTGCGGTGGGGGCTGGGGTGGGATGAATTGGATCAACGAGAATGCATGTAGTTGTGTGGTGAACTGCATCAATTAGTGTGAGGGTGAATGGTAGGGTGTTTGTCGTTGTGTGTTTGGTGGTTAATGGTCGAGGCGTGATTGTGCTGGGTGGTTTATGGTGGTGTTGAGCTGGTGGTGTGGTTGTGCTCAGTGGTTGGTGGCGGCATCGTATGGTGATGCTGGGTTTGAAGAAAAACCAGGAGATAATTAAAGAAGAAGAAATTGAAATAACATATTTACCCCTGGATAAAGTCACTTAACGGACTTAGGGTTAACAGAGCCTAATAAAGTGACTTGATTGGACAAATAAACAAATTTAATGGTCACTTTAACACAAATTAAAATTTAACGACTAAACCTGAATTTGTTCAATAGTATAGTGGTCAAATGCGTGTTTAAATCTTCCTATTATAAGTTGATCTTTTAGGACACACGCAGTAACCGTGTACCGCGCTCAGAAAAAAAATTATAAATAAAAAAGTTACTGCACACAGTGTCGCATTTTTATCACAGGGTATAATTGATCTTGTCGGACTGTTGCAAGCCTGGGAGCACACTTTCTCCGGAGACATCCGAACTGAGTCTGAACACAGAAGTGTGTGCTGGCAATGGCAAGCAAGCACGGCCGCGATCAAGCCCCGGTATCTTTTACTCCTTCCTCACCCTCACTTCGCGTTTACTCGTCCTCACAGTCACTTCTATCATCGACGGGTTTATTGAATTTAACATGCAATTCGTTAACCGACTAGCTGAATTAGGGTTCTTTTTTTTTGGGAGAGCAGTCTGCTCGAGACTCTCAATTGATTTTTCTTGATTACTCAGAAGTAACACGACACTGGACTTGTGAATTTCCGCTTCATGCTTGTTTCAGTTTCGCCTCGATGAAAGCCGAAGAAGACAGTGCTTATTGTATTTCGCCTGGAGCGTTGTTTGTTACGCGCTCAGGTCCATTGGATTTTCCCCTTTGACTCTTTGCAAAACCCTAGGTTAGATTTTACCATATTTAGACTTTGAATTGAACTCAAAAAGAAATCAGTGATTAAACTAGTACTGTTTGGCAAGTCAAGATAGGATAAAAACGAGCATAGTTAATGTTTACGTGTAGTAAATCTATCCTATTGAATGCCCATGCCCAAAAAGTCAAAAAGGGAGAAGTTAAAAGTTAGATTTTAGGCTGCAAGAATTATGCTTTGGATTCTATTTTATTGGATTCTGTCCGTGAACCGTATCCTTAGGCCACACAGTTTGCAAAATGTTGAAGTTGACTGGAAATACAATGAGTGCTATTGCTTGGCCTAATTGTTCCCTTTCTTTACCCGCTTTCTTTGGCAACCAGGATTTCGAGGGGTTTTTGAATAACTTGCAGGATTGGGAGCTGTCATTCAAGGACAAAGACAAGAAACTCAAACCACAGTCCGTTGGGAAGAACAAATTGGTATGCTATTAAACTATTTATTTAGGGTTCTGTAAATGGGAAGCATACGGTGTATACAAAGACAAAGACGACTCCCTGCCTAAATGAAAAGGAAAACAAAATATCTTCCAACACCTCCTGATGCAGTTTCATCATGTTGCTTTTATTTGGGTACACAAAAAGCGACAGCCAATTATATTTGAGCATTTACATATGTATGGGCAAGTATTTATCTATCTTTAAGAGTATGATGCAGGGCTCTAATCCCCTGATTTTTGTTCTCAACTGTACCTTTGTGTTTGCGTGCTATACATTTTTCCGAGATTTCATCGTGTTCAGCTTGGGAATACCTTCTGCATGCTAATAGTGTTCTTTTGCAGCATATTTTTATCATCTTTACGAACAAATGTTGCCAGTGGTATTTGATGTCATATATAACTTTGTTTTCCAGAACTCTTCTGCACAGAGACAAAGTGTGATAAATGCCAGTCAGCTTTCTACAGGTCCTGGAGCTAATGGGAAACACGAAAGTGGAAATTCAAAGGTAAGCTATTGTATGAAAGTGTCAAAGTATAGATATGAATCAAAAACCTCATATTATAAATTTCGATCAAGTGTTCAGCGGTATTGATATAGCAAAATTTGGTACATGTAATCTGCGGGTGTGTGTACTCATGCTCATGACTTTTTACCTGTCCAGTTGTGATGCTAGATAGTTGGGATGCTTACCCCTATAACTTATCATCTTTTCCAGAATATTGGAATAGCTAGGGAGGATACCAAATCGACGGCAGCAACACCCTCCGTTGACACTTCGAGCACTGCCGGGCGATATGATTTCTTAAGAAACTACGAATCAATTAGTCAACTACAAAATGGCTTCAAATCAGAAGAGAGTTCTATTGATGCTAATTCAGAGAAAGAGTTGGTAAGTTTATATGATAAAAGAAAATATGATTCCTGCGCTTGCTGATAATGTTCCCAACTAGGTCATTCTTGATGTTAATCATGTATTACTTATCCATTTACAGGGCAATGAGTACTTCAAGCAGAAGAAGTTTAAAGAAGCAGTTGACTGCTATTCTAGAAGCATTGCATTATCACCAACTGTAGTAGCTTATGCAAATAGAGCCATGGCTTATATTAGAATTAAGAGGCAAGATCTTCTTCTTCTCTGTCTGCTATCCTTAATGTTGATGATGAAAAGCTGAAACCAATTAGGGAAAAGCAAATAAATGAGTCACCATAAGAGGGGATATATGCTAAAAAAGTGTCGTCCTTCAGCCAATTGTCAACATTGTTAAAAGTCACTTTTTTTTTCCACGAGTAAGTGGCAAAAGAAAGAGTTCAAAGGGAGTTACACCTGTCTAAGAAGCTCGGGATTGGTCCATGAAAGAATGCAGGAACTGCAAAAGCCAATGGACCCGGTTTGATACAGATAACAAGTTCGTCAACCCTGGGAGCTAATACCATCTCGAAACATGACCCATCCCTCAATCAAGTTGTGAAGCACGTCGCAAGCGAGTCTCCTTATGTTGGCCCCTTATTTTGTGAGACCTATATTTTGGTTACAATATATAATATGCGAAACCAACCACACAGAATTGGGCACTGGGAAATGTCCAGAGTTAATAGTATCATGGGTAGTGAGACTGAAGCAGCTAACAGAAGATTAAAGGGCATACAAGATATTGATGGGCACCCAAAAGAGACGAAGACAGTTCCATAACTACTGGTAGTGTATTTTCATCGAGTCCCACATCTATTACCGAGATTGCTTCATGAGCTGCTGTGCCGTTGAGTGCAAATGTAGAATATTTATATATGTCTCAGATTAGGTCAAGAATGAAAAATTTTGATCTCAACATGCTACATCGAAAGCCATGGTGCAGCAAGTGGGCGGTTTAACACATCTTTATCTTAGATTAGGTTTAGCTTCTTCCTTGTTGATTATCAGGCATCCAAGAAATCCTGACTACCTTAGGCCATAAGAAAATGCAGGGGACATATTGATTAGCTCTGTAAGCAAATCACCTCTCTATATCCAATGTGCACATTATCAATTGACAGGAGTACATTGATAAAAGATTTGATTCAAAGGGTTAAAAAGCTCTATACTAAGAATTACGGACACCTCTTATGGGTTGAGGCATTGTGTCCAACACTTACCGACTGCGATACTTCACCGATACCTCTAGACACGCGTCGGACACCTCTGGGAGGTGTCTGATTTTTTATTTATTTTTTTAAATTATTGGACATTGTGTCGGAAACTCCTTGAAGTGTTAGACACAATGGGGCTGAAATGTAATATTTGAAACTTACTTCGGGGGTCGGCATAAATTATCAGGGATAGTTGGGTCTAATATTAGGATTCAAAAACAAGGCAGCCCCTAAATGATCATATATCCTTCCCGGTGCTGCCTAACAGAGAGGGAGATGGACCTGAGGATCACGCTGGAGGACTGACGCCAGATTCTAGCCTGAGACACCACTTATTCTTCTTTTTTTTTTTTATAATTCTCCTCTCGTTTTCATTTGAATGGACTGCTGCTTCAATTTCTTCATCCCCCCTCCCCCTCCTCTTCTTCCCTACTGTTTCCTTTCTCTCCCTATTCTTTCTTTTGTAACTAAGAAGAAAAACAAGAACTTTTGTAATATTGTTTCGACCAACTTCTTCAATTTACTGCTTTTCTTCTTTCTTCACGGTTGAAATTGATTTTAAATTGCTTCCTACTTTGTTTCAGAAATGTGTCTAAGTGATGCTAGAAGTGCGTAAACCATTGTGGAGATACGTTACAAGGTGTAGCAAGGGTGCACGAGGTGGAGGAAACTTGACTTAGAAGGGCAATTTTAGGTGTGTGGAATGTGCTTGAAATTAAATCCCTAAATAGAAAATATAGAGATAAAAAGATTCAGTCAGTGTCCAGGGATTGTTAAAATTTGGTTTTTTCGGAAACTGCGTTGCCTGGTGTCTTATTCGGTGTCAGAAGCGGTATCCGTGTCCGTGCTACCTCGGTTCTACACTTCACTCGAGATTAAATTCTTGATGCCATATTATCAGGCCATGGGCTAGTTCAAAGGGTTGGTTGGTTGGTTGGGCACTCGATACTTCGGAGGTACTCTTATGATTGGGTAGTAGAGGTGCCTTAGGCATTATTGAATTGCTTGAGTAAAACTTGAAGGGTAGTAGTTTATTTTCATTTATGTGAATCTTATTTATCATATGAAGCCCAACATGTAAAAGATCTTCTTAATTTTGTACTTTCATCAGATTTGTGGAAGCTGAGGTTGACTGTACGGAGGCTTTAAATTTAGATGATCGTTACATTAAAGCGTACTCGCGTCGCTCAACAGCTAGAAAGGAACTTGGCAAACTTAAGGAATCCATCGAGGGTATGTCAATGCATATCCATACTCTTCTATTTTACAGCTCTTAATATCAAGTGGATCACCTCTGATCATTTTATGTTATTCTAATTTTCTGCTGTGTTCAGATTCTGAGTTTGCCTTGAGGTTGGAGCCTCAGAACCAGGAGGTGAAGAAGCAGTATGCAGACGTGAAATTGCTGTATGAAAAGGTACATGCCCTTGTGTCTCATAATGTATTTCTGTTAGAAGCTACTCTTAGTTGGGGGGAAATAAATGGCAATGCAAGTTTCATTTCTTGAGATTTTATTTTACCTACTTATCAAGGAAAACACTGTTATCCTAGTAGGATTTTGATTAAGCAAGCACGACTTGCTGCAGAATATGCTGCAGTATGCCCCATCAAAGTCTCAAGATCAGCTAAATGGACACATAGAACAAACATTTTACTTGATCATCTTTGGATTCTGCTAGATTCTAAAGAGATTGGAGGGGGAGGAGGGAGAACAAAATCTATGCTCTATCTGGGAGCTGATTGTGTAGCTTCCTTTACGTATTTGAAAGCTGCTTATATGTGCTTTATGTTACTGATTTTGCTCCTCATCTAAATGATATATTAAGTAGTCATTGCAACCAATCTTTTCAGGAGATCCTTAGAAAGGCATCTGGAGCGTTAAGAGACTCTGTGCAAGCGATGCAAAATGAGAGTAAGTCAGAAGTGCAACACAATGGACATGTTCAGGAAATACAACCTGTCTCAAGCAGCTCTGAGAGGACGAGAGCAGCTACAATTCAAGAAGATCGTACCAAGGTAAATCTGGTAGCATTTATCTAAAACTTTAATTTTGTTTTGGGATGATCATGCGGATTTGGTTGATGGGGAACAGTAAGAGTGAAGAGAAAAGGTAACAAACCTCCTTCACGATAATACCTGAGTCAAATTCCCATAATGACTAGAAGGTATCCTCTATTACAGTTAAGGTAGGTGTGGAGGGTTAGACGGGTTTTATGGCAATGCACAGCTGTTCATTATAAGGCTTAACACTGCTGTTCATATAAGATTTTGGAATAACTCAACTTCAGTGATTTATTGGAGAACTGATTGTTTCTTTTTCCAAAGTTGCATACAGCTTTCTTATCATTGTTAGAAATCTCAAATTACATTTAAGTACATAGGAGACAGTAAGAGTGAAAGTCATTCTCCTTTTCATTTTGGAGTCCTTTTTCTGTTTAGGTAGTTCTGTTTTTTTCTCTTCTTTCTTTTTTCTGAATATTCCTCTTCCATGAGACTCCTTCTGTGAAACATTTGACAAGCAACTCCAGGTTCGGCCTGCTGTGGTGGCTTATAATTGGGTTTGGCGTTAATTGGCTATTAACTGTTAACATTACCGCCCAATAACATTACGGGCTTATGTCGTCGGCTCATATTTGGTTTGTTACAAGCACTCAAGACTGATTGACAATATTTGCACTATGGCTGATATTATACGTGCCCCAATATAGCTAGTTACATTTCATCATGATAATCATCATCTCTTTCTGGGTGTCTGTATGTGTGTGTAAATTGCACGTATGTGGATGTGGTGACACTGCACTGGCACTCTTGCGTGCCGTTGCTTGGGTGACCTACGGTGGCTACCCAACGATGGCTGACCTCAAGGAATGTTTTAGCTGCTGTATGTCTGCTCCCGGCGCCCTGCAGTGGTTCCTATGTCTTTCAACCGCGACTTTCCTGTAAGAAGACTTCAGTCGCCTCCACCAATAACCTGGTGACACACGGCAGCTCCGGTGATATTCCTACAGGGGCAGTGTTCGTAGAAGGTGGTTCTGCCAACGCTTCCGTAACCTGTGATGGTTGCGACAAGAGATAGGTGCCTTTAATCTTTTTATTGGGCAACCAACTAAAACCTAATAGATTACTTATGTGAATTGGCCTTATGCAAACCTAATGGGCAAGATGATGGGCACCACAATAAAAAGTCCAAATTGCACCTCTCTTTACTTACCAGGGATCCATTTCCCATGAAATAACATAAACAGTCTATTCTCTCTGTTTTTGTGGCGAAATTTTGGAACCATGCACCGTCGGCATCGAATGTGGACCTCCAAATCCACTTCTATGATACAAATGTCCAGTTGCACGTGTATTAGTTTTATGATACAAGTAATTTGAATTCTATGAGTTTCGCCTAGCAAACTGCTCTTGACATGACTGGAGGATTTAAGATGAATTCTCATTACTAGTCCTAGGAAATTACCTATGCTGGAATTTTACTCGTCCATCTGCCTGAGGTATATGGTTAGTATTTACAGTAGTTTTATGGAATTTTGACTTACAGGGAATGTATAATGTTGTCTATAGGTAACAAACTAGATATACTAACATTTTGACATGACAAAACATGACATGTTTCCACACTGAAAGTGGTATTATGATACATTTTTTATGTCAGCTGTGCTCCGGTTTTAGCTAAGAATCTCAGTCCCCTATTTCCCTCGTGTTCCACTAATTTTTTTGTTTTTTGTACTATGACGGACTTACCCAGTTTTCCCCTAACACTATACTGTCACCCAATCAATTGCAGAGGAATGACAAAGCTGGCAAGGAAGAACTGAAGGCATCGGTGCAGGAACTTGCTGCTCGGGCAGCTTCTCTTGCTACGGCTGAAGCTGCTAAAAATATCACGCCACCAAATTCAGCTTATCAATTTGAGGTTTCTTGGCGGGGACTCTCTGGTGACCGTGCGCTGCAGACTCGCTTGTTGAAGGTATGTATAAATGGTCTCACTGTCATGTTTTTTCAACAGTGGTAGCGACTTAGGCCCTATTCTTGTTAGACTTGCATCTATATCCTCCGTCATTTATGTAACTGTCCCTTCGTGTGATGGACCTCTATTTGGTCACTAGCATGAATATTTTTTGTAGTTCTGGTTGGATTTTCCTTAAATCGGGGGTTGGGGGGATAGTGGTGAGCACATGCACACAGCCAACTTTGCAGTGTGTTTTGTCATTTTCTGCTCCTGACTATTAGAAAAAATATAGGATCCTCTGCAACTACATCTTTGTTTTTTATTGCTTGTGTTGATTCTAGATTAGATCAGAATTGGATCCTGGTTTGTACAGATTCGAAGGATGCATCCTGTATGTTCTTGATCTACTATGCCAAATGGTTAAGGAACTGATGGACTAATTATAACGGAATAACAGGATGAATTTGGTAAAGCAGATAGATCTAGGATGTATTCTCTTCGCTAATGAATGTATACATGAAAGGAAGGGACTCGGTTAAATGACCTGCAAGTTGGACATAGAAAAGGCAGATGATCATGTCAGTTGGGTTTTTTTTTATGTGCTTGGTGAGAATTTGGCTTCTTTCGCCACGCTTTTTTTTTTCTTTCTCAATTATGATAATGGTGTACTTGAAGAGTTTTTTCCTCATTCTAGAAGGTTGAGACAAGGGGGTTCCACCCTTTTTATATCTTTTCGTCATGGAGCATTGAGCAGGATGATAGACAAGGCGGTGTAAGCTGGTGGCTTAGTTGGTTTTGTGACACAATGTTCTCTTACTATCATCTTGCACATCTTATTTGCTTTTTGACAATATTTTCCTGGTCTTTGCGGTGTGTGCATCTTGTCTTGAAGCAAGTTCAGGTCTTAAAACCAACCTGTGAAATGTTGATCCTTTTCCAGTTTCTGTGTCAAGGATTCCTGTTGTCAAGACAATCAAAATCTCGGTTTTGACTTAACCTATCTCAAAGCCGAAAATTAGGTTTAGGGATTGAGAGATTAAGAAGATCGGAGTGTTTTAGGTTTAGCGTTTGTTATGGCTCCATGTTATTGTCTTTATTTGGTTTTGCATCTGGGCATGAAATGCAAGAAAGTTATTTGCATTCCCGTTTAATATCAGTTATAGCATTCTTTATACTTCTATCTAGCTATTATATATCCGGTCTCCCAATGCTGCAGACTGTAGAAGTGATTGGTATAAGTTGAACAACTTATTTGGAAAAGTTTGAGGGACAGGAAAGTTGAGAGCATTCTTCTTGTTAACTTTCGTTTTCTTTGGGTCAAGGAGGAGTTTCAAGGATTATCTGATGCTGCTTATAATTTTTTAGATGATTTCGGCATAGTTTCATCTTTGGAACTGCGTTTGTGGTTTGGTCAGGGCACTTATTTGGTGCTTTGGGATTCTCTTGTATCCTTTATTAAAAAGGAAAAGTTTTTGGTTGGTTGCCTCATGTCAAAGGATTGTGATATTATCAATCATATGTAAGCTGGATCGTTGTGGAGCGTGGTGGTGCATGTGAGATTGGAGTTTTGAGTATTGGGTTGGATGTCTAAGGAGGTGAATCACTTGTATGATTCCGGAAACTGCGGTGAAGCAGAATTTCTTCCACGTACGTCTATCATTATGGGGTATTGGAGTCAATTGAGATTTTGACTTGATGCTGGATTACCTTGGCCATAGACAGAGATTCGAGGGTGGGAAACTATGGTGGCATTTTCTGGTGGCTACATAGCATGGAAACTAATTCATGGGGCACTAGATTTCCTGTCTGTTGGTGGAGACCTGTTAGGGAGGGCATTTTCATCCAGTTGGGAAAGTTTCCTTGAAGGAAGCATGGAGATCCAATGCCCCTTGTAAGGTTGCAGTTTACGTCGTCAGCAGCCTAAGAAGGTGCTAATTTTTCTATCCTTTTTCTGATAACAAAATTAAATCAAGAAAACCCCAGGAGGCGATCTTTGTATGCATAAAATACACCAAAGATAACGGTTGAAAATCGTGTAAGTGGTGCGACGCCAAAAAAACCAGAAAATTTGTCAACGCCTCAAGTTTAACTATAAAAGGCCGTTCTTTTCCTTGTATAATCATTAGTAGAGCTTTCAAGCAATATAGTTCTCGGCAAGCCTGCGTGACAACACCAATTCACTTTGATGTAATCTTTCTTTTGTTACTTGTGATCTGCTTTAGCTTTGTCTCCTTTTGTTTTTGGGTCATATTTTTTTGCTCCTGAATACTGATTTTTCGCCTTTTGCTTTACTAGGCTACATCACCAGTTGCATTACCACAAATTTTTAAAAATGCGTTGTCTGCTCCGATACTAGTTGACCTTATAAGGTGCATAGCCTCGTTTTTCAGGTAGGTACAGACGAGTTTTCCAATACTCAAAGCGGAATGTATTTATTTTTAGGCAAATTATATTGTAATATATGTTTATCTTTCTGCAGTGACGACATGGACCTGGCTGTCAGATATCTCGAAAATTTGACCAAGGTCTCAAGATTTGATATGATAATCATGTGTCTTTCATCTACAGACAAGACTGGTACGTAGACGCATATTAGAATTTGCATCCTACCATATCAAGTTTAACGGAAATCAGATCAAATTATGTAGTCATTCTTAGATGTAATAGAAGTTTTATGAGGGTACTATCTAAAATGTATCCAGAAGTTCTGATTTGTATCCGTCATCCTAGCTTACATCCATACCCATATTATTATCACTTTATTTGGTGGTTGACTTTGCCGGATTTTTCACCATTCTTTGAAGGGGAAAAATTCAACTATGCTTATGTGCAAGATATCCCGTATTTTCAAGACATTGAAACTAATGCAAGGCCAATTGACTCCTTATGAATTTAGTGAATTTAGTGAATTGGCCTTGTTCTCGACTTTCTGGACTCGGTATTATCAAATTTGTTAATCTTGCATGAATTGCATCATGTGTAGTAGACAATTTGACGAACTTGAATTCCCCTAAAACAGATCTCTGCAAAATATGGGATGAAGTATTCTTAAACAAGGAGACCCTGACAGAGTTTGCAGATATCCTTGGCAAATTACGCTCAAGATACTGCCTCAAACAGTGAAGGCTTGCTTTTGGAACCTCAAGTGTTATCAAGTGTATAGTAGTTTATTTAATTGTTGAAATATTTCTCTCTTATCACTCGTTACTTTGAGTTCCTCTACAAGGTATAAATCAAGTTTTTGATGTGGGCTACAACAATATGTCCTATATATATATATATATATATATATATATATATATATATATATATATATATATATATATATATATATATATATATATATAGGGAGCTGATCCATTGATAGCGCTAGCAAAATAGGACAAGTTGTTAGCGCGATCTGGCCGTCCATCCCGAAAGATGGACGGCTCAGATCTTTTTTTCTCGTTTTTTTAAGTACGTCCGCTACATTATGTAGCGGACAATTTTTTGTATTTTTTTGACAATAATACCCTCCGAGTCCGTCCGCTACATAATGTAGCGGACAAGTTTTCACAGAGTCCGTTACGTCCGCTACATTATGTAGCGGACAAATTTTCAGACTCCGTTATGTCCGCTACATAATGTAGCGGACGAGTAGCACATTAATTTTGCTGACATCTCTCTCTCTTTCTCATCAATTTCTTTTGTCTCTTCTGTCTCTTTCTCTCTCCTTCCTCTCTCTTTTCTCTTCTCTCACCACTTTTTTGATTTCTCCCTCCTCTCTCCTCCTTTCTGTCTCTTCTGTTTTCTTACCACTTTGTTAATCAGAAATGGGATCTTCCTTTCGGTATACGCATAAAAGAGTTTGAGCATATCGGCCCTTAGAGCATGGCTTTCGTCTACAATTTCAACGGTTCCATTCACTTCGAAGCAGAAGCTATGGTTCCACAATTTCGTCGTTTCATGGTGTGGCGGTTGCTTTTCGCTTTGATTCACAGGTTGTGGCCGATGGGAGGCGTAGATGGTAGATCTGCTCAAGCTATGTGCCATGGGGTGCCTTGGCTTTTAATCTATTCACATTCGGTAAGAATCCTGGTTTAATCTATCCACATCTTCTGACCTCGGCTCATGAGCGTTTCCATGCTTGATCTATGCTCCGAAGCTTCTTCATTAATTGGTTCCTCCGGCGCCCCAAAAAACGGGTTGAGTAAAACAAGCCCGGACAGAGAAAGAGACCCACGAACAAGAACGAACTTGATATGTACATCAATCCAATACAATTCAATTTTGATCCAATTGTGCTGGTGATGGCGGTTGTTTTGCTGTTCGGGTTTTTTGGAGTTGCTTTTCTCGTGCTGGAATCGGCTGCAATTTGCTCCTCTTCCCTTTCTGAAGAGAAACGAGAGAACGAGAGAGAGAGAGAGAGAGAATTAATAAGAGAAGGAGAGAGAAAGAGAAAAAATGATTAGAGAGAGGAGAGAGAAATGAAAGAATGTCGTGACATTAATGAGAGAAAGGAGAGAGAAAGAGAAAAAAGTAAAAAAATTTGTCCGCTACATAATGTAGCGGACGAGAGAAAGGAGAGAGAGAAAGAGAAAAAAAATGTCAGAGCATTTATGAGAGAAAGGAGAGAGAAAGAGAAAAAAAAGTCAGAAAACTTGTCCGCTACATAATGTAGCGGATGGGATCTTTTTAAGTTTGAGGGTATTTTTGTCAAAAAATCGTCCGCTACATAATATAGCGGACGGACTTAAAAAAAACGTAAAAAAAAGATCTGGACCGTCCATCTTTCGGGATGAACGGCCAGATCGCGCTAGCAACTTGTCATATTTTGCTAGCGCTATCAATGGATCAGCTCCCATATATATATATATATGTGTGTGTGTGTGTGTGTGTGTGTGTGTGTGGGGGGGGGGGAGAGCTGATCCATTGAGAGCGCTAGCAAAATAGGCAAAGTTGCTAACGCGATCTGGCCGTTCATGCGCGATCTGTGGACGGTCCAGATCATTTTTTTACGCTTTTTTTAAGTCTGTCTGTTATATTATGTAACTTCTCAATATATATATATATATATATATATATATATATATATATATATATATATATATATATTGAGAAGCTGCTCAAATGTTTTTGCAAGCGACGTCTTGAATTAGTCGATGTTATTAGGACGGTCTTCATATAAGAATGCATCATATTGAGCTTGGTTTGGGCCATAATTAAGATTTTGGAACTCATTATAAATACAGAACTTGATCTGGGTAAAGAGCCAAATCAAGTTTGAAAAGAGGGTAAGGCCTCGTTTAATTACCATTTTCAATTGTTGCAGTAATGGCTAAAAAGATTTATTTTATCGTTTACGTTTATTATATTTCTCTTTTGTTTTCAAAGAATCTAAATTAAACAGTACAAAATTGTTAAAACATTTTTATGGTGTTTTCAGCTCTTTGGGTTGCTTTTTCACTCGTTAGAGAACTACTTAAAAACAAGATTGTTAAAATGATGAAAGTATAAATCATGTTTTTAAACTCGTTATGAAATTTGTGAAAAGCAGAAAATAAAATGAACAAGACTTAACTTTTTGCTTTCAAATAGGACCTTTTTTCCCTAGGAGAGGGGGGTTACAGGGAGAGAGCTTGAGGAGGCATTGTCATTCTATTTTCTTGACCATGTGGTCGCTGGTTGGAGGTTTCACGTTGAAGTTGCTGGTTAAGGGGGGTTTCGTTGTTTGGATGGTCCAGTGCAGACAGAGATGCACATGGGAGCAGGAAGTAGAAGTTTTGAGGGGGAACCATTGTGGACGATGTATCTAACCTCGGGGGACCACGACCCATAAGAGAGCAAGGGTCCATTTCCCTTGCAACAGTAATCATGGTATTTCTTCACTTTCCTGCCTCCATAATTTTATTTCGCCACTTCAATCATTATTATAATTGTGGTGGGAGCCCATGAGAAATTGGAACCACGATCATGGTCATTCAGATTCAGGCCCGTTCAATTATTATTTTTCTTTTTAACTTTTATAATGATGACTAAAGAGATTTTTTTAGTCAAACAATTTTTGTAAGCCAAACAATACGTAAATGTAAAAATATCTATGAGGCGTTCTTACCCTTTTTCGGCCTTTGTCTACCTAATGTCTTGTTAAAAAAAGTTATCCGCATTATGTAAATATGTAATGATATTTCTCAACTAGATATGAGAATGATAAAAATAAAACACAAAATAAAAGCAAGAAATAAAAATGATAAACGAACGGTCCATAACATTTATTCAGCCTAAGAATCGATTTTCGGTGTCTTGATACGCCGTTAAGTAGCTTTCCAGCTGCTGGACTAGCTAGCTACTTCGAAATGTTTGAGCACAAGTAATGATGACGACCAGCCGGAGTGGCGAATGGTTGCACCGGATATTTTTCAATTCAACTTGATTGCTCAGCAGTCAGCAATACTTGCTTGGCATGCCTATGAATACGCACAAGAGACGATGAAGTCCTCCTTGACATGCACGTTGATGTACGAGTGATGTAACACTTTCGGTCTGTTTCGCCCAGGAGAATTGGCGACATTATGAATCATTTACTGGCGGGAAAAATAAAAGCAAAGCTTTTTCTTTCTTGAGTAAAGGTCCAAGAATTATTATATTATTATATATTAAAGGGGAATAAAATACGAATTTTTTTTATATTTTGATCTTAGAGTTAAAGATATCGGATAACAGCGCATAACTTCTTTACTCCAAGTTTTAGTCCTTAATAGAATTCAGTCGAAGAATTTGCAGCGTTCATTACGATGTGGTATTGCCAAAATAGTTTTGGCATCTATTACTACTCACTACGATGTATGTTTTAGAATGCCGTTAAAAAGTTATAAAACTTCATCCAATATAAATATTTTGTGTCCAATGATGGTAACCTTTCATTTATATTAAAAGGACGTGACATTTCTTTCTGAAAATGTCTTTCCCTCTTTTTACTTAGTTTTTTTTTTGTTAATAAGAGAGTGACATAAATAAAAAGTTAAGTATAGCTTTTACACACAGAGACCATTCCCCTTGCTAGTAATGACATTTTCATGACTTACAAATACACTCAATAACAGTAACAACATTCATATTTCATTTGCCTGTACAAAAATCGGTAAAACTAGTGACTGGGATTACAAAAGATTTCACTTATTCAGTCGTTGTTTCCTTTATTCGAGCTTTACATGCGAACTGTGACAGAGTGCGTGCTTCCTGAAGGATGTCAGCTAACACGCTATGCACACAAAAGGAGTGAAAATCTGACAAAATAGAGCAAAAGTCGTATATGATCGATGTCACTATATTCAGAATGTCGGCAGACTCAAATAGCTGTACTGAAAGAAGAAATTTAGAATCTATTAGTACTATAATATGTTAATTTTTTTTTGTAAGTGTCCAGTTTGCAACTACTGATACACCCCGTACAAAGCTGAGTAACTATCAGAAGAAGGGAAGGAGATCGTTGTTAAGCCATATCCAGTCATATCAGTGTCAAAGCAAGTGATACCAAGACCTGCTGTAAGAGTAGAGATATCAACCCATACATGTATGCCTAATTTGAAACAGGTGGGATTATTGCATTGGAGAGATGATTGAGTGAGTATGATATTTAAGAAAGTTCGTGGGGAGTTTGTGGAAGGTTGGCAATTAGGTTATGGAAGGTAAATTCTCTGGTAGTTCGAGGAAGGTTGGCAATTAAGGATCTGCTTGACAAAACTGTAATTTTTAGTTTTGGTTTTCTAAAAAATAAAAACCACAAAATTAAAAACCAAAAGTAGTTGTGGTTTTTATTTTGGACAAAAACTCATAGGTGTTTAGTAGAAAGTGTCATCTTCAGTTTTCACTTTTTTTTTTCCTTCTTTGATGCATCCCTACTCCCCATCCTAACACACAGATCACCGTCAACCCCCGCCCATTGCCACCAAGCCTCTACCACGCTCGCCACCATCCACTGCCGCCACCCGCCATAACCACCCAAAACCACTCAATCACCCGACATCACCACCACCCAAACCCATTGACGAACCGAACTCCACGATATCACCATGACAAATCCATCGCGATTCAATGCAAATCTAGCAAACTTGGAGAATGATCTAGCAAACTTTGGTTGGTATTTTGGGTGGTGGTGATGTCCCGGTGCAACGGTGGGCAAATCTCTGATGCGGTGACCATGGTTGGGCAGGTGAGTTGCATTCATAGTGGCGTTGGGTGGAGCAGATCTGCGAGGGTAGAGCAAATCTGCAACAGTGGGATAGAATGGTCGGTGCGGTGGCGGCGATAGGACAGTGATGTGAATGGCAATGGTTGTGGGGTGATGGTGCTAGTCTCTTTCATGGTGGTGTCTTTGACGTGGGGTGGGTGAGGGTTGGGGGGGAGGGCGATGTTGGCATGGTGGCAAAGGTAGTACCTAGTCTAGTGTCGGTGGTGGTTCTTCTGTGTGGTGGGTTATTTTTTCTTTAATGTAACTCATATTTTGCTTTCAATGAAATTTGAAGGTTGGATTTTAAAACAAAAATCAAAAAATTGAAAATAGAGTTTCCAAAAATAACTCCATTTTAAAAAATGGTTTACAAAACTGAAGGAAAAAAAAATAAAAAGCTGTCCGTCAAACGTGTTTTTTTCAACAGAAAAAAATATTGTCAAACGCTACCTAAGTTGTGAAAGGTTTTTAGGTTGTGTTGGCGAAGTGTTGGTATAGGCTGTAATATTGGACATAATCTGTCGAATTTGTTGGATTACTATGATTGGGTTGAAAGAGGTTCATCTGGAAGTTAGGTTGTTCCTATGGGTCCAAAGGAACCATAAGTCGTAAATATGTAGATACAAAAGAGGATAAGGTCCACAATGAGTGATGTTATTCACTTCTCTTTTGCTACTTGTTGGCTGTCAAAACCTAAACATCTTACAAAAGCTATAAAAGTTAATAATTTTTTCAAACTAAACAACAATATAATTATGTCCAAAGCAGCCCTGCACTTGCTTATTCATGTCAATGTGAACTTTTTCTTAATCATTTTAGGCAATGCATAGGCCAAAGTAGTTGCTTGAGTTGTGGGCGATGGTGCCCCAATTCTCAAGCGAGTCCATCCATGGCAAATCAGAATTCAAAATTTCAAACTTTTTTCCCAAAAAAGAAGAACAATTTAAAAACAAGAAAGTGTTTGT
Organism: Escallonia herrerae; assembly: GCA_033070095.1. Classification (NCBI taxonomy): domain Eukaryota; kingdom Viridiplantae; phylum Streptophyta; class Magnoliopsida; order Escalloniales; family Escalloniaceae; genus Escallonia; species Escallonia herrerae. Next base: position 219,162 of record JAVXUP010000213.1, read on the forward strand.
CATTGGTTGGATTATGTTTTTTAAGTTTCTGACACAAAAGGCTATAAGCAAAGTCCATTTCTGCACTGAAACCAACTGACACTCACGTGATCATACAACACCACCCCACCCCACCCCACCCCACCATACTCCTCCGCCATATTCCTTCAGTTTGTCTCAAACCAAGCGCCCATCTCTTCCACACTCTATGCATTTTCCTCTTAGCTGGGATTCTTCCAAATTTCCTCATAAACCCTTTGCAAGGGTTTCGGTCCCCACCGCGGATCTGCCTCTTCGGGGCTATGTACGCTATTTTCTTCTCTGTTTTATACTTTTTCCACGAATGGGTGTTCTGGGTCTGCTCTATTGCTCGTTTTCTGTCGTCGAATTTTGTTTTCGTTGTTTCACAGTTTTTATTTTCTTGTGGTTTCTTAATCGTCTGTTTTGAACACTTACTCTTCTCAATATTCTGTGCAAGTTGGTTATGCCGACTTACGATGCTATGTGTAGGGTTTAATGAGCTTGATTTTACCATTAAGTTGTTCTGAATTTGTTCCTAGGGTTTGATTGCTGTTTAGTTTGTTTTCTTGTATCCTGTTTATCCCTCTCGGTGAACTGCATTGGATTACGAGGTTATGCACACAAACATATGTGTTCCTCTACTGTAGGTGTAACCTTGTTCTGAATTTATTGGGTACTTTTGTCTGGACTTAATGGAGCATTATTTTGTTATTACAAAGTTTCGTTTGTTATCTAAATAACTGTAGGATGGGTTATATCTCGCGGAAGATATTCCCAGCATGTGGGAACCTGTGTGTATGCTGCCCTGCTCTCAGGTCGAGATCTCGACAACCGGTGAAGCGCTATAAGAAGCTGCTCGCTGGAATCTTTCCCAAATCACCCGTGAGTAGACTCATATTGATTTTTCTTTCCCTGCATGAGCTAAAGGTTGCTTCAAAAACATTCTCTATGTAAAATTAACGGTTGATTATGTTGTCAGTTTAAAACGCGCTCAAAGTTCAAAAACTGCACATGTCAAAGACTGATCCTCTAACATTGTGTTCAGTATGTTTGATTCATCAGAATTTGTTACCTGTTTTTTATTTTTTTGGGTCAAACATGATTTATTTGGACGGCACCAATGTGAATAGGGCGATTGCCATATTCTTTTGGGGAATGGACGAGTCCATCTTCAAACCCTGTTTATGATAATCAAGCTCCAAAAGAGGTATCTAACTCTGTTTTTGGAGTTTGTATCGATACAAAATAGTGAAGCCAAAGCTCTGTCCGTGTGACAAATTTCAGTGACATCCAGATTATCACGTGAAGGCCAGGGACTCTTTTACTTCGTGCTTGGTTGTGTAATTTCAGTTAAAGTTCTAATGTACTGTTTCTAAGCTATTACGCTTTTTTGCTATGCAGGATGGCCCTCCAAACGAACGAAATATTGTGAAGTTATGTGAATATGCTGCCAAAAACCCTTTTCGGATCCCTAAAGTACTTTACTATACTCTGACAGCTACTGAGAAGTGACATTTGGCTTCTTGAATGTGCACTGCCAACATTATTTTCTTTGTTCATTTACATTAGGTTGCTAAATATCTTGAAGAAAGGTGCTACAAAGAACTGCGGTGCGACCACGTCAAATTAGTCAACATTGTCTCGGAGGTGTATAATAAGTTGCTTTGCATATGTAAAGAGCAAGTGTAAGTTGTTGCTGCGTTGCTTTGTGATTTTTCTAGCACTAATTAATTATTTAAAGTATCTTGCATGCATTTTGATGCTCCCCGCTGAAGTGAAGTTTGTCATTTATTACTTCCTTAAGCTAAATATCTTAGCATGAATTCTGCTCTGTTCTTCTTTTCCTTTTGGATGGTAATTTTATGTTTCTTAATGAATGGGTGGCCGAACGTAGTGTTTTACTTAAGGATAAAAGCTTGATGGTCCTGGCACATAGTTTGTGTACTATACAGTTTAAAGGTACTTAAGGAAAAAATTTGACGTTGAAGCACTTGATGATTGAAATGTAGATAATACTTCTCTATCCTTTTTCCTCTAATCAAGTGGCAGGGGTGTTAAATATAACTGGTCTTTATAAGAGTAATAACATTTAGCAAATATTAATTTGCAGGTCATGTTTTGCTGCCAGTCTGCTGAATGTGATTAATGAACTTCTAGATAGTTCTAAGCGAGATGTCATCCAGATAACTGGATGCCAAACCCTTACCAGGTTCATTTATAGCCAGGTGAATATTATGCTTTCTCTTTATTTTGGATGAATCGCCTAAATTTTTTTTACTGCTTCAGGATGGGTGATACTTGTCATTGGTATGCTGAATGACATTGTGATTGTGTCTAAGAAGTGATTGACACTATGTATCTCTCTCTATTAAAGCTTGTACAAGTATATCACTTCTGCAATATCCTAAATAATGAAATAAGCAAATATATTACGTCAAGAATATGTCAAATACCTGAAGTTTCTATATGATGAATATTTTGATGTCGAAATATATGTATGTAATCTGGAACTTACAAACAAAAGTAATATTTCCTCATGCTTTGTCATAGAAATCAAAGATCAAGTTACACGAGGCCTTGTTTAGGAATATTTCTTCCCATTGACATCCCAAGGTCTCAACAACATAAATAGGGTAATTGCATTACCACTTAGCTCTAAGAAAAAAGAAGGCAAAGAGAACCCCAAATAACTGGTGTCACGTCCAAATAGCACAACAATATCAGATACTCTCTTCCTAATTTACATAATTCTTCTGAACAAGGCAATATGTGTTGAGAACTAGATACTTTCTCATTTGCTTTATTTATCATATCAAACGGGCTTGTTGTTTGTAGAAGGATAAATTGCAATCTTTCTGTATCTTGTCCAAAATCATCTTCCAACTCATTTCTCTCCTCATAAGGTTAATAATATCAAACTTATATAACATAAGCACTTGAGGCTTTTACATAAAGTCATAGCTTGTTACTAGCTTTTATTTAGAAGTTCTCTTTTCTTTAATAAGATGAATATCATTAGGCGGTGTTTGTCATATGTAACTTATAGCCTATTGAATTTTATGAGGAAAGAACAAAATTTTGTGCTATTCATGTTTTGGTGGATCCAATTCTAAAGTTGTGCAATGCTCATAGAAGGGGCTTTTCCTTACATGGAAATGCATTATGCGGTCCTATGTTTGTTCTATAGGATAGTATCGTTTATAATATGCTCTCATTTTACATGATGCATGTACAGGTAGATAAGAAATACTCGTACGATATTGCAAACTTAGTTCGCAAAGTGTGTAAAATAGCTCGCGGGAACGAGGAACATCAAAATAATCGCCTGACGGCATCAAGCTTACAGTGCCTTTCTGCCATGGTAATTTGCTGGAGACCCAATCTGCTACATGTTTCATGCTTTCTTGGTTGCTTAAATTTTCTTCTCTTTGCTTTCACTTTTGGTTATGATACTTCAACTGGATAGGTGTCTTCCCCTGCAGGTGTGGTTCATGGCAGAGTTTTCACTTATCTTTGACGGTTTTGATGAGGTTGGTCTGGTACTAGTTACATTTTGTTCAAGCTATTCTAAGATATACCGCTACTTTGGGTTTTCTAGAGATGGTAACTGTTCTTTTCAGTGTCCGTGTTATAGTACAGAAAGATAATCATTTTGACTCACTTCGGATACCCATGTAATTATGTCCGGACCGTAGAATTCTCGTACCTTTATATTCTAAGATAAGATGTACCGCTACTTTGGGTTTTCTAGAGATGGTAACTGTTCTTTTCAGCGTCCATGTAATCATTTCTAGAGATGGTAACTGTTATAGTGCAGAAAGATAATCATTTTGACTCACTTCGGATACCCATGTAATTATGTCCGGACTGTAAAATTCTCGTACCTTTAACAATTCCTAAGAAATGATGTTAAGCTTCTTTGGGTGAATGTCCTCGCGTAAACTAGGAGAGTCATTTTGGTATCACACTCCTCCATCCCTGCTCTTTCGAGTTCATAGCAATGTTTAAGGTTGGTTGCTTTGGTCTTGTATAGTAAGGGGTTGCTGTTTATATAATGATGCCATGCACTTTCAAGCGGACTACAGGACTAATGTTGACAAAATGTGATCAAGCAAAGCAATCTGATGATATTAAGGGGTAATACCGCTGGCGGAGATGTTAGTCTTTGAGAATGTATCTTCTTCACCCTCATATTTTTTATTTTTCTTCTGATAAGTAAACTTGTAAAACAAAGCTTGAACAAGTTGCATTTCTTGTTGTTTAAGTCCCTCACTAATCATGATTAGCCCTCCTACTGTGGAGAGGTGTGAGTGCTGAGTCATGTAGTGCTCTTTTTCTGAATTTCATTGTCAATGTCCTGCATCATTTCAATGTTTTTTTAATTTCAAAAGAAGTACTGAGGATCCCCTTGTTAGCAAATTGTGTTTGAAAATTTCTTTTTTTGTCATCTTTCATTTTTCTGTCTCCAAATTGCAGATTGTACATGTCACCTTAGATCATTATGAGTCTGATGCACATGTCGCAGAGGATGATGAAAGAGGGGAAGCACATCATAATTGGGTCGAAGTAGTCAGATGTGAAGGAAGGGGTGGCGCTTATGTTGGAAGTGAAATCAGTGGTAGCTCCATGATCATCGGACAGCGTCCTGAAAAGAAAGATCCTTCTCTTCTAACAAGGTTATAATTATTCTAAATTTAAAGATGGAAGACTTGTAATGCCACATTTGTTCTGTTTTTTTTTTTTGGTATTGATATATTATGTAATTATTCATTTCATAACCACAGAGAAGAAGTTGAGAACCCAAAAGTATGGGCTCAGATATGTATCCAAAGGATGGTTGAACTTTCCAAGGAGAATCCGACAATGCGCCCGGTATTGGATCCGATGTTTGCCTATTTCGACACCAAGTGCCACTGGGTTTCACGGAATGGGTTAGCCATGACAGTTCTATCTGACATGACCTATTTTTTGGAGAGTTCAGGTATTGATTTGTACTAGTCTTTTGTTAACAAATATGTTATAGAGTTCTGCAAGTTCATAGTGTAACCTCTTTTGGAGTTTTTTGGTCTTTCTTTTTCTCTCACACTCATCAGCGGTGTCCAATTATATGCCTTTGTTTTGCATTGCACTACTTATGCTGGATTTTCTACCAAAATAAGGAATTAAACATTGCTATTGAAGCAAAACAATGTGTTTATATCCTTTCTTTGCGTATGTTTTTTGTCCTTGCTGGCTTCTTATTCTGTAGATGTCAGTACAAACACTTGGAAATTATGGTTTCTGGGCTTACACGTGCAGATGGTTACATCCTGTAAAGAGTTTATGAATGTAGAGGCTTGTGAAATTGGTTTCAGACACATTAGTATCTTTTCTGACTTAGCTAGACTAATGAGCCACCCACATCTTTTTGGTTTATTAACTAAACATATTTGCTAAGTGTTGATGCTTACAAGTGAAAATGTGATATTACTCCCAGTTACCTATGCTAATGCATTTTCTTACGATTTTAGGGTCTCAGCAATTGATGTTAACCACTATTGTTCGTCATTTGGATCACAAAAATGTGTCACATGATCCCGAAATCAAAACTCATATCATCCAAACTGCCTGTGCCTTGGCTCGACAAATTAGATCCAGAGTCGTACTTTCAGATATTGGATTTGTTAGTGACCTCTGCAAACTTTTAAGGAAAAGCCTTCAGGCTACAGTATCATCTGCTGGGGAGCAAGTATTAAACTCGAATATCACCCTCCAAAATGCTGTGGAGGATTGCTTACTAGAAAGTGCCAGAGGGGTAAGTGCAATCACAAAAGTTTTAACTTTATTTCTCTTCATTGGTCTCTAACTTACTTCATTTTTGGATGTTGCTAGATTGCTGACGCACGACCGCTGTTTGATATGATGGCGAGGACATTAGAATTCTTGCCATCTGAGAAGGTTGGTGCTAAGGCTACCATTGGTTCATTGATCATTCTTGCTCATATGATCTCAGTAGCATCTGTCTCATCACATTCACAGCAGGTGAGAATATTATTTCAATTGTCACATTCATGTGAATTTGGAGTCAATATTTGATGGAAGGTTTCATCAAAATGGCATCGGTAAGACTTTATTCGACGTTTTTGTGTAGGTATTTCCTGAAGCTCTTCTTGTCCAACTTTTGAAAGTAATGTTGCACCCAGACGTTGAAGTGCGTGTCGGTGCTCACCAAATATTTTCTGCACTTCTCGTCCCGAGCTCCAACCATCCGAGACACAATGCTTCCGACCATACAAGGAGATGGCATTCTAATAATGCATGCACATTTGCCTCAATTTCAGCTCTACTTGAGAAGCTTCGGAGTGAAAAAGATGGAACTAAAGTAGAAAAGCTTGGAAATTATATTCAAGATGATCTTAGGGAAAGGGATAACACAGAAGAAGAATGGAAGCAGGGGTGGACCCACAAGCATTCCCCTAATTTTCTCAAAATAAGTTCTTTCATTGATAAGACAGCTGGGTCAACTAACTTGGCTGAGGCAGTAAGAAATTTGTCATCTGATGGAATACTATATGCATATATATGTTAATGATTTTAGTTTTGAGAACGATCTATCTCTAAGTTCCTTTTCTTGACACAGGAACCATCTATTATGAAGTTCAGTGAGGATCAGATATCCCAGTTATTGTCTGCCTTTTGGAGACAAGCCAATCTACCGGATAATCTACCTTCAAATATCGAAGCTATAGCTCATTCCTTCTGCTTGACCCTTATTTCATCACGCCTAAGGGTGAGAAACACTTTTTCTACCTTTATGTTATGTCATTTCCTATATTTAAAATTTGTGGTAGGATCATGCTGATTTGGAGTTAGATTGGAGTACGTTTTTTTTAACCGTTTTGCTTGTTGCTGTGATGTAATTAAAGGGCATAAATGACCCAACACATGAAATACGATGAACTGTGACAATGGGTTTGTTTTTTGCAGGTGCCCTGATTTCGTAAGTATTTGTGGATTATACTTTCCAAATGTTTTTATGTTATAGGCACTTAGTGAACTTTATGCATGTCTAGGCGCACACACATGCATGTTTTACAAATGCATACACATATCTTGCCGTGCTCTATCATGACAGGCTCAAACTTTGTAATTTTGCAGAATCCAAATGAAAGCCTTGTGATACGCTTCTTTCAGCTTCCCCTTTCACTAAGGAAGATGTCCTTGGGCCCCACCGATGGTATTTGGTCTTTTATTTTTTTCAACAAACCTTTGAATGTGGAGAATAATGAAATTTCGTAAATGACATGTTTGTACCTTCTGTAAGGATCCTTGCCGGCTGCATACCAGAGATCACTTCTTGTATTAGCAACTGCAATGTTGATGTTTGCATCAAAGATGTATCAAATTCCTGATTTGAGTGGTCTACTCAAGTCATTACTTGAATGTGATGTGAGTTTCTATTCATTTTGACTGTACTTAAGTTTCTCCATTAACTAAAAAGTAGTAGAATACTGTGTAGCTCTTTGGAATGGAAATGAGAGCTTGTTTGTCATTATTCAGTCAGTCAAATGCACAAATCAGCGTCTAGAGCTAAAATATCAAATGACGGATTTGTGCCATGTCACCTCTAGCTAATAGGTTTTGGTTTTCTTCGGCCTCGTCCTTTTCTTCTATATATTCATTACACTCTCGACAGGCAGTCCATTTTTTTAGTGGTAGGATGAGGAGTGCGCTGATCACGAAGTGAGTTAAAACTTCTGTTTTAGTATGCGACTTTACACCTTGTAACTGTACACAAATCGTGTATATTATACCAAGTATGTGAAATCAAAGCGAAATTTCGTTTAATCATAAACTAGTACAATTTCAGGTCGATCCCTATCTAGCTATCAGCGACGACCTTCAAGTGTATGTGAAGCCTCAGGCAGATGTGAGGGAATATGGTTCTGTAAGTGATAATCAAGCAGCTACGTCACTACTCATTGAGTTACAGAAGAAAACATATGAATCTGACAAGATTTTGCTGGATCTCTTAGTTCAGAATCTATCCAGCATCACCAAGGTGTGGGGATTATAGATGATACATCTAAGCTTCATTTCTGATATCTGCCTCCTTCAACCTCCCGTTTGTACCTATCTTTCACTGCTAACATGTTCTTGTTCTTTTGAAGTCGGAGGCTGATGACCTTGTCAAGCAGCTATCTGAAGCTTTCACACCTGATCCTGTTGATGCACTCGTATTTGGTCCACAATCGATGCTCGACTTGGACATTCAGGCTGATGCCCGCTCCAATGAATCTCTTTCATTTGATACGGTGTGCTCTTACTTTTTGATTTGTTGTAGTTCTATATTTCTCAAGGATGTTGTTACGTTTCAACAAATCTGAAATGACTGTTGCTGGTTCCTGTGTCATGTATTACGCTTTATCTTAATGATTTTCTTGGCTTAAAGTATTGGCTATAAGAGAGTGACCTGCTCTTTTAATAAATGTTTAGTTCAAAATTTCAAACCATAATCGTGTAACAGAAACTGTGGTAGTGAATGCTGCTTATGGTGCAGGATTATCCTATTAATTCATTCGTCGAGGATGATGTGACCAGCGAACCCTCTGTTGCTGACTTCTCTAACTTCATACCCAGAATGCCTCCAAGCCCTTCAATGTCCCACATGATGAGCATTGGAAGCACTCTCTCTCTCTCTCTCTCTCTCTCTCTCTCTCTCCCCTCCCTCTCTCTCGCTCGCTCGCTCGCTCTCCCTCTCCCTCCCTTCAAGATAGTACTCAAGTTCTTAACTACAAAGGACTAAGTTTGTTTCCCACTAGACTTTGTATGCATGATCAAGAGCATAACTGTTTTACTTCTTTTGACCTCAGGCAAGCTTGAATTTCTTTACATTGTCGATAACTTTGTTATATGTGACCTTTCCGTTGAAAGGAAATTCTTTTAAAAAAAAGAGGGTTGAGTCTGTTTTTGACCCTTAGTTGCAGGATCTACATATGCTACTGAGTGCTAATGCTCCAACCTCTGAACCTCCCTCCCACCACAAAATCTTGTATACTAGATGTAATCCCCTTCTTGTAACCTGCATCCACTCTTTAGCAATTGACCATTTTGTCTAGATTATTTATGTAATTTTTACGACAGTCAAATAATTTTGTCCTAGTATTGTTCGTTAAGTGTTTGCTTGTTATCAAATTAAAAATGCTCCATAACGGCCTAATTTAAGATCTAAAGTATATCTAGTATCCACTAAATATAACTAGCACTGTGGTCTTTGGCAGAATCAGAACTTCATTTTTATAATTACAACTTACCGAGAAATAGGTAGAGACCAACTGCCGCGTGTATTGTTACATTTAGATGGGATCTTTTTAAAGGGAAACCGAATTTTGTTGATCCAGTGACGCAGTTTCCATTTATTATACTTATAAAGTACAGGCGTACTGGTAATGGAGTGAAATGACTAAAATGCCATTAATGAGTTGATCCCAACTACGTCCTGCCTATCTGTTTCAACATGATGGTTGTGCATTTAGGCACTCGAGGTAGCTGGTCAAGTGGCTGGAACATCTGTCTCAACTTCACCCCTTCCGTTCGGCACCATAGCTGGCCAATGTGAAGCTCTTGGCTCAGACACGAGGAAAAAGTTCTCCTGTTGGCTGGCCCGTGAAAATCATTACACAAAAGCAGCAGACGTTCCGCGTCCAGCATTTCCTATGGATGGGCAATTACCAATTACAAAGGTGAGCTTAAGGGTCTATTTTGTTTTCTTATCAATTGCGAGTACATCATCAGTTTCGCTGAACTTCTTAAATAATGATGCTTGATATCCAGAAGCCCTAAATCTTATCGTTAGTCTGTTGTAATGTTTGACCTGCTAACTCCTGTTGCGATTTCTTGGCTTAGTACACCATTTTTCACATTCAAACTTATAACTCGTGTTTATGTAGATATCCGGTGGAGTTGACCAATGGTTAGCTATCAAGCTGCCTCCTGCCAGCCCTTTCGACAACTTCCTTAGAGCTGCTCACAAGGGTGATGGTGAAAAGTTGGGGAAATAATCTAAAACCTTAAATGACGGTCTCTGTTACTCTTAACTTGTAACATGTCCTTGCTATCAAACGTGTATAGTTGCAGGCGGTAAATTAGGCAGCTGATTGGAATGCCAGGACTTCAAGCTATTTGTACAATCGTATGCACTTGTTTCTATTCAAGTACTATTAACTCCTCCATTGTTGTGCGGTGCTGCATTGTTTGGAAACGTTGTGTGTGTGTCTGCCCGTGCAATCACGACAGGCAGAAGTGTCTGTAATAAATGCATCTCAGTTGCTTATGCATGTCCGTTCAATCAAATATGTCTGCATAAATTTTAGTAACGAAAATGTGAAACTGATGGAAACATTTTTCTCTTGCATCTGTTAAGCTTTCCCCGAAGTGACCATTCTTTTCTTTCGGGAAAAGCAATGTAGAGTTGGCTAGGATTTGTTCCATTATGTATTGCATGTCCTATTATACTTCAGGAGGAAGACTATCCCTTCCATCTGATCTGAGGGAGTTCCTGGGTTAAGCAAGGATGTCGTCTGGTGCTTCTGGCTTCATTGCCGAGTTTTTCCGGTCCTGCAGTAGATTGTGTCATTCTGAAACATCATCTAGCTTCTTGGAGGGCTTAAGGTCTGAAACGCGAGGTCTGAATGGGTGCTTAACGGTGCTTCTGACTTTTGCGGGATTTTAGATAGCGTGCCCGGAGATTTTTCGCTTCGGGTTTGTGCTAATTAGCAACTATCTTTCAACGGAGGAAGTTGCAGCCATAGGGCCTCTGCACAGAATTGGTGGCGAGCTGGTTCAAGCTGGCGGAGTACAGATCAGAGGATTCATGATTTAGAGGCCGTTTGTTTACAAAAGCATCTTTAATCAATTTTCAAAATCAGATTTAATCTACTTTAAATAGAATCACTTTACTCTTTGGTATAAGTAGTTGCAAATTAGTTTAAAACTATAAAAGTATTTAGATAAAAAGTGTTTAAATGAGTTTCAATACGACAAAATGACAATAGAGGACACTTAATAAATAAATTTCTTATATCAATTTGGAAAGGTGATGTTAAGATAATTTTCATTTGTAAATAACTATATAACCCAGATAACTTATCAAAACGTTATTTTCATCCAGTTACAAATGTTGTTTATTTTTTTTATTTTAAATTAAAAACACCCACAATCTCGCATTAGTGCTTATATATAGTACAATAATTTTCACAAATTAGTTAAAGGGTATGAGATGTCATTTTGTGAGAAATACGAGGATAGTATGGTAAATTAGAAGGTCAAACCCGATTACTAGAAAAATGATTATTTCATAATCCCCACTTTTCAGGATTATGGATTTAATCAGTTTTGAACTTTTTGAGGCAGATTAAATCTCTTAGTCTGTTTTGTCAAACACCCACAAACCTGATTTAATTTAGATTAAATCAGATTTGATCATTCTAAAATCAATTCCAAACACCCTCTTACCGGCGCGGGTGGAGGGGATGGAATGCAGAATCTCATCTGGTCACTAGGATCTCATGGTGCTGTCCCTCAATAACAACTTAATTGACCAAGAAACTGACATGTTAGGAGAATTTTATGTTGCAATATTCAAAATGTTTTATTTTTTCTCCAAGGCAACAATATGTGCATGAGACAAACTTTTTTTGGCGAATAAAAAAGGAAATGAGCTCTTTCCGAGATTGGTAAAATTTTGTCGCTAATAAAGATTACAGTTAGAGGCTACAGACTCTTCTCCAAAACCAACGCCCTCGGGAACCAACAATAGCTAAATATGTCCAGTATTCTTGGTAGATGTACGAGCGCATGGTCCGGTCCCACGATGCCTGATCCTTCATGATCCTTTCCATGTTTCTGGTCGAGCCATATTCTCCAGTCACCAAACAGCAAGGTGAGTCCACAATCCTATCAGACAATCACCTTCTCAAGTCTCAACGCTGTCACAAGAATCTCTCTCCTCCCTTGTCTTCTCTTTAACCCAGCTTCTTCCATCGTACTCCAGCAACTTCAAGAATATTTTTTTTTTTCTGTTTTGAGTTACGCCTGGCTTGTTGATAAGCACTCAAGTACCGACTAGGACTTGCAAGGTTGCACAAAGCCAACTAAAAAACACAGACAAAACACAGAGAGAGAGAGAAACACGAGAAGACATAAAGTATGCCAAGAGTAAGCCTCACAAGTTCGCGTCATTCTTCCCGCAACACAACGGGAGAGATCAGAGGTAGGAATACTTGGCCCAAGAGACGCCCATAATGATAGTCAACTTGATGTGAAGACCTTGAACGATTATTATTTCTGCTATAGTGCCAGCTTCGGTATGTTGTTACTGAATCTGATTCTCTTGTTTGTTTCTGTGTCTTCTTTGTGCAGGTTCGAAGTGAGTAACCAATGGCTCTAGAGTTGTCAAATGGGCCGGGCGGCCCGACCCGGCCCCTTTCTGGCCCAAGCTGGCCCGGCCCCTTTGATGAACAGTGCTGGCCCGGCCTTTTAGGGCTTAGGGCCTGGGCCTGAGCCAGGCCTACATTTCCCAGAAAACGCCCGGGCCAGGCCCGACCCGGTTTTGGCCCGGCCTGGGTCTGGCCCGGTTCAGGCCCCCCTCTTTACTTTTAAAATTCCACTTTTCCCCCTTTTCCCTCCAACGGATTTATTCCCCTTTTCCCCCCTAAACAGTATTGAAGATTTAAGTAATGCGAAGAATAATAACACATTTTAAAGTCTTTGATTTTTTTTTCTTTATAAATATAGTGGTCATGGGATCGAGTAAATTTCCAACATCTTTATGTATTGAAATTGCTGACCCCAATGCATCGTGTACCCCACATTTGCTGTATTTTATCAATTTATGTTACAATTTGAGTGGGCTGGAACTTGGAATCTGTTAGGGACGCTTTAATAAAACGTCCCTAACAATAAATTACCATAATTAAAAAAAACCCTTACCTTGAATAACAAGAAAATGCCAAAAAAAATAACAATAAAAAAAAAGAAAATTGGGCCCGGCCTTAAATGTTGGGCCTAGGGCCTGGGCTTGGACCGGACCCAGATATCCTCAGAACCAAGCTCGGCCTGGCCCGGCCCTGTTGGCAGCCCCCTTGGCCCGGGCCCGGCCCGATTTGTTGGAGGCCCGATGGGCTTGGGCTGGGCAGGCCCAAGCCCGGCCCATTTGACATCTCTAAATGGCTCCACTCCCTCTGGGCTCTGGCATGACTATCTGATGCTACTTAGCCAATGCCATAATATACAGCTCTCCTTTTGTTATAGCGAGACCAACTCAGTGACAAATTGGTTAGCTAAATTTGCTAGTATCCATGCTTATGTATCTGCTCCGTTTGTGCACCCTCCAGATTGCATTACTCACATTTTGGTTTCTAATATGTATGTTGGAGTACTGTCAAGAGGTTCTTTTGCTCAAATATCTCTAGTATAATGTAAATATCCTTAGTATTTGAACAAGGAAAAAAAAGAGAAAAAGAAAAACAGTTTAGTGTTGATGAAGAACAGCCATCATAAAAATTATTACCTCACCCCGATCAAAGGAATTATTACCTCACATTCCAAATGGAAACAACAAAATATCTGGTTAAAGACACAAAAAGAAACAAGTAAAACAAGGATACCTATTATATTGCCCCACACAGTATGGCAGGCATTTCCCCACTCAGAGTTAACTAGTTTGCCATTTGCGCGACGATGGAATGAAGTTGGAATACATGGAGCGTCTATATGTTAAAAGAGTCTTAAATTTTATTGAATTGGATAGTGCTGCGACTCAAAACTTGATCAGGAATCACAGCCAGATAGTAGACCTGCAAAATGGAACACAGAGTGACCGCCGGGTGGGTTCCGACAGAGGAACTCTCCGATGCTTAAAGTTAGAGCGCAACTGACTGGGTAGAACTCTAAGAAAACAATACATCACAGTGTATGTGTGTAAAGTTATCCGCTTAACTGGGGTTATTTCCCTTTATATAGCTATAGGTAGAAGACTCCTAATAGGTATGTGAGTCATGACAGCTGGGCCTTGGGCCAGATTAATCAGGACTGTGTTAGGATCTTTGGGGATCATGTTACAATCTTGTCCTAATTATATTAGGATCCCTTTCGGATTCTAGTTCTACCAATATGGTAACCCCTAAATTCGGGGTTAACCAGGCTGACTGTGAGTCAGTCCCGCCACGTGTCCCCCTCTGACTGGGTGAGTATTTTTAGCTATATCATAATGCACATGCTTTCGTCATCGATCACGAAGCGCGCGATAGCATAACTGTATGTAAGAATAGTTGAATCGATTGACACAAATAGGCCAAAAATATCTCGGAGCACAACAGGAATAGAGTTGGGCACTCTGCTCGGGCAGAGTGCTCGACCAAGGTTCAGCTCGGGCAGACACCTTGGTTCCCTCATGCTCTGTCTGAGCACAGTAGAGACGAAATTGGGCACTCTGCTCGGGCAGAGTGCTCGACCAAGGTTCTGCTCGTACAGACACTTTAGTTCCCTTGTGCTATGTCTGAGCACAATGGGGACAAAGCTGGGCACTCTGCTTGGGCAGAGTGCTCGGGCAAACACCTTGGTTCCCTTGTGCTCTGTCCGAGCACAATGGGGACGATGTTGGGCACTTTGCTCGGGCAGAGTGCTCGACCAAGGTTCTGCTCGTACATACACTTTAGTTCCTTTGTGCTCTGTCCGAGCACAATGGGGACAAAGCTGGGCACTCTGCTCTGGCAGACACCTTGGTTCCCTTGTGCTCTGTTCGAGCACAATGGGGACAATGTTAGGCACTTTGCTCGGGCAGAGTGCTCGGATAAGATTCTGCTCTAGCAGACACCTTGGTTCCCTTGTGCTCTGTCCGAGCACAATGGGGACAAAGCTGGGCACTCTACTCGGGCAGAGTGCTCGGACAAGGTTCTGCTTGGGCAGACACCTCGGTTCTTATGCTCTGTCCGAGCACAAATGGGGACGATGTTGGGCACTTTGCTCTGGCAGAGTGCTCGGACAAGATTCTGCTCTAGCAGACACCTTGGTTTCTTTGTGCTCTATTTAAGCACAATGGGGATGAAGTTGGGCACTCTGCCTGGGCAAACACCTTGGTTCTTGTGAGGGCTTCCCTGGTCCACACGTGTCACTAGCAATAAATGTCCTTGGCAAAAAATTTGAAATCCCATGCTCTAAGATTGGGACACCTAAGGGAAACGAACCGTCTTATTTTTCAAAGGGGTGGTAGCTAGAGAATCCTCTATAAAAGAGCAAGTCCCTTTCATTTTCCACTTTGTTCAAAAGTCCAAGTGTTTTGCTCTGCATCAAGTAAGTTTCTCTTCCACTCTCCTCCTAATCTAGCATTTTCATTTAAGTAGCTTCTAGCCTTGTGAGTAGAAAATATGTCCGAGTCGTCTAATGGTGTAGACTCTTCCGAAGAAGTCATCAAGAGTAGTTCTTCTTCATCCACCAGGCGAGCCCCAACTTCTCAAAGTGAGGCTGGTCCTTCTAGCCCACAATCTTCTTAACCTTTACCTCGTAGAAATGAGTTAGGCGAGTTGAAAAACAAAGCCGAGGAAAAGGAGAATCCCCAACCTTGGATTACGGTCGATGATAAATGGAACAAGATGACTAACACGGAGCTGGATGCGCTTCTCAAAGAGTACCCTTTACCAGAGGGGTGGATAGCTCGGGTCCCTGAGTTGCAAGGACCTGCTAACTGCGGGACTAATTCAGAGACGAGTATCTATGAGGAGCAAATGAAATCAGGTTAAAGGCTTCCTTTGCATCCATTCACCCTGAAAGTGTTCAACCATTACAA
This sequence comes from Escallonia herrerae, assembly GCA_033070095.1. Classification (NCBI taxonomy): domain Eukaryota; kingdom Viridiplantae; phylum Streptophyta; class Magnoliopsida; order Escalloniales; family Escalloniaceae; genus Escallonia; species Escallonia herrerae. The sequence goes on from JAVXUP010000213.1 coordinate 234,985, forward strand.
GATAACGCCTGGCCAGCTTATGCCCAATGGCGAGAGGAAGTTGGTAGGTCTCATCTACTTGGTTAAGACTTCTGATTACAAAGAAGATCCCATGGACTTCTTCAAAGTCTTCTTTGAGCTCTGCTTTGTTAAGGGTGTAGCAAGCACCACCAGCTGGTACTATATTTATAGCAGGCAACAGCTTCTCAAGGATGGCCCCAAATCTAACAAGAGCTGGTATTCTAGATACTTCTTCGTTATTCGCCAAGACAAACAACCTCTGGGATTTGATAAGAAGTGGAATGCCTACTGCAAGGACCTTGAGAACAAAGGCAAGCCTGTTTCCAACACCTTGACAAAGCACCTCCTTAGCCATATAAAGTTAAGAGGTGGTCTTTCCATTGAGGAACCTTTGATAGAGCAACAATTAGAGTACAAGAAGATCATTCCTCATAAACCGATACCAGCAGACCTTCTAGTTGATCCCTCCTTCCTGCTATTACTAGCACGTCTTCCACTACAGCTACGCCATTAGGTAGACATTATGTAGGCCTTTGTGTATACTGTATGTATTTAATCACTCCTTCCACTGTGATGTTAATATCTTTGTTCTTCTTGTGCAAAAATGGCCAGTGGCAACGATAAAGCGTCCAAGATAATGAGCTAAGCACTCATTCTTCTCTTGGACTACATTAAGCAAGCTTGTTGAGTTCTTCCTTCTTAAGCGACCGCTCACAAAGTGTTTCTGGAAGAGATTTGAAAATTGGGCCAAAGAGTGGATGGATCTCGACTGTAAAGACTTGAACCATGCATGCGTGGCCTTTTGTAGAGTAGTGGGAAAGGCTCCGTACATGACAACATCAGATACTTGGAAAAGAAACATGTTCGTAAACTGATAGACATGCTCTCCGGGATCAAGCTTCCGTTGTATAGATCACATTGAGGCATTCGAAAGTTGGGCGATAGCTTTGCTCAGTCTATTGCCTCAGATAATAGATACCCAAAATCTTCCCTTGGGGGAGACTGTCTTTGAGGACGAGGCCTACAAACAACCTTGGCAGAGGCTCATTTTTGTGAATGGTTCTCCGATGTTGCATGACGGTGATGGAGTCTTCGAGGGCGTTCATGTTTAGTAATCTTCTCAGGGATGGGTCTATGCTATCTTTAACTAACTAGTCTCCATGGTAGTATGATCCACTGTGATATGTTCTCCGCTTCTTTCTTTAGGTTGATAGGTCGGATCAGCTTCTGACCTATACCTACGACTGTAACTCGACCTTAAGGTGAGTCGAAGATGAAGGTCGTCGAGATCAAGATGAGACCGGTTGGTAAAGGTAGAGGCCACCGCTACATCAAGAGTTTGTTGCGAAGTGTTTACAGCATCCTTCAATTCATGAATTTCTATCGTGAGGTCTGTGTGAGGTGTCTTAGACAACCTGCGGTTGATACAGTGATGAAGGTCTCCGTTCTTTAGGGTTGAGGCAGGTGAATGATCCCTTCGGGATGCCTTGCTCGGCTTCGGAGTGACATATGTTACTTTCACGTAACCATGAGAACTGGCCTGACTATGAGGAGGAGTTGGTCTTCCTTCACGAGATTAATTTGGTCGACGAGAGTTATTTAACCGCGAGCGATGATCTAGCTCGGTCGTAGCAACCATTTGGAGAATCTTTCGATGGTAACTGATTGGTCATGTTCCCTGTCGTGATCCCACAGATAGCGTCAATCTTTTACTGCTCAAAACTTGATCGACAACCATAACCAGATAGTAGACCTGGAACATGGTGTGACCACCGCGTGGGGTTCTGGCAGAGGAGCTCTTTGATACTTGAGTCAGAGCGCAACTAACAAGGTAGAACTCTGAGAAAGCGATACAACACAATGTATGCGTGTGAAGTTGTCCACATATCTGGGGTTAGTCCCCTTCATATAACTATAGGTAAAAGATTCCTAATAGGTATATGACTCATGATAGCTGGGCTTTAGGCAAGATTAATTAGGATCACGTTAGGATCCTTGGAGATCATGGAACAATCCTGTCCTGGTTATATTAGGATCCCTTTAGGATCCTAGTTCTACCAATATGGTAACCCCTAAATCCGGGGTTAACTAGGCTGACCATGAGTCAGCCCTGCCACGTGTCACCCTCTGTCTGGGCGAGTATTTTCAGCTATATCAGATAGTATATTCTAGAGTGTTCTAGAGATAAGCAGAAAGGTAAGGAAACTTGAAGATGAAAAGAGAATGTTCTGAAATAATAATTTTAGCCGTAGAAGTGAGCAATCATTTCTGCCAACTGAGGCAGTTGTCACCTATAAATGGTAGAAGTCATTTGTGAAAGAGCATCTAAGTCATCTTCCCAAGTCTTTTACTCTTTATTTCTATATAGAGACGATTTTCAACCTTGGCGTTTGTGAGGGTGAGACTGAGAGGGAGGCAACTTTCCTATGGTAATGTTTGTAATTATGAGAGAAAAGGGGCTTGGAAGCGACATAAGGACAGGGTGGCAATGGGCTTTAAAGCAGTGCTTGCGAAGAATTAGATAGACTAGTGGGGACAAGGTTAACTTAGGCAGCAGACAGACTTCCCTACCCAGGTGTTGCACGGATGGGGCTAGTGTAGTAACAAGTGATGTGTACCTTCTCGACATGGCGGTACAAGGAAAGCTTAATAATAAACGAGATCGAGTGGAAACCAAAGGGAAACCATACTTACTCAGAATCCCTGTCACTATAGTCGCCATATTAGCCAAATTAATTACCGACTAATAAGTAAATCGAACACTAATTGAACAATACCCTTCTGTACCGTTACCTAGAGCCTACATGCAAAGTCGCACTATGAAGAAAGAAAAAGAAAAATACTATAACTCAAAAGCAACACACAAAAGCCAACACACATATTACATGCAATTAATTTGATTAATTTGGGACCACTCCAGTAAGAACAAATGGTTTGTGTCATTAAGAAATAGCCTTCCCTCTACTAATTGCTACTCTCATAAGAATTTACCAAGGCAAGTATGTAAATTGTAAAGTCTATATATAACACTCATAGAGTCAGTGTCTATTAGTCCTACGTAACATTAGCGTTAAGGTCTCATCTTCGTAAAGGACACCATGTAACTCTTATTCTAGAATCATTCTTCTAGATATACTACCTCAAAGTTTTAATGTACTTCTCCAAATGTAATCTTTACTACGTGTCTAATTATCTGAGGACAGACATCATCTCACGCTAGCTTTAGAACCTCACCTAGCGTTAGCCCTAATGATCTCTCATCTTGCTTTATCATCCTCAACTACTTGTCACACCCACTACTTTGTGCTTCTATGTAGCTTGTAATCGAATTATATGTATTCGTAGCCTATGAAATTAGCTGGTTTAGTAACATGAATTAGATTGACTTTTACTCACTGTAATGAACATCTGAATTGACTTCATTCATACTATTGTTTATGTTTGACTTATGAATAATACCTGATTTTATAGTCATTATTTGAGCCGATTGCAATTTTTAGATGTTCAAATTTTATGAGAGACATCGCAAATAACAAAGGAGACAAATATCATGAAGTGGAAGGAGGAGTATATTTAAAAGAAGAAAAACTCATACATATATAATTTACACGCATAATTTGAGATTTCAATTCATCTAATGATGTAATTCATGTCTTGAAGATTTCGATGTCAGAAAAGAAAAAACCTAACAATGTGGTGTCATGCTTTAACACTCTCTGTAGTTTTATGTTTCTAATTGCACGGGAAGATAAAGTCATATTAAGTTACCAGTTCCTCTGGCGCTTCGCCTGATAGAGAATGATCAGCAGAATAGTTAATGTATATTAGGTTTAACAAATGTTGTCCTCTGCCGGGTACCTCTAATATCATCTCTAAAAATGCTATTGGCTACTCTATAATGATTGTCCATCGTACAAAGACATCTTCTAGAAAAACGCTATTCAAACTTTTTCTCACATCTTTTACAAAAAACCGATATTCTAGGCTTTTTTTTTCTCTTTTCCAAAATGTATTTTTGGAAAGATATTTATCTATCACTATTGCATATTACCCACTGCACTCAACCTTGTATACGTGCGGTGCATGTGAAAGAAAATACGAACAAGTATACATCCAAAGATCCAAAAGAATTCAAGTGAAGCTCGAGCCGACACATAGAAGTTTGCATAATTTTGACGGAACTTTGCAAAAGGACTTCCAAGTATCCACTGCTCTTCTTGCTTTTTTCTCTCCAGCAGAAGTTTTGATATTGAAACTGAAACTACAACTGCAACTAAACATTTTTGTCTCTCTCTCTCTCTCTCTCTCTCTCTCTCTTGTGTGTGTGACTGTGTGTCCACTTTAAACAACGAATGTTGTAATTGAAGTCTTTTTAAGGCTTATCATTTTGACATACCCTTCCTCAGTTAAAATTGCACAAGCCGCGCCGGGAAGTTTAACGGCCCAATCTACTTTCCAAAAAAAAAAGAAAAAGAAAAAATAACTACATTCTTTCTATGTGGGTTCTTGGAGTCTGTGACACTTGCTTCATCTTATGTTAAAGAACAACTAATATTTGGGAACAGACAATACCTATGCAAACACAAATTATAATTTCATGAATAATAAGGGTCGACTCCAAAAGGCGAGGAAAAGATAACAGGGTAGAGATGCTGATAGAAAATAAGGAGAAATGGAGTTATAAATAGTTACTAATATATGGAGAGAGAAGTGGATAGTTGGGCTACAAAGGAGAAGCTAGGTTCAAATTTTCAATTACTTCAATAAACATTGTGAAATATTTAAAAGACGAGTAGAATGGTTTTAGAAGGTGGAATAAAGGGTATAGTTGGAAGCTCAAGAAATATAAAGGTGATCTTCCTTAATAATAGAACATATATTATGTAATCATCTCTCTTACTTTTTTGTATATTTCTAGCCATAATGAGTTTTGTAAAATTATAAATGAAGCCCCGTCTGGATGCTTGATTGACCGATTTAGAATATGCTTGCTTTGTAGGTCTGCTTTGAGATAGCCAGAGGGATTGTTTTAATAGTTGACGTATTTGGGAATATTTGGACCTGTGTAATCTCCTTCCGTATCATGGATCTTTTGAATAAGATTTTGTCTCATAGAATCACGATTTTGAAAATCATTCTCACCGAGTTTATAAGAAGTGATCCTATACTCTTGTGTCCACCTAGTTGCACCCAAAAGTCAATTGTATATGTTTTAAGCTACAATGTGTTAAAAATAGACATTTTTTAAGCGTTCAGTTGCAGTGGTCAAGAGATTGTTCTGTTCTTGTGTAAGGTAACTTCGGGTGTTGTTATTTGCACTTTTGCCTTTCAATCCAATCGAAAGAACAAAGTAAGGAAACATGCTTTTAGACGTCTCCAAAATGGATGGAAAGTGGAAACTGTTAGACAATCCAATGCGACAAGTTGTATATTACAAAAAAAAAAAAGTTATGTACTTAGCTATGTATCAAAATTTCGAGGGGTTTCATGCTGGCTGTCAGCTTGTGAAACGCATTCTCGCGCCATTCCATACTTCTAATAGGCTCATAAATGAAACCGACCTTCACTATGATCGCTATAAATGTGAGCCCACTCTCATGATCTATGGGTGAGCCAAATATGCTCAACACTAGTTGCTCCCATGGTCATGCAAATGATAAGTGTTTTTGCATCTTAAAAATAACTACACTCGGCACTCCTATTTTGGATTTAGTACACTCTCTGCCTTCTTATCTGATAAACTACGCAGACACCCCTATCATTTGATAGTGTTAACTTTTTTCGTTAACTAATCAATCCCAAAGATACAGCAGTAAATGCCATAGCGGCATAAAACATTTATATAGTCCAATTTATTCTGACACGGAGTTCTAAAATAAATTCTAAACAAATTCAATTGTCTAAATTATTACATCAAAAAATACTAATACTGACTCTGAGATAAAAAAATAGCTAGCTCTCAGTTACATAGCTAGTCCTGTAATCCAATCCTACCTACTGATAACCTGAAAGGAAAAATAATAAGGGAGTGAGCCAAATACTCAGTAAAGTCGCTCAATGGACCAACCAAAAAGGATACAAAATGTCTGAGAAGACGAAATTTCGGACATATAGAATTTCTTAACGGAACATATGCACAAAACAATTTCAAAATGTCAAAATATATTTTTGTATAGAGACTGATACTAGAAAGTCATACCAAAAAAGGTACACATGACATCACTGGCACGTGAAACCAGGTTAAAAAATAAGATTGTGATCTCTAACTCATTCCATTGAGTTAGCCCACATTTCAATTCATATGAGTAAGTCAGAAAAAAAAAAAAAGTCACATAAATTGGAACATGGCTCACAAGAATTACCTATAAATACGTTCAATAAATTAGGCAAGACACCAAAAATTGACTACACGATCCAAACTAAGTGCTATATACATGTAATGGCTGAAGACTAAGGCCAAATGACAGACACTAGAGAGTCATTCCAAAAAAGGTACACATGTCATCACTGGCACGTGAAACCAGGTTCAAAAAATAAGATCGTGATCTCTAACTCATCCCATTGAGCTAGCGCAAATTTCAATTCACATGGGTAAGTCAGAAAAAAAAAAGTTACATACATTGTGACATGACTCACAAGAATTACCTATAAATATGTTCAATAAATTAGGCAAGACACCAAAAATTGCCTACACGATCCAAACTAAGTGCTATATACATGTAACGACCGACGACTAAGGCCAAATGCCACTCCTAAGTTACACAATGTTATGTAGCAAAAACGCAACTTGACCTCTTCAAAGCAATTCAAGTAAAGTGTCCAAAAATATTTCGGAACACACTTGAATTTGATTATATAGTAAGTAAGAGAAATACGCGAGTTCAATAAAAATAGAATTGCTGAAATTAGAGTTTGTATAAACTCTTAGCGGCAAAAGAGTAAACAATAATGAACCAGTAGTATGGAGGTATGCGGCTACAGCCACCATGGTGAATTACACGTAAGAAAGGTGAGAGAGGCTGAATTCACGTGGATGTTCAGGCCTGTTCAAGGAAAGGACAAGAAATTCCTCTAACTTTTGGCCCATTAAACAATGAAGGAAAATGAGGAGGTACTAGTAATCATTGGGATCACAAGCACCTAACCCATTAACTGTCAACAAATTTCAATGCACCCAGTCTGAAACATCGAAAATATAGCAACTGGTTGAGTACACTGCTCCCAAGCAATAACAACTATGGCGCAGTGACTGTTATTACGATAAAACTGCTGAGCAGCAACTGGTTGAGTACACTGCTCCCAAGCAATAACAACTATGGCGCAGTGACTGCTAGAGAGCTAGTATTGCGATAAAACTGCTGAGCGTTCCAATACAATTCCAGAGCGTAAGCGAAAAAAAATAAAATTGAACAAGCAGTAATCGTCAGGAATAGTCAATGAACGAACATAAGTTTTTTTAGCAGTGTCATGAGTATAACGCCAGACAAATTAAGGTCAATCGAATTGACGAGTCCAATAATAATAGAGATAGAAAGATCAAGACTTATAAACATAAGATTTATCGTTCCCCTCACCTCAATTTTGCGAAATCCCCAATTACAGTTCCCATGGCGGAGTTTCTCAATAGATTCCAAACAACACTAAATTCCATCACAAAAAAGTCAAGGCTTTAGAGATCTTGCTTCTAGATAAATCATAATTCAAGAATCAGAATGTACCTCTTACCTTAGATTTCAAGCCAAAAGTAGTTGCGAATACCAATCACGTCCCTAACTTATCTAAATTTGCAAAAATGGGTTTAAGCTTAGTCTAATCAGATACCGTCACTAAGACTCCATCATAAATCGTTTCAATAACATTAAATAATAAAATTGGTCTATCAATCAAAGTACTAGAATGTCAAATCTATACCACTCTGTCAAATGACTAAAAATTAAGCTCAATTTTTTTTCCTGAGAATTAAATCTTAATTTCACCAAAATCCAAAATTTTTGGGTATTACAACTACCACCACCCTCCACACAAAAAACCCACCACATATACACCCCCGTCACGTGCCCACCCTCCCCTGCGCATCGCTCGCATACACATGCACAACTCCCTATACACCCACGATGCACATCCCTCCCCCTCCTACCCATACATGCACACACCCCCTCCTACCCATACACGCACACCCCCCCACACACCCATCCACGACCCACACACCCCCTTCCACAAACACCTGCACAAAACATATATCCACGACCCTCGCCTCCAACACATATACAAACACCCACAGACCCGCACGCATACACACACGCCCCTACACACACAAAAGCATGTGCGCGCGCGCACGCACATGCACACACACACACACACACACACTTGCAAATAAAATTTTTACGCCCCACCACAGCTGCTGAATTATTGCAAAATTGTTGTCAATACCACCATAGTGGCTGAATTGATGCCACCGAGTGGGTGGTGGTTTGTGTCGGGGGGGGGGGGGGTCAAGATCGTAGGGTGTACATGCCTATGGTTTTGCTTTTCTGTGTGTGTGTTCGTGTGTTTGTATGGGTGTGAGTGGATCGGATATGGGGTGGGGAGCGACAATGGTAAGGGGGGGGGGCATCACTGTGGGTCGTTTGTGCTTGAGTGTATGCGTATGTGTGCAGGTGGTAGAAAGGTTATGGAGGTACGGATGGGAAAAAAGGGTGGGAATACCAATGGTGGAAGGGTTATGTAGATGACGACGACGGTGTAGGCTTAACTTTGAGGCTTATGTAGGGGTATTTTCATGTTTCGATTTAATTCTAATGACTAGATTCGAAGTAAACTAGCAAAAGGGGATTTTTTTGAGGCACGAACCCCACTATTAAGGGAGATAGGTGTAGTTTCTAGAATAAGAGGGCTACCAATTATATTAAGTCCATAATTCAAGGGTACTGTGTAAATGTTTTTTTTTTAATTTTACTCCTACAATTGTCGTATTTCATGACCTATGGCATAATAATACTTTTGTTCAATTATGCACCATCTATCGCAGCTTATATCAAGATGGACATGAAGCAAAAAACTCCTAGCACCTCTTGCGTGCATGCGCAATGCAAAAACTCTAATATTTACCAATTGGTGCATGACGAGCTCAGTAGCAACAAGATTTCCTGATGGCTTAGGCTTATAATGTTATGCTATGAGATTCATTGTTTATACCATGAACTACACCATAGAGGATAATTACATGGTATCAATTTCTCTCTCATTTCAAAAGTAAGAGTATTTTTTTCCCAAACTACAAGACTAGAACGCATCAAAGCAATCTTTGCCAGGACAACTCAGTATCATAGGATGAGGTAAAGTAACTAGGTAATCCTTTTTTGGGCTTGTTAATCTTCGTTCAAACAAACCAAGCTTGATCTCTAAGTTAGAGCTTGTTTGACAAAAGAGCCGAAATTCAATATGACCTTATAGTTCACGAACAAGCTCGTTTAAATTGTTGTATCGTACAATTGCATTGCAATGGATATCAACCAATCATTCTCCAAACGAGAGAAAATGACTCTCATGATGAACAAAACGTACATAGATCCAACACCTCTAAGAAAGTGAAATCCAACTCATAAAGAGAGGCATTCAAGCAAAAGCAGTAACAATATATTCTACTAAAACTAGAAAATAACAAGGGGAGAAGAGAAACAAAAAAATGAGACAGGGTTGGGGGTTAGGGGGAGGGATGGGGGGGTTGAAGGGTGTCTCTTCGGTGACAGAAACCTCGGCAATAATCAGTGGCTAGGGTTTTCAGTAAGGAAAGTGTTCTTTCTATCCTTTACATGCTTTTTCACCACTTTTTGCCACTACAATGTCTAATGACAAGTTTTGATCTTTTAGCGGCAAACAGATAGTGAATTAGCACATTAAAAAATTGAAAATAGCTTTACCCTTTTTGTTATTGAGAGATAATAGTTTGGAAGATTTTGAATTATGTACAATAAATTTCGTTTTGAGACTTTTCTAGTGGAGACATCCAGTGTAATTGTTAAAGAAGAAATAACATTTTCTCCTAATTTGAGTCTAAAAAAGTAACTATTACCAAGCTTACCCTCATACCGAGGTTCATAACAATAATACACCTATTAAAACAAAATATTTACAAAGTATTAAATTATTAATGACATTTTTGCCCCTTCATCTAATCCAATATTGTTTGTAGAACCTATTATTACCAAACAACCCTACCATTCCACCTCATTTTGCCACAACAGCCGATCACCACCAACCTAAAATGCCTTTCCACTGTGAATTGCTGGTTGCCCTAGACCCTCCAGTGGTATGTCTATCCATACATTTATCCAACATGGTTTTCCCCCGCCCTCGTACATGTATTTATGAAACCCTAACATTTCAAAATATTTTGAAATTTTGCCACAAGTTTCGAATTATGTTGTTATTCTTCTTAGTATGTTGGATTTTATTCTGGTTGGTTTCACAGTCTTTGGGTGTTTTACCTTGCCTGTCGGTTGAATATATTTGTTATCGGTTCACATGTAAAACATCGAATTGAACTCAACTAGAAGTCATTGTTTTGAAATAAGTACCTTTTGGCAAGTCAAGCTATGAAAAAGTATGACCAAAGTCAATGTTTGCATCTCCTAAGTCTATCATAGAAACTCGCAAAAAGTCAAAGGATGACATTATCATGAAATTGAGGAGTATGGTGAAGATGTTTGACGTTGGTCATGTAGTTTTCAAGTCTTAGTTTCTATGATAGAAAAACATAATATTGTAAACTAGCTCTTGTACGATTCCTAATGGTAGTCGCATTGTTGACTACCTGGTCTAGATGGTCATGTGACATTCCTTAAATGCAACAGCCTGCTACGTGGTGGTGTTGTACATCCTAGATCTTACTCGCTTTATACATTTCTTTGATAGATTTTTGTTCGACAATTGACCTTGGGGATGCCATTTATAATGTGACCATAAGTTGCTGAGTTTTTTCATTTTGGGCAAATTACATAAAACTTCCCTGAGGTTTGCTTTAATTACACTCAACTCTTACTAACTTTGATAATTACACTAAGCTACATTTTTTTTATTTTCATGTTAATAGAGCTAACAGAATCAACAAAAAGACGATAATATCCCTTGTAAACAAAAACTTTTTACCCAGTAATCTCCTTTCTCCACTGCCCGTGGCTCTCTCTCTCTCTCACACACACACACACACACATCAACATAGCCACTACTGATGGTCGCATGTCGAGGGCTTCCAACGGCCACCATCCACTACCGGTCGCATGCCGATGGCCACTGTCAATTGCCCAATTGCCAACCACCTATAGCCCACGAGATGTGAGCGTCAATCGCTTAACTGTCGGCCACCTACAGCCCTCAGATGCCATCGACAATGGCCAAACTGTCGCCAATCAAAAGCCTATAGGAGACTCTTGCTCGCCATCATACACCATCTCTGGCGAGGCCCAAGGGCCACCATTGATCGGCCCACTGACGACTATCGTGCCTTTTCGGCCATTATGACAGTCCAGCATTGCCCCGAGCACTGCCACCAATCGCAATCGCACAATCCACCACCGCAGGATCTACACAGTAACAAATGGGTCTTTTGCTTCTTGATCTAGACCGCCGAATCTACACTGGCAAAAATGAACCCATCGTCGCCACCGCCACAGAGTTCAATCATGTGCTTCTTGATCGATGACGTTTCGGCACCGCTGCGAGCCAAATCCCTCTAGTTTTGCTTATTTGTTTATTCAGTAGTTGGTTCTTTGGTTTTGCCCTTTTTCTTTGATTGAGTTCTCATAAGTGATTTGAGTGTAATCTAGTGATGGGTTTTATGCTTGAGTTGGTGGTTGCCCGTGGATTTGGGCTTGAGTTACGGGAATGATAGCGATTAAGGTATGTGCGTGTGTAGTGTGATTTTCAGAGAGAGAGAGAGAGATGGGCAGTGGTGTTTGCGAGGTGCGATGGTGCTTGTGGGGGGATGACAGTGTGCCGGTGGTGGTTTGTTGCGTAGACGGTGGTGGCTGAAAAAGAGAAAGACAGCTTAAGGGCAATTTTGGTAGACCATAAAAAGTTATGTAGTGCCCTAATTTTTAGTGATGGATGCTTAACGGAATGAAGATTTGTGTAAACATAGTACAAACTATGTGAGCTTAGCGTAATTATCAAAGTTAATAGAAGCTGAGTGTAATTAAGGAAATCTCAGAGAAGTTTTATGTAATTTGCTCGTTTTTTTTACCATGGAAAAACACTGTGTCATCAAGTACGAGTACATTTTGATGGGATTGAGTGTAATCTATTACCATATAGTGCTTTCTACACGCCAAAGGACATCATTGTTACTCCGGGGTCCACAGTTACGTTCTTCAGTGATGTACTTTTTTTAAAAAGGTAAGTCCTAATATGAGAACTTATACCATTTTGTTCTCCTAGCAGTACCTTGGTTTAACATTTACCAATAAACACAACACAGACTTGTTTAGATCCGTCTGGTTGCGAAATAGGTAAAATGAGTAAATTATACACCCCGTGCAATTGGTGCACCATAAAAAATGGTTAGTCTAAGGTAGCATTTAAAATTACTTACAATTTTAATTTTTTGTTTCTAAAAAAATGAAAACCAAAATCAGTTTAGTTTTTATTTTTTACAAAAACAAATGGGTGTTTGATTACCCAGTTGATGCCAAGGAAAGTGGGTTTGTAGTCAACGTGGAGGTGCCACAAGGAATGCAATATGAGTCAGATGCCAAGTTTGTTGATGTGGGACACAGCAAGGGTAGAATAAGGGTAAAGACCAAGGGCTTCCCAGATAGAGCTTGAGGGTGGCAGTGCTGCGAGGGCGATGGCTCAGAATGAACACATGACGACAGTTATAGTCCGATGCTTAGGTCCAGAGTCAGGGTCCTGTATATTTCTCTTTCTAGAATTCTAGAGTGAGAAAGTAAAATATGTTCTAAAAATGTTCTGTCCCGAATAAATTCTCAAGACCCCGATTCATAAAGGTTGAGATAATGACGTCATCAAGCAACACGTGGCACTCCTCGGGAGTGACACGTCACCGAGGGATCCACAGCTGCCGGTGCTCCATGGATTGTCGAATCGCATATTCACCCAGTCTGCCCCGCACAGCTTCGCTCTGTCTGTCTGGAAAGACTAGCTCCTACAGCGTCGGTGTGGCTAGAGAACCTCCTTGATCTAGCCACCAATCCAAGCCCTTGTAGAGTCCCACGGGCCTAGCAGCGGTAGGGAAGACCCAGGGCCCAGCTGCCAGGTGGACTAGGCACGATGCCCTTCGAAGACCTAATCCCGTCTCAGAGTGACCCCAGGGGTCATAGTCCCTAGGGGTGCTGACGCGAGTCCCCAGTGCCAGAGCACGTAGGCCAGTCACGCAGGCACCTGGTGGAGATAGTGTCCCGGATGAGTCACCTATTTTGCGGGCTGAGGTAGCATCCCGGAGAATCCGTCTACGTGGCGGGCCAAGGTAGTATCCCGGAGGATCCGTCTACCTGGCAGAAGGGGAGTCTTCGTGCCTGAGCACTTAGAGCTCCCCGGTAGAGATAGTGTCCCAGAGAAGTCGCCTATCCCCGCGGGTGAGTCCTTGTGCTGGAGCACTTGGAGCGCATCAAGGTAGTATCTTAGAGAAGTCGTCTATCTGACGAGCCGAGGTAGCATCCTGGAGGAGCCGTCTACCTGGTGGAAGGGGAGTTGAAAAGCTCCCTGGCGGAGATAGTGTCCCGGAGGAGTCACCTATCCTCGTGGGTGAGTTCTTGTGCCGGAGCACTCGGAGTGCGTCGAGGTAGCATCTCGGAGGATCCGCCTACCTGACGGGCCGAGGTAGCATCCCAGAGGAGCAGTCTACCTGGCGGAAGGGGAGGTAAAAAGCTCCCTGACAGAGATAGTGTCCCGAAGGAGTCGCCTATCCCCACAGGATGTTGCACACTCTGGAGAGTGGGTTGAAGCACGTTCCACATCCATGGCAGGGGCGCATGGTGTGGTGAATGAGAGTGGTGCCCGGGGGCATGTAACATGATTATGGCGCACGGGCGCGGTGCCAACGATGCGAGACAATGAGTATGGCGCATGAACGCGGTAGAGTGTTAGAATGTGGCGCGCGGGCATCGGCAATAGGGGTCTCGAAGACAACGCGCTTTCCCTGACGACGGGGGTCACGGAGATTGCGTGCGGGGGCGGGTGACGGGGGTCGTGGAGATAGCGTCCGAACAACGGGTGATGAACGTCGTAGAGACGATGCCTGGGCGACGGGGGTCACGGTGATAGCGCACGGACGGGGGAGACGGGGGCTGGGAGACAGCACCCGGGCGACTGACGAGGGGGGTCACGGAGATAACATCCGGGCGACTGGAGATGGGGGTCGCGAAGATGACGTCCAAGAGAGTGAATGAAGATATATAGAGAGTGATGAGAGCATGACTAAGTGTCAAAAAAGATGAGGGTGATGGTGCAACCGCGATGACGAGAGGTTGAGATAAGAAGGATCGGCGAGACGTGCTGCATGCATACTTGGCAAGGGCGGTCGCGAGGCTTGGGGGGATGTCAGCCGACCAAGTCGAGACTTTGGTAGTGTGGCTCGAGCTACCCCGCTCACACCTACCAAGTCATTGCGTATTGTTGGGGTAGAGGGTGAGGGAACCTGGCCTGCTTGGGGAGAAAAGGGTGAAGCCCCCAAGGGAGTGGGTGATGGTATAAAGGGTGGTGTCAGTAGACTTGTGCAAGAGCAATGTAGCTTAAAAATTTTCTAAGTCTTAAAAATGTAGCTTCATTGATAACAAAGATAGGCAACATGCCTTGGTATATGGAGATGGCGTACATGGAAACTTGTAAAATGAAGGAAAAAAATTATAAGTGTGGAAAATGCACTAGGCAGGCTAGGGCTTAGTCGGGTGGGTCATACTTTCCGTACTTAGAGTTTGAGCTCACCAGATGCAATCTTATCGGCGAAGGCAAACTTGAGGCCCTTACACCACTGAGGCTGTGACCAACCTTCCGATGATAGGGGCAGTAGTTGGGATGGGCTAAGTCTTCCGAGGTAGGTTCAGTGTCGGCATTGGGCAGGGTTATGGCATTGTCATTGATCTATGTCTCGAGGAGAGCTCTGATAGTTTTCAAGTCACATGAGTATTCTGGGGCAGGCGTCGACTGCCCTCTCTTGTCAGGGGGCCCATCTCTTCCTTGGGACTGACGCCTGCGGTTGTTTTCGTCGTTATTGACTACTTCTGCGGTCGTGGCCAAGGCAATATGAGTTTGGGGCTTTGAGGTCTTTGACGGACCGACCGAGTAATATGTGCATCGTACAACTTCCTTGAGGTGTCCCCAAGACCGAAGCTGGAGGTTTTCAAGGTAGATCCTGTAGGTGTCTTTCATGTTCTTGATGCAAATGGGTACAAGGGTCTCATCCTTACTGAAGTCAGTGCATTCCAAGCACTTGTGATGAAATCGCGTAACATAGATGTTGAGGTCTTTCTCGGGGTTCTGAAGGATTCCGGTAATATCAACGATGGTTACATGTTCCGTCTCATAGTGAAACTTGTCAAGGAAGAGTTGGACCATGTCGGACCAGGAGTGGATAGTACTGTCAGGAATCTGATGATACCAAGAGTAGGCAACACTAGTTAGGGACTTGTGAAATTCTCGAAGCTTCAAAGTGTCGTCTTCCCCGTAGTGCTCTAAGGAGCTAGCAAAACGGGTGAGGTGCTCGCGGGTGTTGCCCTCTTTGCCGTTGAACAAGGTGAAAGATGGTTGCTTGTACTTGATAGGGTAGGGCTTGGTATCGAGGCTGCCAGAGTAGGGAGCATGGTCTGATAGCCTAAGAGGGGGAGTGTGGTAAGGATGACTGCTTGGGACGGTAGAGGATTGCATCGAGGTCATGCTTGGTGACATACGAAGCATGCAAGGGTTTATGCCCTATTGGGATGATCCGGGAACCAGAGCCCCCAGACTGAGCGAATTAGGCATTGAGCAACGACAATGTAGGGAGGGGTTGGTAGTGGGGAATAACTTGTTAGGGTATGGTTTGCATATGGGTAGTGTCAGCTGCTGGAGGCCGGTCATCAGGAAGGGTCGACTGGAGTAAGTCGGGGGAATGACTTGTGTTTAGGTTTCGGTTGGTTATGTTCGGGTTAGGCTCCATCTCCATTAAGTCGTGAGGCTCCGAAGTACTTTGAGCAAAGGTAAGGTGTGGTGCCGCATGCTAAGGTGCCGCGAGTCCTACTGTCGAGGGCCCAGAGGACCAAGGTAGCGGTGGTCGCGATAGTGTGACCTGGGGAGTGTCCAAAACTAGTTCAGGCCCTGAAGGCTAGATATGAGCAGGAAGGGCCAACCCTAGAACTTGGGATGACATGGGGTGAACAGCCGTCACAGGGCGTGAAGCTCTGAGGCTTTGAGAAGTCAACATTTGTGAAGTCAAGACTTGGCTTGATTTTTGCATTTTTAATATCGCGACCATGAGAGATGATTGAGAGTCTTGGAGTTCGGTGATAGTAGGAGTAAGATGTTGGATTGTTGCTGACAAACACGGCTACATTGGGTGCATTCATCCCGAGGGGAGCCAGAAGTTGGTTGTGGCTGGTCTCCTCTTGGTCCTAGAGGTGATGCTCCTCTTGGATGGCTAGGTTGAGGCTTTAGCTGGTAGTCCTGCGTTGCTGAGGCATGGTTGCTTGGGTGTGTCAGGTAAGGAACGAACTGTATTGCAATGCTTACCTCCCCAGCGGAGTCGCCCAAATGATGCCAAGGAAAGTGGGTTAGCAGTCGACGTGGAGGTGCCGTAAGAAATTCAGTCTGAGTCAGATGCCAAGTGTGTTGATGTGGGACACAGCAAGGGCGGAACAAGGGCAGAGACCAAGGGCTTCCTTGACAGAGCCTGAGGGTAGCAGTGCTGCGAGGGCGATGGTGCAGAATGAATACATGATGACAGTCACAGTCTGATGCTTAGGTCCAGAGTCAGGGTCCTGTATGTTTCTCTCTCTAAAATTCTAGAGTGAGAAAGTGAAATATGTTCTAAAAATGTTTCATCCAAAATGAATTCTCAGGACCCCTATTTATAGAGGTTGAGATAATGATGTCATCAAGCAACATGTAGGGCTCCTTGAGAGTGACACATCACTGAGGGATCCACAGGTGCCAGTGCTCCACGGACTGTCGGATCGCATATTTACCCGGCCTGTCCCGTACAGCGTCGTTCTGTCTGTCTGAAAAGACTGGCTCCCACAGCGTTGGTGTGGCCAGAGAACTCCTTTGATCTAGCCACCATTCCAAGCCCTTGCAGAGTCCCACAGGCCTAGCACTGGTGGGGAAGACCCAACGCCCAACTGCCAGGCAAACTAGGAGTGATACCCTCCGAAGACTTGCTCCCGTCCTGGAGTGACCAGGGGGTCATAGTCCCTAGGGGTGCTGATGCAAGCCCCCAGTGCCGGAGCATATAGGCCAGTCACACAGGCACCCTGACAGAGATAGTGTCCCGAAGGAGTCGCCTATTCCGCAGGCCGAGGTAGCATCCCGGAGGAGCCGTTTACCTGGCGGAAGGGGAGTCTTCGTGCCGGAGCACTTACAGCTCCCTGGCAAAGATAGTGTCCCGGAGGAGTCGACTATCCCCGCGGGTGAGTCCTTGTGCCGGAGCACTCAGAGCACGTCAAGGAGCATCCCGGAGGAGTCGTCTACCTGACGGGCCGAGGTAGTATCCCAGAGGAGCCGTTTACCTGGGAAAAGGGGAGTTGAAAAGCTCCCTGGCAGAGATTGTGTCCCTAAGGAGTTGCCTATCCCCGCGGGTGAGTCCTTGTACCGGAGCACTCAGAGCGCGTCGAGGTAGCATCCTAGAGGAGCCGTCTACCCGGCGGAAACGGAGTTGAAAAGCTCCCTGGAAGAGATAGTGTCCCGAAGGAGTCGCCTATCCCCGCAGGATGTTGCACACTCTGGAGAGTGGGTTGAAGCATGTTCCATGTCCATGGCGGGGGCGCATGGTGTGGTGAATGAGAGTGGTGCCCGGTGGCATGTAACATGATTGTGGCGCACGGGCACAGTGCCAACAGCATGAGACAAATGAGTGTGCCGCATGGGTACGGTGGAGTATTAGAGTGCGGCTCGCAAGCGCGGACGACAAGGGTCGTGGAGATAGTGCCCGAGCGACGGGGGTTGCAGTGATAACAGGCGAGAGCAGGTGACGGGGGTCGCAGAGACAGTGCCCGCACGACGGGCGACGGGGGTTGCGGAGATGACGTACGGGCGACGGGCGACGGGCAACGGGGTTCATGGAGATGACGTCCGGGCGATGGGCGACGACATCTAGGCGACGGGTAATGGGGGTCGCGAAGACGGTGCCCGGGTGACGGGCGACGGACGTTGCGGAGACGGCGTCCGGGCGACGAGGGTCGCGGATGATGCATGGTCCCTTGAAGAGTAATGAAGGTGCTAAGGATGGAGGCCAAAGGCCAACCCTTGGGGGAAGGCCAAGGCCCAGGCCAACCCCAAGGGGGAGGCCAAGGCCAACCTCCTTGGGCAAGTGCCATGGCGCGCCGACAGGCCACGTGCGACATGCGATGGTCACAGCGTCATGAGGCTTCGCGTAAAGATGGATTTCTTAGTGACGAAGTAACGTAACAAAAGTGAGAAGTGCACGTCACTTGAGCGTGCATGCTTTGATCGGTTGTGAGCATTGAATATTGACTGTTGCTTGTGCCGACGTGTCATGAAAATTGGGACCCCTAATGGGCATTTTGGTGCTACCAGAGTTAGGGCTGTAAATGAACAGAGTTGTTCACGAACAGCTCGCTGTTCGTTCCCTTTGAAACTCGTTCAAGGTCGTTCATCTAATAAGTGAACCAAGCACGAACACAATTTTAGAGTTCGTTTATTAAACGAGCCGAGTTTGAACATGATAGTGTTTGTTTATTAATGTTCGTGAATGAGAGGAAACGAGCCGAGCCTTATAAATGAACATTGGTTCATTTGCCCATTAAATATATAATATATAACCTAAAATATCTAAATCTTCTTATCCTCTCTCTCTCTCTCTAATTTATTTTCCTTCTCTCAGACCCTCTTTCATCAGACTGGCACACCACCGGCCACACCGCCGCCCACACCACCAGCCATACCACCGGCTACACCGCTCCCACACCACCAGCCACATCGCTGCCCACACCACTGGCCACACCGCCACCAGACCACCTTATCTCTCGTTACAAAGCCAAGTCCTTTCTTTTCGGTAATATAACCAGCCGTAAATGCACCTTCTCAAGACAGGCCATAAGCCCACAAACCAAATCACGTATGATGATATTGGGGGTATGCGAAAGTAGATGGCTCAGATTTGCAAGCTGTTGCGCTTCATCGATGGCCGTCGTGCGCTGTATAGCTTCATCAATGGTGCGATTTTGCTAATTTTTGGAGTTTTTTTTCCATCTTATGTGGTATGTCTATCCTTTGCAATGAAGTAATTGCTTGAGGGATTGAGGGATCTAAGAAAATTAGGGATTGAGGGATTGACAGATCTGAGAAAATTAGGGATTTCATCTAATTTCTTGCAAGAACCCGAGTCGAGCTTTGAAGCTTGAGTTCGGCTTGTTTAATTAAACGAGTTGAGCGAGCCGAGCCCGAGTTTGAAGGACACGAACTCTAGCCGAGTTTGAACAATTTTTTCTGGCCTCTTAACGAACTCGAGCCGAGTTCGAACATACCAAGTCTTACACGAACCGAGCTCGAACACGCCCATGTTCGGCTCGAACTCGGTTCGTATACAGCCCTAACAAGAGTAGGTTAGGAACATCAGTTTTTATTTTTTGTGTTTGATTATCCAATTTTTATTTTGAGTTTTTTCTTTGGTGATGGTTGCGGTGGTGGGCGCGTGGCGGTGGCCGGCGGGGTGGCTGATGACGGTGGCAGGCTGGCAACGACGGGGGGCCGACGCCAGCGGGCGACAAGCGGTGGCTGTGGCGGTGGGGAGGTGGTGGTGTCAAAACAAAAATAAAAACTGGAAACCCAAAACTTCAAAACGGGAATTTTCGAAAACAGTCTTGTTTTAAATTTTTATTTTCAAAATTGAAAGGAGAAAAGTGAAAGCTGTGTGCGAAACGCATTTTTTCTCCGATTTATAAATTGAAGAAAAAACTGAAAACTAAATAATTTTCAAACAGACAATTAGAAGTTCTAGATTATCTTCCCAGTAGCGTTAATTGGTAAAAACCCGTGCTATTCTCTTTCTTGTCGCCCTCCACCCTTCTACGCCAATGCCATCCCGAACTGCACCTCCTACACTCATCGCCCAGCATCTTCACTACTTTCTTGCCAACTAGTCTCAATTACCCTCCGAGGCTCCTATTCTTTCCGGTCCTCAGCAACCACGTTGTTCACCACCCCACCCAACCCGGCACACGAGCCCAACACCATTGCAGTAATAGCAACCAAAATAAAGTATTAAAGCAACCATCACCCACTTCTACTGCTTCACACATTCTTTCTCCTAACTCTTTGGTGGCAAATACTACAAAAATTGAACCAGACCCATAGATACCAATATGTATCACCGCCATGGTGCCATCACTCCACCACAATACCTGGAAAGTCGATGGGGAGCCAGATCATTTGCTTATCAAATTTGTTTATCTGGACTATATAAACCAAAAACGAACATTAGTAGAAAATATGCAAAGGATGCACATTACTGCCTAAGGTTGTTAACTTGGTGGTGGGTAGCATGCCTCAGCAGACAAGGGTGCGGAGGAAGCCAAGCAGTGGAGTGTGTGTGACTGGAGGGGAGAAGGGGAGGTAAGAGAAAAGGTGTGAAGATTAATTATTAGGATAGGTCCTTTGAACAATTATTATCATGAGTGATTTCCGGTTTCACCCTCATAAGCAGGCGAAACAACACTAACTGACGCTTTACATCAAGGGTTTGTTTGGCTGAAGAAACATATATTAGTATCTGATATTGTTCTTTTGGAATTGTCATGTGTACGGCACATGATTACTCTATTAAACTTTTTAACGGGAGAGTGAACGGAATTCGAAAAGGCTGTCTAGTTTTTTTTCTGAAAGACCAAGTAGGTACTGAAAAAGCATAAAGGACTTAGTGGGTCACGGGAACGAACTTAAAGCAAATAGGGTTTTAATTAGTTGATATTCGTATTTGGCCCTGTAACTTGAAAAGGCAAATTATAAGTGGAAAATAGTGCATTAAACTCTGAATTTGGGGAATGTCATGTTAGTCATGTAGCAAGAACTTTGCCACGGATTGGTCAAAAGTGCTGGTGTTACATCTAACAGGAAGGTAGGGGATTTGAAATATTTTACATCCAATGAGAATTTGGGGTTTGATTCTCATTGTTGACAGATGCTAAGGTTGTCTTTATTGATCATATGATTTGAAGATTAAAGTTGTTCAGTCGTGGAATTCAGAAAAAAATATTGTTAATTTTTGCTCTTGAATTCATTTTGATGCGGAACTTTTTTGCCCGGCAATATTTAGCTTGTATGTATAGTAGCATAGAAGTACAAGCCAATAGGAATTGACATATGTTGTTCGTCATGATCCTCTCAGATGTGCGAAGATTGGATTTATAGCTAGAAGCATCTGGCTGGCCAGTGCCCACAGGATTGCTCGGGCAACTTTGAAAGGTCCAACTATCTTTCAAGAATATTTGCAGCCAAATTAAGCTTGTTCTTGTTAGTGGTAGCATGTGTATGATGCATCACGGCCATCACTGGAGTGAGCAGAAAAAGGCCGGGGCATTTTCCGACTTGCTGGAATGAGGTGAGATCAGTGTCACACAGGAGCAGCTCTTGTATCTCAAGTGATGAATTGATCGTGTTGTTCTTTTCAAGAGAGTACGTCGAATTCCTTCGAGCTGTAGATGTTATTAGTTATGGCCCTGAGAATATTTGGTTGGCCTGAAGATTTGAGGTAGATCTCTTTTCTTTTGCCGTTCTAGTTTTTGTTTATTTTGTTTCGCTTGTTGTGGTCGGACTCTATTTTGGATTTCCGACCACATTCTCCACAGGCTGGTCCTGAATTCTTCCTCTTTTTATTCATGATTTCATGAAAAGGCTATATTCAGGTCCATCTTGTATGATCATGTATGTGCCTGACTAGGGATGGCAATGGGGCGGGTCGGATGTGGATCTTATAAAATCCGCACCCGCCCCGGTAGCCCTAAAACACCACATCGCCCCGCCCCGCCACCGGGTTATTTATATGCGATACCATAACCGACCCTAATAAAGATTGAAAAACCCATCCCTGCCCCGATTCACCCCGCCCTTCCCCTCGAGCACTCAAAACTCCGTTTGGTAAGTAATCAATCACAGTTCATCACTTCACAAATCATTGAATAATTACTGAGTCATCGCAGTTCACTACAATTCTTACTGATCACTTCACAAAACATTGATTCATCACTTCACAAAACCGAAAAAGAAAAACTAACTAAAAGGCAACAATTTAACCACAAAACAAAAGCGACAGATCACGGAGGATCAGAATGAAACGAGATTAGATAAGCTAATTCCTCGACGGTGGACGGTGGACGGTGGACAGTGATTGCCGAGGTGGAGGTGGATGCCATCTGTGCAGGGGAGCGGTGGTTTGTTGTTGTCGAGGTGGAGGTGGCCATGGTTTGTGCGGAGGAGAACTGGACGAAAGCCAAAGGTTAGTCTCGTAGGTGGACGTATCGAACCAAAAAAAGATCTCAGATTGACATCTTGATACACCGATTTACACTGGACAGGGTCACCGAGATGTGGAAGTCGACGGTGCGGGGGAACAGTGGATTGTGGAAGTCGACGGTGCGGGGGAATGGTGGATCGTCGCCGAGGTAGAGATGGACGCCAAAGGTACGAGGGAGAGCTGGACAGTGGTCGTCGAGGTGGAAGTAGACGTTGACAGTTTGCGAGGAGAGGGAGGAAAAGCGAGCCAAGGAGGTAGCGGCGGTAGCTATATCGGTTGAGTGAAGAGAAGAAAGAAAGAATTAGGGTTGGGAAGAAAGAAAGAATTAGGGTTGGGTTATATATATAAGTGGATGGACGACATAGATTAACTGGTGTATAACGGGGCGGGGCAGATACCGGGACGGCTTGGGCAGAATACCATACCCGAATTAGGGTTGGGTTATATATACAAGTGGATGGACGACATAGATTAACTGGTGTATAACGGGGCGGGGCAGATACCGGGACGGCTTGGGCAGAATACCATACCCGACCCTAATCCGGTCAAAGTCAAAATAATCCGCTCCTAACGGGGCAGGGCATAAATCCGCCGGGTGCGGATCTAATTGCCATCCCTATGCCTGACCCTGACATTTGTTCCTTGATATAAATATTTTCTGTATCAGATTTCACTTGGCCGTGGTTAAATCACAAAGGTCGAGATATATTTCTAACCTATTATGGATTTAAGCATTTATTAGGCTTATTACAACTAGTTGTTACTGACAAACCCACATAATGTGATTGCTTGTCCTTTTGTTGAACAAAAGTCTTTGATGCATTAATTAGAAGAAAGGCATTGTTCAAGGTGAGGAATTATTGGTGCAGTCGCAAGTCTGGTGTAGTTAGTAGTTTAGACTTTAGATTATATTTGGCTTCAAATGATTAAGGCGGTGCAAATTTTGGTGATCTTATTTACTCCCGGTGCAGAATAGAGACCTAATAAAAACAATGATAGTTTGCTCAAAATTGTGAATTGATCTTTATCTACAAGTTCTAGTTACATAAAGATTTTTGGAATATGATATGAATACCTTTTGTCCATCACATATTCATTAATCCATAAATATGGGCTTGGTTTTTTGTGTTAGTGATTTTCTTCTTATAATTTAAAAGATCTCTGTGATTGCTTACATTCGTTTTAAGAATTTTAGAGGATTGATTGTACCAAAAACCTAGGGTTTACTCGATGTTAATCGCAACCGCCTTAAAGTTATAGATGTTTGCTAGTGATATGATATGACTAGTGCTTGTCTAGTTGCTAATGGGCAAGTAAGGTAAAATCATCTTCATAGAAGGAAAATAAATACCCACCAAAACAAAATTGAACTTAAAATGTGCTGGCGGGCAACGTTTCTATGTATTCAGTATTAACCAAAAAAAAGAAGAAGAAGAAGAAGAAGAAAGGCATTCATCTGAGAGCCCTTCGAAAGAACTGCAGCAGAAGACAGAGCCATCATTCCCGTCGTGTACCCAAGAATGCTTCCGGCATTTAGGGATCACGGACGTCCCTTGGAATATTGTTCAACAAGTGCAACGCATTCAGGTTGGGCAATAAGTTAAACCAAACTGGGTTGTGAGGTCGTAAAAAGGTTGTCATCTTCACACCTGAGAACAAGCTGGGATTCTTTGATCCACAAATCACGGTGAATGTTTGGCCCCCTTTTACGAAATGTCTCAACTCAAACACTAATACCTTCATCTGCATGTCTGTCCTCTTTGGAGCAAATGGCTGTGCGTGTCATGTGGATTGGATTCCCTTGTTTTCATAGGCTTAGGGTAACTTCCTTTTTCTCATCTTTGAAGATGTTTCATGTCCTTCCGTTTTGTCCTTTGGTTATACTGCGTTACCTTTTGTTTAGGATTATGTCACTGAATTCTTGAGATTAACTATAGTCGACCGACTAACTGATAAGGTCTTACATGTCAGACCAGAATCTCAAAGTCGTAACACAATCTTTCTATTATAACACCGTTTGTACTTGATACACTTTGAGTTCAGCTCATTATAGTGTATTTTAAAAATGACAATACGAGACACATTTTAACTTTTAACTCTTCCAATTAAAATCTCGTCTATGTACTTTTCCAAGAACATAGACACATGAACACACACAAATCGACACACTACACACACATTCGATCTTCTGTGTATGTGCTCGCGCGTGCACATGAGTGCTTGCGCATGAATTCAATCAATCTGTGTGTGTGCGCGCGCGCGTGTGTGTGTGTGTGTGAATTCAATCAATTCATGTATCTGTGTGTGGATCCATGGTTGTACTTGGTGGTCGGTGGCGGTGCCATGATTGTGCTTGGTGGTGGTGGTGTCGTGGTTCTAAGGTGGCATTCAGTTAGTTCCGTGGTTGTGCATGGTGGTGCCATGGTGGTGGTGTTGGACTTAAAGGAAAGAAGCCCAAGAAGGAAGTGAGGATGTTATGTCAAAAAGGAGTGAAAAGAAGAAGAAGAAGATGGAGGTGCCATGTGAAAGGAAATTCAACATAAAAGCAAATGATTATATTAATCTTTTTACAACATCAGTTACATCAGTTTAGATACGTTTGGTCAAAGGATTTAGTTGATATTCTTTATTGTCGATAGACACGTGTGTAATTATACCCACACCCTCAGAGGGTTCAGTGATACTTTCTCCCTTTTTTTTTTTTCCCTATCGGCATTAGAGTTAGTAAAACAAAAGGTTTAGGCAATAATGGATCCTTTTTTGATAAGGGCAGCAATGGAGGTTTAGGCAAAAGGTTTTTTTATTTTCTTTTTGATAGTAACTAATGATTGAAGAGGATAAAATCACAAATGGTATGAAATCTCTGATCAAATAAGTAGCTTTTCTTTTTACTACTTACTATGCTAACCTCTACGATATGATCAAGTCATTCCCTAAAAAAGAAAGAAAAATATGCTTGCTAATTCCTCTCTCTTTTACCACCATTAAGATAAGATATACAGAGAACCGATTCCGTAGTCATCATTAAGTCAACAACTTCGTTAGCCTTTCGACTTTGGGCAGGTGTCTCATCTTTCATGTGACTTTGCGATGACATGTGCTGGCGCATTTATGTGTTGGTTTTGCGTACGAGTACCCTTTTGTTGAAAGTCGTTTGAGTTTTTCTAAACAATATATGGCGTGGGTTACTTCCTTGTACTTCAAAATTAGTTCGAGGCATTTAGGCTTCGTTTGACAAAATTTTTTTTTTGGTTTTCAGTTTTTAAAGAGCAGTTTAATTTTTTTTTTTTATAAAAACAAGTGGGTGTTTGATAACCCCTTTTTTTTTGAGGTTTTTTTTTTTGGTGTTTGGTAACCCTTTTTATTTTGACTTTTTTTTTTTGGTGGTTTGCGGTGGCGGCGGTGGGGCGTAGCGGTGGTGGTGGTGGTGGCCGACGGCCGGAGGTGGCTGCCGACAGTCACCGGCGGTGGTGGCCGGCGGCCGGAGGTAGCTGCCGGCAGTCTCCGGCGGTGGCTGCCGGTAGTCACCGGCGGCCGGAGGTAGCTGCTGGCCGTCTCCGGCGGTGGTCGCCGGCGGCCGGAGGTGGCTGCCGGCAGTCTCCGGCGTGGTCGCCGGCGGCCGGAGGTGGCTGCCGGCAGTCTCCGGCGGCCGGAGATGGCTGCCGACAGTCTCCGGCGGTGGCTGCCGGCGGCCGGAGGTGGCTGCCGGTGGTCGCCGGCGGCCGGAGGTGGTTGTCGGCAGTCTCCGGCGGTGGTCGCCTGAGGTGGCTGCCGGCGGTGGGAGGGTGGTGGTGGTGGTCGAAAAAAAAAAACCAAAAGTGAAAAAAAAAACCAGTTTTTGGAGTTTTTTTTTTACTCTGCAGTTTAAAAACTGGTTTTTTAAATTGAAAAAAAAATGGTTACCAAACGCTCTTTTTTTTTCAGTTTTTAAAACTGAAAAAAAAAGAGGGAAAAAAATTTTGTCAAACGGGGCCTTACTCTACCTCTTCTCACTCTAAAAAATTCAAGGTAACCTTACGGTCTTGAACATATCGATTACACCTTTTGGCCCCATCTTAGGCCCTAGCCCACCCTCCATGGACAAGGTAATGTAATTCAGGACGCTGAATCCTCACAGATACTTGCATTACTCAAGCTAAACTTACAACCAAAAAATCTATAAAAACTCCTTTTGTAGCAGAAGTTACAGCTTCCACAGCAACACATGCTGTAGCAAAAGTTACACCTCTTATAACACGATGAATATGTTTTTGCTGCCGTACATCAGCATCTTCAACAATTTAAACAAATCCCTCGAACTGCGTAAAGATACAAAGGGCAAAGACACATTTAAAATGCACGAGACCCAAATTCTCTTATATGGAGTAATATTTATAGTTCTCTCTCCTCCTTAACCGGCGCCCGCCCACAGGCACAATCATTCTTATGGGTTGTGGCTTTGTTTAATAAATTCATCAAATCTGGCTCCATGATTTCTAATGTGATGAGCATCTTTGACTCCATCTTTACAGTCTACAAATCATCGAACTTTATGTTTTTGTAAGAACTAAACACAATACATGGGAATCCCATGAAGTGGAGTTTGGGTGCTAGGCAAGCCTTTTGGGGCATCTAGTTTAGGATCCTAGACCACAATCTACTGTTTGATTTCAGTAGTTTTTAACTTACAAGTCAAACAATCATGTAAAGCATAGAGGTTTAATTAAGTCATTTCACAGTTTAGGTGTAGTATCGACAAAATATCTTTTTATGAGTATTTTATCATAACCTACAAATTCCTGTTATTATTAAAATAAACTTTTAACAGTTGCCTCTAAATGAGAAACTCTTAGTAGCCAACATTACACCAAACTTATATTTATAAGATAGTGTTAACCACTTAATGCGACGAACCGTGAGTAAAATACTTGAAGTTATTATTCGCAATATACTCTGAGGTGAACATATGCAGCTTGGTTGGGTTCATGTCGCGCTGGCTCACCCTGCTAGACAACTCAATTATCTAAAGACAAAGCATATTATTTCGGACGGAAAAGATAAACTTTGAGGATTGACGAAATTTACTTTGGAGATATTTTTCATGTTAATGAAATCATACCATTTACCTCAGCTAGGTCTCCATACGTTGCTAGCTAGTCAGTCAATAAGATAGATGATTTTTTATTTTTTTTTAAAAAAATTGGCAAGGAGAAATTGATTATATCCTTGAAAATTGATTCAACATATAATGAATTTTTTGTCGACTTAATTTGTCTGGTTATTATCTAGTTTCGTCTCAAATCTTGATTACACCTATCACATGTTGGATTTCCTTTGACACATGTTGTTTCCAAGTCCAACCGTTTTATCGTGTCCTTGTTCACTATTCTATTTTCTTAGTCAATACGGAGTAAAATTTTTAGTTCTGTCAAAAAAATAAAAGGAAAAAACAACTAATAATAAGCTTGAAATTTTAGGGACAGTTAGCGGCGGTAATCTTAATGGTTTTTGTGTAGATAATCTTTTAGTAAAATTTATGACACTTTTAGGGACGAATGGGCATTTAGAAACAATTTCCGGAAAAACTTCCATGAATTTAGGGAGCTCTGTCTTCGGTTGGGGTTGGGGTGGGGGCGGGGGATCATGGTCGTCACGGTTGGGAAAAGCAAAAAAGAACAGGGAGGGGGAGAGCACGGTCAAAGTGTATCCTGTTCAGTGTCTCCACCCAATGAGCTGCCGAAACATGGCGGAATGTCACGTCACTCGTATACACCAGAGCAGTCAATCACTCCCATGCCCCACTCCGACTCTGACCATACGACACACACTATAAACACACACACGAGGCCTGGCGTACAGCGGAAGAATGAACAAATTTCATCCGCTGACCGAGTCGAAGATTTTCTTCCCATCTCTGCTTAGCGATTATTAATACTCTCTGCTCGGTCCAGATAATTCAATCACGTTTACTTTGATATGCATATTAATTTAGATTATATATTTTGTATTTTTATTTTACCGTTTAAAAAGAGAGGGGATAGAGTAGGTCAGGAGAGATAAAACTAATTAATAGAGTGTTAAATATTGAGAGAGAGAGAGAGAAAAATAAAATAAAAAATATAATAAAAGTGGGTTTGAATAGAGAAAATGAGTTGACAGAGAGTTAAATTTGGAAAGAGAAATTGAATAAAAAAAGTATAAAATGGTAAAAATGAAAAAATACTTACAATTTTTTTTTAATTTGAAAAGTGAGTAATTTTTATACGACGGTCCAAAAAAGAAATATGGTCAATTTATGAGCGACGGAGGGAGCAATTGCCTAAATGTTTTCCGTGGTTTTTATTCAATAACGTTAAGAAAATACTGTTAAGATTTTTCGATAAAAGTGTTAGTAGAGAAGTTATTGAAAATATTTAGCGAGTATTAATTATCACTATAAATGAGCTAGAGGAAGATTGAATAAACTTTGGCTCCTACCAGGGTTGTTAGAATCTTCCTTCAACCCCGTGTATAGTGACAATTAACGGTCGCTAAATATTTCTAATGACTTTTCTTCTAATACTATCAGCGACAATTATTAGTAATAATTTTTTAGCGTCACTGAATAAAAGTCACTAAGAACATTTAGAGACGATTGATTATCATTATACATAGAATAAGTGAAAGATTTTTTCGATCGGGCAGCAGCTAAATTTTTTTCCGGAAGATTTCGGCCAAAATTTGTGAAGGAAGAAATTATAGGCAGGGGTCCAACTGCAGCAACTGTTTTAGAGCACGCGGAATTTCTCCATCTTTCCCTCCTTCCCCTGTCCCCATCCCTCCACTTATCTCTCCATCTTTCCCCCTCCAAAACTAGAGCAAACACAGACACAAAGCCAGGTCTGGTCCCTTTCACCTTTCTCTCATTCTTCTTAAATTATTGGAACAACGCTCTAGAGTTCCTGCTTCTCTTTCCGCAATTCGTGACCTTGCCCTATCTAGCTAGCATTGTTGATTTCCATCGAGTTCCTCTTCTCTGGATCTCTACCTTTTGTGAACTTCATATCGTTGTAAAGTTCCTTAAAACAGCGAACTGTGGCCCTCTGGCCATGGAAGGCTGAAGCTGCGGATATTTATATGCGTTTCCACGAATGTTTTGAGTGAGGATGGAAGAATTTTACCGATTTCATTCTCAGATTTCGTGCTCGGATGACATTAGCGGTGTTGGAAGTACTACCGCAGCGATAAACGGTAATGGACTTGAGTACAGCAATCCAGTAATCCATGATACTGATCAGTTCCGGTTCCGGTCGGTGGCCGATCACGCGGAGGTCAGCGGATCGGAGATGAGCGATCTGATCAAGGCGCAGATCGCCAGCCATCCTCTCTATCCTAAATTAGTGTCCGCCTACGTCCAGTGTCGGAAGGTGGCATCTCTTTCATACTAGTAGTACTATATGGGTGCGTTTGTATGCGTAAGTCGTCGTTTTCAATCTTTGCAGGTCGGAGCACCGCCAGAGATGGCGACGCTGCTCGAAGAGATCGGCAAACAAAGCCATCCGATCAGAGCTCGCAGCCAGCTCGGAGCCGATCCTGAACTCGACGATTTCATGGTATGCTTACGCACGTACCCGTGTTTCATTTTGACCTAATTGATTGGCGAGATGACAATATTGTGGTTTAAATTGTTTTCAAAGGAATCCTATTGCGAGGTTCTGCACAGATACAAAGAGGAGCTGTCGAAGCCGTTCGACGAAGCGACGACGTTTCTGAGCGACATCGAAGCGCAGCTCAGTAGCCTCTGCAGGGATACCTTGACGATGGCGAAGGCCACGTCGCTGTCATCTGGAACCTATCACTCCGGTAAAAGCTTTCTCTTTCTCACTGTGGCTTATCTTTCCTCCCCCTTATTGACCGAGTCTTTCTGCACGACAAACTACACACGGTGCCCAGTGAACTACACACATGACCTCTCTGAAAAATCAAACTTCCCACATTCCGCACGTTGGACGAAGGCAGTAAAAAGTAGTTGAATGAATGATTAAGTCAAACAGTGGAAGCCTCTAATGTGAGCAGTAAACTTAGATTTTTCTGGTTCGAGTGAATTGTATAGGTCCGGATGGCAACGTAGAACACGGATGCGTCCATTAATGGCCGCTGGCTTTCTCTGTTGATGTTTACCCAGTTCATGTACGTTTTCTCTTTTGTTTGGTTAATAATTTAATGAACTTCGCAGAAAAGATTGTGGCACCAACCGTAGAACCCTGGTCAGAAATCCTATCCCTTCCACACGTTGGCTCTCTGGGTATGTTCCGCTTTACTTGCGGATGGGCGTTGCGGGCCACTGATCAATACACTTTTCAGTCCTTGGAACTTGAAACTTCATGAAGGCCAAGGGACAGTCGTTGTCCCAGGTTCTGATAAGCCAGGGACTTGACTGGGGGAATGTAGAGAAAATACGACAATCACAAATGGAAAAAAAAAAAGAAAAAAGATGGAAACATTAATTAAGTACACTATGTTTCAGTGATTTTTAATTGCCACTAAAACTATTATAGCATCCTTCCTCCAATCTTTGTTCCGACAAGCGGTCCTAATCCCTACGGCCTAGGTACAAATGTTTTGTACCACATTCTCTTTTAAACCTTGGTAAAGGTTAACCATCGATAAAATAGTAAGAGATGCATCTTGAATGATGTTAATGTGGTTTAGCATGCATTGTAGACTTTTAATGGTTAATTGTTTCATTTGACTTTTGCGAAACTAATTTTTACTCATTTTTATTAGTTTGGCTATTCAAATAGTTATCTAATTTATTAATATCTTTGGGTTCAAAAGGTTTTTAAATGTTTATATTAAAAATTCATAAAAAGTCAAATAGAGCAAAGAACATAAAAAATAACATTAGCCTTTTATCGATGTTTAACATTTTAATAATAACATAAATGCATTAAAATCTCATTGGATATCCTTATTATTCCATGAGACGACAATAATCTTTCATAACTTACGTACATTATGTGTTAACAGTAATCTCCAATATGTTATAATGAAATTTATACTAATAATAATATATATTAACTACTGAAGAGAAGAATATTATATATGCACACAAATGTATATATATATATATATATATATATATATATATATATATATATATATATATATATATATATATATATATATATGCATTAATTCATTTCTTAAAGAGTTCGTATCCCATATACTAATGAAGTGAAAGTACTAAAGTTTCAAGAATAAACCCTTTTGGTTTGCAACCAGTGAATGTCAAGTTCCCTTTACTTAAATAATAAAGTTAGAATAAATTAAAATAGTGCTTTAGATTTATGGAAGCTACTGGCAAACATTATGAGTTTTTGTTAACTCTTCCACTTCATTTTTGTCCTTAAATGTTATAATTGTATTAAACAAGTGTTACTAAAAATCATTTTGAAGTTTCGGAGAATTTATATATGGAGTGAATTTATCAATTCCCATGTTTTGTTATTTTAGTTCCAATTCTTATAAAATTCTAATTGTTCTTTTTTGTTTTGTACAGAAAGTTTGACTAATATTTCTTGTCCCTACTTAATCTCAATTACATTTTTCATATACGTATAAGTCATATAGCCACGAGTGAGTAGCATTTTGTCAAAATATTTCTGAAGTAACTATTCGCGTATCTAGAAATAAAAAGTCAGTAAGACTAGAATGTATATATATATATATATATATATATATATATATATATATGCAAATTATATAACCTCAATATAGATGTGATATTAGCATTAATGTACATGTTATTTTACTTGTACATCTGATAATATTGAAGACTAGAAATGCATCAACCTCATTTGATGTCACTTGCTGAATCAAATATGTTCATATTAGATCAAATTTATTGCACTAATGACGAAAATTTTTATATGCAATTTTTAACCCCCTTGAATGTGACATCCTGGATACGCCCCTAATATCTGATAGGGTACATTAAAAGTTTAATATTGCGTGGATGTATAATACATAAGGGTACATTAAAACCTCCTGATGCGAGGAAGTGCATAGGTAAATATAATAATTTCTCTTGTTTTGCCTTATAGATTTTCAACCCCTAGAATTACTGGCACTGAAATTTGATGATTAGTTGACCACGATGGTAGGTATATTCAATACATTTTCCAAGAATATATATATATATATATATATATATATATATATATATATATATATGTAGTATACGATGTTTGAAGTACTGGTGTAACTTGGTTTAGGTTTATAAGAAAAACAAGTACTTTATATAAATGGTTTGATGAAATAACAACATTATCATTAGTGTGTTAACCTAAAATAGGAGGCTGAAGGCGTAGCAATATATTCCTTTTTCTCGGATTGAAAAGTATTTACCTAATTTTAGGATATAATGTTAATTATGGGTTACCTACTTACCCAGCATTCTGAAATGCCAAACCAACGGCAGTATGGGCACCCGTGTCTTTCCTTGCAAGTGGTAGCAGTAGACTCATCCCTGTATCAGGCTGCCCTTTTTAGCAGTATCACGTGGAAGAATCTGTCAGCAATGTGTAAGTGACTGTAGCCGTTACATATGTCCATTTCATTAGCCCTGTCGGTAAAAGTTTGCTATGACATTTATATGGCATGCGAGTTTGGTTAGGGTTTTGCCATTTATAAGGTCTGCTGATAGAAAGCTAAAGGGGTATCAGCAATACTTGTTATAATGGAGAGGGGGTACGAAGATTAAGATTGTTCAATTACCGATTGTTCAGACCTTAATTAATATGGTCAGTTTACCATATTAAGCAACTTAAAGATTGTTGTCATCATTAATTTTTCACAACTCACAAAGACCATATTACGCTTCCTCCTACTCCCTTTCCGTATCTGGATGGAGATGCGTTCTTCTGTTGAGAGTGCTAGTTTGCATACTAATTTGGCATTTGTAGAACACTAAATATTTTAAGTTGCCAAAGAAGTTACAATTTTGTTCTCTCAACTAGTCAATATGGGTTACAGTCTGTAATAACTTGGCAGGGCGCTTTTCACTGAAGTTGCTTCTGCAAGTATCAGTTTTTCATGTTCAAATCTCAACACCAAGAAATTCTTTTTTCCTCAGACTTGATTGCCAGATTCGCATCTGTGGAGAGATAGGAATAGGAATTATAGTACCACCGCATTCCTGAAAAAGTAGCCTACTTGAAAGGGGGGCGGGCTTAACTCAGCAACGCCTCTAGTAAAAGGTGCAGCAAGAAGCCCGGGTTCTAATAAATCCTCTCTTAGTAGATTCACATGGTCGGTGTATGTACAGAGTCTAGAATTTCTTGTGCCATGCCAGTAAGCATTTGAGCATTAAAGACGTGATCCAGAAATGCATGTAACTGCTCAAGACATAGTATCTTCCATTTATTAGTGAATGGATTTTTCCTCAACGATGGACGATATATAACTTTTTGATTTTTACAGAATGTTAGTACATCTTTGTAGGCGATTTAACTTTCCCTCTTTTGCATTTTATGTTTGTCAAATGCATCGATTTTACTTGGATTTTTAGTACATAGAGTAAGATCTTGTGCATGCGTGAATATACTGATGCTAGGAATATCTTACCTAAATTTTAGCTTAACCAAACAAATTAAATTCGTACTAGTTTATCTTTGTGCCAAAGGGAATGTTCAGACTCCGTGTTACAAATTTTGAAACACTCGTGGATGTTCAACTCAAAGAAAGGAGATTGAATTTAATAGACCACACCCCACACAGTCACATACACCGCAAACGAATATTGGATTTTCAATTTCTTTACACCCTTCTTTCCTTCAGATGAAGCACCTGCAACTTCAGAGGAGGATCTAAGTTGTGTGGAGCTGGAAACAGTCGAAGGTCAAGAATCATCTAGTGCCTGTCCAGCTGATCAGGAGTTGAAAGAAATGCTATTACGGAAGTATAGTGGCTATCTTAGCAGCTTGAAAAAGGAATTCTTGAAGACCAGGAAGAAAGGCAAGCTACCAAAGGATGCAAGGCTTGCGTTGCTGGACTGGTGGAACACCCATTATAGATGGCCATATCCCACGGTAATTTCACGCACACAACTTTAATGTATTTTCTAAGGTGTCATAAACTAATAGCAGATTCCGAACAACTTGCATCTCCTTTCTGTAATCCTCTCATCTTGCTATTGTCTAATACCACGTCATATCTTAAAAACCTGTTTGAGATTGATTCTGAAAAACATATTTGACCTTAAATCTGAATCAATTTTCAAATTCAAATTTAATCTACTTTAATCAAAACCAGTTTGATGTTTGGTAGTTAGTTGTAAACTGGTTTAAAGTTACAAAAAGTGTTTGAATAAAAATGTCCAAATCAGTTTCCCTAGGGCAAAATGATCATAAATGACACTTAATAAATAAACTTCTAATATCCATTTAGTGAAGTAGTGTTAACATAAATTTCATTTGTAAATTGCCGTATTTCGAGTGAATAAGGCAATGAGAGCTGGGTGGTGATTCAGAACTCTGAGGAAATATTCTATGCATCGCTGTCACAAAATATCAATGACTGCGAGGATTCAGAGAGCTTGAAAGCAAAAGCGGTACTACTGGCAGTGAAATTTGGTATCAACTGTTGTTTTATATATATGTGTCTATTGAAGGGGATTCGAAGAATGTGATAACGACACTCAAAAGTGCGAAGGACGATTTATGGACAATAGGTGTACTTATTGATGATGCCAAGAAGATGCTTTTGGGGTTTCAGAGATATAAATTACACTGGATGTAACCGATTCCCTGTTCTTTTAGAATTTGGGCTCTAAAATTTGGTTAGAGGAAGTGCCTAGTTTTCTAATGCCGGCTATTCTCAGGGATGTAACCGATTATGAGTGATAATATTGCTTGTTCATCCAAAAAGGAAAAAAAAAAGATTTTAGGGAATAAAAGAGTTCTGAATGTCTAACACTCTAACTTGAGAGTATTATCACTTGAAGGCGACTAAAATTTTGGAATTCAATAATTTAAAATTATCAAAAGAAAGTAAAATAAATAACTTTCATGTATCCAAATGAACATTTCAGGAACATTATGATAAGGGATATGAAAGGAAGAATAAACACTAACATTCCTGATGATAAACTTGATCATTCCGGTCAAAATCAATCACAAACACTCTCTAACTATTCCAATAAATATTTTGTTACAAGTCCGAAGGATTTTGAATCCTATTTTCACTGTGCAAATCCTATTTTCGTGCTGAAATGGAAGCAAGTAGTTATAGGTATGTACAAAATAAATTTTGACAATTAGAGTGAAATGGAGAGAAACAGGGGCAGATTCAGAATATTGCATTGAAGGAGGCCAAAAGTTGCATGTACAAATTTTAGCCACTAGTATTATACTCCCTCCGTCCCTTAAAATTGATTATTTTTCCTTTTTGAATCGTCCTACAAAAATTGATCACTTCTAAATTAGGAAAGATTCTGTAGGTATTTTTACATATTTATTCTTTTTTACACTTTTTTATTCTATTTCTCTTACCACATTTAATTTTCTACCAACTCATTTTCTCTCTCCTGACCCACCATTTTACACTTTTTTATTCTATTTCTCTCTCCATATTTAACACTCTACCAACCAATTTTCTCTCTCAATTGCTTACTTTCTCCCCCTCTCTCTAAAGGGTAAAAAATAAAAAAGACATATAATATATAACCCAAATCCTTAATATACGTACAAAGTCAAATGGATCACTCTTTTAAGGACGGAAGCAGTAATATTGATCTAATATGAACAGTTTTGCTACAGGAAGTGACAATAAATAAATTTATAGCATTTCTAATCTTTAATTGCATAAGATGTGCAAAAAGAATTGTCTTTATGCCTTAGTACTAGCATTACATCTATACTGATGTTATACCATTTGCGTGCATTTATGCATTATATTCTTTACACAATAGTTTACAAATAATTTGACTAAATGCTACTCACATACAGCATTTGTGAGTATATTAGTCATACGTATATGAATAGTGTATATTTGAGATTGAGTAGCGAGAAAAAGTATTAGTCGAACTAAGTTTGTATATACAAAACAAAAAGAATAATCAATTTTTTTTTGTGAATTGGAACTAAAACAACAAAATATATGAAATTAAAAATCTACTCTAAACTTAAATTCTCTCAAACTCCAAATGATTTTTAGTGACACTTGTTAATATCAAATTTTAACTTTTTAAGACAAAAAGAAATGAAAGTGGTCAACCCTAAAAATATAGATTAAGAATTTATAATGATTGGAGTCTAATGCTTTAATGAAATATCTTGTTGGTAACATGAAAAATTTTTAGTGACATGTGTGGGGTGTTTTGGAGTGTGGAGTGGCGATGGCCTTACAGTAGTTCTGCTACTGGAGGGAAGAGAAGTATGCATCATGCATGTACAAACAGTACGATAAAAATAGAGATAAATGAGGTGAGGGCACAATTCTTTGTGTTTATTTGTGTGTGTGTGTGTGTAGAGAGAGAGGGAGGGAGGGTGGGAGAAAAAAAGATTTCAAATCAAATTTATAAGGTGATAGAAAAGAAAATGAACCCAAATCATAATTCAAAAGTTGAGTAGATTCAAAATAGTTTTAAAAATCAAATTAAAAAGTTTCATGTGGCGAGCTAAAAAATGTCTAAGCAAGCAATGACTAAAAATATTCTTTTCATCTTCGATTTTAGAGTTTACTATTTTTTACCCCACCTTGTTGTACACGGGAGCAACAATTGCTAAATCACTTGAGAAAGTCAATACGTATATGTCTAGTAGTAATAACATTATTAGTGGTTATTAGTAGTAGTGATAACAATAATAGAAATGGTATTTCCACCTCTTTATGAGTTTTTTCCTACTTAAAAATGAACTTTAGTAACATTGCTAGTCTTTTATCAAAAAAAGAAGAGATGAAATTAACATGGTAGAGAGAGTCTTTTCCAAACAATAATAATGTAATGAATAATTCTATTAATTATGCCGACCAAGAAGAAAATAAAAAGATACAGAATACTGGAAAAATTATACACATGCACACGCATGTGTGCGAGCACACACACACACATGCCTTGTCACATGATAGTGAAAGAATGAAACCTACACACACACACATATATGACTTATAATGAAATAAAATAAGAGAGATTAGGCTTGTTGTACTGCAAAAAAAATATTTGAGGGAGAGATATAAGATTCAAATTGAGAGAGAGAGAGAGAGAGAGAGAGAGAGAGAATCCAAAATCCTAAGAACCTGTAGAATTGCTAATTTATCAGTTAATACTTTAAGTGGGATACGTTGATATTAAAGAGAGAATTGAAAATTTATATGATCTGTTGAAGTCTAACTAGTAAACTGAATACACATTTCAAGCAAGAAAGAAGAACAAACTTTGGCTCTTACCCGGGTTGTAGTGTTAAAAGAAAAGTTATTAAAAATATTTAGAAACGATTGATTGTCGCTATATAGGGGGTAGTCCAACAGCAGAGAAGCTTCATTAAGTTTTATTACTTCCAGCGTTGTGTAAAACATATTAACTGACTCTGCAGGAAGAGGAGAAAATGAAGCTCTCTGAGGTTACTGGTTTAGACCAGAAGCAGATTAACAACTGGTTTATAAACCAAAGAAAGCGGCACTGGAGACCCTCGGAAGAGATGAGATTTGCTCTCATGGAAGGCGTTAGTGGCAGCATGGCGGAACCTATGTGCTTTGATCCCACTGTTGGAACCGGAAGTCTTGATGTTTAATACGACTTCTTGTCTTGTACAGAGTATGTATTCCATCATTTGCCATGTTTGGTAAGTTATCTGAGTCTACAATAATTTGATTCTAATATAAGCAGCCTCTGAGATATTGACACGCTTCAAGTCTTTGTTCCTGAGACCCCCCGCCCCCACCATGAAATGAATTTTTTGGGTTATGCATCAGCATCTGCCTTCTAAAAATTTGCTTTGAGTTTTGCTCCTCCTGGTTAGTTTCTTGTTTTATGTGGTCACTAAGCAATAAGAAACTAGCGATATCAGTTCGAAATATTTCACCATGTCATCGCTGTAAGACAGGCTTCAATTTGTTAGTCAGCTATGCAATGCGTCACCTTGGTTTGAAATGTTAATTTAAGTTAGTTAAACATGGAAATTGCTTTGAGAATGTTGTGAAATTTTGGAGGTCCAAATCGATATTGAAGACTTCGATGTCTCTGGCGACTGGCATTCTGGAGTTCTTTTGCTCGAGGTATATCAATGCAATTCTCTCTTGCAGATCATTAGTTTCTGAATCTTGGGTGGACAGCCTATGAGTGAGGTATTTAAGATGATGCCCACATGGCCAATCATATATAGATGCCTTGATTCCCTACCTGGAAAATGGGACTTACCTCTGGAGAGGGACCGTTCGTGACTAGTGAGTTTAGCACAAAGAAATTTATCTAAATGCGACGTTGGGGCTTAACTCTTGCTTTACAGAGATACTACAATTGGTATGATGCATTTCGCCGCATGAGCTGTCCTAAAGCGGAACCTTCGCTTTCAAGAAGATTAATCCTTGATGATGATTATAGCAAGAGGAAAATGAATCTTTTTGTCCTATGCATCTCTAGTTAATTAAGCCTGCGAGCTAGTGTGGTTTTGAAGTTGGTATGCATCCAATTTTGCGCATAAAAATGTTGGTTGAATTAGCTGCCTTGGAATGCATACTTCCACTTGAAAACAGGCTTCATTATTCTAACATGTACTATCAGACCAGCTATTTGCCAACGGCTGGGAAGTGCTTGAAGTATGGTAGATATATAGTTGCAATGAGGGAGCAATCCTACAGCAAGGTCTTGAATTGTGGTAGATATACAGTCGCAATTATGAGCGAACCCAAGCCTTCCTCTACCCGGGTCTGAAGCCGAAGCACAAGATCTAGAGCAATCGACTTCTGTCGTCCAATTAATAATACACTTCTGGAACCTGCAGAAGTACTAAATTATTTTGGATGAATATATAAGTAGCCCGGCCACATACTTCCCCACAGTTTGACCGAGTTGATAGAATAAGCCTGGATCCCCACGGCACTCAAGGTTCAAGTCCATCTCAAACCTTTGTATCCACCCTAAATACCCCTTCGTACACGATATCTAAGTTTATTACCGTCATAGATTTATGTTTGTCCCCATAATTTGATCCCCAAACCATCGCCTAGAACAGTTGCTCAACGTTGTAAAGACGTCCACACACGCCCCGAGCACACGTGCACGCACGTATGCCCCCCGCACTACAGGCATGCAGTTTCCTGTGATCTATGCGCTTGGAAATATGCTGGGATGAACAAATGAGAGAGAACTTTCTCAATCCGAATATTCAAAGTTTAACAAATACAGTAAAAACGGAATAAAAGGAGAGGGGAGATCCTCCTGTTCTTCAACAAACAATTATGTTCTTCTTTTTCATCTCTTTGGTTGTCGTTGTCACTGGTTTGGTCTTGAGGGAAGAAGACAAGTATTGGTGGTATGGAATGTAGAGTTAAATAATGTATATGCCTATATCATGGACATTTTAAGCAACAATTTGTCATGTTAGAACGACTCAAAAACCACCTCGTCAGGAGAGTGGAGGAAAGTCTTACATGCATCATCAACCCTCCCCCAAACCCCAACAATCAGGAAGGTCTTATTCACTGGGATTTTGTTAGAACGAGGGACCTGCCACTGCTGGAACTAATTTGCCTGAAGCATAAACCCTATATTATCATCTATATCGGAGGAAATAATCTCCAAGTTGAAACCAGTAATCTTTTGGGCAGCCAATCAACAAATATTAATGTCAACAAGGTTCCAATCAACCTTATTCTCGCCAGTTGTTTTTCAATGTTATTGTAGTCCAACTGTATTAACTACATTTTGCCATAATATTACATTGCAATTTGCCACATCATTCCGTAGAAATTTGTGAGCAAGGTTGAAAAAACCAATCACCAAGCGTGTTCCTTGATTGTTGCGTACCACTTATGCGTTCCCGATCCATTACGCTCAAGAATGTCCCAGTACCAGGAAGATTTTTATTTACTTAGTGAATCACGTCGTCACAAAATAATCTTGGTAGTCAGCACTGGAATGTTTGATTGCCATCATACTGTTTCTCGTGAGTACAAATAGTTTGAAGTGTTTTTGCATCTCAACATAACCAAGCACTGCAGAACTTATCAAGCGATAATAGACAGATTAGTCAACAACCACGCAAACAGTCTGTAATGTGGGTTTGCTGTTCTTTTCTTTTCCTGGTTTCCATCCGCTATGATCCTTTTAAGTTGTCTGTTCTTTAAGTTGTCTGGTTTCCATCTGCTATTATGAACAAAAGGCCTTTTTCCTTTAGTTGGCTGTTCGATCTTTAGATCATCAAAGTCAAACATTTATTACGTGTAAGGCACAACACTTAGAGCAACTTCGTTCTCCAACCTACGTAAGCTTAGTTGGAAGTACTTGTTGCGAAGAAAACTGAAAATCAAAACACCACCACAACTTGAACAAGCAATATGCATAGAAAATACCTGCTGCAAAGGTTGAATTCCACACTGCCGTCCCCAATGACATAGGTAGATTTCCCCACATAAAGTTGGAACTGTTGTTCAGACCAGGTAATCATCTGATCTGACGGACCAAAAAGAGGTAAAAGAAACTTACAAAGCTTTAGCTTAATGGAGAAGGTTGAAACAAAAACCAGAAACAATACACAACCTTTTTAAAGGAAAGCTTCGTCTTATTTAGGGCAACTAAGATGAAGAGAAAACATAATGGAAACATTTGCCTAGACATCAAGAGTTAGACATGCATAAAAGTGTCACAAAACAATCGAAGGACCCGACTTTGATATGAAGCATGCATCAAGAGAGAAAAAGTTCAAGAGAGCTGCTCCTCAACAGTCAATTCCTCAATCATGTTAATCTGGTGGAGGGGATTGAAACACGGATTGAAACACTGGATCTGATCTGAACACTTGGCGGGAAGTATCATAGGTCCAAGCCCCTGATGATCAACAAGGACTGATGAGTTGACGGGCATTGGATACTTACGGGCGATGACAACCGAATTAACAACCTCGTCCACGGGATGAAACACCGAAAGAACCTCAAATCCACGGAGATCACAGGGATCAACCACGGGATACAGAAAAGCGCGTGCTCCGTGAGCGCTCCTGAGCATCAGGAGCGCTCCCGGAGCCATGTGCTTAGCCAAGTGATCAATTACTCGAACTTTTGCCTCCTTGTCCATCCCCACCAGCGCTGCCAAAAACACAACCTCATAATCCTTCAACGCGCTCGTGACGTTCATGACATCCGTGGTGTGGAAGCGCATGCGTCCAGACAGGTCAGGATCGGACGAAACCAAGCGCGAGGCCATCGAATTAGCCGAAGGGTCGATGTCATAGTTGTGGAAAGTGGTGGCAGTGAGGTGATAAGAGGCCAAGACAATGGAAGTGAGAGGGAGCGGACCGGAGCCTAGAAAGGCCACCCGCGTGGGCACTTTGGCGCAGTGCTGCATCAAGATGTTGAACTCAAGATGGCTGAGCTTGAGGTAGTTGGAGTAGTAGGGGAAGATGTTGAGGTGGTCAATGGGGTTATCGAAGGAACCCAAGATGGTCGAGAAATGAGCCTCTAAAAGCCCCTCGGCTTGGCCACAGAGCCTAATGAGCTTTGACCTGATCTCTTGGACTCGCTTGCAAAGCTTGGCCACATCAATGGAAGATGGTGGCATGCACGTGAGGACTAGTTGGGTGAAGAGCATGTCGACATGCTCGGAGGGCTTGAGGGTCTCGAGCTTTGAGATCTGGTAGTATATTTCACAGACTTTTGACACCAA
Source organism: Escallonia herrerae (assembly GCA_033070095.1). Classification (NCBI taxonomy): domain Eukaryota; kingdom Viridiplantae; phylum Streptophyta; class Magnoliopsida; order Escalloniales; family Escalloniaceae; genus Escallonia; species Escallonia herrerae. Next base: position 277,500 of record JAVXUP010000213.1, read on the forward strand.
AAGTTGGTCCTGGCAACCCATGTCGACACTCTGAGGTTATTAGGGTACTAAGGGGATCAGTGTTTCTCCAGGGGGAAAGGCTTGCACCAAAGACTAATGGGGATGGGTGACCTGACCCAGCAAAAATTCTCTATTTAAGGGCACTTGTGTGGGGCCCCACGCATTAGCCAAGGGGAGTGAAGCTTGCTGCACTATAATAGGACCGGTCCGTTGTCTCGTGGCCGAATAATCTATCATTTTTTTTTTGTGGCTAAATCGTGACTCGAAGTTCTGCACGATGTTGTAACGTTTGATTGATGTAACACAAGGACTGATAAGATATTAAATAATGCGACGTCGCAAATTAGATGATTGCGTGTCACGATTTGATTTTCAATACGTTCGACTTTGTTGGTGGTGGACAAAGGACCGTAGAGATAAAAATTTACAAAGTTTGTCTCTTTTAATGACTTGTCGTTACATTTTTATAACGGCTAATTTGAATTGTTTGAGTTAAAAGTCTCTTTAGCGGTCGACAACACTCTTGTATCTTCGTTTAGAATTTTTCGGTTATGCTTCACGGAAGTTAATTCATCACATCACCGTAGCCCCTCAATGACAGCGTTGCCATTAGGGTTTCATGAAGTATAAACACGAATATCCAAGTAAAAACTTTTGGCAATCCGTTGGACCACGCACAGAAGTTTCCTTGGGAGTTGGGATGAAACGATATTCCTAATGCCGAGGCATATAGGTACTGTATTACCTCACATTTGTCATTAAACTTGTAATCACTAGGGGATGATGTTCATCCCCACCTAGCCATTATTGAGTCTTAGATGAACAGAAGACCTGTACTAGGACTTGTGGTTTTCACATTTTTGTCCTTAAGAGGTCTTGCTTTGTTTTCTTGGATACGCCATTCTTGATGAAAACAGATTGGTAGCTAGCTGTCAAAACCTGATTTGCAACATATCAGAGAGCTTATTTGGTTAAATGGTGTTCTCTACGGAAAACCGATGCATCCATACATAAGTTTGTAAAAGTTGTCCATTTCATTCTATTTATATGTTCCGTGCACCACATAAATGTTTTTTGTTTGAATGTTCTTATAGGAGAAATTTAGATAAAGATCTTCTGTTGTAAATTTTTTTTAATGTAACAGTTTCAGAGACAAATATTATTGTAAATAGTATTTTTGTCATCGACATTTTTCTAACGGCATAGAATCCTAGTCCAAGCCAAACTAAGGAATCGTACAATTAATGATCGGCGCCATGGTAACAATAATTTTGGCACCCGGAGTCCCCTAGCTACTAGGAAATGAACTCAGAAATCACATTCCTTGTTTTTATATTTAGTCTATTTTGTGAAATAAAATTACTTTGTGACCTTTTTATACTTACTCTTGCAAATTATCTTTTGGCTGTCCAGAAGACTGAAATCATGCATCTTCGTTAGTAACTAACTGTTTATCCAAGGCAAAACTATCGAAAACATGGCCTTTCAAAAGTCACAAAATTATTTCCTCGTCAAAAAAATTAAATCTTTTTTTTTTTTTGAAAAACTGACCGTTCATAGACAACAAACATGTTTTCAAATAAAATTTGAAACAGATTAGAAGAATATTTTTTGCTTGGAGCCAAAAGTGTCTACTTCTCTGTGGGTGGGATGGCAGCAGTCACTTTTAGCGACAGAGAATAGCAACCAATTTAATATAGGGACGATCGAAAAGAACTATATCTGACATCACTTACTGCTTATTCATTGCTAAAAAAGCAAGCATCCAAGCCAAAGGAGAGGATCCAATCATCAAACCATCATGCATTCCAATCAAGCATTTGCTGAAAACAATACAATTTCCTAAGTGAGAGTATCCTTGCGATGAACCCTAATTTGAACTTCCAATTCTACTCTTTGTTTTTCTCCTTTAAACCATTCTACCCATATCCTAAAAAATAAACAATGGTCGTTAAAGTTATTCAATATATTAACTCACCTCCTTATGCTCTCTTACTTTCTAACACCACCACACACCGCTTCCCCTTTTCATACTTAACTACATATAACTTTTTACAACCTCTTTTTTCTCTTTCCCTCTTTCTGGAATCTACCCTTTGATTTGCAATAATATCAATTGTGATTTCTTAAAATTTTGTACGTGTCCACCAAGCAAAACTGTAATTTGTGTTTTCATAAGCGTTTCTGCGTTACAATTTTCGAAAAATGTTGGAATTAGGTTTTAAACCTATTGTGGAGAAGCAACTTTGACTCAATTTTTAAATTGGTTCCAAATCATATTTTGGTTAGGAACAAATTGATTCATGATCCTCTATTAGAATAGATGATCATGATATATTCACATGTTTAAAACAAATGAAAAGTGAATGAGAAAATTGACGTTGAAGTTGGTGGTTCAACTTGAAGGGAAAAGAGAATTCCACATAGAAGGGTTAAAGTCAATGTTGTCTCCTTATAAGGCCTAGCCTTGAGCTAAAGGTTGGGCCCCTTGGGGGTACCCATATTTTGTAAGGAGAAAGGACCTAGGTTAGGTCCACCACAAGCGCGCGCCGCCCGCCCCACCCTTTATTCTTTTTGGGACAAAAATATTTTAAATAAATTTTATTTATTTATTTATTTTCTTTTCAGATAAGTTGTGACTTTTCCAACTTGCAGTTTTTTCTGTGAAGAGTTGCACCCCCCAGTGAATACTCTATGTATAAAAACGAGTCAGTTTTTCAGAAGTTAATGAATTTTAATCCCGAAATAATTCTTCTGTCATTTTTCTCCTGTCTATTTTTCATGTGTCTGTGTAAGAAAGAGTTCTACCATTGTTTGGTTAGCCGGGTCTGCAAATTTGGAGTGCTCCTATTTTCAGACGTACTACCATTGTATCCTGGGAAGCTTTTCGTCAAGAGACCGTTAGCACCGTTGCGAGACGAATAAAGTCTTAAGAACAGTGAATCAAATTCACGGCTCGGCCTTTCCATTTGTTGTTCTGCATTTCCTGTTGTGAGTTTTTAGACATAGTTTTGTTTCTATTTGGTTTAGTGACTGCTGTTTTTGGAATGTTAATATTTGCACTGATATTTATTCGGAACTGTTATCTGCACAACTTTACACAAAACTATTTTTCCCAACATAAAATATAAAGGTTCAGGTGTATTTTTGGCTTACGATATCCTTGGATGCAAGAAAAACGGCATTAATCATGCAAAAGCACCAGTCAAGAGGGAAACTAAGACAAGATTCCAAGTGTATACAGAACCACCGGTCACGGTAATTACGGGTCAAATCCAAGTAGACCTAGGTTGGAACCGAGTCCAGATCCTCTTACTTATGATGCTTTCACACTACTCCTATTCACATTGTACTAGGAACTTTTGGTGATTATTACATGTAAGAAGAAACAATAATCAATCAGTACAAGTTTGCAAATATATTAGTTTGCTTGCATCATTGGGTGTTCTCTAATTTGGTGATTGGCATTTTTTGGTTTCACACTAGCCTGCCAATAGAAAAATAAAACCAACTTGTCCTGTCCTTTGGGCTATGCATGGAGCTTTCTAGCTTGGTCCACCTGATTGAGCACTTCTCCACATCCAAGCAATCAATTCCATCGGATAACAAGCTGTCTTCTTCTTTGCCGATTGCCGGAAAATCTGACAAAGACATAGTTTTGTGGGTAGCTTAACTTGCAAGGTCTAAAGGAATTTTAGAGGTGAACATTTTGTGAAGCTTAGTTAGATTATTTTAGATAATCTCCCTTTTAAGGAAAAAGACTAAAGATTTTCAAAGACAAATATATGTATCAAAATTTTCGTCAACTTTCAGCTCATGCAGAGAAAGTTTACTAATTTCATTATTATTATTATGATGGTATAAAAGCAGAGCAGTTGAATCCATTCTGTCTTTAATACTTAGAAATTGTTGAAAGGATACAAAATGGTTGGCTGGCTGCACTTGAGGGAATTCGGACAATAAATTGATGAAGCCAATGATCCAAAAACAAGAAGAAGAAAGAATGGCAAGGTCCACCGGACTGTTCGTGATAAATGTACAGTTGCTAGCATGTTGGACTTCTTTAGAGATGCCTCATCAGTGTGCTATTTTGTTGGCCATGCTTTATCGTAGTTGTGGTTGGTCCTTGCACCATGAAAAGTTGCCCTTTTTTTTTGTTACCAATATGTTGACATCGCATGTAGTGCTCTGTGTATTCGTATATATTCTCTTGACTTTTTTCCCCGAGTTCGACGGTGGAAATGAGAGTTCGTCACTCTCTTTAAGTAGTGCTGATCATCCGTTTGGTTCTTTGTGCATCTTAGGGGTTTCCTCTTGTTTTAACCTCCAATATCTAATGGAAAGTTGGAGGGAGGGAGAGGGAGTGAGAGATTTCCCCATGTAACCAAATAGTGTGAGGCTTTATGCAAGTAAGGATTCTTCTCTCTTCTCATGTCACCTTCTCATCTAGGATGAAAGGCATTTTTCTTCGTACAATACTTACCTCTCCATGCACATATTTTGTGATCGTTAACCATGATGAACATCCTCTCCCATGGCGGAGCCAAAAAAGTCTCTTAAGGTGAGCACTAGATGTATAAGAGAGGCAATTGTCATACAAATTATTAAACTCTAAATCCAAAACTAAAAATCTCAACAAACCTCAATCTGAAACCTTTGCACCCACCACCCATGAGCAGTAATTGCAATCGATCTAAAATTAAAAGTCCAAAATCTCAATCTATAATTAAGAATCCCACTAACAGGCCCAATTTTCAATCGCAAAATGAAAGTTACAAAACTCAATCGTCAAATTTAAAATAAAAAAAGAAAGGGTTCAAGTTCAAGAAATTAGAAATTTCAAGAATAAACTTTGGAAGTCTGGATCTTACGTTGCTTACGAAGTGGAGGATTAGGGTTTGTGACTTTTGCGTGAAGGCGGTGGAGCAATTCCAGTAATTAGTGGAAGGATGGTAGCTTTATATATGGGAAAGAAAGCTAGGGTTTTTCGTGATTTTCAGGCTAAAGGAAATGTGGTGGAGAAAATTAGGTGAGATACTGAGATTTGGGAAAGAAAAGATGAGGAGAGCATCATTGATCACTACATCAGAGACAATACACCACAACAAATCGACAATGCCCAAGGAATTGACGAATCGAGTAATACACCATGACGTCAACCATCCTGCCGTGATTGCATCTGCCATCTACGCGACTTCATCGATCCGCGGAGGTGGACGTTTGGTAGAAGCAATGGGTCGTGGCATTGAGGGCATTGAGGGGATCAAAGAGACGGTGTGCTATGTTCATTATGTGTCTTTCAGGCTTTGAAACAGTAGAGAATAAATAGGATTTCTTGTGTTGACTTTTTGTGTGGACCTAATTTCTGTTTTTTATTTTTTGTTTATTTGTATAACTTTAACATTTTAAATGACTAGAAGGATATTCTTTTAACTATCTTTCAAGTTTTTAGGTAGTTTAATACTTTAACATGTAAAATGACTAGAAATTTGTCTCCTTTAGGTATTTCGGAATTTTTAAATGAGCATTTTTCTCAATACCATATCAAAGGAAAAAATTACCACAAAACACCCACGCACACACGAGCATGCACACACACGAGCACGCGCGCGCATGTGTACAACACACACACACAAACACAAAGGGACAAAGATGAAAAGGAAAGTTTGGATTAGGAAGAGAACCACCACTGTTAGAATGAGGTTGTGCAAGTGCGTAGACATATGAGGACATTTTGAGAGGTCATCATACATTCACAGATGAAAAGGCTGCTTTATCCTCTTTTTGGCCTCCTTCACTTCGTGATTTTGTAGCAGTAATGCGACTACTCGACGTCGCGATTGGACACACCGTTCCCTCTTATTTATATTTTATCTTAAATGGCCAATGTGCACATCTGGGACCTCAATGCCCTACTCGCTTCTCTGTGTTTTGAATAATGGCCACATCCCAATCATGAAGCTGCTTTTCGCTCACACACGGCTTTTTTTTTTTTTGGTTACTAATAAGCACAAATTCACGGGACTAAACATTACTTATATTTTAATGTTTTCACTAAAAGTTTTTACGCGATACTTTTTAATACTCTTTAGTGAAACTTTTCTAGTCTCCACTCTCTAGCAACGAATGTATAATATACTCCATACTCATCTTGTTTTTATAAAAAAAAATTAATTAACGACAAATAAGTTTTTCGGAAAAGTGCTACCAATAAACCTCAGGATTTGTTGGTGAAATGAAATGGGTAATTCATTTTAAGAACAATTAATTCAATCACACAATTTTTTTGTTCATAGATCAACCAATGAACTATATATTCCCTATTTGTTTTATGAAAACGCTTTTCAAAAAATATAGGAAGCTCCTGAAAATATTTTCATTAAAAATCTTAATTTCTGTTATTTGCAGACCCATGGAAAATGATAAAACTAAGTATTCAAAAGATTCAAGGGCTCTCTCTCAAAACCACAACACCACAATAAAAGTTAGTAAATAATTCAAGAGGTCAAACAACTGATTTTCAACAAAAGGAAGGCAAAACACCCAAGCAATCGCCAAAATTTGTTCCTCATCCAAAACCTCCAACTCCATCCCAAAACCAACACCATCCACACGATGATTTGGATCACCATCGGTCGCCCACACACCGCCCTTATATAATGTAAGATCGGCACTAAACGAGCAACCAGAACTAGCGAATCGACATCACAAACCCATAACCGTCAATCGCCCACCACAACTGTCGATCACCCCAAAAACTACTATTCACGAACCGATCCACCACCACCACCTGTGAAAGCATAAACCTTCCAAACACCACTGCAATTTCTAACTGTCGTAAGCCTTGAGGCACTAACCGCCTCAAGCAACGACCCATAACCTCCATCGTAGCCACCAGCACAATCAACATCGTCGGTTAGTCGCCATAAGCCCATTCATCGTCAAAGGCTACCACCACCACCTTCTAACTGCAACTAACTGTAACGGATTTTGTGAGGATGCGGATGACTATAGGCCGCGGGGTGGAAAAGGCTACGGTAGCAAGAAGTGTGGTGGTGTTTTCGATGCAGACATTGGAATCGAAGCTGACCGTGGTGCGGTGACGACAACAGTGGTCGTGATAACGCTGATCGGGACGAAACACACAAAAGAAGAGGAGGGGGGAGGGGGGAGAAAGATAAATTTGTAGACTTTTTAATAAACACACCAATCACCGGAAGATATACTTAAAAGTAGTTTCAAAAGTATATTTTTTGTGAAATAAACATGGCTAAATTAAAGTTGTAAATCTGCATCTAAAGAGGAGTATTAGAGAAACGTGGAATGGTACTAAGGGTCTATTTGACACAGCTTTTTTTCAGTGGTCAATTTTTAAATAGCAGTTTTTAAAGAGCAGCTTAATTTTTATTTTTTTTTACAAAAACAAGTGGGTGTTTGATAACTCTTTTTTTTTGAGTTTTTTTTTTTTGGGTGTTTGGTAACCCTTTTTATTTTGACTTTTTTTGTGATGGTTTGCAATGGCAGTGGTGTGGCGTAGCGGTGGTCGACAGTGGTAGTGGCCGGCGGTTGTCGCGGCAGTCGCTGTCGGCGGTGGTGGCCGGAGGTGGCTGCTGAGGTGGCCGCCCGGTGGTGGTTGCCGACGGCCGGAGGTGGCTGTCGGTGGTTGCTGTCTGGCGGCGGTGGGCGGTGGCTGCCGAAGGTGGCTGCTGGCGGTGGTGGCCGGAGTGGCCTCCGGCCAGCGGTGGTGGCCACCGCCCACCGCTGCCTAGTGGTGGTTGCCGGCGGTCGAAGGTGGCTGTGGTGGTGGCTGCCGGAGGTGGCCGCCCGGTGGTGGTTGCCGCCGGCCGGAGGTGGCTGTGGTGGTGGCTGCCGGAGGTGGTCGCCCGGTGGTGGTTGCCGCCGGCCAGAGGTGGCTGTAGGTGGTTGTTGTCTGGCAGCTATGGTGGCCGGAGGTGGCCTCCGGCCAGCGGTGGTGGCTGCCGACGGTCGGAGGTGGTTGTCGGTGGCTGTCGGGCAGCGGTGGGTGGTGGCTGCCGGCGGTGGGTGCGTTGTGGTGGAGGTTTCAAAAAAAAAATTTTAAGTGAAAAAAAAAAGAGTTTTTTCCTCTTTTTTTTTTACACTACAATTTAAAAAATGAGTTTTTAAATTGCAAAAAAAGCAAAAAAAACGCCGTCAAACGGCCCTAAATATATGACATTCAAACTGTGGCCGTTTATCTTGTTTTTTTGGCTAACAATGGAGTCAATTTCAACGTAGCTGGCTGACAAAAAATATCGTGGCAATATATATATATATATATCATCTGAGATGTCCTTTCGGATTGGACCTCTTGTCCAGTTCTCTACACTTGGTTCACACAACAGTGTCATGATTTCGCAACTTGGACTCCTTGTACAAGTTTCTAACAAAATTCATCGTTTAAGAGTTTTGACTGTCATTTAATAACTTGTATAAAAAAATTAACTCAATCCAGTTTGAAAAAAATATTCTTCTTCCCCTCAAATATCGATAACTATTAGTGATCGCTAAATATTTTTATTAATTTTTATTTTGTGACACTAAAAAAATGCTGTCAAGAATTGTCACTGAAAGTGTTAGCAGAAAGTCACTAGAAATATTTAGTGACTATTAATTATCAGTATATACAGGATTGGAGAAATATTCTTACAATTCGAATAGTAGCCACAATTTGTTCATAGCTTATTTACTCTTACAAAGTATATCAAAACTTATTCACCAATGTATAATAGGTTTGAAACCATATTTTCAAATTATAATTTTAGACTATTAACGTGTAATTTTGAAAATACATATTCTGATAAAGTAGGTTTTCACACCACGATTTATTCGTTAAATTCTTTTTAATAAATTTCTTTTTAAAACAACACTTCCATGGTTTAAATCTGTCATTCCAAATCACGTTTTTCGAAACTATCATACATCGATAAATAAACGTCAAAGAACAGCAAATAAGTAAATAAGCCATTAAGTTACAAATTTTATGTCAAAAACTACATTATTTGAGGTTGCTATTTTTAATCTGGCAAAACCATCTCAACGCTATAACAAGAGACTCGGGATTAATAGTCTCGTACACCAGGGTTTGGGCGAGAGAAAAGACTATCTTTTATTGTACCATCTTTACCTGCCAAATTTGATTGATAAGCTAATTGGATGGAGAAGGTTCAATGGCCTTAAGCAGCCTTCTCAACCGAATAGCTTGGGTGGTCTTAAATCCCTCTCCCAAGGTTTGAATTTCATCTCCACAGCAAACTCATCTTGCTGCTCTTTTATGGATTATTGTAAGCAGCACTGTTACATGCCTACAGATTGCCGAGGGTGGCAACTATGTATTCCGCTGGTACGGCTATTTGCTCGTGCAATGTGGCTCTTGCTCGATGAAGAATTGACTGTATGGAGTAGTTAGGCACATTGGACGCACGCATATGGCCCGAGCAAAACTTGCTAGGAAGATGTAATTTTTACGAGATTGTGGTTGAGAGGAAAGGGAAGAGAGAGAATTGCGAGTAGGCTTTGATATAACCTCTCACTAAATGCTGAGAAATATAGAGCAAGATATTAGCTCCATGTTGCAAGTAACGCAACATAAACTGTACAAAGGTATAACAACACACCTGTCTATAAAAAAAAAATCAAGAGTAAACTGGCTGATCTACAAAAGAATCACAGGGAACTCACTCTATTCAGCTCATCATAAATCTTCGTGAGCTTCAGAGCTCTCATAAGCAGGTGACTCATCAACATTAGAGTCTACGGAAGTATCAAAGCTCGTATATATAGGAGCTTCATCGACGTAGGAATCCTCAGAAACCTCAGAACTTCCAAATGCAGGAGTGTCATAATCTTTGTTGTATGATGAAGTCTCATAAGCTCTAGTTTCCTCTGGTTGAACAAATTGAAGCAGGTATTGTACCCCATTGACCACATCATAAACCATTAGCCCGATTCTTCCTCCAACCCAACTGCCCAAATGACTTCCCACCAGATAACCAAACCTACCAAACCTTTGCTCTCCAAGGAACCCAATGCCATAGGTGCCCAACAAAGTTCCCGTGCCCCTGAGGAACCCTTCCGTCAATGTGCCCCCAAAGTAAATTGCTTCAAAGAAATCCCATCCAGATGAAATGATAGGGCCTATGATGCGCTTTGCTTTGCGAATAGCCAGTTTTGCAGCTTTTGCTCCTTCTTTCTGGGCCTGTTTGGCTGCATCTTTAGCATTCAGGCCCTCTGATAGTGCATCAACCAATGCAGTCTCAATTGCGTGATGCCTTGCTCGCTCTACACGAGCTGCTCTAATGTTATAGAAATAGAGCTTGACACCCTCTTTTACAGCGCACGCTACAGTTCCGGAGCTCCCATCAAAACAGTTTAAGAAAGTAAACTGCCCACTCTTGGATGCAGCCTCTTCACCAACAAGCTGCCGACATTTTTCAGCTTTAAAGAGCAGAATGTAAGAAGGTTGCCATGAAAGAGGAAAAAGCATAAAGCGTTGCAGGACAGAGGAAAGATTAAAACAGAAAAATCGAAAAACAAAAAAGTTACGATCATAATAACCCACATAAAGAGCATATTGCTAAGGCAATGTGATTTTTTTAAGTTCTTCCAGCCATCAAGTAACGAATGAGTCTTTAAAAAATATGTCTGTTGCACTGTATGCAGAAAAGAACTTCGTCTTTTGTATTGATATTTCCTCTGGAAAGTAATAAAGAATTCCCAAACTGTGCCTCAGTTTGATATGTGGCTAGTCAAAACTTAGGCTGTGGGGGGTGTTGGTTGGGTTGTGTTTGGCAAACTCTAAACTCGGACCTGGCAACTTGCAAATTTAATGAAACAAAACAAGATCACTGATGTCCAAGATCTCATTGATGTGAGATATCACCTAGTAACCAATTATTATGTTGGCTGGAAGGACTATCGTAGAATTTGAACTGAAGGTACAAGACATGGTCCTTAACCTTGTCTCCGGTGTAAACAATATGAAGTGTTGGCTAAGATGTTTTTCCACTCTCGGGTCGCTATTAATATCAGTTATTTTCGGAAGTCATGTTCTCACATTGGCCAATTTTGTGCGCTAGTCTCTGATGTTCATCCTGAACAATATATAGTTCTCTAACAGAAAAAGGCCTAGACTAAAAATAAAGGTTGAATGATACGAAACCATGGTCAGTAATAACTTTGAGATTGTGCACAACTGCAAGTCAAAGGTGCCAATATGCAGACAGGTCTGATAAAGATGAATGTCTAGTGGAACCACAGACATTCATCTTTATCGGACCTGCATGGTCACCGCGGGTTTGGAATTTCAGTCAACTTGCATGAATAACGGATTACCGATTTTGGAACTACAGTTGATTTCAACCGTCTTAACACGAGGACATGATAGCCTCCAGAGGTAACATTCACGCACACAAGATGATATCAACGACAACAACATCATCATCATCATCTAAGCCTTGATCCCAAACTAGTTGGAATAGGTTCCATTCCCCCTATCAAAACACATTTTCTCCAATAAATTTCTAGCAATCAAGTCTACTTATGCCCATGTTATCCTCCATCTGCCTCCAACTCGTCTCACCCCATCAACTTGGCACAAGTCACTTCTTACTGCGGCACCTATAGGCCTACATTGAAAAGTGACTAAACAATCCAAGCGATGTTCCCTTTTCTTTTCAGCAATTTGCATCACCCCAACTTTCTTGCGAATATCCTCATTTCTTATTCTATGCCTCCTTGTGTGGCCACACATCCACCTAAGCATTTAAAATTTAGCTACACTCATCTTATATGTACGGGCTTCCTAGTTCCCCAACTTTTTGGACCATACATCATAGTTGGCCTCGCTGCCATCATATAAAGTTCTCTATTAAAACTTGGCAGGAACATTACATAAATATTCCATGAGAATAATACGAAGTTAACAACACAGCAAAAGAATCTCGAAAATCACTAAAAACTTGCGCCAGTATCAGAGAACGAAACACCCGTATAAGCTTTTAGCTGCCAAAAAATAACCCCTTTGTATCGGGGCCTCGGATTAAATTACAAAGGCCTCAAACTAACTTGGCAAATAGAAGGATGGTAGAAGACAGATTTTGAGGAATTTAGACAGAGTACTTCTGAACGATGTGTTGTCTGTTGAGTTTCCAGATTCTGAGGCTAAATTCTTCCTCTAGTGTTCAGCCTTTCAGGTCATTATTGCGTGCTGCTACGAAGCATGAGGGTTCAGAGAAAGACCAGCTTTCAAGAAAATTGTGGGGCAGGCTTGGAATACTCAACATGAAGGTTGCCTCATGTTCAGGGTTGTTACCAAGTTGAAAAAAGTGAAGGGGGCTTGCAAATTTTTATCTAAAAAGTAGTACGCCAAAGTAGCCTAAGGGTAGCAGCTGATAGAAGTTATCTGTCGGCAAATGAAGCTCATTTTGCAAATGCTTTGAAAGTAATGTCCAAGATTCCAGAGATGAGGCCTTTCTAAAGTATACTAACTTGTTCAAGACAGAAATCTATGCTCAATCCAGATTAATTGGTCAAAAAGGGCGATCTCAATACTAAATTTCTTTCATTCAAGTCAGATGTTTTGAGGAAATTAGGGAGGACAGAGGAAGCTTTGGACATTTAGTTTTCTTTACTAGGTAATGCTGCCGAGTATCCTGTTTAATGGCCTAAGAAGAGTTTAGGACATATGCTAGCACAAACTCACTGATGCCCGAAGAGAAGAAAGAGGGAGGCCTGACGGGTTTATGGACTCATTTTTCCAAAAGACTTGGGATGTGATTGGTTTTACTATGTTGGCCCATCTCTCGAGCCTTGAATAGTTCAAACAGAGCCACTATGACACATAGGGTGAAGATTATTGATATTGTTGATGCCATGTCTTATGATTGAGACCTTATTCCACTTCTGAGGATGTTGTTCTCTGACCTCCAGATCGACATTATAAATTCAATGCCAAGTCCACCTGGGTACCTCAAGTAAAAAGGGCCTGTATTGGTTAAATATTGCGCCTTAGGCAAGAATAGTTGGAATAGTCTGCATGTTAGGGTTTGAGTGAGGTTGTTTCTCATAGTGTTCTAAATGATTGAGGGTTTGTTCTAGGGGGTTACTCCTGCTGTGTGTTTTATACTCAAATCTAAATCAGTTTCTTTCGGTATAAAAGCTCTCTTCCCAAAACAAAACAAAAAAGCTCCTAAAAGCATTCAACGAGGTGGAAAGTCAATAACATGGGGTATGGCTTTGACAACTGAACTGAACATCGAGTGGATCACGTAAGGTATTGAAAGTTCGTCTTTGCATATTGTTTTTAGTGATAACACATACATCAGGTGCAACCCCCAATCTACCATGTAGTTTTGTTAAAAGCACCCAACGTAATTGAAGAACATGTAGATCCTCTACTTTTGCATTGGAGCATGCACGCATACAAGAATTTTCATTTATAAATTAGCAAATACTTCTTGTAACTAATAGGTCTACCATCACCAAGTAGTATCAGTTATAAGAGGGATGACCAAAGTCAAAAGATTCAACTGTTTCTTCTTAATATTATGACTTTCTCCCAAAAGGTGCAAAACAAAGATGTGACTTTAACACCAGGAGTCAAACTCTATAGTTTCTTCTCAAGCATTCCGTAACTAGAGTTTGGGGTGGGGGGCATCTGTAAATTTTTAAGTAGAAAACTAAAACTCTTAGGGTTTCTCCTCTTCCTCACCAACCTGGTAGAAGTTCTACATGCATCCTTCATATAGCTCACACTCACAAATTGCTCGTTGACCATATATATCAGCAAAGTCTTCTGAATGACACCGCAAAATTCAAATTCACAAAACAAGTTACTCGCAACCATCTTCCACTTGGCATCCATACCCTACAACCATTATTTCATCTCACAAACATACCCACCATGAAATCAGTTGCAAGTAACACAAATGGATAAAAAGTCGGTACATTTGCATGGAAATGAAACCGTTTACGGAACTCGGATCCATAACATCTCCATCCTGTTCAACTCATGGCCAACTGAGCCTAAAATACTTAAATTCAGAATCATGAAAACACATAATTTGGTGACAATTTGGTGAGCAAGTCAACTGATCCCAACAACTATTCAACTTAGAAATTCGAGGAAAACGCCTGCCCAGCTCATTGCAAAGCGCAGAATTACAACTAAAACAGAGTAATACGGATGTACGAGATAAGATGTGTACCAGTGATACTGAGGGCGATGACGCCAGCAATGAAGACTACAAGTTGAATCCTTTTCTTCCCGATATCCATCACAGAAAGTCTCTCAATCCCTAACCCTAACACCAATCCCTGATTTTGATCTCTATAATTCTCCCTGAGATCGCCAAACCAAGATAGAGGGGAACAGGACCAAAAATCTGAACAAGGCGAGTAATAGAGATGTCAAAGTTTCACTTTTTAGTTTTCGAGTCCGTTATTCTGTTCTGTATTCTAAAGCGGCGTCGTTTCAGCTCTTTAGAGTTGCGTCTAAGTTCTTAATAAAAGTCATGTAAGTTTTGACGGTAAAATAAACCTAAATTTATTTCAAAAAGAAATTGCAACTATGCATTAATGGTAAAACATCTTGAGAAAATTACAACTATGTATAGAGGGGAAACATCTTGAGTTTAATAAGCGAATCAAAAGTACGCTTCTATTGATACTAGCGATCTTTATTTTTATTTGTCCATAATTATATACCATTTAAATTGTAACTTGATGTCAACAGTAACAACTAATTTATTAATTGTGCCTTTCGGTAATCACTCGTGCATAGTGCTACCAACGAATTTGATTGCCCTTCTCTCTCGTCGAACATGCTGAGGTTATTAGTACATTCAGAAGCCTGAGACCAATAATGATCCGGCATAAGTTTAATTTCGACGTACAACTACTGTTCCATAACATGATCGAAACAATTTGTAAGAAAAAATTACTTTTGATAAAAGAATGTGATCACGGAGGATGACGGACATCGTTTCTCCACCAACAAAACAATCCAAAGAAAAAGTTGAGCTACCTTATTACTAGCACATCTAACTCGGGCAATTTCACGAGATCTACTTCACAAGCTTGCTTTTACATCATTTATGCTCCACACTGACCGGAATAGGGAAATGCGAGCCAGGTGCATCCACGGAGGTTCGGGCCAAAGTTCATGTGCGGTGTCTGAAGACGGGGAGGGAGGAAGCCTGTTGCATCTTATCCCACATCCAATGAGAGTTTGGACCAGGCTTTCAAAAATGCCGTTGACTAGCCTTCCAAAAATAGTGATGGTCAACGTTTGCTTCTTTTCTTGACTTCGTTCCTGACTTCAATCTTTGGAACGAGCATCAGAACAAACTAAACTAGTTTCTCTGAATACACTATACTGATGTTGACTTACTCGCAAGCTGTCTTGGCAAACAGACTCTGGACACAAACATTGCAGATTCAAGAGCAAATGAAGGAGAACGGACTGTCCTTTCTTGCTTTTTTGGGTCTTTAACGTCATCTCCCTTTTTCCACCAAGAGAATTCCATGGGAGGAGGAAAAGATGGCTCAATTGAGAGTAAGTAAACAAACTTCTGCAGAACTTTTGTATGCAAATCTAAAGCAAAAAGGAATCCGCAGAAAACATCGGCCAAGCTGACACTCTAGAGTTGCTTGAAAACCTTAGCAAAGAGAACTTGGAAGAATTTTCTCGATTCGAACTCGCGGATGGTGGTGGCTCATGAACAGATTTAGCCACCGGGGCCTGTGACTGAGATTGGAGAGAAAAATGAGTAAGTTTTTGAGAGCGCAAGTTGGTATGTCGAGAAAGAAGGTGACAGAGTGAGTGTCAAGATTCCTTTGCACAGAGACATTATATATATATATATATATATATATATATATATATAGGGAGCTGATCCATTGATAGCGCTAGCAAATGGAGTTAAGTTGCTAGCGCGATCTGACCGTCCATCCTGAAAGATGGACGGTCCAGATCGCGCCTTTTTCCAAAACTGGCACCCGTCCGCCATACTGTCTCGCGGACGGGAGTTTTACCTTTTTGCCCTCCTCCCATGTCCGCGAGACAGTCTCGCGGACGCCTTTCTGTTCCTGACATGTGTCAGGAAAAAGGCGTCCGCCATACTGTATGGCGGACGATCTCTAGGCTGACACATGTCAGGGCCTGTCCTCTCGGTCGCCTATAAAGTCTCGGGCGTGAGCCCCGAGAACTGTCCCCTTGGTCGCGTAGAAAGTCTCCCTAATTCTCGGTTCTTTCAGCAAAATTTTTGCGGGCTTTCAGATTCACTTGCTTCCATTTTCAGCACCCTTCAAGCTTTTCTTGGAGTAACACACTTGGTTCAAGCATCACTCAAGCAAGGTAAAGTTTGTGATCTTGCTACCGTTTATCTTAGTAATTTTAATTTGTTATGTTCAGTAAATATATAATTAGCAAAATAGGAGACACTTTTGAGATTATGTATATGGTATCCTAAATCGGTCTAATCGTCAAGATAATTTTGAGATAATAAGCGTATTCTATTTCTACATAGGTCTTTTTCACAATGTCTGATTTCGTGTCGAGCTCCAGCACCCCCGTAGATGCTAGTGATCCGTATCTAGGACGAACCTTTCAAACGTTGGAAGAAGCTGGAGAATGTTTTCGAGCTTATTCATTGAGGGTTGGTTTTGGCATTAGAATAAAGACTACAAGAACAAGCAACGTAACAAAAAAGATATGCTCTCGCTTATACGAGTGTCATAGGGGCAGAAACCCAGTGCAAAATGAGACACGCGTAGGCAACGATGACAGTGATGATGACGAAATAGGGTATGCGCGGAGAAGACGGGATTGCTTTGCGCGCACGAATTGCCAGGTCAAGATGTTCGTAAGCTATAAAGCCAAACAAGATCATTGGCTTATTACCAGCCTGGAACTGGCACACAATCACCCGTTAGTAACCCCTTCTAAGGTGAGTCAGATGCATCAACACAAGAAGATGGGTAAGGTCGCGAGGAGCCTAATTCACACAATGAGCGATGCGCGGCTAGGACCTACCGACATGATTAATGTTCTTGCTGAACAGGCTGGGGGAATTCAAAATTTAAACTTTAACACGACAGACGTTCGTAACGCGGTCCGAACCCATAGACGAGCCGCGTATGACCTCAATGATGCGCAAGCGACAATGAGCCTATTGAAACGGATGCAGATGGAGGACCCGCAGTTTACCTTCGACTATAAACTTGACGACGAGCATCGAGTTAGCACAATTTTTTGGGTCGACGGTCGTTCGAGGCTAGCTTATAAGCATTTTGGGGATGTCGTGACTTTCGACACCACATACCGTACCAACAAGTACTCGATGCCGTTCGCTCCTTTCACGGGCGTCAATCATCATTATCACTCCATCCTGTTCGGGTTCGCCTTGTTAAGGGACGAGAGCGAGAGTTCTTTTGAATGGTTGTTTAGGGTGTGGCTGGAAGCAATGAACTTCAAAGCACCGACTGTTATCATCACCGATCAAGATTTGGCAATGAAGAAGGCTATTGCTACCGTCTTCCCAGATACTCGACACAACTTGTGCACTTGGCACATAAGCAACAAATACCCTGAACGTCTGCATCACATGTACGCAAAGTATCCAGACTTTAAACAGGATTTTGACAAATGCGTCCTCAAGTCATTAACGATTGAGGAATTCGAGGAGAGGTGGGAAAAGCTTGTTCGGGATTACTCATTGCAAGACAACGAGTGGCTCCAGCACTTGTACGGGCTCAAAGAGCAATGGATTGGTGTTTACACGAGAAGTCATTTTTCTGCGGGCATGAAAACGACGGGCAGGAGTGAATCTATGAATGCCACGTTCGATAGTTATGTGGGTACAGCTACCAATTTGAAGAGTTTCGTCACATCAGCACAAAAAGCGGTTGCGTCGTTGTTCGTGAAAGAAA
This sequence comes from Escallonia herrerae, assembly GCA_033070095.1. Classification (NCBI taxonomy): domain Eukaryota; kingdom Viridiplantae; phylum Streptophyta; class Magnoliopsida; order Escalloniales; family Escalloniaceae; genus Escallonia; species Escallonia herrerae. The sequence goes on from JAVXUP010000213.1 coordinate 295,449, forward strand.
GGGCTGCAGACTTTGCAACCACGTACAAGCAAAGGAGAAGGTTGCTTGAGACCCCGCTGGAGCTGAACGGTGCCAAAGTCTATACGAAGGAGATCTTCCTGCTATACCAAGTAGAGCTGCAAAAATCGGGCCGATACAGTATATATAAGGTGGCAGAAAAGTCGTCGCGTGAGTACAAGGTTTATTCGCTCGTGAATGACCTCGTCCCTGAGAAGCTGCGCAGAATTTATACGGTGACCCACGACACATTGACGGACTCGGTGACATGTGTTTGTAAGAAGTTTGAGTTCCATGGCATCCTGTGTAGACACATTCTGCGGTTTTTCACACAGAAGAATATCAGGACAATCCCCGATAAATACGTCCTGCCACGTTGGACGAAAGGTGCAAACAGGTTGCACGGTACCATTTCCTTTCCGGAGCACCCGTATACTGACTTTGAAGAATCAGAGACGTTGCGGTATAATCATCTGGTGACGATGTTCACCCGTTTGTCCGTAAAGGGTGCTGCTACAATGGTCGGATATAAACATCTCCTCGAGGTAGCTCAGCAGCAAGAGCCCATCGTCGACCAATTGGAAGCAGCTTCAGTCAGCAATGCGGTTGACACCGAGCCTACGACGGGATCAGAAGATGACGAGCCGGGGGAGGGAGCCGACAATGATATCCGGCCTTCGGATCCAATTATATCGCAAACGAAAGGCCGCAAGAGATCTACGCGGATGAAAAGCTCTATTGAGACGGCAACTCAACCAAAAAAGCTAAGAAGGTGTGCATTGTGCAACAAAATGACAGACCACGACAAGCGGAACCATTACAAGGCACTGGGGATAAGTCCAGTGCCTTTGCAAGACGGGGAAGAAGATGATGCCGAGGATGAGGACGAACAAGCTGCAGTGGAACTTTAGTGTACTGAATATTTTGTAATAATCTTTTATGAGCCATCAAAAGTGTCGGACATTTTGTAATAATATTTTAGTAATGACTCGTTTGTAATAACCTTTACAATCATTTTTTTATACGTGATTTCTTACACTGTCCGCTACACTGCGCAGCACAACATTAGAAACCTAAGGTATTAAAGAATACCCCCCTACAACACTTAGTTTTTTTTTTTTTGTTCACTTCTCTGCGTCCGCTATACTATGTAGCGGACGGCCCCGCAGAATACCCCCCCTACAACACTTAGTTTTTTTTTGGTTTTGGTTCACTTCTCTGCGTCCGCTATACTATGTAGCGGACGGCCCCGCAGAATACCCCCCCTACCCCCCTACAACACTTAGTTTTTTTTTTGGTTTTGGTTCACTTCTCTGCGTCCGCTATACTATGTAGCGGACGGCCCCGCAGAATACCCCCCTACAACACTTAGTTTTTTTTTGGTTTTGGTTCACTTCTCTGCGTCCGCTATACTATGTAGCGGACGGCCCCGCAGAATACCCCCCTACAACACTTAGTTTTTTTTTGGTTTTGGTTCACTTCTCTGCGTCCGCTATACTATGTAGCGGACGGCCCCGCAGAATACCCCCCTACAACACTTAGTTTTTTTTTGGTTTTGGTTCACTTCTCTGCGTCCGCTATACTATGTAGCGGACGGCCCCGCAGAATACCCCCCTACAACACTTAGTTTTTTTTTGGTTTTGGTTCACTTCTCTGCGTCCGCTATACTATGTAGCGGACGGCCCCGCAGAATACCCCCCCTACAACACTTAGTTTTTTTTTGGTTTTGGTTCACTTCTCTGCGTCCGCTATACTATGTAGCGGACGGCCCCGCAGATACACATATTATCGAACACTTTGTTATTTTTTGAACACTTGCCCTGCAGATAGACAGATATCCAACACTTGGTTTCCCACCGTTAAATCATATTGGTCAATAAAATCAATCGCATTCAATAAATTTTTTGGGTTAAAAAAGTGTTGTAACGTTACAATGTGAATTGGGGAACATCATCTCTCGCAGGAATGATGTTCCTTACACGGATTTACAATAAACCTAATAGCTCTAGGCCGGCCATTCATAATTTGCCAAGCAATCCTATACCTAAAGTCTTGTATGCATTCTTCGCTCCAGACAGTCTTCTTGAGGCTCTCAGACCGGCAAATGTAATCCATGTACATGCAGAGGAAGACGCCGCAGTCCGAGGAATTATGTTGCTTGGGCCTACTCCTCTTCAATCGGAAAATGAGGACCGGCCTGCGCGATACCTTCTCCCGACGCCTACCATTGACCAGGGCAGCAAAAAGATTCTGCGAGAACCATAATAAGCATTAAACATAGCTAGCAAAATAAGATTAATCAGTTTTATAATATGCAAGTTACAACAAGAAGGAAACAGGATCTTACCATGGCATCCAACTGGCCTATGCCTCGGTACATATCAATCACAGGCATCACGTCGGTATCGTCGTAGAGACTGTCGACGACTGAAACCGTGCTCTGTAATGGTTCGTAGCAAACCAAGTACCAGTGGGCATTCCCTAAAAAGGGGATTAGAAACACGTCGGCAACACTTGCGCTCACTGGACTATCCCTAGCAAGATATGCTTGTAGGTTAGGGGACGGTTTCCACTGGGCCATGCCTCTCCCCTTCCTTGCATTGCCCCAGTCGTGCCACTCTTGTACTAGGAGCTGATGGAAAAAAGCATCCAAGATAAACACGCGCAGACCGATGTCTGGATGCTCCCGACACCTTCGCCTCAGAATTTGCACGTAGTGCGAGATGACACCGCTGTCTAACCAAGATCCCGGCGCCAGCGAGGCGATCTCTGTCCAAGAGGCATTGTAATCCAAGCCCTCGGGGTGATCCACGTCATACGACGCTCCGTCTTGGGGGGCCCCGCTAAAATAACGGGCTCGGATTAGATCGCATTTATGCGGCTTTAGGGGCCTGGCTGGATGCCCTTTCGGATATTGCCCTCGGGGGTCGATCGGGGGATATTGGCCTCCAATTCCTTCTTCGGCCGGCTGATATTCCCCTTCGGGGCCGCCAACTGGTCCCGCCCACGGGACAATGGGCAGTGCCTCGGAGAAACCGTAGTTTCCGAAAGGAAAGTCTTGCGTGACTTGAGAGAGGGGTTCCGGGAACAAATTGAAGGAGGGGCCGCTGTAATCGCCCCACGACGCTTGAGCCTGTCCCATCCCCGCTTCAGAGGTACCAACAACTCCCTGACTCACCCCTGAAGCCTGTCCAGAGGGATCACCGTATCCCTGGCTGACGCCCGTATAACCCATTCCCGGGCTTACTCCCGAAGACTGGCCCGATGCTTGGCGCAAAAAATTCCCGCAGCCTAAAGCCAATGTCGCAGCCTGTTGGCAAAGATCCTCGCCCATTGCGCTCACCAGATCCCTCCGCTCACTCAACTTCTGGAAGAATGCAAGCGAGGCATTAACCTACATCCAAAGAGATAAAAAATTAAGTAACTTCAATCAGACATTTATATTCAACTAATTTGGTTCAAGTCAGACTTGTTGGGCAACTTACGAGATTGTATGCCATACGCTCATCGATCTGACCCCTAGGCGCATACCTCTCCCCACGTTCAAAGTTTACAGGGGCTACTCTCCTCCGCGTGATGCGGTAGTACCACTCATCGTACTGATCGATGCTGATAACGGGGTCTGGCTCCGAGACGATGGCCGCCAGTGTGTCCTGCCAAGAAGTCCAAAGCTCTATTTCGGCCGCGCACAATTCGTACGCATTGGCGGTGCCAAACACTCCGACATCCGGTGGGTTCCTGTTAACCCTCATATCCGGGGCATCGACTGGCAAACCCTGCTCCAACTCAAAATGGCGCATTGCTCGGTCGGGCAGCTGCCACTCTGCGACCTCGAAATGGATCAGGGGTGTGCGCTGCAACCCGGAGAGCGTGAAGACGAACGACTCTCCCACCCGTCGCGCCAAACGTATGTACGGTGCCCAACGCATTTGGCCCGGAGATAGACGGTCGAACTCCCCTCGATAGTACGTAATGTTGTGATGGGGATCGACTCTCCTCTTGTAGTGGCTAGCCCTCCGGCTGTACTCCCAAGCACACAACCGAGGCCAGACTTTGTCGGTTCCATCCCTACGCGTTGGTGCACCGGGAGCAAGGTGTTCGTAAGACCACACCTGAGAACATCAAAAAATTATATTTATATCGTCGATTCAACAAAAATAAAACACAATAACGAAGACATGATTTATATGATATACCTGCAATAGCGAGAGACATGCACATATGGCTTTGGAGTTGGGCCTCGTTGCCTTGTGCAATGCTCGGTACAGATACGAAAGAACCGCTGCACCCCAGGCATAATCCCCAACCTCCGACAGGTTACCCAACAACGGTAAATATTTCACGCTGACCGTGTTCTTCGACGTCGTTGGGAATAAAATTGCTCCCATCACCCACAAGAGGAAGGCCTTTGTGTACACCACAAGCTCACGGCCCGTATAGTTTTCCGGCAAAACCCCGTAGGTATCTACCAACCACTTCAACTTTATACCACCAGTGCTAAATTGATCCTGGGGTATCGAAGTGAAGAAGTCTCGCGCTGTTCTCTTATTCGTTGCGTCTGACGGAGGAGCAATTACCGGCCGCCCCGTCACCGGCAACCCCAAGATGAACCCTACATCTTCTAGGGTAATCGTCATCTCTCCGATCGGGAAGTGAAACGTATTCGTTTCACTTCTCCACCTCTCAACAAGGGCACCTATCAAGGCCCGGTCAAGCTGTTGAAAGATCTGCCCATGCGTGAAAATCCCAAACCCAATTCCACGCAGTATTCTTTTCTGGGAATTGTTCAAGGTCCATCTCGTGAACTCGCGAGATACTTCTACGGTGGTGAGAAGTTCTCTTTCCTACGAATTATTAATAAATACAATTTGAGCAAAATGAACGGTAAAACAACGTTCGTAATAATAAGAAAGTTGATAAATAATGTATCTTACTCCACCATCCCATATGAGCGTACTGATATGGTTGGCTTGGTCGTATAACACGGATGGATCTTCTGGTCCAGGGATAAATTCCATTTTTTGCAACTGAAACTATGGAATCGGATTTTACAAACGCTAGCACATGAACAAATACATACATATATAAATCCTCATCACCGCTAGCACATGCTCAATGCATAATCAAAACCACGCATAAAACGCAATATTGATCACAACTATAGATTAGAAACATGTAAAGGATTGATTTTGTGAACTTACGTGATCTATTAGGGGGGGTATTAAAGCTGCTCTTATGAAGAAATTGCGCAGATCTGCTTGCCAACGCCGCTGGGAATATTTGTGAGTAGGAAGAACGGAGAAGAAGAGTGTAGAAGTTATAGGGGGTGAATCTTTTGGGTTTGAATATATATATATGCTGTCGGACAATATATATTTGCCGTCCGCTATATAGTATCGCGGGTCTGTTCCTTGTCCGCTATATAGTATCGCGGACGCTAGACTTTTGGTTGTTTTGGTAGTTTTCTCTACGTCCGCTATACTATGTAGCGGACGGCCCGCAGAATTTTTTTGGTTGTCTTCTCTACGTCCGCTATACTATGTAGCGGACGGCCCCGCAGAATTTTTGTGGTTGTCTTCTCTACGTCCGCTATACTATGTAGCGGACGGCCCCACAGAATACCATTACTTAGTTTTTTCTTCTACACTTTGTTCCACCTCTCCAACACTTAGTTTTTTCTACACTTAGTTTTTTCTTCTACACTTAGTTCCACCTCTCCAACACTTAGTTTTTTCTACACTTAGTCCAAACTGTCCGCTATATAGTATCGCGGATATAGTTTTTTCTTCTACACTTTGTTCCACCTCTCCAACACTTAGTTTTTTCTACACTTAGTTTTTTCTTCTACACTTACTTCCACCTCTCCAACACTTAGTTTTTTCTACACTTAGTCCAAACTGTCCGCTATATAGTATCGCGGATATACTTACCGCAGAAAATGGTTGGCACGGACCAGACATTTAGTTCCCGACCTTCCCGAACCCGGCCTAAGCGGAGGGCCTTATATCCGCTATATATATAGAGCTATACAATGTGGCGTAATGTAATAAATTGGAATAAATTGGCGCCCGTAATGCAGTTTTAATAAATTGAAATAAATTGGCCCGAAGACTTGTTTTAGCGACATAGTACGTTAATGCTATTTTAATAAACTGACGCCCGAAGACTTGTTTTAGCGACGGAATCAACAATCTCAATTTTTCCAAAAAATAATGTACGATTCATAATCAACGATCTCAATATATCGAGGCAACAAAAAAAGGCACAATTAACCAAGAAAAAATTTGAAAACATAATAAACAAGAACATAAATATTTTTATTATAATAAACTATGGTTCACAAATGGGGTACGAAAGCTTTTCACAAGCGCTCCGTTCAAAGATTACAACTTGAAAATCCCACCACCCAAGGTGTTCGAACACTACAAAGTCCCCGAGTTCGAGGCCATGCTGGCGCACGAAGACGTTCCAACCCTCTGCGAATTCCTTTTTTTGGGATCGGCCGGGCTTCAGCTTGATTTCAACCTGCCATGCCCCCTTGCGGCTATATAATCTTGCACTATCATGAATTGTTGTAAATTGATTGGTAAATGCTTCCGGTATGTCCTACCAAACACAAAATACAAAAAATAGGTTAGTTTTGGTTAAGAAAAACAAAAGATCAAACTTTTAACACACGAAAATACAGAGAAAGAGAAAGAGGGATAGCCTACAAGTTCATGCTCAAATCCCGGCATCATGACTTTGAAAAAGTGTTTGCCTACCAGGTGCAAGTTGCCAATATAATCGTAGGCGTAGGTGGTCTCCGATCCAGAAGCCATCGAGATCGTCGTTGAGGGGAGGACGGTGGTGTCGGCGGAGATGTGGGTGACCGGAGATGTGAGTCGCCGTAGATGGGGTAGCGGCTTTAGGTTAGATGTTCGAGAGAGGGGACGCCGTCCGCTACAATAATATATATACCCCGATCTGATTAAATATTTATAGCAGGAGAGAGTTGACGAAGGGACGCCGTCCGCTACAGATACCAAGGGGACACTGTTGACGCCATACAGATACCAAGGGGACAGTTCTCGGGGCTCACGCCCGAGACTTTATAGGCGACCGAGAGGACAGGCCCTGACATGTGTCAGCCTAGAGATCGTCCGCCATACAGTATGGCGGACGCCTTTTTCCTGACACATGTCAGGAACAGAAAGGCGTCCGCGAGACTGTCTCGCGGACATGGGAGGAGGGCAAAAAGGTAAAACTCCCGTCCGCGAGACAGTATGGCGGACGGGTGCCAGTTTTGGAAAAAGGCGCGATCTGGACCGTCCATCTTTCAGGATGGACGGTCAGATCGCGCTAGCAACTTAACTCCATTTGCTAGCGCTATCAATGGATCAGCTCCCATATATATATATATATATATAGAGAGAGAGAGAGAATCCATAAAAGTGACTACTAAAGAGTGAAGTTGGCAAAGAAACTGCAGCAGTATTTTATTTTATCATACAGTAATAAAAAATAAAAAATAAAAAGGGGACAAATCCAGCCTCCCCTCCCCGGAAGGGGGAAGAAAAAGCCAACCAAAGGTTTTACACACCCCCAAATAAAATTACTCTCTTGAATCAGGTGAAGTAACCTTCATCCGCATCTTCGCCAGGACAGCAGCTAGGGATGGCAAAAAAATCCGAACCCGCGGATTTCCGCCCCGCCCCGCCCCGGTAGGAACGGATTTTTTTGACTTTGACCGGGTCGTGGGGCGGGTATGGTATTTTTTTAAAAAATCCGCAGCGGGTTAGGGTCGGATATGGTATTTACCTATACCGCCCCGCGACCCGCCCCGCCCCGCCCCGGTATACTTGCCCTAATAGCTTACTTAATCCTAGCCGTCCATCTATACCATATATATATGTTCCAGCATACCTAATCAGATTTGTGCTTTCCTCTCCAATCTCGACAGCACGGCCGCTCTCCACCCACACGGCGCACGGCTCTCGGCTCGGCCACTCTCCATCCACCTCACGAATTGGAGCCCACCGCACCTCGCACGGCTCTCCACCGCAGTACCGCTCGGCGACGAACCACCACTGCGACGAGCTTGTTCTTAGAGTTGGATCTACTGCCAGTACCGCGACGAACCACCACTGCGACGAGCTTGTTCTCAGAGTTGGATCTACTGCGACGAACCACCACCGCAGCACCGCAAGGCGCACGGCTCTCAGAGTTGGATCTGCGGTGTCCAGGTACGCACCCACCCGCTTGTTCTTGCTATAGATAGAGTAAATGTATTCTTAAAAATCAGAGTAAATCTGGTGAAATCCGATGGGTTTTGATCATGCAGTTGATTGAGAAACAAATTTCAGAGGGCCAAATTGGCAGTGTAATTTTACAATAACACCACGGGTTACTCTCTTTCCATATATACTCCTTTCAATGTTCCCGTTCCCATTCCTAGAATAGAATTTGAGAATTCAAACGTTGACTTTACTCATTATTTTTACCCTAATTTGAATTGTCCAACAATAGTTGTTCTGTTTATATGAATTAACTTGATTTCATATTTAGGTTCTTCGAATTATATCCTAGTAATCCACTTGACAATCAAAGAGGACAAAGATTACAAAACAAAGACTAGCAAAAGTAAAAGAAAAAGGGTCTGGAAGAGGATGCTTCCTAGTTTCAACTCTTAACATACAAACAGACAATCATGGCGTATGTTGATTAGAAATGTGATGGTTTGGGTATTTCTGTAACTTTGCTACCCGAAAGAAGTTCATGAATGTGCCATCAGATCTCTTCCCTACAACCATGTCTGTTCTGTGACATGTTGATTGTTGATGCACTGGTCAAATCCATGAACAACCCAACACGGGCAAGCCAGTGTTCATAGTAGAATATGAGATGGTGCACCGTCGAGTCTTGTCCTCCTTATACTATGTACTAATTAATCTGTGTTAGTGGGACAACCAAGTACATTAAATAAGCAATAGCCTAACAGGAAGCTGGCAAGTAGCTAAGGATCATACTAATGATAAGCTAATTGGGTTAAGACTAATACAACTATTATACTTATCAGCTTGATCTTAGCGTGGAACAAAAAGCTGAATGTTTTGCTAAAGAATCATACACCTTCCTTGTTCAGCTAGTTTCAGTTTTGCTTTGAAATATTTTAGTTACTCGTCTGAAAATAGACTAATTGTCAGATCTGCTAAATCAGTTTATGTTGTACGCCTACAGTGGTCTTGTACTAAGTGGGAATGCTTAAGTTCTTATGTTATTATCAATTAGTTTTTCATGCTGTTTACTTATGGTTTTATGAGGGCATATTAGAAAAGTCTTTGCTAATTTGGTATTATTCCGGAGTAGGTATTATTTATTTGATTTTCTTGAAAATCATTCTTTTCTGTTTAAATGAATATATAGATAAAATCATGTCTTCCAATGAAATTACGTCTTCTCCCGTTGCATCATCTCCGGTGCAAACCCCTAGAGCTACATTAGAGGATCAAACTTCTGAGCCATCAACACCAAATGCAAGCATGGGAGTCTCTGCTTCTGAACCAGTTGACCTTGATAGTGGCCCCGATGATTTAAACAATGAGAACTTGAAAAGTAGTGTATGGGCGCACTTCGAAAGGAAAAAAAATGGTGGAAATGTGACAGCAACATGTAGTCATTGCAGGAAAACCCTTGGGGCAAACCCAAAAAATGGGACTACTCACTTGCGTATGCACTTAGACAGATGTAAACGTCTAAGGCAACCGGATGTTAGACAGAAACTCTTGGCTGGGATAATGGGTAAAGCAAATGCTAAGCCCGAATTAGGTAATTATTCCTTTGATCAAGATTTTGCCAGGAGAGAACTTGGAACCATGATAATTTTGCATGAATACCCGTTATCTATTGTTGACCACGTGGGGTTTAGGAGGTATTCGTCTGCACTTCAGCCATTGTTTAAGATACCAACCCGGAACTCAGTGAAGAGCGACATTATAAATATCTATGAACATGAGAGGGAGCAAGTGATGAAGTTGTTGGAGGGGATAAGAAGTAGGGTTGCTGTCACTACTGATTTGTGGACTTCTGGTAATCAAAAGAAGGGTTTCATGGCTGTCACGGGACATTTTATCGATGAAGAGTTCATTCTTCAAAGTCGCATTTTGAGGTATGCTTTACTGTTTTTGCAAATTTGGTATTTTGCAATCTAATTTTATTCCTACTTTCGCATAATAATTGTTAAATTTATCCTTTATAGGTTCTTATATTTGCCATGTCCACACACTAGTGAAGTTATTTGTGAGGCTTTGTCACAAACATTGCTTGATTGGAACATTGATAGGAAATTATGTACAATTACGGTTGACAATTGTACTACGAATGATGCGATGATTGATAACTTGTTGCTTAAGTTGGATTCTAGTTCTCTGTTGTTGTTTGGTGAATTGATTCATATGCGGTGTACGGCACATGTGTTGAATTTGATTGTTAAAGATGGGTTGAGTGTGATAAAGGAGGGAATTGAAAAGGTTAGAGAGAGTGTGGCTTTTTGGAGGGCAACACCAAAGAAAGATGAGAAATTTGAAGAGACTGCTCGTCAATTGCGTATTTCAAGCACAAAAAAGTTGGCACTTGATTGTCCTACAAGATGGAACTCAACGTTTTTGATGCTTGAAACTGCATTTGTGTATAAAGATGTTTTTTTCCGCTTGAAGCAACGAGAGTCTAAATATAAAACTTGCCCAAGTGAAGAGGAGTGGACTTTTGCAAGAGAGATTTGTGACAAGTTGAGGTTGTTTTATAAAACAACAGAGATGTTTTCGGGCACAAAGTACCCTACGGCTAACTTGTTTTTTCCTAAAATTTGTGAGATTAGAATGGTGTTAGGTGAGTGGCTCATGAGCTCAAGTGAGGTGATTAGAAGTATGGCTGAGAAAATGCTTGAGAAGTTCGATAAATATTGGTTGGATATTCATGGAATCATGGCGGTTGCTGTAGTGTTGGATCCGAGGTACAAAATGGAGTTGATTCAGTATTACTATAGTCAGCTTTACGGGTCGGGAGAAGCGGGAGAAACTGAAAAGGTATCATCACTTTGTTATAGACTTCTTCGTGAGTACCAAAATAGAGAGGTTAGTGATCATAATACTTGTGGAGGATCATCTGTTCGCTCGCAAGAGCGTGTTGAGGTGGGATGTCTAGATTCTCTTAAAGGTTTCGATGAACATGTCAAGAAGAAGAGAAAGACTGTAGTAAAATCTGAGTTGGATCATTATCTCGAGGAGGATGTGTTGCCTAGGTCTTTGGACTTTGATATTTTGGCTTGGTGGAGGACTAATGGATTGAAATACCCAACATTACAATTGATGGCTAAGGATATTCTTGCTATTCCCATATCTACAGTCGCATCAGAGGCGTCTTTTAGCACAAGTGGTAGGTTAGTGAGTCCTCACCGTAATAGGCTTCATCCAAAGACACTAGAAGCGTTAATGTGTGCTCAAGACTGGTTGTGGGCTGCTGAAATGAAAGGTAAGCTCATTCTATTATTTTATTCATGCAGTTAAATTTGACAATACTTTGAATTTTCACGGGTACTTGTAAATTTGTACTATGGTGTTGTAGGTGTATCTAATCTAGCACACAAGGAATATGCAACAATTAATGATGACAAAGATGGTGACAGCTCATGTGTGACGGGTGTATGATTCCTTGTGTAAATTGTATTTCAGATTAATTTTATTTTTATTTTTGTATCCATTCATTTTAATGTCATTTTATTCATATTATTTTTTCAATGAACAGTGATTGCAGTTGTATTTGGAGTTGGAATGCGGACCGGCTGATCGAGCTTGATCTCTCGTATTTGCTACTTCCCAGTGATTGAACGTTAATGTGGTCATTGTGGTGTTATCTATTTGAACATTAATTTGAACTATGTTATTATTTATTTGAACTATGTTGTAATTTATTTGAACTATGTTGTAATTTATTTGAACTTTGTTGTAATTTACTAATGTCTTCTTTAGAATTTTTAGACATTAATATGATGTGTATAGTTTATTTTTTGTGACACAGGTGTTATACATGTTTAAAAAGAGTGAAATATTTGCAATACCAAGTAGAACATGTCGGATCGGGTCGGGTTGGTTACGGGTTTTTTGCATGCTACAGCGGGGAACGGGGCGGAACGGGGCGGGTTCGGGGTTCCTAAATCTACATAGGATCGGTTATGGTATTTAACATAAATAACCCGGACCGGGGCGGGGCGGGGCAGGGCAAAGTTCACTGAGTAGCGGGGCGGGTTCGGATTTTGTAAAATCCGCATCCGACCCGCCCCATTGCCATCCCTAACAGCAGCGCAGATTTCCTGGCCAAATGATTATGTTTCTGTTCTTACTGTCCTGAGAGGGCGAAGAGCCTTCATGCAGGCCTCAGCTACTCGGTTTCTTAAAAAGAGCTTTGAAAAATCAATCGATTTTCCTCCCAAGTCCCTACTACCCTGAAAGAGCAAGGTTTAGGTAGCAGTCAAACAGACATGCCAGTTGAACTAACAGACCTTGAAAACGCATTGACAAGGTCATCTGATATATTAATCGGCAAATAAGTCAGATTAGTGGTATTAAATCGCTTCTATGCCGACAACAAATACAATAAGATGGTACCGCGCACGCAGACACACGAGCAATCACAATCAAACTAGACAACCAGGAGCAACCGATCTATAGTCAACTCCATATGACCTGGGCAGAAATTACAGATCTTTTACATTTGACAAGACATAATGCACACCAAAACCCCGAAAGAATGTAGAGAAGAATCTGCAAGCCATCACGGTAACATTTTTTCAGCAATGTTCCCTAATCTTGCCAACTTAAACCTTATCCAGAACTTGTTGAACCTTATCCAGAACTTGTCATCCAGTAAACTGAGAGTAATATAAGAGTTTTAGTCTAATTTGTAGATAGCTCAATGACCACTTTGAACTTGGCCCAACTCCCCAACTCATGAAGCAACTAGAAACCTCAGCTCTTCCATACTTTATGTCTAGAACAAAATTGGAGATGAGCAATGCAACATTTCTTATGATGGACTACGACATATGTGTTGGGAACAAGTCACTTCAAGAGGGCACAGGGAATAATCTGACCTTTGTTTCAGTAGACTTACAAAGTGCCTAAACAACAGAGAGATGTAGCAATAATTTGTATCCTCATTTCTGTCATTTGTCAAAAAACTTTAAGCAATCAAGGTCCCTAATCCAATCAAGGGTAGGACTAAATCTTAAAATGAATTAAAAGGGTAGCTTCCCAAAAAAAAAAAACTAGTGCAAATTTTGAATTAAAATAAATTAAGGAAAAATCACTACCTAATTTAAGAGGGTAGTCTCAATCTTATGGAAGTACACTATCCAGTCTATTGAACTATGTCAGTCACCCTCTCTGATTTTCTAGGTTTTGAGAGCAAAAAGTGGATTAAGGCCAGGATGGCGGCTTTCAACGTGTAAGTAATTGGGAGGGAGACTTTCGAAACCAAAGGAGACTGAGGTCACTATTCTTGGCTAATCTGCATTATTTTATCACTAAAAACTAGAGTTTGGTGGATAATGCACCTCTACTAAAAGGGTCATCCACTCTACACGACATAATTATACTTGGAGAATATACAAAGAGCTCGACAATAATTCACTACTAACAACAGCAGAAAATCAAGAGTATGAAATAATTAGAACAACTAACAACTCTAATACAAGGAAAGCAACCCGAAATACCAATTCAGTCAAATTGAAACAATCCCGAAGAAGCTGTGATAGGCTGCAGTTGACATGGAAGCTGCCACGGCCTCAACAGAGGATCAGGGATTTCAGGAACGTCCACAGGCACCCCACTAATCTCAAGCAAGTCATTCAAGCACCTCAACCTATCAGTTAACTCCGTTGCTTGAGCTCTCAACACATTGTTCTCCTCCATGTACGCCCTACACGCCTCACTACTCTCATCGATTTTCTCCATAATTCCATTGTTTGCAACTTGGAGGCCGCTGGCCTCATTGGTCAAATCCTGCACAAGCATCTGCCTCTTCATCCGCGACCGCCGTGCGGAATCCCTGTTGGAAATCATCCTTTTTCTCTTCCTCTCATCCATCATCGCGTATTTCTGATCCGCTTCGGATGTAGAGCTACTGGGAGCCAGTCCCAACGCAGACATATCCTAAATTTCTCAAGAATTCTCCAAGAATTGTTTGAATGTGATTGAAATGCAAGAAATTGGGGAAATTGGTGTCAAAGATCTGGGTGAAGCTCAAATGAGAAATTTAAAGCAAATCAATTAGTCCATGAGAAAACATAGAACCAGTGGAGGAACACAACAGAGAAGGACTGAAGAAGACAAGTATGCAGAAGGGTGGCGTGAGTCATAGAGATTTAAAGTTTGTTTCTATGTTTCATAAGAGAAACCCTAGAACCATTCTAGGAAAGAAATCAAGGAAACAGCAAAAACCCAGAAGATAATTCAAGTGAAGCCACTAAAAACAAAACCCATACCAGGAAAAAAGCAAATCGAAGATGGTTTTGGTCAAATACAAAAACCAAGCACTAGAAGGTTAAGAGAAAGAAGCCCAAAATCACAGGGGAAAACAAGAGAGGATGATTTTTAAGAAGTCGAAGATGGAGTTGCCGGTGGATTATTGAAATTGGAGGAAGGTGTGGAGAAAGAGGGAGAGCGGGTCATGAGGTGGGATTTTGAGGTGGGTTGAATTCAAGATGCCAACCAACGGTGAAGAGGATTCTTCGTTTATCAGCTGTAGATAATTCTGCAACAAATTCTATTTAATGCTTCGTTACTACCGAAAGTAATTAATTAATTTCATGACCAAAATGACACAAGAAATAAGGAATCCAGCGGGTATTACCATATTAAAAATGATCCTAACTCGATGTACATTTTAATTTCCAAAACTCCAACTCCTTAAAAGAATGAAAGATAAATAAGGGTAATTGTTTTTTATCTATTTTTTATTTGGTCATCGCTTTTCGAAAAAGCTACCAAACAACGGTGAAGGGGATTCTTCATTTATCGTAAACAGCGGTAGATAAACCTGCAACAAATCCTATTTAATGCTTAGTTACTACCGAAAGTAATTAATTAATTTCATGACCAAAATGACACAAGAAAGAAGGAATCCAACGGGTATTACCATATTAAAAATGATCCTCACTCGATGTACATTTTAATTTCCAAAACTCCAACTCCTTAAAAGAATGAAAGATAAATGAGGGTAATTGTCTTATATCTATTTTTTATTTGGTCATCGCTTTTCGAAAAAGCTACCAAACAACAGTGAAGAGGATTCTTCATTTATCGTAAACAGCTGTAGATAAACCTACAACAAATCTTATTTAATGCTTCGTTACTACCGAAAGTAATTAATTAATTTCATGACCAAAGTAACACAAGAAAGAAGGAATCCAGCAGGTATTACCATATTAAAAATGATCCTAACTCGATGTACATTTTAATTTCCAAAACTCCAACTCCTTAAAAGAATGAAAGATAAATGAGGGTAATTGTCTTCTATTTATTTTTTATTTTTTATTTGGTCATCGCTTTTCGAAAAAGCTACCAAACATAAAAATCAATTTAGAAATAAACAAAGAAGAATGTGCATCATTTTCAAAATTGGCAGTTGAATAAAAAAAGGAGAACTTAGTGACAACTTGACGATTCGTGAACCGTCTAAAAATGAATAAAACAACATGTGCCACTAATACGAACCCTTTCAGGACAAAAGATGTCCTTGAAGATTTGGATCCAAAAACAACATAACACCACCTTATAAGTAACTCATACTAGTAGGATTAGGGGGAAAACAAAAAACGTGATATTGTTGGTCAATAATCACTTTCAAAGAAATTACACATTGTCGACTTCGGCACCTACCAACACTTTGTACTTAACATGCATGTGTGTGTATGATTATATGTATGGATATTACAATTTTGCCATCACTTATCAACTTTTTATCTATACATTTTCCCAATTTCTTCTAAGTATAAAAGCTTGTCTCCCTAATTATTCTTCACAAATTTCTCTTGCATACTCACAAGAAAGCTAAAGAGAATTTGCAAGTAATTTCTGACCCACTTCATCAATGTTGCAGTGGGGGTGCCATCTTCGAGCCAAATGTACACCAACATTGAATTTTTTTGGTCGACATGAGATTAGCATTGATGGGTTAGCGATTTGTTGAAACTGGTAGAGGTTTTAAGTGGTGACTACGGAGTAATGTTGGGATTTTGGGATTTTGGCTGAGGCTTGGGTCGTGGAGGCATGATGGGGTCGGAGTGTGACCCGTGAATTTCAATAAGAGTGGTGCCTATTGTGCTTGGGACAAAGGGATGAAGTATATTTAGCGTGAAGTGATAGAACCAAAGAGAGAATTAAGGGCATCAAATGTCAAATTATATGGTTAAATGGAGTGTTAGTTAAGGGTAAATTTGTTCGTTATGTTCCTTTTTAATACTAACATTATAACTGAGTTAAGTAGACCTGCTCGACAAGAGTTATAATTTTAAAATTTACTCCCTGTATCAAGATTGGGTAATTTGTGCTCTTTCTGCCTTTTATCTAATAAATACGGTATATCCATTCTAGAAGTTGGAATTTGATGCACGGATTAGTTCTTAAATTACTATGGTTATTTGAGTAACGAGAAACCCACAAAACGAATTATAACTTATTTAATGAGTCATTCGCAGTTTCACAACCCGCAAGCCGATGTTGGGAGCGCACGAGGCATGTGTGGTATAACTTGAGAATGCACCACAAGTTTTTAGTTAGAGGGATTTTATTACATTTATAACCCTCAATAGTTTCAATAAAACAAATTTGTCACTTCATTGGTATTCATTCCCATGCCATTGCCCAGGAGCATACGTCACACCACAACTTAAATAAAATGGAAACCAATCCCCGTGTCAGGGCAGGTAAGAGGTGTATCGCCGGCCTACTCTTCTGTTGCAAACCGTACACTGTCAAAGCATATATCGCTTTTATCAAAAGAAGGTAGACGTACAGTATGTAATGGTACAACTACTTTAAAGCACACAAGAAGTGCTTGCTACACAATAGGACTGACCCTTATTCTTTGGTAATTCTTCACTGAGTGAAACTTAGAAAGTAAACTCTTATTATGGTAAAGGGATTTCCCCACGACATAGCCTCCTATTGTTCCAGAGATGTACAACTAATATAGACCTCTACCTATTTTACAATTTTTTTTCTAATTGTATTTGCTGAAAAATAAGCACAGGGGTACTTTCCCCACAAATGCAATACACCTCCGGCAGTTTTCTTGCTCCACCACTAATCTCTGGTCTCCGGTGTTGAATAGAACAATCAGCCCCCAACATGCGGGCTAACCATCCATATGCAGATCCTATTTACAAGCTAAAACCATTTCCCAGACCTCTGTTTACAAACCATCTGCAAGGGAAACTGCAGCAACAAAAATTGAGAGCATTGTGTGATCAGCTACAATTTGTACAATTAAGTACAATTTGTACAATTAAGCACAATTCCACCCTTCGAATAATCTAAGCAATTTGAAATCAAGACCTCTGATTGTCAATTTCTTTAGTGAACACAGAAGACATGTAGCTGCTTCTACTAAACAATTTTCCCAGCTAAATGGATGAATATCAAACCCAACACTGAGAAGGATGAATAAAATCGAATCCTGCTTTTACAACTTCCTCCCAAGGGAACTCAACTTCTTTTTTCCGAATCCTCCTTTTACAACTTCCTCCCAAGGGAACTCTTCTTCTTTTTTCATTCTTGAGTTTCCCAACATACAATAAGTTGATGAAATAGAATTTGAAAAAGTTCATATTTTCAATCGACGAAGCTTCATTATGGCTGTGAAAACTAAAAGACTTCTCTATCTTCAAGTCCAATCCCCAAGAGATATTTTTCTCTTCAAGAAAACATTACACAAAACTTCAGATCTGTAGGCTACAAATCCACTTAGAGAAGAGGTACTAATCACTTATGGCTCGATTTTCAGAAATTTTAGGGAGAAAAACCAGGGTACAGATCTAATACAGACAGCGAGAGGGAGAGAATAACAAAGGAACAACTAGTGCCCTAGTTAGACAAACTCCTCAATCCTTGCCCAATGAACACCTCAGTCTTCATTGCCCAAGCTTCTGCAATCCTCTTGCCATTATTCACTTAGGCAAGCACTAGTGCCAAAGCACATATGGCTTTCGCCAAATAAAAGTGCAGTTAAAGAAGCATGAGGTACAACCACCTCTAAGTGTGCATTGCTTTGGCAGAAGCCATGTTTACTTGGGCAATGGGACCAGTCTTTACTTAATTTTCCATCAGAAAGGTTCTAGTCTTCACCAAGGCACCCAATATGGATGACCACTGGTTTCCGAGGACAAGGGATTGTATCCCGTTGACATTCGAGCATTACGTTAGACGCTTGATATAAAAAGAAGTTGTAAGAATCTACACACAATGTTCAACCAACATAATTTAACAAAACTATAGAAAGAGAATAGAAAAGGCAAGGATGTAAGCATAAGTAAATTTCATTTACCTCAAATATTAACCGACAATCATGTCCCCAAAGAACGAGAATGTTAGATAATAAGCTAGCATATCTTTCTTCTCCAATCCATCAACCTAAGTTGACTTCAAGAAGAATCATGAGATATTCATTTCAGCTTCCAACAAGCTGCAACAAAGCAGAAACATTAAGAACACCTAGGCACTAGAGCTTCTAGAAAGTATCGACTTTTTTCAAGTGTTATATAAAAACAAGTAAGAGAAAGCACCTAAATAAGATGGCAACTAGGCGAAACCATGCCAAACTGTCAATGGTAGTCCTCGTGATGGGTTGAGACCAGTATGATAAAAAAAAAATGTCCAGATAAGATTCAGGAACCAATTTGGTTTCTACTATGACTGTCAAGACGTAACTGAATTGTTATGGAGGTGGCCATCTATGTCTGGAACAAATCCCTTCTCCATCATTCCCTCCTTAATAATGTCATAGGTTGTTCGATTAGGGACCAAGCCCTTCTCCAACATCTCATTGAGAAACGCATTTGCTTCTTCCAGCTTACCCTTCTCACAAAATCCCTTAATCAAAACATTATATGTGACGGCATTCAGCCATTTCCCATTTTTCTCCATTCGCCTCCTTAAATTTAAAGCTGCCCTCAAATTTCCTTCCCTACAATGACCAGCCATCAAAGTATTGTATGTTATGTGAGTGGGATTCAAACCCATCTCATCCAGAAGCTTCCCTGCATTTCTTGATTCACCATTCTTGCACAGTGCATCCAGCCGTATGTTGTACGTTACCACATCAGGCCTCACCCCCTTGTCCCTCATTTCATCCAAAAGCTTGCTTGCTGCTTCCATGTTCCCCTCTCTGCTAAACCCACCAATTAAACAATTGTAGGTTGAAATATTGGGAAAAAACATTTTGTCCAGCATGTGACCATGCAGCGCAACTGCTTCTTCCATTTTCCCAGCTTTACAGTAAGCATCAATCAAGGTATTAAATGTAAGGACGTTTGGTGCCAACCCTTGCTTGGAAATTTCATCCAACAGATCTCTTGCTTTGTTCAGCATTTGCTTTCTAGAAAACCCACTTAAAAGAGCATTATAAGTTACAAGATTTGGCTCCAAACCTGAGCCCACCATTTCATCCCGCAGAGCAAGAGCTTCCTCCAGCTTTCCAGCAGTACAGAACCCATTGATAAGCGAATTATACGTAATAACGACAAGTTTCAAACCTTCCCTTTCCATCTGCTTGAACACCTTCAGAGCGCCAGATACGTTTTCATCCTTGCAGAACCCATCAACAAGAATATTGTAAGTAACTTCGGTCGGCAAAATTCTCTTCGAAACCATCTCCTTCAACAACGCATCAGCTTTGTACATTTTTCCAGCCCTACCACTCTTGCAATATCCATCAATCAGAGTATTATAAGTAACTACAGTTGGCGCAACCCCCCACGCCATCATGTCCTCGACAATGTCCCCCGCCTTCTGCAACTTACCAGCCTTACACAACCCGTTAATCACGGTATTAAACGTAACCACATTAAGCTTAACCCTCCTCCTCATCATCTCCTTGTACACAAACTCCACATCCCTAGCTCTACACTCCTTCACCAAACAATTCAACAACGGATTACAAGACAAAACAGACAACCGAAACCCATAATCCCCGGCTCTTTCAAAAGCATCAAAAGCCAAATCAATCTTCAAAGCATACACATATTCCAATATCAACATATCAACAATCACGTGATTGGAACAAAATCGATCAGACAAAACCGAAAGCGTGTGGAAAACCAAATTACAAGAATGATTCTCATTTTTAACAAAATGGTGCAATAATGCCCTAAGCTTACTATACTGTTTACCATTAGCTAACAAGTGTATAAGCCTACAATAGTGGTGTAGACTGTGTGAGACCTGAAATTCGCGCTCTGACCATTTGAAATAACCGAGAGTAACGTCAGCGTCGGCCAATGTGTCGAGCAATTGTTGGAGGAGGAGATTAGGGTTAGTTTGTTTGGCTAGGATTTTGAGTGTTGACCAGCGTTGACTTGCTACAAGGGTGGAGATTGTAGGCGTGTCGAGTGTGTGAAGGAGGTGCTTGAGCTGATAAGCAATTGGGCGGAAGTTTCGGGCCAGAATTTGGAGGGGTTGCAGGCAATTCATTGATTCCCGACAAGGACCGATGGCCGGAGAGACGGTGATGTGCTACGGTGGCCAAATTGTGCGTTAAATGTCGGTTTCGTCCTTCAAGAAATAGACCATCCTTATTGGCATTTCGATTCTTATTATCATCATTTTCGGGTTTTTGTGAATGTTCATAATTCCTTATAAACAAATTATTCACCCTTTTCGAGTATCTAATTTTTCCAACTTACTTTATTTTTTCTATATATTACATGGAGTACGTGCTATTATTCTCATGAAATGGTACATATCAGTATCGGTACCGTCTCGGTACTGCCTCAATTTTTTTTATCAATAATATACATTTGTAATATTTATTAATTGGCGAACTAACAATATACACGTATATTTATTTTACTCACAACTCCTCTAGAATAAACTGGTTGTCCTAAAAAGCTTAACATACGTTAGTTTTCAAATAAACTAAATAACGTATTCAATTGAATTACCTCTTTTAGGATTACTGTTTTTTCTACAATCTCATTTGTAAATTCTTATGTAAAAATAAGTTATTTGTTCGATAATAAAGCATTTGGGTTCATAAATAAGTTGTTTTTATGTGTGCTCGCGGACATGTGTGTAAAGCAGTACATCGTATATGTAAAAAAGAATATGATCAAAGATTTCATGTATGAAGTAAATCAAAATTAAATAAATATTATGAGTAAAATGTTACAGAGACTTTGATTGGTATAAAAAGAACTTAGAGTGTTTTTCTATTTTGTCTTTATATAGTTAGTTCATAAATTTTTAACAAAATTTGTTACTTTTACATTTTTTAAGGAATCGATACAAAATACAATATCTCGGCTGGTATGTAGCTCCCGGAAATGTATCACCTGTACCGGCCAATACAACCGATACAGAGCAGTATTTTGACCGGTACAAAATATAAAGGATATCGTACCATATAAGGAAAAAAAAGGTACATACAGGCGGGTACAATTAGTACCGGTACGGTATTGATAACTATGATAAACTATTCCAAATAAGTTACAAGAATCGGACTCAATTGAGATTCTATTGTTATACCACAGGTCGACCTGTGATGGTGTTACAAAACTGGATGTTTAAAGGCCATATGTGATGGACCCGTAGGATGGCTTGTGCGAATTAGCACCGTGGTAGGAAGGGATGGCAATTTAAGTCTCTAATTGGAGCCCCATTCTCCCAGCCCGACATGGTACTTCTTTGGAGAAGTCTGAAATGAATTTGGAGCAAAATGCGGATCTAATCAATTGGGGTTATTTATATTTTCTTCATCCCCTTCCTTATTCAGATAAGTTTTCAAAAACTTAACCATATACGTGTTTTTTTTCCTTCTCTCTCCCACAAGGACATGCAGTTCCACAATTGACAGCCACCACCGATCGCCAGCGACAATTGCCTGCCACCAACCACCTTAACCCGTTGCAATCTCTGTCATCTAGTAGCAACTATTTTGATAATGTATTTTGGTGTTAGCTTGAATCTACCGACCAAGTTTGATAAAATGTGGCTATGCATGTGAACTTCGATTACACGAAAGTTAAATGGTTTTAAAACTTGTTCTATTTTTAGACCCAAACGATAAAAGGATAAGCAAATGCCTTTTGTTTTCCTCTCGTTATTTATCAACAGCACCACATGTAACTCCGCCGCATGTTCAAAACAATTACAAGTAAATCGAAAAGAATACTCACTTGCCCTTTCCCTATACAAGGAGAAGAATGCAGATGAATTATGTAGAGTGAGCATCAAGCCTTTTAGCTATGAGAGCTAAAGACAATGATATACCGCGAGTTAGCCACAGATCTAAAGAGAGTGTAAGGCATTTAGAGCATATAAGGATAGCTCAAATCTTATAATGTTGGTGATGTCTTAATATAACTAGTGAGTGAGAAAATTTTGGTGTATTAAGAAATTAGGTTTGAGTGGCATATTGAAAGTTCCCTTGTAACTTTCCATTTTATATGTCATATTCTCGTTGCTTTCCCCGTGAATCATTTTCCTATTATGCTAATTGTACCTATTTTAAGCGCTTAAATCTCAACATGCATTTTGTTTATAAGTCTGAGAACGAGAAGCTAATCATTCTACATTCACGCTGCTAATTTCTCGTTTTATGATTCAAGGTGCGAAAGTGCAATTAACGTCACTTCTAGTAGTCATGAACTTGGCCTTGTACTAGTACATGTCATGATTAAGGGCTTACTGTTCTTTTTGGTGGGGATTTATTTGTTTTTTTTTTTGTAATAGGTAAATTTTAGTAATTACAGCTCAGATGGACAACAATACATGAAATAGATCTTATAAGCACTCTGCACAACTAAGAAAGTGTAACAACCCCGGAAATCCGGAGTTCCGCTGCCCCGAACTCCCGGGTCGTTAACTTACCGGATCACATTAAACCTGTCAGATCATGTTCACTAACACATACTTCAAAATATTTAATCCGATATTAACTTCAATTCTTCACATACAATATTACAAAACTGCTTAGCCTTGAACTATTAAGGCTTAGGTTCTTTATAACTCGAGTCCTTATAGAACGAGTTGACAATACTGACCCACGAAGGGGTCTCACTACCCAGTAGTGGTGGACTCACCGAAATCTCACACAGACTCTATCCTATTCCCGAATATGCTACAACTGATCATCACCTGCAGAAGGGAATCAAACGAAGGGTGAGCTTTTGAGAGCTCAGTAAGGTCATACAAAGACTAACAAAAGAATCACAAAACAATCCCAAAGAATCCAACCGACGAAAATTTTCAAAATACTTCAAACGGTCAAAAATTCAATGATTTCCAAAAGGATCAAATTCATCAGAAATAGATATCAAAACAGACAAATACAATCATGACAAATTTCGAAACGATCAATAAAAGATCATCTTTAAAGCCATCATTCTAAAATATGATGATGGTTTTCCAAAGGATTTCAAAACGTACACAGATTACCTGAGACAATTCTTTCCAAAATACACTAAAGATTTCTCAAAAGATTTCAACACGAGCACAAATTATTTCAGAGAATACTTTCCAGTCCTTTTGATAGCAGTCACGGCAATATACCAAACAGAGAAAATAAAAAATCAACGTTGATCCTGGGGCGATTGCAATGCCATTCCGGCAAGCTAATCAGAGTGTACACATGCATGATGTACCAAAATACTAGTCCACTTGGGTACTAGCCTGCTTTTCCTGCAAGATTCAGACCAGCCTTATTACGCCCTCCCACATAACGGAAACCCAGGTCAACACAGAAAACTCAACAATATCAACGAGCTTTAACATAAATTCAATCACCAAAATCAATTTGGATTCCAATAACAATAATCATACTCACATAAGTCAGCATTCGGAATTTTTAGAAGAAATTAGAATTTTCAGAAGAAAAATCACAGATAAATAACAAAAATAATTGTGAATAATTATCGAATTTTAAGCACAACAATATGAAAGAATGGATACATACAATTGTCAAATTTTCTCAGCACGCAATAACAGGCGAGCATCACAAGATTTTTAAATAATCGATTCAGGTTCAATATTAAGGTTTTCTGGACAAGAACATGCTGATATCAATGCATACTTAAGAGTTCGACATTAGTCGTAAGTAATTCAAAGGAGTGCTTATGAGTATGAGTTATCAACGCAAGGGTTTGGACAAAAGTTCTTACCCAGGGTTCAGATAAAATTCCTTACCTAGATCCACAGCTAAACTGTCTAATTGGAAGTCTTTAACTTTAACCTAAATGGAATAATCGAATCATTAGAACACAGACTATAGCAAAATATTATAACTTAATACGGACTCACGCATACTCTCAAAATGAACCCCCCTCACCGGGTATGTAAAATTACCAAAATACCCCTATCAGACTTAAATCACCCAAACAGCCTTCCTGTAAGTAGAATCACCCCAAATAATCTTATTGTATGTCAACTTGTGCAAAAATACCTTTCTTAGGTCAAATTACCAAAATATTCCTTTAGAATGACAAATTACCAAAATACCCCGGGGGTTTTCGGCACTGGAAAAATCTCAAAAATATCTTAAAATGCTATTTTAAGCATCTTGATGTCATTTTTGTACTAAAAAGAATTTTAAAAAAAATTCGCCCGAAAATCCCGAACCGGTGTCAAGATCGAGCGATACTAGACCAGTTTTACGAAAAATACCTATCGGCCTCAGAATGGTACAAAATTTTAGAATATGAATTATATCAGTAAAATAAGATTTTTATAAAATTTCAGATTAAAATAACTTGATTTAGTAGGTTAAATGATTCGATAATTATTCTTAGAATCTTAGCCTATATGCTAATTTAGCGTCCTTCACGGATACTAAAAATTTCTCAAACATTCCAACGCGTTCATCTTGTAAAAATATCGGGGATTACAGTTTTGTACTTTATCTAATTTTGGCTGTAACCATTTATAAAAATTCATTAAAAACTGCCTAATTTAATATTCATCTTTAGCGACAATAACAAGTACTATTCACATCATTCACACACACGAGTTCACCTAAAATACACACACCTCTCTTCAACCTCTAGCTGTCGTGACCCATCTTATACATCCAACACCCAGAATTACACACTGATTCCCCAGCCACATTCCAAGACACTAAAACTCGTCACACTATCCTAATTACATTCACTTCCACTCAATTATACACTCAAATTACACTCTCACACACACGAATCACAACTATACACTTTGTTACACACACATTTACTCATTGTAAACACACACTTGAATCCACTGCCCACCCAAATTCACTCACCCACACACAATACACGTTTACACTCCTATATATATCATACATACATGAACACATACCCACAGAAATCACCTCACCTAACCTGAAAAACCCAGCTACCTACACACTGAGCACTCACAGTAAAGCACCCACACACGCACACAGTCCCACGATTATACATTGAAAAATGCACACAACCTCACCAATATACACATTCTTATACCTTTAATTATACACACTCTTATACCTTTAATTAACTCAGGCACACACACACATACATGCACAAAACAGCCCCATGGCTGCTCCCCCTCCTCTTCCCCACTCACAGCAAACACACGCACCCACTGCACAGTTTGTGCACACACACCACCAACACAAACTGATAAACTCACCAAAGAAAGAAAAGATTACCTTTAAGCAACTTCCTCCAACTTCTCTCTCTTTCCCTCTCTCCCCTCTTTGATTTCCCCAAATTTCTCCTCTCTGTTTCTCTCCTCTGTTTCTGTTTCTTGTTACTGTTGTTCTTCTTATCTTTTTTTCCATTCCTCCTTCCTGAAGTTCTTCTCCTTTGTTTTTTTTTCTTTTTGTTTTATTTCATCACTTAAGGATCTTATCCCAATTTATTATTTTATAATTTTATTTCATTAGTCATCAAATAACTAAGGAGGAGCTGGCACCATCTTGGGACCAATTTTTAAAATTTGCAAAATAGCCCCTCTAATTTTCAAAAATTATAAAAATGCCCTCGAACATTTTGAAAATTATATTTTTGTCCCAAAGTTCTTTTTAAGCTCATATGCACTACTAATACCCAAGCATTGCTCAAAAATAACGCCCATCTATTTTTTTGAGCACCGATGATTATTTAACTGGCTCCCAAAGTTCAGGATATTACCAAAAGAACGTAATGTAAAATGGATAGAGGCATGGGCGAACTTAGAAAGTCTAATCAGGGGTGCCAAAAGGTAATAAAAAATTTATGATTAATGTAAAAGAATTTGCGTCACTATTGAATACGTTATTGCTCAATATGACTACTAATCATATGATTTTACTATTCATAGTGATTTAGTTAATTTGGCTATGTTAGTGAACAATAAATTGTTAATCTTGCATGAAAGAAACTTAACACTTATTGTACATATGAAGTACTAATGTGATAATTTATTATAGAAAATAATAGCAACGTATAAGTTAACATACTATAAGAACTTAAAAGAACTAACTTTGATCTATTTGTGTTTTCTTTGTAATCTGAAGATTTATAAATTGAATAAAATGAAGATAGATAAAGGAACGAGAAAGACAAAGAACATAACAGTCGGTGGCACGAAAAAATTAAAAAATAAAATCCTAGTACATGAATGTTACATTATAATGATGTTTCCGCAAATATTTTAAACCTGATTACCTAGTACATAAAACAATTAACAAAAAAATTCAAAATTTGGGGGTGCCGTGGCCCCTCCCCCTGTCACCACGTTGTTCCGCCCTTGGATAGAAGTATATCCTACTGCAGCTTTCAAGTCATAGCTTTAGGAACAATCATACTTTCAAGTGCTTGAACACCTAGTCAGGTTGTTCGAATTGTTGTTTGAATTTCTTAGCATTGCGTTCGCTCATAAATGCAATATAAGTAAGTCTTTGTACTTTTGCTATAAAAGTGGTACGTTGATACAAAGAGCTAAGGCTTTGCAATTCTAAATCCCAGCATCTTTGGCGATTTGGTAAGCGATTGAGCGAAATAACCTACTTTTCTGATGCTAGTTATAAATAACAGAAGGATCCTTAGTTGTAACGCCCAAAGCCTTAAGCTCATCCTTTGAACTTCTTGTGATAGGCCAACCATAGAATAAATATTGAGGATAATTGTCATACAATCTTGCACCAAATCTTCTTAGATCTATGAGACCTGAGCTTCTTCTGAGCTTCGCAGAGTTTACGGTGAATTCATCTATACTTCTAAGGGTCCAAATAACAGCATCTTTTTGGTGTTTGAGAGGAACCAATTTCAGAAGGACAATTACAATAAGCTGATAAAGGCTTTAGGCCAGGGCCATTAATTATGAGTAATAACCAATCAAGCTCAACATGTATATGACTACTAGCATCTTAAACCACTTGAGGGGTCATACTTAGGTAAAAGGGGACTAAAAGGATGCCAATTATCATCCTAAACAAAAAGGGTTAATATACATATATTTGCAGTTCACTCTTCATAATTGTAACTTTAGTTATAATGTCCCTTAAAATTGACTATAATGTTGCAAAACCATTCCTTATCACAACGTTGGGGAAGTGCTTTGGTTAAATTTTATTTTAGGTTTGAACGGATCGAAGGCCATCAAATTTTTAGGTTTGAATGGATCGAAGGCCATCAAATTGTTTATAAAAAAATTTCAGTTAGCATATGCCCCTATTTCGTATTGTGATGGCTCTAAGATTTAAATAATAATTTTGAATTGGTAAGGGCTTTTGAACATTCTTACTGCTAGTTATGATGTTTAATGGTTTTTTTGTTTATCAAGATGCTAGAATATGTAGCTAAGCCATTCTATGAGCCTATTTAACACATTATACTTTCCATTTTGCAATGGAAGGATGAATTATGCACCACAAATGTTTTAGAGGTAAATTTCAAAGTAAATAAACATAAAACGAGTTATGATGCGATGGACTAAGGTTGATGAACGTTGAAATGAAATGGATGTGCCAAGAAGTCACAAAGGTACAACCTCAAATAAAACTAAAAATCCTCGGTTTACTCATGTTATGAAACTTTCATATTGGTTTAAGGTAATATTTTAGTTGAAAAGTAGTACCATAACTGCCCAAAGGAAAAAGATAAGAAAATTTTTAAAAGTAACATGGACATATCCCTCCATCCTGTTTAAAATAATTTAAAATAAATAAAAAGCAATCCAATAAAAAAGTGGATATCAGATCGCCTTTCTTTCATAGTGCTGACATATCCCAGTAAGATAAGTAACAGTATACGGGATGCTCAGAGGGTTTTAAAGAATATATATTTTTTTGGTAGAAAGAGAATTGCATTGAAATATAAAGGTTACATAAATAGCCATGCCGGCTATACATAATAGGTCATGACTATACTTGTCAAGGTACATCCACAATACAGGTTTGAGTGCTTACAGAAGAATATAAACAAAAGGATATAAAAGCAAAATGTTAGGAGAATCTAGATCAATTACAACATAAATAATTAACCCAATCCTGATGAACATTAATGCGGGCATGATATACAAAAGCTGTCAGTGATCTGGCCTCCTTTAGCTGCAAGCGTCTGGCTTGGTCAATACTTACAAAATGCATTTTATGAACTATCTGACATAAATCATACATAATCGGTGCCACCGTGTCTGGAACATCTTCAGTATTTGTTAATTGAGAACTTAAAATTTTGGAGTCAGATAATATTATGATGTGACCTAAAAGCTTGGAATGTGCCCAAGAAATCCCTATAAGTAAACCCTTGGCTTGAGGTGAGATCCAATCAGAGGCCTTGGTAGATATAGCTGCTGACCCACATCTAGAGTTGTGGTGATTGATGCATGTCAGTCCTGCCCTTACTCTTAACCGAGCTCGATCAAAAAAGAATGCCAAGAAAATTAAGATGGGTTGGGGATTTTGGCAAGAGCATCGAGGGTTAATATGATGGATATTATGGGGCGTAAATGACTCAGTGGTATTGGTAGAAAAGGGTTGTTTATGCGAATACAAGGAACCAAAGTTTAGGAATTTTGTTTTCAAGGTCTGTGTATAGTTACTAATCTAGGGTCAAAATTTTCTTGACAAAAAATATAATGGTTCATGTGGATCCATATACCCCAGATAATAGAAATTGTTTGGGTTCTAAACTTGCTTTTATTTCTGGTTTTAGTCAGCTATGCAATGAGCCATTCTCTGAATGGACTGGAGATATCATGTAAATGAATTCCTGCCAGGCCTCCAAACTAAACAGATCGCACCTTAGGGCATGCTAAGAACAGATGGTTAAGCGTTTCCTGCTCTTTAAGGCAGAGGGCATAAAGGTGTTGGGGAAATATTTAGACGGTGGAGTTTGGTTTGGAGGGGAAGGCGATTCCATAAGGCTTGCCAAATAAAGAAAGATATTTTTGTGGAATTTGTAGTGCCCACAATATCTTCCATATTCAGTTATCTCCAAAATTGACCATATTATTCCCGGTCTCACGTAAATATGTCGCTTTAACCTGGTAGAGCGTGTCATAAGCTGATTTGACAGTGAAGATACCAAAAGGTGTGTGCTTCCAGACCAATTTGTCTTCTATATGATGCGGGGATAAGTGAATGGCTTTAATTTTCTTGATCACACTGTGATGGAACCACTGCTTCAGTAAGTTTTATCCCATTTCCATTTGTAATAAGGTCTCTTACGTATGTTAGAGGTGTTTCTAAGTCACGTTTTGGTAAGTCCGGTATCGAGCTCATGTTTGGGATCCAATTATCCTGCCAAATTAAGATTTGCGAACCCGTCCTGACTTGCCATCGTAACCCATTTAGGAGTGTTTTCCTTCCGGCTATGATGCCTCGCCAGCCCGAAGAAAAGTTGCTATTATCTGGACTCTGCAGGAAAGAAAATCTAAAGCAGTATTTGCAGAGCAAGTGTTGAGCTATAAGCGAGGGAGGCTCCATCCAAATCCTTCAACTAGTTTTTGCTAGTAGCGATTTGTTGAATAATCTAATGTCCTTGAAGCCAAGTCCTCCTTGAATTTTAGGTGCACAAACCACATTCCAATTTATCCAATGCACCCCACTCTTTAGCTCCTCTGCCTTGACCATAGGAATCGGCCAAGAATTGAATGTATTTTCTTAATGACATATACCGAAAAGAGACAAAACTGCATGTGGTAAGTGAGGAGGGATGACAGAACAGAGTTGATGAGGGTCGCACGTCCGTCTTTATTGAGGAGGCATCCCTTCCATCCCGCGCATCTAGATTGAACCTACTAATTCAGATCACTAAAATAGAACTTTTTGTTAGTGATTGTATCTAGGGTGGTACCAAGATATTGACCAAAATTTTCAGAAAGTTTGATTCCTGGCCATTCCGGAATATATGTGTTTCTTTATGTGTAGCGTTATGGCTCAGAGTAATTGTTGATTTTTTGTGGTTGATCAATTGCCTAGATTCCATGCAGTATTACTGAGGAGTTGCCTCAAATAACCACAGGTGGATCGATTTAGTTTGGTGAAGATCATAATGTCATATGCAAAAATTAGGTGGTTGATTAGTGGACATCGCCTACCAACCGAGATTCCTGGGATAAGACCCGAGACTTAAGCTTGTCTTAGAGATGTAGCAAGGTTCTCCGCACATAACAGAAATATTTAGGGGGAAAGGGGATCTCCTTTCAGAGTTCGCATCGAGGTTAAAACCTGTCTGTGGGGGACCCATTAAGGAGGATCTCGTATGAAACACTAGTTACACATTCCATCACTAGTTTGATAAAGAAGACATGGAATTTTAAATGCACCATAATAGTCTCTAAGAAGTTCTAGTTAATACGATCATATGCCTTGCTCATATCCATTTTTATTGCTTCATAAACTGTCTTTCCTTTGAGAGAAGTACGGATTTTGTTGGAGAGTTCTTGGGCAACTAGGATATTGTTCATGATATGTCTACCACTAACAAAGGCATTCTGCTTATCAGAGATGAGAGAGTGAAGTAAAGGCTTGATTCGGTTTGAAATAGTTTTCGCAATAATTTTGTAAAGAGTGTTACAAAGAGATATCGATCTAAAGTCCTTAGGTAGTTGCGGGTTAGGTTTTTTAGGAATAAGAACAATGAAAGTCTTGTTGGTTTCCTTGAGGATGTGGCCCGATTGAAGGAAGGAAAGAACTGCTGAGGTTATAGGCCTATTTAGGAATACCCAACATTGTTGATAAACTATAGCTGGAATACCATCTGGTATGAGACATTTGGCTAGAGTATGATCTATCTGAATTGTTCTGCTAGACGATGTAACGGTATGTGATGGACAAAAGATCTTTTTAAAATGAGAATGTAAGCATTCTGAAATTTCACTGTGTGACTGGATGAGATTTCCATTTCCATCCAATAAATAGGATATTCGGTTTAGATTCATTCGGATAATGGTAGAAGAATGAAAGAACCTAGTGTTCCGGTCCCCAAGTTGTAGCTATCAGATTGAGGATTTCTGGGCCCATAAAGATTCTTCGCATTCTAGTAACCATTCAAGTTTTTTCCTCGTCTGTTGTTCCAGACCTTGGGCGTTTATATTTGGGAGTTGACTTTGAAAATGATGGATTTGAAGTTGTGTATCCTTGATTTGGGTTTCAAGATTGCTAAAGTGCTGTTTGTTCCACACCTTCAACATCTTTAGCATCATCTTGCCACGAAATGTTGCTTTAAACATTGGTGACCCATCACATTCAGTATCCCAAGCTCTTTGAATAATGGAACCACATTGAGGGTGTCTTAGCCACATTGCCTCGAAATGTTGCGGTCTAGGCAGAAACCCAGTAAAAAGATTTGCTTGGAATAGGAGAAGAGCGTGGTCCGAGTCTTGAATTCCCAAATTTTTAACATGGGCCCTAGGGGACATAGTAAGCCATCTAGAGTTGGCCACACCTCTATCCAACCGTTCGTAGGTACACTCAACATCTTCACGATTATTAGTCCACATGAAGGGGGGCCCTACCCATTGGATGTCCACTAAATGATTCTGATTAAGAAAATCTCTGAGAAGATTATGGCCAGGGATGCATATATAGTTTGCTCCTGATTTGTCTGAGCACGCTAATACTTGATTGAAATCACCGATAAGAAATAAAGGTTGCGAATATAAAGATAAGATTCTCGAGATATGCGCCCAAGTTTCTTTCCTCTTGGCTAGATTAGGGTGACCATATACAAACCCTGTTATCCAAGAGTTCTCTTGAGATCTATGAAAATCCATGAGAATAAGATTTTTGTCCTAGTATAAAAGAGAGCCAGCAGATTCATCTGTCCAACCAACCCATAGGTCACCTTTTGTTCCCAGAACCCCCGACGGGTTTATACCAGTAGATTTGTATAACCCAGCTTCTGGAAAATTCATGAGACATTCTCACAATCTTGCTTAGTTTCTTGAAGAAAAACACACTCAGGTGAGTGAGTGAGTGAGTGCGTGTAACGCCCCAGAAAGTTTGGAACTCCATTGTTCCTGACCCCTGAGGCATTAACCTATAATATCACACAGAATATAGCACATGTTATAAATTTCAGATTCTTAAACAACATCGCGCTAAGTTCTTCCAACACACAAAGTTCCACAACAAGAGTTTCCAGACTTATGATGTTACAGCTCGTACATAATTCTTAACCAGCACACTAGCTATATAGGCCCACACAGAGGTCCTATTTACATAGCCTAGAGTAGATACCCTAAAGGTTTTATCGTATGTTGGTTTCCCCCACAGAAGCTATCGCCGAGGACTACCTGCAGAATGGAACAACTAAAGGTGAGCTTTTGAGAGCTCAGTAAGGTCGCTCAAAACAATTTAAGGAGAGATTACAACAATTTAAAGACAAACAATTAAAGGATTTCAAATAGTCACAACAGTCTGACAAGAACAGGGGAGAGTTTCACTCAGTCCCTTTTGATAAGATATTCAAACAGCTATTCTCGAACATTTTTGAAATGATCAATTCAGATATAATGCGCATAGATTTTGAAGATACTGATCATGGGCAGTAGCGATGCCACACAAGCAAGGCTAAGAAAATGTACACATGCATGATGTACCAAAATACTAGTCTATTTAGGTACTAGCCTGCATTCCACGCAAAACATAACAGAGTCCCATGTCAGTATACAGAAGACATATATCACAGAATCAATACATATATCAATGCTCACTATGCAATGAAAGGTGACACCAACATGAGTTCAATAATTGAATCAAGTTCAACATCGGGGTTTACTTGGCAATAGCATATCGAAATCAATGCATACTTAGAGTTCAATAACGGCCATGAGTAAACAAAAGAATAATTGTGAGAGCAAACTGATGGCTCAAGGTTCAGATAGAAACCCTTACCTAGTTCACCGCTACGATAACTTAACCGAAATAATCCTCGTGTTAACCTAAACAGAATAGTTCAAAGATTAGAATATAGCTCATAATACTGTATTATAACTCACTATTAACTCACGCACAGTCCCAAAATGAATCCCTCACTGGATATGAAAATTACCAAAATGTCCCTGGGTGGAAAATTATCAAAATACCCCCGGGGGTTTTCGGCACTGGAAAAAAATCCCAAAAATATTTTAAAATGATACGTTAAGCATCTTGAAGTCATTTTGGCCTAAAGAGTATTTAAAAAAAAAATTCCTGAAAATCTCGAACCGGTGTCCGTACCGAGTACTTAAAAAATGGTTCGGCTAAAAATATCTATCGGCCTCAAAATAGTATGAAATTTTAAATACGGAATGTTATCAATTAATTAAGGTTTTTCTAAAATTTTCAGATGAAAATAACTTAATATACTAAATTAAATATCTCAATAATTTTAGTTAATTGGTGCCTTAATTTAACGTCCTTGGGGAATACCAAAAATTTCCAGAGCGTAGTTCTCGTAAAAATATTGGGGGTATAGTTTGAACTTTGTCTAATTTTGGCCCTAGGTATTTATGAAAATTCATTGTGAAACTGCCTAATTAATTTTAACCTTTAGAGACAAATTCAATTGCTATTGAGATTGCTACACCTACTGTTTCACCTAAACCAACTCACACTTTCTTCTACCTTCAGTCGAGACCCACAGTCATTCATCCCACTCCCCATGCTTCTAATGCACTCCTAAACCCGCACTAATCATTCCAATAGTTGAGTTATGCATCTTAGACACACGACCACTCCGATAATCACCCATAAATCCCCATACCCGAACACCCATGTTCAAGAACACACAAACACAGTCACACTAACGCACAGTTTAATCACACACCTCGACTGCCACCTGAAACCATGCCCAAAAACACTTACAAAATTTCATGACTAACACAAAACTATACATGAGCACCCGCACAGTCGTTCCCTTCCCCCTGCTTCACCTGCACACACCCAAAGAAAACACACAAACCCACGCAGTCACACATATAACTATCAACTGAATACACCCACCCACCCACACACACACACACACATCAATATACACGATACACACAGTGACATACGCACCAAGTTCACATCCCACACCTTCACTCACGGCTACCACACCCACTGAAACCACTTCCTAACTCTCCCTAGTTCACATTTACATATGCTTATACACATATAATCTTGATTATTTGCCACCCACTGAAACTTTATATATGCGTGCACGCACACACACTGTACCTATTTACACAGCACATGGCAAAGCTGCCGCTATGCTTCCCCCCTTCTCATTCGTCCTTCTGCGTATACAAACACATAACCACGCTAATATACTAAACTTGATCACTAGAAGGGGTAGAGGATTATCCTCAATCTTCCTGGTTTCCCCAAAACATGCGCTGCCTTGATCCTCTTCTTCTTGTTCTGTTTTTGTTCTTGTTCTTTGTTTCACCCGAGAATAGTCATCTTACTCCAATTTTTTTTATTGTTTAATCGGCTTAGTCACCATAAGTTTGTAGGTGTCAACCTAAAAACTAAGCCTCTACATTGTATTTTATAAAATTGTATGACGGACCTCTCATCTTTATCTATTTACAAAAGAACCCCCTAACACTTTCTATTTTATTTTTTTGGGTACCGCTTCTAAAAAATATATTATTATTATTATTATTATTATTATTATTATTATTATTATTATTATTATTATTATTCATGTGCTTACAAGATTCGCACTAGGAAAAGAAAATGTGGGTATTACAGTGTGAGCCAATTTGAGAGCTGCTCTAATTGTATGGACCTGGCCTAACCCGTGACAGTTCTAGCTGAGGATAATCATTGGGGGTGAAGGAGTTGCTTGGGGGCAACACCCGATACCCTAAGAGGTAGCTGAGCTGGGGAATTTGGTTTTCTGAAGAAGGGATTATCTCTAATCCCGATACTTCGTTTCCCCGAAGAAAGGTACTCAAGAACCCGAGGCTTCAAAAAAAGGTCTAGATTCTCTCTATCTTCAGATACTAGAGGGGTGTACTGATTCAGAATTGAAAAGTCCAGCCTCTTTTTCTTTAAGTGAGATGTGTAAGGAAGGTTTAAAAAGGTAAGATTGGCTTACACGATTGAAGATTTGAGAGATCAGACCAAGGATTATAACAAGTCAAAATATGATTAAAACTTAGTTTCTTTTTCAGTTTGTTCCGGTCAAGATCAGGGTGAACTCTAGGTCTTTTCTTATTATTTTGTGTTACTAAAGGAGATTGTCTAGGACTAAGAGAATAATAGAAAAGTAAGCAGTAGACTAAGATTGTAGAGTTGACGGAAAGCTGTAAAGAGGCATGATAATCAGGAAGCAGGTAGGGAGGGTCACCTGGTGGTTGGTCATGGTATTTCGTGTTGTCTAGTTTTCTTTTTTGTTGACCATTTCTTCATATAGTGGCGGCCTTGCTTTGTTGTCCCTCTTTCGGCTATATTGCAGTTGTTGAGCATTTTCCTTTTTAGTGCTTTGTAAGTTTTCCTCAGTCCCCTATTCCGATAGAGTTTCATTGTCATCACTTAATCCTTCAAATTCTGGTGTAGAGAAGATTTTACCTGTAGTAGAATTATGCACTATCATAGGAGATTTGCTTTCATCCTGAATAGCTGACCAAGTTGGATCTTTGTCAAGATAACTCAATTGTTGCTCCCCCGTGTTACGAAGGTAAAGTTTTGACTGTATATCTGCAATTATAAATCCTTATTTAGGATGGAGATCCTCTTGGCAAGAGCTTCAGGAGAGAGGTCTATAGTTGGTGGAGTAATTGGCACTAACGGTGGTGCTGAGAAAGGCAGAGAGGGTTATTGGTTGTGGGGTGAAATTATGGGATAAAGTGGAGGTACCGAGTAAGTAGTAAAATTAGGAAAGGAGGGCCCTTCTAATGCCTTTGTAGATTTGGTGAGCCTGTTATCATTAGAGTAGTTAGATTGGGCCGGTTGAGTTATTGTGTTGGGTTATGAGAAGGGTTGGTCCATAGATCTGGAAAAAAAGTGGTGATTAATGAGGTTAGCAAAGAAGGAAAGCCCAATGTCTGAGAGGCCCAAGATGAATTTAGCTAAAGAGAAGTTTTGTCCAGAAGAGCTTTCCTGATTGGCCCTGATGAGTAAATTGTCCATAATAGAAGTCAGACCCATTTGTTAACTAAAAGGGACGAGTGAAGCTGGTTACAGATATGTTGAACCTTCCTATGTGGGGTCTCCAAATATATTTGCAGGTGGATTGTTGACAGGATAAGATTTTCCATGGATATCATAATCCTTCACCATCTTGTGAAGCGACGGCCACTTGTGTTTCAATGATGGTGCTATCCCTTGAGATTTGATTTCCCCCAAGCTCTGCAGATTCAGTTGTCGGTGCGTGTGTGGCTCCCTGTTGTGGAGACATGGCCAAATCTACGTCAGATATTTTAGGGGCTTATTTCGGTGAGTCTTCTGCCGGTGAAAACACGCTTCCCGATCCTGTGGATGATTCAATTTCATCCTGGCTTGTACCAATTGATTCTAGATCACTTTGTGGATCAATTTCCATGTCTACAATCTTTGGGTTTATTTCAAATTTGTCATTTAGGTTGGGTTCATCTGGGAAGATTGGTGGTAGATGGTTATGGGCTATTTCAGTAGGAAGATTCGGGTTCCCAAGGTTGACAATATATAGTGGTGGATTTGCATCATCCTCAAGCCCTTATAGCAAATGATTTATATTTAGATCATCAATCGCACCTTCTATGTCTCCTTCGGCTTCAGGGATATTGTTGATTGCTGGTTGAATCGGGCCTTCCATCATTTGTTTAACGTTGAACTCATTTAAGTTGTTTCCTTCATTTTTTTAACCTTTGGTGACTGCGGAGCTGTGGCAAAAGATTCATCATCACTACTGTCAGGGGACGGTGTTGGAGAAAAGGTGTCGTAAACCCGTGATGGTTTCTGAAATGAGAATTCTAGAAGTACGATTCCAATCTGAATTGGGTAAAAGCTCGAAGCGTTACATGGGGTATCCATCGAGAATAAAAGTGGGGTATAGATCCGGGTCAGGAATATGTGTCGTTCGTTGTTTGAGAGATTCCAGAACATCTTCAAGGGAAGCATTATAGTTAATGTTCTCGTGTCTAATCTGACCACAGCAAAAATAGCCATGAAAATGCGCTTGTAGGTGCATCTGAGCAGCTGAACCCCTTGATTATTCGGTAATGATAAGAAGATTTCGGGGAGCAATGGGGCATCTAGTAGCACTCTTACACTTTATACGAAAATAGTCAACATTTCTGACTCTGCGATCCGACCAATCAATTTCCACTAGGATGCCAGCAACCATTCCAGTTATCTGCGCCAATGAGTAATGGTAGCAGTCACTCAGAATATTTGATACCTGCATCCATAAATCTACTGTTTAGAATCTGACAGTTTGGTATACTACATGTGGATACCATTCGTGAGCTTCAAAGAAGTTTCAGGGATAGTTGGTAAGGATCAACTGAGCATCTGAGAAAAAAATAAACTGGAACAGAAATACATTGGGAACCTTTGTAACAACAATAGGTCCTTGTAAGGCCCATCACTCGTTAATTATCTTCTGGATCTGAGCTTGGGGTGAAAGAATGAAAATCTTGGAATTTTCCAAACAACAATTTTTCTTTCCCCGCTCTCTCTGCACGTACTTGTTGTTCGTTCAGGGGAACCATCTGTGTTTGCATGTCCAGTTTTTCTGCTTCTCGTATATTACCATCTTTATGGAAATGGTCTTCCATGTTTGGTGGGTGGGGGGCGGAGGAATATGGGAAAGGTTAGGAAAGGGGTGGAGCAATGTCTTTCTTGTGAGTGGGCTATTGTGGTCCCTGCGAAATGTTGGTTGTTATAGCCATATTGTCTTTAATGGTAAAATCTTGAATGCTGGGAGTTGTTTACTAAAGTTAGGGAAGAGGAAGGTAAGGAGTAGAGGGGAAGATTCTATGGATGGGAGTTTTGCAGAGTTCAGTTGAAGTGGGGAAGATGGATTTGGTAGAGAGAGCTCATGGAAGTCAATATGAGTGTTGAAGAATATTTACATGTGTGAGATTTCATTGGTGAGACGCTCAGGAAATAGAGTAACATACGGACGAACTAGAAATGCTAAGTTTATTGACAAGTTTGAGATTTTGATGGAATAGCTCGTCATTTCTTGATGTCGTCTGTTCTAAAAGATGTAAACCCAATTGATCGAGCAATCATATCGATTCATTTTAAAAAAACAAACAAATAGCCTGGTGACCATCCACTTAATTTTTCGTACAGTTTATTATTTTTTCTCTAAATAATTACAAGCAAAAAAGTTTACATATTTTTTCTTATGTTTTACAATGCATGCATTCTTTTTATATGTCTCCAATTTATTTCACACGCTTATACCAAAATTTAATAAATTTTCATCTACTAACAAGGACATACAAACCTTAACGATCTAATAGCACTCGTAAGAGCACTCAAAATGCAAATAGAAAAGTTAAATCCCTCTGTGTAGTTTTAAATTATGTTATGATGCACGTCCAACGAACATGCGTCGCTCCTTAATATCATGTACAGTTGGAAATAGCTTTAAAATAGTAGTAAACACAAATTATGTAACAAGTTAAACAAGGTGTATCTTATAACTTCCTTGTGTCATAATGTAAGCCTTTATTGCCAATGCAATATGAGTTTTTGCCACAACACCAGTGAGAAATGTAAGTTGAATAGACCAAACTACGCAGCAAAATTTTATTTCTCGTCATTTGTAAAGGAAGCCACTATAGAAAAATTAAGGCGTAGGCTGACGGTAGATGGTGGAGGTAGAGATTCTAAGGGTTGTAACGTTGCATGTGCATATTACTTATACTGATAAAGAAAATATATGGTATGATCTTACTATAATTTTACAATCATGCTGCTTTTGCAAAGTTTTGATATGTTAAAAAGAAGCAAAATCGATAAAAAAAAAACTCTAGCTTGATGGAGCAAAAGTGCAAAATAAAGCGAAGCATAAGAAGGCGGTGATATTATACCGTGAAGTAGGGATGGCAATGGGGCGGGTCGGATGCGGGTTTCATAATATCCGCACTCGCCCCGCCACACCAAAAATTTGACTCCGCCCCACCCCGCCCCGCCATCGGGTTCGGAGATGATGATACCATCTCCGATCCGATGGCCTTTTTGGTAATCCGACCTTAATCCGATCCGATCCACAGTTTGCGAACATCGACGAGCCGATTAGAAACTTCAGTCCCCACCTACTTGGCTTTCTTCTTCCCAGCCTTACAATGCTCGGGTTAGAGCCCAATAACACCACAATCACCACACAAACACAAAGACGGTACCAAAGCCCATTCATCCTCAAATGGAATTCTAGTTTTTGAAAGTGCAAAATAAGAAAAAATAATCCACAATTTGACCACGATTGAAAATGAAAGATAAGAAACTGAAACTACAAAATAAGAGTGCCTAGTCTTGAGAACTACTGCTTGGCTATATGTGAACCTAATCCTAAAACCTTTGTGGCACCAAAGCACTGTGATGCAGACTCCATCATCTTCGTTGCAAAGGGAACAATCAGTTTAGTGAGTATTGATGGGAGGGAGAGCTTCAACCTTCGTCATAGGGACATCTTTGGGTTCCATCAGGGGCTACTGCTTATTTGGTCAACAACGACAACAGTGAGAAATTGCAAAAGGCCATGGTTAGAGGGTGCGCCAAAGGCGACGGCGGAAGGTGGCGATGGAGGAAGTGACGGTGGAATGAGACGACGGAGGAACGATGACCAACGATCGTGACCGGCGACGGTAGAGGGCTCCAATGTCTCTGGACATGCTTGGATGCGGCGCCTTAGGAGAAGAGAATGGGGAGATTGATGAAAAGGGGCTAGGGTTCTTTGTACATTATATACAAGGAGATGGACAACTAAGATTAAATGTACATTAGGAAATAAAAGCGGGTCGGGTCGGGGCAGATTCACTCAAAACCACACCCGCCCCGTACCTGCTGCGGGTTGTGAAATTAAATACCAAACTCGCCCCATGACCCGATTATAGCTAAAAAAATCCGCTCCTATAAGAGCGAAGCGGATATCCGCCGGGTGCGGGTCTGATTGCCATCCTTACCGTGAAGGATATAATCTTCTTCATATTTATTTGTTACTTACGGTGCTAGTCAATTGAATTTGAGTTTTAATTATTCCCCCCCCCCCCCCCCCCAAATCGTCTTGCTTTTTTCCATAGCCATGCTTTTCCATAAACAATAATCATAAGTTGAAATTGTTTATATATTGTTTTCGTTTGGACTTTGAAGGCTTTCTGTGGTACCTTAGAGGCTTGAAAGACTTTGAATTCTGATTCCTATAAATTGTCCTAGAAATTGCCCAACAGTTATAACAAGCGAACGAGGAAGATGAGACAATGCATGAGAGTTAGGTAATGACTCCCGAGTAATTATGTACATTCAGTTTAAAGGTACATCCTTTGCAAAAGCCTTTATTGCCTTGGCAATAAGGTTACTTTTTGAATGAAAGATTTACGATACAATTACACAAGTACGTGTTTTGTTATAACAATGTTTTGTCCGAACAAACACGAAAGGAAAATCGAGACATGTTTATATTCGAAGTTGCACCCTAATCTTAAAATATGCAATAACTTTAGAAAGAGAGTGACCAATTACGTTGAAAATGATATTGAAATATTAGTTCTATATCAAGTGCTCTTGTTAGAATAGATTTTTTCTTTTGTCACTTGCTAGAAATTTAAAGTTGACATTTTTTTACTTGAAGTAATTTAGAATTGCTACAAAAATAATCATATATATATATATATGTATGTATACTTAACTTCTTGTCCAGGAAAAAAAAAGAAAAGGAAATGTCCAGATAGGAAAATGAAAAATCATCATATATAAGAGGGGCAAATCCTCATTTGACCAAACCTCGAGGAGAATCTGGGCAAAAACCCAAATAGAACAAAAGGGTTTAAGGAGACAGTGATTCGCAGAAAAACCTTCAAAAACCTCATCAATGGCGGTTCAATTGAACACAAACTAGGTCGCTATCCCCAGAAGGAAAACCCAATCTTTTTCACTTAATTTACCATTCCTGCCACCCATGTTGAAGGCCCTCACTTCCTCCCGATTCCACTCAGTAGCCTCCACGCTGAACACCAGTCTACGCAATGGAACCGAGTCGAAATCGCAGTTGCTCCGAGTGTTAAGCGCAATCCGGGGCTCCAATAGGTCGAACCCTAGCTTAAATGGCAGAGCGCTCTTCTGTTCGGACTCGTCCTCGGACGGGTCGGACTCGGCTGTGGAGGTCAAACGGGTCGACGCTGAAGGCCAAGAAGCTGATTCGAAGTCTTCATCGGCCATCGTGCCCACTGTTTTTCGGCCAGAAGACTATCTCTCGGTTAGTTTCCTAACGACACTTTATGCGCCCCTAATGAAGTAATGGTTTGCTGCAATTGGTGTAAGGTGTTTGCTTTGACCGAATTATGCATACATATACATGTATTTGTGATTACACGATTGGCTGTCGATTGTGCTCATTAAATTGGTGATATTCGAAAAAGACTTGGCTTTTGTAAGGGAAGGAAAATGATTGTAGTTTTGGTATACATGAAGTGGCGGAGGAAGATTAGTGATCAAATATTGTGCATTGGATCGGATATTATGTTATGTACTAATTGAATAGAACCATAATGACAATTAGTAAGGACTACAAATGGGTACAAAGTATGTCTGAATTGCGGAAACGAAGAAAGGGATTGATGAGAAACATGAGCTGCTTGGATTATTTTTTTTCCTTCCGAAAAAGCAAGTCTAACTATCTTTTAAGTAACGTGTAATTTCTTATGGTTACTTTAGTGTTATGGACATCAGGGCTTGTAATTGTATCCCAGTGGAAATGAAGGTAATGCTGAGGCGTGTATACCATGTTTTTTCCCAGTTAATTGATAGAATTCCTCAAAAACATTTAAACTCCAAAGTCAAACAGAGAAAATGGGGAAAGAAATAAGACTAACACACATAGGCTTCGAGAAATAATATAGAGAACAAGAAACTAATATGAGTAGAGGGTAGAACAGCACGTGGTCACTATTGGGCTATTCTCAAGCTAACAGTTTCATAATTGGAGTAAATGCGCTGTGCTACTGTCCCTGGGAGAACTAGAAATATCTTTGCAGTACATATAGGAGATTGCAATTGACTAGTTGGTAATGAGTCACTAATTGACACGTGCTATCAACATTAGGAGTGTGTTTGGATGAGGTAATTGAAGTGGGGATTTTTATAGAGGATTTGAAAATACATCACACCAAATTCCTTGTTTGGATTATGATGAGATGGATTTACCAAATTCTAGGAGGGATTTGAAAAGGGAATTTGATGTGCTAAAATCCCCTGTAGAAATAATTAGTGCAGACTAGTTATTTGACAAATCCT
The DNA here is from genome assembly GCA_033070095.1 of Escallonia herrerae. Taxonomy (NCBI): domain Eukaryota; kingdom Viridiplantae; phylum Streptophyta; class Magnoliopsida; order Escalloniales; family Escalloniaceae; genus Escallonia; species Escallonia herrerae. The sequence continues at coordinate 338,553 of JAVXUP010000213.1, forward strand.
TTCCACAAATATAGTGAGAAAGTGACTCTTTTTTTTGTCTCCATAATTTTAGCTACCTTCTTCCATTAAAAAAGGAAACTCTCTATCATTAGTTTGTATCCATACACCATTAAATTATCTAATTTTTCAGATATAAATCCATATATATAATACTCACTTCTTCAAAACAGCCCAAACACTAAATTTGCAATTCCATAGATTTGTAAATCAGCGAATTTCAAAATGAATGGATTTTGAGATGCAAAGTAATTTGAAATTCTTCATCCAAACACAATGTAGATTTTCGAAAGGATTTAAGACTCTTTGCTTTGAGCTTAATAATTAGGAATAACACTTTTCTATTATAAATGTTGGATAAGTCGTAGAAGCAACTTGATAAGTGATAAGTCCATGTAGCATCAGATACATGGGTTAAACTTAAACCTATCAACTCTGTTACCAGATGTTTTTTTTAGTACTTGGGTTTGGGGAGTAAGTCACGCGTCAACACCAAGTAATCTATATATATATTAGTCTTTGTAGAATTAGACACCTTGCAGTTATTATTCGTTTCTTCCATCATGTGGGTATATGTACATTTGCCTGTCACAAACTCCTAGTATGAGAAGATTACTACCCCTTAGAAGTGCGGCCATAATCACTAGATGAAGCTGAAGCACGCTATTAAATGAGCACCTTTCTTAAGAACCTCTCCTAGCTGGCGCCCAAATTGTTGGAGTTAACACTTATAGATCGGACATAAGAAGAGGCTGAAGAACGGGATTTGCTAGGTGCTAGAGCTTTTTTGTACACTAGCTTGAGAGAGAGAGAGAGAGATATTTGGCAGTGAACTGTTCGACTCTTTACAATTTTAGGATATGGATATGAAGATACTAGACAATTGAAGTTAACAAGGAAAATAGTATTTTGCACAAAGCTCATAGATAGTATCAAAGTTAGCCTAGTGCACGTACATAGCCTTATCCTGCTGTTGACGAGGCTGTTTTGGAGGCTTGAACCCTACCTCCAGGCTTCAGTGGAGAAGCTTGGTGGTTGTTCTCAAGGATCGCCCTTATGGAGTAAACTCGTTAACTGCTAATAATTTTTAATCTTATGTAATGACTCTTAGGTAGTACAAATGCATTTATTGATTAACTGTTAACTTTTATACTTGTTTTAAAAATTCTTTATCCATCAGAGACTTTGTAGGTTTTGCCTTTTTACCTCACCAAATGCAGCATCTACCAGAAGGCAACAGAAAACCTCTACTTTGGCTGTTGCCTTTGTGTGAATCTCAAATGGAGTGAACACTTTCTAACTTTTGGAAAGGTTGGATGGCGAAGCTTGTTTAGGCTATATTGTGAGATACTATCTAGTCAATGCAAGCGTATGGGCAGTGGAATACTTAAGTAGACTTTCATAACCACTTCATCGTGTTGCTAAAAAATATGCAGGTTTGAAACCTCTTTATTTTAATCTTCCTTCTCCTCATCGAACCTGAGTTTGTATTATAGCTCTGTGATTGCTGGGATTAATGTTGTTGCTTATAAATCCTGAAGCTTGTTCGCTCTTTTTTCTCCCTCCCAATCTATTTCATTTTAATATTTCTAGCATTTGTTTTCCTCATATGCAGGTTATAGCCTTGCCGTTGCCTCATAGACCGCTATTTCCAGGATTTTATATGCCTATATATGTGAAGGTAAGCTGTAGCTTGGCCGGTTCATTAGTTACAGGATCCACATTTTCTTTTGAATTCTAGGATTTAGGGTTCCAACTGGTCGAGCTGGTGTTGTTTTTTAGTTCTACCAGATTATGATCTACAAGGCTCCAAAAAAAAAGAAAAAGAAAAAATGCCTTAGTCCTTTTATCATAAACAGAGCATTGTGGCTATGTGCTGTAAACATGCTCATACTAATTTCCCATTGATTTTAAGGTAGTTTATGAAGTCTCATCTATGCAATGCCAGAAAATGTTTTCTAATTTATTGACTGGAACTGTAATTTTTAATGAGAATCGTATCCTAAGGCTGCTGAACTCAAGCAGAGAATTTATAAGTCCCAGCTTTGGACACCAAACCATGATCTTTCCATTTGAGACTTTGGACTAGTTGAGATCGATCCAGTTGATGACTTTGACCTCATATAAGGCGGGGGTTTGATGAAAAGAGAAGTGTGGGCAGGGGTGGGGTAGGGGCTGCTGTTGCTGCTAAGGGCACTTTTTAGATTTTATTTTCATACAATAAGTAGCTTGGTATTAGGGGTTCTTTGACATTGTAGCTACTCCGTACAGGATCCAAAATTATTAGCGGCACTAATAGAAAGTCGAAAAAGACAAGCACCTTATGCTGGTGCTTTTCTGGTTAAAGATGAGCCAGGGAGTGACCCTACCATAGCATCTGGCACGGATCCCGAGAAAAACATCTACGAGCTCAAGGGAAAGGAATTGCTTAATCGCCTTCATGAAGTTGGTACACTGGCTCAGGTATCTAATTGCCATGAGTCTTTTTGCTTATCTATTGATAAACCTATATAAGACAGTTTCTGTGCATCGTTAACACTGTTTCTCATATCTAGATTACAAGTATCCAAGGAGATCAGGTTGTTCTTATCGGTCACAGACGACTACGGATTACGGGAATAGTGAGTGAGAGTTTTACTTTATGACCTCTTACCACACGGACTGGATATGATGCCTCTTGTGTTCTGCAGTCTTTCCCTTTTATATACTTCTCTGTAAATTGCTCATCTGTATCCAGAAATTTTACAATATTCCCTGACTGTAGTTATGATCTTCTGTGCAGGCCAGTGAAGATCCTCTTACAGTCCATGTTGATCATCTCAAGGCATGCACCGGTTGTTTCATTTTTCAAATGTGATGATTAGCATTCATGTATAACTGAAAGTTGAGAAAACTACCAGTGACCCCCACTTTTTGTGTGTGAGGACCACTAAGTCCTTTGAACTTCTGACTGGTTCTATAAAGTCCTAACTTTTGCAAATAAGTTGGCAATGTGTTCTACTACTTTCTGCCATTTTAATCATCACGTTTTTGAGTTAAGCTAATTTAGATAACCACTTAATTATGCATATCACGTCTTGCCGATATATGTATAATTAAAAACGGAAAGCATCTTGGGTTTCATGAATCATTATCTCTTCAGGTCTAGATTGGCCTATAATTTCCTTCTGCAATGATAGTTCTGTTTACTTCATTGTTTTTTGAAACAAACTTCCTTTTCTGGATTTCAGATAAGACGATTTTACAGCTTTTGTTAAGTCGCCTCCGACCTCTTAGATTGTGAATATTCAATGCAACTGACAAGAATAAAAAAAAAACTAATGAAGGTGAACAACGTTGTGGGCTCATATCCATGCTTCTGATTATTTCTTATAAATCCGTGTATTGCAATAGATTTTCCAAATTTTATTTGTTTTAAATAATAAAGTATATATAGGACTCTTGAATTGAAAATATTGTGCGTCAAGGCAAGAGGGCTAAAGTGGGAATCAGAAATATTGTCACCTTATTCAGAATTATATTTGGAAAAGTAGGGCTTGCTCTATTCAAGTTTCAATCCAAAGTTAGACTTCTTTGTATTTTGAACATACGCCGTGGATGATTAACTATGTTTATAAATAAAAGTCCTTCTAGAGAGTAAACTTCCTTTGCAGGAAATTTCTCTTATTGTTTTACTCTACATTGCAGGATAAACCATATAATAAGGATGATGATGTCATAAAGGCAACATCTTTTGAGGTTATATCAACTCTCAGAGATGTTCTGAAGACAAGTTCCCTTTGGAGAGATCACGTTCAGACTTACACACAGGTATGACCGTCTTCCATACTCGGTGTTCGTTCTGTGCATTTTCTATTTATGTTCTCGTAAATTCACAAAAGCATATCTTTATTTGAGAATTTGACATTATTTTCTTTTGCATTTGCATTTGTAATTGTGGCTATTGTAACGATCAGTTAATCATGTGCACGGACGTGTACTTAAACTGACAACCCACCCCCCAGCACCTGAAGAAGAAAACAAACACTCAGTGGAAAAAACGAGTTTTTTCTTTTTAATCTTTGTTGCATGTTTCTAATTTCAATGTACGATGCAGCATATAGGTGATTTCAATTACGCAAGATTAGCAGACTTTGGAGCTGCAATTTCTGGTGCCAACAAGTTGCAGTGCCAGCAAGTACTCGAAGAGCTAGATGTAAGTAGCATCTGACACTTTGCATCAGTTCCATCACAAAATTGTCAACAGCAACACCCCCCCACCCCCAACCCCTTTGGAGGGTGATTAAATAAAAATTAGTGGAGAAGTCTTGTTCAAACCGATTGATATTCTCGTACTTATCAGGCTTATAGTAAGAAGATGAGCTATGGATTATGTCGCATTAAGCTTTTGATTAGTACCTTTGTACATAAGTTTCTTCTGCTGTGATCCTAATGTGGAGTATTAATTTTTCCTTGTTTGCTGTGGGGTTGTTTTGTTAAATTTTCTGAACCATGTGTTCAATGCACTGGGTTTGACTTTTTTAGCTAAGATTCGCTCCCACTGACTTCCATGAAAACTTTTGAGGCTCAGTTTCACTTAGAAGATTAGATGCTAGCTTATTGTTGGAGCCTGATGTTGGGCAATGTCTCAAACTGAATTGCAAAAGCAGCCGTTAAAGAATGAGCGTCATTGAATCGAATTCATTGTGCAATCTTGATTATTAAGCAACTGACCTTAGTTGACAAGTAATACGTTGTAAAAGTGAACTAAACATTGAAAGCAATGACATAAACTGCCATGAATCAGCTGACAAGAAATGATAAAAAAGCAAGCCAGCAATCAGAGCCTCCCATAGAGCCATCAAGAGAGGCTCCCCTCAAACCACTAACTAAAAGGGGAGGAGAAACTCGGGATACATGGTGGAAAGAGGGTATCGTTCTCTAGGAACTGTTTTCCTATTTCCATATGTCATCATTTCGTTATCCATTATTTTCCTTGGGGTGAATTAGACGTTACATTCATTTCTGGAAACCCACTCCAAGACCTAGTACACTGCTGCCGAGAATTTCAATTCAGTAAAGGTTAGCTTCCCTTTAAAAGCTAGTGCCAAATTTGAATTGCATAATTTAGCAAGAATTGAAACATAATCAAGGGGGTAGGGCTCTCTCCCATGGAGACTACAGTGTTTAGTCTATTGAACTATGTCATTGTCACCCTCTCTTATTTTCTAAGTTTTGAGAGCAAGAAATGGAGGTCTGATGCTATGTTCTTGATGAATATCTATTTTAAGGTTGGCAAGGAGAGGTAGTTGACACATGAGTGGTGTGGGAATGAGCCAACGCGAAGGAGTTTTCTGAGCTTTGTACAGGTTGTCAATAGGTAGGAAGGCTATCATGGCAATGTCATGCCAGGTTCTTGTTTATGGTACCAATGTTCAGAAATGAATTCCAAGAGATCAGGAATTTACTTGTTATAGAGTCTTTGGAAGAGATGGACTTCCCTTCTCAGCAGGGGCATGCTCTTTGATAAGAACCTGATACTAGACGCCTGCTATTTGCTCTATCTGCTGATTATTTTCCTGGAGAGGTATCCAGGTGCCTGCATTTGCTTAGGGGTGGCCTCCTCTGTAAGGAAGAGTATTTTCAGTTGGTGTTTATTTGTAAAAAGAGTTACGAAGTTGGTAGGACATCTGCTTTATCATTTACAGGTGGTTAGGAGCTTGTTGGTCCTGCTATTGACCATAGTTAGTAACCTAGGATCCTTCTCGGATTTTATTTGGTGCTGGTTGTGGAGTGCCTGGAGGGGTGCGCAAGAGTTCGCTGATTGGTCCTTCTGCCTTGTGGTGTATTTGGCGAGAAAAAGGTAGATGGGTGGTTTTGATGTCCTTGATTCGTATTAACTTTTATGTTTTGCTTAAGGAGAAGTTCTAAGCTCGGCAGTGCCGCTTTGTTTGTTTTGTCGATGAGGCGCTGTTGTGCTGCCTGCTGTGAGCTATATATTGAATTTTGTTAGTTTTGGAAGGAACCCAAGGGCAGGTAGGAGGTTTTTGTTTCCTTTTAGTGCCCTCAATTTATACTACTGAACACTAATGTTGCTACCTTGTTAACACGTGATGGACCTTGGGTTAGCAATAAAATACTGATTTTGCTTCATGTTATAGGAATATTGGAACTGGAGAACCTTTAACATCACTGCCTGACTTTTGTGTTAAAATCATTTTGGAATTACTTGAGTAAATTATTTTTACTGCAAGTACATTATATCAAAAATATGATGCCCAAAATGGGGTGAACCCTGTAGATGAAAAGTGTAAAGATAACTGATATACAACCTCCGAGTCTGTCCAAAAAGAGGAAAAGGCACTAATGAACCTGTACATCCATTCAGACCTCAAATGCAAAATGCCCACACACAGGATTTAAGCTTCTCCAGCGAAACTCGACTTGCCCAACGCTCTAGTGCTCTACTATATCTATCCGAAAGATGGTATCAAATTCAAATCACTTCAGCCTTTCAACAATGAATTGAATATTCACACTATCTTCATCAGCCTTGCACGTAAAACACCAATTCACTTAAAATCTGCATTGGTTTCTCAAATTACCACCAGTAAACACTTTAGCACAAATATTTTTCTAGAAACATTTGGGGGTTTAGTTTTTCATGCTATTAAACAGAGCGTCATCGGTTATACTGTCTAACTCTGTTTGGTTTGTGTTGGTCTGCTTATGTATCTTCCTTTGTTAATTTTTTGACTTTCATGTTAGCTTTGTCCTTCATAATGTGAAACATACGCATATGCTTTAGCAGCCTCAAAAAATGCATGTTGAGCGCATAATACAGGATTTGGCATCCATGATATCTTGTCACTCTATTTGCAATCTCAGGTTTATAAACGGTTGGAACTTACTCTGGAGTTGGTGAAGAAAGAAATGGAGATCAGTAAGATTCAGGTATGGCTTGGTCTTGGGTTTTCTGTTACGGTGGTGTAAATATGTACAGTTATTTAACCGATGGTTTCTTTTAGGAATCAATAGCAAAAGCAATTGAAGAGAAAATAAGTGGGGAGCAGCGTCGTTACTTGTTGAATGAGCAGCTTAAGGCCATAAAGAAGGTGCTGAAAAACATATCATCTGATTTCTTTTTGCGTAATCACTATCTAAATTGTCATTTTATGATTTTTAATGTTAATGGTGCTGTTCAAATCCATTTCCTGTTTGTTATGATTTGCCTTGGTGCAGGAATTGGGCCTAGAGGCGGATGACAAAACAGCACTCTCTGGTCTGTTCTCTTTTCATTATGTATCTGCATGTTAGATCATTATTTGTATGAAAGTGGGGTGGGAGTCTTCTTTGTTTTCTTCACTTGATACTTGCACAACAACTGGTGTTTTCAAAACAGGGCCAGACCGGCCAGTTTCGGTCTGGTTCAGGCCTAAACCGTTAAAACCCGTTTCGACTCTCCAAACCCATTAAAATTGTCGGACCCAGTACGGGTGGAAACCCAATAAATTTTGGCCCTCTTTTTTTATCTGATTCTTGATTCATGATAAGCATTAGATGCTTGTCCAAAGGATAATTATAATTATTTTTCTCCTTTTCTCTCAGTTTAGATATATACTGACTAGATTTGACAAATTGAAACACACTTTTAATAGCTAAATTATTCATTGTAGTTTATTATTGAATATTATATAATGTCACAATTGGACTAGGCAGTTGAACCACTGACCCATGACCTGGCCATTTTTTATGGTATGGTAAATGTCCGGTTTAAAAACAGGAGGCAAACGACAGCTAGGTTGGCCCACTGCCCTTCAACATGTAAAGCCAATTGCTTTTAGGTTGAAGGCTCTAATCATTGTGACGTTTCTTGTGTTCGGCAAATTTCCACATAGAAAAACATGGACTCTTTTTTGTATTTATATTGACATCTGTTCCCTCCCCCCACCCTCATGTGTAATATCTTTGCTACGGATTATAGTAAGTCTGCTGTCAATTGCAACCTCATAACTGAAAGCCCTCCTTTGAAGTTTTGTCATCTTTTTCTTGATGAAGATGAACCACATTTCTGTATCTGTTTCTTTAGTGGAACAACTGAGTTGAGCTTCTAAAGCTGAAAATTTTCCAGCAGAGTCCTAGCCTGAGTTTGATGGCACTAAACACTTTGGTGGATTAGCTTAATTGTTTAAAATGTTCTATTGGCTTTATTTTAACTGTAAATTGCTGTCCTGACTTGATACTCCTCATTTTGCTGCAGCGAAGTTTAGGGAAAGACTCGAGCCAAAGAAGGAGAAAATCCCACCTCATGTTCTTCAAGTTATAGAAGAAGAACTAACAAAGCTGCAATTTTTGGAAGCCAGTTCAAGTGAATTTAATGTAACACGTAATTATCTCGATTGGTTGACTGCATTGCCTTGGGGTAATTACAGGTTCGTAAGTTAATCGCGTGTCTACTTGTCCATATGCTTATGATGACGTTTTATGTAACAGAGATGGCTGGTTAACTGGTAGAGAAGATAGTTGAGACTTAGGCGGTAGTAACATCTCATAAGCGTGCTCTTCTTTTGGAAATTCTGAAATGAATACTTATTATCTTTATCTTATAGAATGTGTCAATTTTTCTTTGGAAAAATGTTCAAAGGTTTTAGATGTTAACCAAATCCTCTCACAAGCAATGCATGGTTTTCCCCTCTCTGTGAGAACTTTCGTAAAAGATGCCTGATCTTTCTATTTCTTGGTTCTTGCTGAAACGTTATTTTGTAATTGTTACATCTCCAAAAGCCTAGGTCCCGAAGAAGGGGGATTTCTTAAATGGAAAGAAGTAAACAAAAAAAGCATGTTCTCATGCTGCCCCATTGGATAAGTGTTGGCTGATCTATATCTATATCTATACCATTTATAAAGAGAAAACCTCTTTTGGCGTACCACCTTTTTGGTGTTACCTAACTATATTTCTTAAAAATGACTTAAAATAGAAACATTAATTAAATAGTAAATAACTACCTTAAAGACATGTTTGGTTTGCATATTTTAAAACACTTATATATCATGCTTGATTTTTTTAACAAATTTCAAACAACTTTATTGTTGCACATGGAATTATTTAAAATTCATTAAAAAATATAGTCAAAATATATTTTAAAGGCCAAGCTTGCTTTTATAAGAATATCATATTACTAACTTTATTTTTGCACACTCAACGATAACTACCTATCTAGAATGTTGACACTTAACATTCTATATCTATATTTTTTTGTTGCAAAAATGATACAAAATAAAAGTTTAAATAGTAAATAACTACGTATAAGGACATGTTTAGTTTCCATAATTTACCGACTGTGATAATAAACACTTATACGTGATGCCTGATTTTTTAACAAAATTCATATTATTAACTTTTTTTTCTGTGCATGCATCGTGTGTGCCACGTTAAGTTGTATATATCATGTTAAGTGTGATACTTGTGCCGTAATATGCGTTTCCTTTCTGAAAAGCATTGCTGCTATCTTGACTCTGGTGTTATCTTTCCTTTATGCAATTGCAGCAATGAGAACTTTGATGTCCTACAAGCGCAAAAGATTCTTGACGAGGATCATTATGGGTTGGATGATGTTAAGGAGAGAATACTGGAATTTATAGCAGTGGGAAAACTCAGAGGAAGCTCACAAGGTTTATTTTCTATTCTTTTTAGACGTGACAGTGTTCTTATTATCCCGTGCAAAAGGTATATTATTATATGTAACTTTCAGGGAAGTGGTTCTGAAGAATGTTTGATTGGCTATAACTAATTCATGTCTTCGACCTGTTTAAGAGCTTTAATGGACTGGCTCATTGTCTCATCTCATGCTGCGCCTTAAATTTATTTATTCAACTTTTACCGAAGAAAATAAGGGAAGAAACATCCAAACTTTATCCAACTTAGCTGTTAAACTTGCTTTCAGGCTAGCATGGGTGGCTCTGTGACAGATAGTCGATCAGTAGAGAGAATTACCAAATCATATAGTTGGATATGTTTCCCCCCACGAACCCCTGATCTATCTAAAAATGTGATACCCTGTCTGACATTCTTGTTCTGTTCAAGGAAAAAATATGAGGCTATTCTGAGCATCGAAGGCAAGATTAGAGTTTGCTAGGTGAGCAAGTTTGAGGCTTTTCCAACACATGATCACCAGAGCTTGTGGTTTTATAATGTCTGCTGGAGTTTGATGCACACGAGAGAGCTGCAGACGAGTGGCCAACCAGAGAGAAGTATGGGAGCAAGCTTGGTTAACCAGCTTAGTTAACCACAGAGCTAGGATAACAGAGACGAGGTGGAGAGAAGGGAAGATGGGAGGAGAGAATGGGTGCGGTGGGTGATGATTGGCAGAGAGAAGAGCGGAAACCATAGCCAAGGAAGTGGGTGATTGTGCGGCTTGGTGATAAGATGGTGACCAGGGAGGTTTTGTCAAGGCTGGGTGGGATTTTTTCTTTAACATGCAATTGGGTTCCCATTTGGTGCTTCTTTCAAGGAAAAGAGCTGCTGAAGTTCAAGTACTTGTGCGCTTTTGGAGATGATTTGCGGGATGCTTATAAGATCACGTCCCCAAGGCAGCAGACCTAAAGTTTGAAAGGCTTGGTGGTGATCCTCATTTATGTAGCAAAGAGATTAGAGAGATTGGAGAGAGACTTATCATGGAGTTATGAAGAAGTATCAATTGGTTAATTGATTTGTCTGTTCCCTGACGCATTGTGGAGGTTTGGGGTTCAAGACTTGGAGTCCTTTTATCTTTTTCTCCTTGAAGAGTGGCTTTGAAGGTACTTAGAGTGGGATGCTTTGTGGAGAGTTGGTTGGGAAATTCGGTGAAGGCATGGGGTTTTTAGGTCCCTGTGAATCTGTGATCAGTAAAAAATGGGGACTTATGCTATCATCTCTCTTCACTATAGGCGTCGGTTCTAGGGTCAGATTTTGGTGGGACCGTTGGTGTGATGAAGAGGAACAGTATAAATCCTCTCCTCTGTTTTTGCTATAAGGATTTTGTGGCTGAGGCTCTCTTGATTGATGGAAATGATCTCACTTGGAATCCTATATCTAGGAGTTTTCCATGATTGTGAGCTTGACACTGTCCCTTGTTTTTGAGGTTGACTGTATTTGTTTATTGTTGGAAGAGTTAGGGAGGATAGAGTGATTTGTAAAGGTAACTTTGAAGGTGGTTTTACCGTTAAATCCTTTTACTCTCGGTTGGCTGCAGAGGTGGAAGGCTCCTTTTGGAGTTCTTCATCTCCTCTTAGAGTCTGTTCCTTTGCTTGGGAAGCAGCATAAGATATGCAGTGCTGAGCAGGGGGAAAATTTAGCAAAGGGGTAGACGGTCACTTGACTCTTGCACTACTTAGTGGGAAGGGCTAGCCTAGGACATGGTTTTTGCCTTTTTCCTTGGGTGATCCCGCAGTCTGTTGTTGGGTTGTCATATTTTCCCCAAATTGTTTCATTCCTGTTAATATATTGAATTGCAGGGAAAATCATTTGTCTCTCTGGTCCTCCTGGTGTGGGAAAAACTAGTATTGGTCGTTCAATTGCACGTGCCTTGAACCGTGAGTTTTACCGATTTTCAGTTGGAGGATTGTCTGACGTTGCTGAAATCAAGGTAGACGATCTTTAAGAACTGAGATGAAGACATGATTGCAAATTGCAAATAGATATAATGCATGCACCTTCTTCAATTCTTGACCTTCAACACTTCTTTCAGGGACATCGTCGAACCTATATTGGTGCCATGCCGGGAAAGATGGTGCAATGTCTGAAAACTGTGGGAACGGCAAATCCTCTTGTTTTAATCGATGAAATCGACAAGGTGTTGTACATCTGACTTGATTATCCCTGTGTGGATTTTCTTCAAAAGTGTGATTATTTATTTTTAGTTCACATTTATCCATAGAGTTGAAGATTTACACATCGTTGATTAATTTCTGCAGTTGGGGAGAGGACACGCTGGTGACCCAGCAAGTGCTATGTTGGAGCTCCTTGATCCTGAGCAAAATGCAAATTTTTTAGATCACTATCTTGATGTTACAATCGACCTATCAAAGGTTAGTTAGTGGTTGGGTAATATTCTCGATATCTTGTACTAATCAAAATTGCATCCCTGATATATAGTTTGTCCATCCTTTACCATCTGGTCCTTAAAGCCAACAACAGCAGGCTGCAGTTCTAGGAAAGTTCACATAAAAAGATAGACCATGTTTAAGATTCCAGCATCTCTTGTTACTACAGAATTTAACTGTAGTAATTTGCAAGCATCAAGTTAGAGCCACAAGTAATTTTGGAATTGCTGATGTGTATTTTGATCCAACCATTAGATGAGAATACGCGATACAAAGATTAAAGAAGTTTAAATTTCCCTTATGTTGACCAAGTTGAGCTAGCACCTGTCAGGTGTTGACTAAGCGAAGTACTTCGATTTGAAATGGGTTCCCCATGATAAGGCTTTTGAACAAAACGTATTACACCTTAAATCGGGTCAAATTCAAATTGTTTTTTGTCATTATTCTTCTATGTCATGATAAGTTGCTAGAGTCCGTAGGACACAAGTATATTATATGACAGTATTGAAACTTATTGTTTATGTGGTGGTCTTATTATACGTTGTCATCATCTGGATTATCTGAGTAGATCATTCTGCTGTTAATTGTACTTCATGTGGACCACAGACCCTGTGTTGAGTTGAGACCGGTAATTCGGAAGTGCGATTACTCATCGTTAGATTTTGATTGCAGGTTTTGTTCGTCTGTACAGCAAATGTTGTTGAGAATGTGCCTAATCCACTCTTGGACAGAATGGAGATCATCTCAATTGCCGGTTACATTACTGATGAGAAAATGCATATTGCTAGGGACTATTTGGAGAAAACTACTCGTGAAGCGTGCGGGATAAAGCCTGAACAGGTGATGTTTTGTTTCTCGAAGTTTTAGAGGGTGACAGGATTTTTTTTTGTTTGTCCCCTTCTATTTATCGTCCAGCATCGCCCATTTTCTTGTTTTAAATTTAAAGAATAGCAAAGTCCTATGAATTAGAGTTTGATATGTTGATTTTGTTCGTATATATTCATAGAATTGAATATGCTGATTCAGTAGTATTAAGCTTTTAGGTAGATAGTAATAAACATCTATGAAGGGAGATAGTAATAAACATATTGAATGATGATCACAAATGAAAAGACACTCTTATAGGTAGATATCTCGCTGTATATGGTCTCCATCTATGAAGCACGGGTGCGGCACTTTGGGTGAAGCACCAGCACCGGGTGCGGCGTGGGTGCGTGTCCGATGCGTGTCTGGTATTTCTGATTTATTTTCGTAATGTTTTAAATACCGGGTGCAGCTCGGGTGCGTATCCTATCTGTGAAAGCACAAGTTTCGGGTAGATCTGTGACCACCGGCGATGAATCTGAGAGGTGACAGGAGAGAGGAGACCGGAGAGAAGAAGAAGAGGCAGTAGAAGAAGAAGAAGAAGGAGAAGGACGAAGTACTCACCGGCAGGCGGTGACCCAAGCGGCGTGCGGCGTTGCGGCATGCCTTGTTGTTCTAGAGAAGAAGAATGAACAGCCGATGTTCTTTATGTGGCTGATCAATATTTAATTAGTTGACTTTTTGACACTTTTTACCCACAACTTTGGTATTTTATTTAAGTACCCATTTATTATCTTATTACTTAAAACAGCCCCAATACTTCAAAGAAATAGAAGTAATACCACATACAAGTTCAGCTATACAATTTTAATAATTACAAAACAGCCGATTAAACTTAACAAACTCTCACTTCAATATTCATCAAGCAGCCCATTAAACTTCAAAACTCATTACTTCGGTTGGAATATTAATATTTTTTACATATATCTCATACATATTAAGATTCAAATTCTTCAGAAATTCAATACTAAGTGTACATTATTAAAAGAATATTTACAAAATTTGCCATATCCCCGCCGCACCCGTATCCTAAAATTTTCAAAATTGCCGTATCCGTGTATCCGCACCCATGTCGCATCCGCACCCGCACCCGTGTCCGTGCTTCATAGGTCTCCATTAATAGATGTTGAAGGTTGACTGCGTTTCTTCTCAAGAATATGTGCTGGTTAGAATTTATGATGCTGTAGAGAAGTATGGTCTACTGAAACTTGTAAGCTCAGTAATATAGGGCCATAGTTTTTATTAGCTAGTTGAGACAGACTTTGAAAGAAGGAGCCACTAGTTGCTTATGAGTTTTAGTCATCTGCTTACATGTACTTCTGGCTGCCTTGATTGTGCTGTTATTACTATGCGGATCTTGCTCGTATAGTTTATTTGCTTGTTATGGTTTCAAGAGTTAACACCTGTGATTCATTAACTATTATGTGAGAGACAAGTTAGGTTTTGGGTCCAAATTTTTTATTCCTTTGTCTTGTGGGTTTCCTTCTTAAGTTAGAATTACGGTTGTATTCTCTGTGCTTATAAAACTGAAATAATTCAGAGAGCAGAATGCTCATATTCCATATCTCATTGATCTGAATAGAAGACAATTTATACAGGTTACATGATCTATACTAGGAAAAAGACAAGAATCCCTAGAAATTAGTTGCCTACAAATTAGCATTCTATACTTGGTAAGTCAACTATACAGGCTGTTTATTAACACTCCCCCTCAAGCTGGAGCATAGATATTGATCATGCCCAGCTTGTTACAAAGATACTCAACCCGAGTCCCATTTAAGGACTCTGTGAGAATATCCCCCAACTGCTCGCCTGTCTTCACGTAACTGGTTGAGATCAAATTCTCCTGAATCTTCTCTCGAATGAAGTGACAGTCTACCTCAATATGTTTAGTCCTCTCGTGGTAAACAGGATTTGAGGCTATGTGACGAGCAGCTTGGTTATCACACCAAAGTTTTGCTGGTAAGGGAGGCTTCAAACTGATTTCTTCTAATAGGTGACAAATCCACATAACCTCACAAGTGGATTGAGCCATAGCTCTATACTCTGATTCTGCACTAGACCGCGAGACAACACTTTGTTTCTTACTTTTCCAAGAGACTAGATTCCCACCAACAAAAACACAGTAGCCTGTAGTGGACTTTTTATCAAGTTTTGATCCAGCCCAATCAGCGTCTGAAAAGCACTCAATGTAAGAGTGTCCATGGTTGCTATATAGCAAGCCCAAGCCTGGAGCTCCCTTTAAGTAGCACAGAATCTGTTCCAAAGCTGCCCAATGTTTAACAGTGGGCTCAGACATAAATTGACTAACAGTGCTAACTGCATAGGCAATGTCTGGACGAGTCACTGTGAGATAATTTAACTTCCCAACCAATCTTCTATACTTCTCTGGATCATCAAGGCAGTCACCGTCATCCTTTGTAAGATGAACACTAGGATTCATTGGTGTGTTGCACGGCTTGGCTCCTGCCTTTCCAGTCTCTACAAGCAGGTCTAGAACATACTTCCTTTGAGATAGAAAGATTCCCTTCTTGCTTCTAGTCACTTCTATTCCCAAGAAGTATTTTAACTGACCCAAGTCTTAGGTATGAAACTTGGTCTGTAGAAATTCCTTGAGAGAAGTGATTCCTGTACAATCATCTCCTGTAATGACAATATCATCAACATAAACAACAAGTAGGATAACCCCAGCATTGGACTTTCTGTAGAAGACTGAATGGTCACACTTGCTCTTCTCTAACCCAAACTCCTGAGCTACCTCACTGAATTTTCCAAACCAAGCATGAGGACTTTGCTTCAGGCCATACAAAGATTTCTTCAAATGACATACCTTGCCATACTCCCCCTGAGCAACAAAACCTGGTGGTTGCTCCATATACACCTCTTCCACAAGGTCACCATGCAGAAAGGCATTCTTGATATCTAGCTGATGTAAAGACCAATTCTGGGAAGCCGCTAAAGAGATGAACAAACGAACCGAGGTGAGTTTGGCCACAGGAGAGAAAGTGTCAGAGTAGTCAACTCCATACATCTGAGCAAACCCTTTGGCCACCAATCTGGCTTTAAGTCGAGCCACTGACCTGCATTAAATTTAACAGCATAAACCCACTTGCACCCCACTGCCTTCTTGCCTTCAGGTAAATTGACAAGATCCCATGTATGATTATCATCAAGAGCCTGTATCTCTTCAAGCATGGCATTGTGCCAACCCGGATGGGATAGAGCTTCTTTAACTGTCTTTGGTATGGAAACAGAGTCTAGAGAAACAATTAAAGAGCTAGAAGCTGAAGATAAGTGATCATAGGAAATGAAATTAGCAATGGGATATTTAGGAAGGGTGCACTGGCGTTTACCTTTACGAAGACCAATGGGTAAGTCAAGATCATTGGGTGGCGGATCAGATGACGAAGGAGCTGGTGCAGGGCATGTATTATGGTGTTCTCGCCTCCGTGAATAGACTTGAACAATAGGTGGCTTCACAGGAGCTGAAGGAATAATAGCCTGCTCGGTCAAACAATTCACATCCTCTGATTGTGCAACACCAGAATTAGCACCATCAGTTGCATTAGATTGTTCGACTGGAACAGAAACAGGAACAGACAGACCATCCTCACGGGTTCTATCCTCCGAAATTGCTGGCTCAATTGGTACTGAAGGGAAGATCTCATACATCAACCAGTCATCATTCTCCCCCTTACAGCTAGAATGAAATTTTGAGAAAAAGAATGGACTGTGCTCAGAAAAGACAACATCTGTTGACACCAAATATTTGTGGAGGTCAGGAGAGTAGCACCGATATCCCTTCTGAAGACGTGAATAGCCCAAAAATACACATTTAAGGGCTTTAGGATCCAGTTTGGTAAGATGAGGCCTCACATCACGAACAAAGCAAGTACTCCCAAATATCCGTGGTTCTACTGGAAACAGAGGCTTGGTAGGAAAAAGGACACTGTAAGGAACATCTCCGTTGAGAACTGTGGAGGGCATACGATTGATCAGAAAACAAGCTGTGGAGATAGCATCTGCCCAAAATGGCTTAGGAACCTTCATTTGAAATAACAATGCTCGAGCAGTCTCAAGTAGATGTCTATTTTTTCTTTCAGCAACTCCATTCTGAGCAGGAGTATCAGTACAAGATGATTGATGAAGGATGCCATGTTGGTTCATGTAATTCTAAAAAGATCCTGACATATATTCTTTAGCATTATCACTCCTTAGTATATGCACATGCACATTAAATTGTGTCTTGATTTCAGCACAAAAGGCAGAAAAATGAGCAAACACCTCAGAACGATTTTTCATAAAATAGATCCAAGTCATTCTAGAGAAATCATCCACAAATGTAACAAAATATCTGAACCCAGATTTAGACAAAACAGGACACGGCCCCAAACATCAGAATGGACCAACTCAAAAGCAGACTCAACTCGCTTATTAACTCTAGGACTCAGCGAGCTTCGATGATGTTTTGTAAAATGACATGACTCACAATCCACTGAAGATATATCATGAAATTGAGGACACAACTTCTTCAACACTGGCAAAGAAGGATGACCCAGCCGACAATGAGCTTCAAATGGAGACACAACTCCAGAACATGCAACTGAACGAGGCACCCATGCATCCAGAATATAAAGACCATCAGATACATGCCCTTTACCAATAGTCTCCTTTGTCATAAGATCCTGAAAAAGACAGTGATCAGGAAAAAATGAGATGCAACAATTAAGGTCTTTTGTGAGGCGGCTTACAGACATCAAATTGAAAGCAAGACTCGGTAAACTGAGTACAAAAGATAAGGTAATAGAAGAAGTGGGTTCTACAGTCCCAGATCCCTTGATAGTATAATTGGACCCATCAGCTATTGTTACAGGAGATGGAGCTGTGTGAGACCGAAAACTGGAAAAGATTTTGGGATTACCTGTCATATGATCTGTGGCACCAGAGTCAATGACCCATTTGTTTGAGGATATGAGACACTTTTTACCTGACTCAGCAGAAGCAGCAACTGATTCTTGATGCTGAGACAATTTGGCATACTCATCACCTGAGATTGTGACGGTTTTCTCAAGAGATGAACTGGAAGTCGCAGCAACAGTAGCAGTGGTAGTCTGAGCTCTCTGGTTGCGATTCTGTAATTTCTTACAGTAACGCTTTGTGTGTCATGGCTCTTTGCAATAATAACACACAATCTCACTTGTTCCTCCATTATGACCCCCTCGGTCTCCACTTCCTCTGTCTCCTCTGTTATTATTCATTCTGCTAGCTTCACTCCCCCTTCCTATGTTAGCAACAAGGACACTGCTTTGCTGATTAGATGAAGTGGACTCTGTGCGGAGCACTCGACTAAACACCTCTTGAAGAGAGGTAATATCAGTACCGGAAAGAATCTGAGATTTAGCAGTGTCAAACTCAGGTGGAAGTGCACCCAAAAAGCTCATCACCGCCATTTGTTCCCTTTGAGCCTGCTGTACTTTGATATCTTTACTAAAAGGCAGCAGCATGTTCAATTCCTCATAGATTTTCTTGAAATCCATGAAAAAGGCTGTGAGAGTTTTAGTTTCCTTCTCAGGACGATAAAAAGCCCTACAGACGTCATAGAAAGCCCTACAGACGTCATAGATCCGGGATATATTGCCTTTCCCAGAGTATAAGAATTCAAGATAATCCATAAGTTCTTTCACAAATTCACAATGATTAATCAAGCCAACAATTTCACTGTCAATGGAACTACGAATTTGTAAAATGAGACGCGCATCTTCCCTTAACCACAATCGCTTGGTGTCATCAGTAGGGGGATCACTACTCAAATGATCATCCTTATCGATACTTCGTATATATATTCTAACAGTTTTGCTCCAATCTAAGTAATTAGTGCCATTTAGCTTATTTTCAGCAATTTTAGACAATACTGGAACCACCTCACCTACTTGAACCTTATTATCGGCCATTGTTCAATACACAGTGCCGAAAAACAACCCAAAAGACAAGCAGATAAAACTGGAATAAAGCACAAGTCGTTTACCGAAGGACGCAAGATAAAGACGGCCTTCAAAAGATATCAGAACAGGAAAGTACCACCGGAAACAGGCCGGAAACGTCGGAGCGACGACAGAGGAAGAAACTGATGCTGATCGGAACAGCCACACACCTCCACTCGCCGGCGTGTGAGAAAAGGACAGATTCCTTCAACTGGCGCGTGAGACTCACTCGCCGGGAACCAGTCACCGGACTTTGGGGAATGGCCAGAAACCACTGTGCGCACCTCCCTGGGGTGGTGGTGAGACTAAACTATCACCAGAACTGGAGACGACACCAAATCAGTTTCGGGATTGAAAAACAAAACCCTTGAACCCAAAAGAAAAACCCCAGAAAAATCGAGCCAATTGCTCTGATACCATGAAATAATTCAGAGAGCAGAATGCTCATATTCCATATCTCATTGATCTGAATAGAAGACAATTTATATAGGTTACATGATCTATACTAGGAAATAGACAAGAATCCCTAGAAATTAGTTGCCTACAAATTATCATTCTATACTTGGTAAGTCAACTATACAGGCTGTTTATTAACAAAAACGTATCTCACTTTTTAGAGAAAATTTTAACAATTCTCCGTCAACCCTCCATGTGGATTTAAGAGGCTCCAACGTAGATCTTATATTATCTTTCTTCTATTTTAGTTGGTGTAAACCATGAGATCAATACTTTTGGACTAATGATGGGAAGTCGAGTGGTTGTGGACACGCCTAGCGAATCCAATCCGCGATTTTATGTTGCATGAATGTTTGCGTTCAGCAGTTTAATCATTTGTACAGTTACTTCCTCGAGCATATGATAAGCACGATTCCCACATCACGTTTAGCAAATCCAACCTTGATTATTGCTTTGGGTAGTTTTTCTTTTTCAAAGATTTCTTCTTATTTTATTTGAGGAATGCAGAAAGTTGTTTCATGCCTGTATTTGGCAATGGATCATTAATAACGTTCAAAGCTCAAACTTCAATTGCACGATATCTAGTTGCTGTAGTTGCACCCAAAACTTAGGATATGTTAGCCCGGAGTAGGATCTGTTGCCTAGGAGCTCATAGAAAGTTAGCGAATTAATATTTTTCATTTTAGAGCGAAGAGGAGTGGAGTCATGCAAGCAAGAGAAGCATAATCATAAATCCAAGACAATAATGCAATTTGGCCCCTTCAACTACTTAGGCGCAGGATAGAAGTTGCCTGGGATTCATGCTTGACCGAAACATTCCTCTCTAGCTGGAGCCTGAATTGGGTGAAGTTTGTAACATGCTGATAATGCAGCCGTTGAGAACTAGGTTAGGAGACACTTCCTCTACGCACCTTTGATTGTTGCTATTAGCAATGCTATGCGTTTCAAAAGGCACTTTCCAAAGTCTTTGAACAAAGATTACAAGCCTACAAGTATGAAATGCTATTATTGAACTTCAACTGAGGTCTCTGCTTGGTAACTGGCCATCACCTCATATTTTAAATTTACTTGTTCCAGGTTGATGTGACAGACGCAGCTTTTCTTGCTCTAATAGAAAATTACTGCCGAGAAGCAGGAGTTCGAAATCTTCAAAAGCAGATTGAGAAGATTTATCGCAAGGTTTGCACAAATTCCCTATTTTTGTGAATTTTCTTCTATAATGAAGCGATGATTCCTTAGAACTAGGTGCCTCACTTATGGCTTATGATAAAAATAGTGTATGGGTTTGGCTCTAAATGCAATTTTTGCACTTTGCAGATTGCTCTGCAACTTGTGCGACTTGGAGCATCAAGGAATAAAACCAAGGTTGGAGAAACGACACACCCTGGAGCAGAAATAGTTGAGGGTAGCAGGGATGAAGCCGTTGGAAAGGCTGAAACTGCGCAGGAGGATCAGTCGACTGCCCAAACTCGGTCCCCTGCTGGTGAAGCTCCTGATTCGAAGGTACCTAAGAAGTCGGACAAGGGGACTTGTTCCCCCTTTTCCTTTTTACTTGGATTTAGTTTTAGAAGGAGCTCTTGGCACTGATCTTGAGATCCCATATTGAACTTTGTAGACCTCTTCAGTTCGCCAAGTGTTTCAAGTAAATACCAGTTTGTTTTGAGGACTTGAGAAATTTCATTATTGATGTCAACTTGTCACCTTAGAGAGTCTTGGAATTTTGTGAATTTTGAAGTTCACATATATTGCTGTTAAGTTTACTGGTGCTCGTCATCTTGGCAGGACCCAATAGAAACTAAGAAAAATCAGGACAATGAGGACTCAGATACGGTTGAGAAAGTGTCGGTTGACGCACCAAACCTATCAGATTTTGTTGGTAAACCCGTTTTCCATGCTGAGCGCATATACGACCAGACACCAGTTGGAGTAGTGATGGGTCTTGCTTGGACTGCAATGGGTGGGTCCACGCTGTATATAGAGACCACCCAGATTGAGCAAGGTGAGGGGAAAGGGGCCCTAAATCTGACCGGGCAACTTGGAGATGTGATGAAGGAAAGTGCCCAGATAGCTCACACTGTTGCCAGAGCAATATTGGCAGAGAAAGAGCCCGATAACACCTTTTTTGCCAATTCCAAGCTTCATCTCCATGTCCCTGCTGGCGCCACCCCCAAGGATGGGCCCAGTGCTGGTTGCACCATGATCACATCCTTGCTCTCCCTTTCAATGAACAAAGCTGTCAAGATGGACCTCGCAATGACTGGGGAAGTAACGCTTACAGGGAAGATCCTTCCGATTGGCGGGGTAAGTATTTAACATGATTTCTTCGCATCTTACAGCGTTGTCTTTTTCGCCTGAGAACTTTGCATTACTTTTAAAGTCGTAAACCCAGCCCACGCAGAAGGAAATCTAGACTTGTAAGCAGGTTTTTATGGCATATCCGGCCAGATTTTCTTTATTTTGGATTTGAATTATGCCAGTATCAACTCAGGCATTCATAAGACAATGAAAAGTTTCAATAGATTAGCATCACTTATATCCCTGCTGCAACTACCTTTGAAGGGCGAACGAGTTAGCAGTCTAGCCATTTGATTATTTTGCACATTATGGAGTCTTTCAAGTCTAACGGAGTTGTCTTCTTGTGCAAATTAAAGGTCAAGGAGAAGACAATAGCAGCAAGGCGCAGTGATGTGAAGACCCTCGTATTTCCTTCAGCAAACAGAAGAGATTATGATGAGCTTGCGAAGAACGTGAAGGAGGGCCTTGAGGTACACTTTGTAGACGACTACAGTCAAATTTTCAAGCTGGCTTTTGAATGACAGCCATCAAGACGGGTGATTTGCCATTGTCGCCGACTGCGCTATCTTTGTAACATCCACATAGCAGAGCTGGGTTCAGGGTAGTCATATATTTGTTCTAAAGGTTAAATCCGGGAGTAATCCCCCATTGTTTATTCACTTCCTTTTTTAACCCATTTGTGACTTGTGCTTTTGGCGATACAACCCCTCATGATGTATGGTAGTTCAATCTGTCCGCTTCCCGTGTATTCAGTAGACATTGAGCATTTTAATTTGAAGTAATAACAGCGTACATTACGCTTTGAAGAGGATTTGTTTTTTGCTTGGGGACTGCGTTGTTCAGAACCTAGATGTAGTCAGCGAAATTGCTATAGCAAGGTATGTACTTATTCTAGACAATGAGCTGCATGCGCTTCTTCTAAAGGTGTTAATTCTTGTTTGTCCAGGGCGAGTATATGCGCTCGTTACACAGGAGGAGTTGACTCTTTCTCGCCCGCCTCTTCGGTAAAGGATGCTATTGCACTTGCGCAATTCAGGTGTGGAAAGTTTTAATATCTACAAGAAATTCGACAATCTTATTTTATACTTGAACTGGTTCACTTTACTTTCTCGCTACAGGTTTAGACAAGAAGTTAGAACAGCCATTTGTTGAGGGAACTAAGAATTGGGTGATCATCTCCCAGTATTGGGTTACCGTCTCCCAGCATTTATTTTTTTTGTCATTATCAACTTGTTCTATTCAGCAAGAGTGGTATCATACATAGTACGTATTTGATCTTTAATTTTGTTTATACCTGAATCAAGTTCTCTAAGGCGAGTGTTGGCATGATTTTAAACAACATTCTCAATGGCTTTAACATCTTTGCCTTCCATCATTTATCTTAAACAAAACAAGAAAAGTTGATTGCGAATGTCTACTTTCACAAGGAACAAAAAGGTAAATAGAACTCGGTATTTTGTCATCAAGTTCCTGCTTTGAAGACTTGCCAAACCACTTGAGGTCTCTACATTCATCGCTAGACAACGAAATGATGCCCGATTTTACTTGATGTGCTCTGAGACTCAAATTCACTTTGACCGCGTTATCTTCGGAACTACTTGTTCGGGAGGCCATTTATGTTTTATCTATAAAAAAGAAACAACAGGCAAAGCAAGTCTTTGTTGGAGATAAGTGATGGAAGTCGGAAAACACTAGTCTAGATTCTTCCTTTTTTATAGAAGCTCTTTTGCTCCGTCATTTACCACTTTTATTCAAGATAATGTAATAATATATTTGGTGTTTAATTTCTTCATTTCGTATTCAAGTTCATTTCGTATTGCCTTCTTGAGGCTTTGAGTTCAATTCATGAGTAAATGGAAGATCTTTCTTTTTTCATGTGTGTAGTGATCAAGATCATGCAAGAGACGGGGCACATAATGATGCGGTAGAAGACTTACTCGTTATAGTTTGGCGAGTCATGCAAATAAGATGTCCAATACGTATAAAAATTTTCTCATTAGTCTTTAAATATAGGATCAACAGTCACATTCTACATATTAAAGTTTAGTGTGCAATTCAAAAGCATGTTTTAAAGGTAGAGAACCACTAGATAGCCTCATGTATGATCGATGTTGGACTTGACACCCGTCCTCACGGAAAGCATGAAATATGAATGATCCCATTGAGGAAAAGGACGCAGCGAGAAAGCGACTTAAAGACCACGGCGTGAATGGGCATGGTACGACCTAAGCTAACTCTAATACCACATTAAAGCCTAGCTCTAAATCCCTAATACGGTGTAATATTCAGGGTCTATTATGGCTTTCCCTCCTCTTGATTATGCTTTTGGGTTGAGAGCTAATCTTTAATACGGTAACAGAGCTAGGCCGAGACCTTGCCCGTGCCAACCCAAGGTCTTTAGGTTGCATCTGCTGATCATTTTTGCTCGACCGGGTCATCTCATACTCCACGCTTTATGTTAGAGCATCTGTTAAGCCCCACGTTGACCACACATAGAATTTGAGATCGATTCTTATAACTAGTGAACTTTTTCTTTTGAGCATGCTAGTTTTTGGGTTGGCACCCCTTTTCGCATTATTCCATACGGTGGCACTTTCATGTGCATAAGACGACTTGTACACTACTCTAACTCTGTATACAACTATTGTTATTATCTAAGATTAACTAGATTAAACTAAACAATGAACACTGAACAATTACCCTGTAATACACCTTCCTAATAGCACGTTCTTCATGTTCTCTCGACCTTAGTCTTTACTTTAGGCTAAGGTTTTGCTATCAGAGGAGCCTCTCATGCGAGATCCTCATGAACTCTTTTAGTTGATTGGTCCCGAATCACCTTGAGCACTTTTTCTCCTTTTGACTTGATCGACCGACAGCCACCTCCGGCCACCACCACCGTCGGCAGCCACTCCGGCCACCATTGTCGGCAGCCACTGCCGGCGACCACCGCGGTCACCACTACCGACCACCACCGTAATGCCCCACCATCGCCACCGCAAACCACCACAAAAAAAAAGTCAAAATAAAAAGGGTTACCAAACACCCAAAAAAAAACTCAAATACCCACTTGTTTTTGTAAAAAAAAAAAATTTAAGCTGTTCTTTAAAAACTGAAAACTGAAAAAAAAATTGTGTCAAATAGACCCTTAGTTAAGCTCATTGTTATTAAAAGCGCGCCTAGGCGCAAGGCGCTCTCAGGCGCACCATCTGCGCCTCGCCTAGGCCTAGGCGCAGCGCCTTCAATAAGGTGCGCGCCTTATGAGCCTAGGCGCCCAGGCGCAAGGCGCATAGCGGCGGTGGAGGAGCGTGATTAGGCGCATGAATGTTGGCCGTTGGATGTTGTTTCATCTTCTTATATGGGCCGTCCGTTTTTATTTTTGATTTTTTTTCTTTTTTAACTTTTCTAATTAGCCCTAAATCCAAAATTCCCAAATCATTTTCATGACTCTCAGTATCAGACTATCAGTGTAACACTCTCTCTCACTCACTCCTCGCCGGTCGTCCATTCCTTTCTCCGGTCACCGTCAGCGTCGCCTGGGCTCCTCCTCTCTGCTGTTGCTACGCTGCTCCAGTTCTCCACACAGCTGCTGCTCTGCCACTAGTCTGCCGCTCCACCTTACCGGTCTCTCTCTCTCTCTCTATCTCCCTTCCTCACCCCATCAATCCGTCACTCACAATCACTCCCTCCTTGATCCCGACTGTGACAGTACTGTAGTAGTGTAGTTAATCTTGGATTCTTGCCTAACTAAACTTTTTTATGCAATACTGAATAAAGGAAGAAAACAATACCCATGGAGAAGCACTTCAAAGTTCTGATTTGATGTATTAACCATTAGGTATATGCCGTTATCCTATTAATCTTCATCAGTATTATTCTCTACGGTGCTTTAGTTGATCTTAGTTTAACTTCTTCAAGTAGTACTGTAACTACTTGAAGTGTTGAACATAGATTAGCTCCTTACTCCTTAGAGAAAGATGATTTCTTGTGTTGTGGGGGAAATTATTAATTGTGTGCTGTTTTTATGCTCTTTATATACTACATTTGTGGATTGCTATTTGCTCTGATTTATTGTGCTCTTCATATAATTTTTGCTGGTTTCGAGATTGAAGAAGGAGATAGACAGTGACCTTATGACCTTATCTGAATTGCATAGTTGATAGTTGATACATCCAACAAGGTCACTAGCATGTAGAAATGGATTACTGTTTACATATTTGCTTGAATTGCAGCTGTATAGTTGAAAAATAATAGAGAGGAGCATAGTACTATACCATCCGTTCCAAAAGTGACTAAAAATGGATGTTTAGAGTAGACTTTGTACACTTAAAAACCAAAAGGGAAATGAAGTTACAAGAAATGATCGCATATTCTTTCCGGTGAATGCTTGGAACTTGGGTTCCTTTGTCTTTTGAGATTTCACCTTCTGAGAAAGCTCTTGACTGCTCACCTTTCGAGTATCCTGTGATGCTAAAACCAAAAGAAAATGGAAAAGCCAAAATAGAAAAGTGCAGGGGTGCTCCATTACATGTCTTGTACCTGACATGTTTTTTTGTTTATACATATGTTCATTTCTTTGTTACTCTAGCAGTCTCATTTTTACTTTTGTAACACATTCTAAGTTTTGAGAATAATTTGATCTCATGTCGACACCGAGTACGGATTCAAAGGACCCAGCTTGGAAATATGAACGTACAGCTAATCCAAGCGATAAAAATACAGTTACTTGTAATTTTTGTCAAAAAATTACAAAGGGCGGCATTTATCGACATAAGCAACACCTTGCTGGAGGTTATAGGAATGCTTCAACATGCCAAGAGTGTCCAGAACACATAAGAGAGGAGATGAAGGAATTGTTACAGTCTGTCAAAGAAAAGAAAGAACTAGCTAAGTGCGTCCTAGATTTCGATAATGTTTTCAATGATGAAGAAGAGGATGATGACGATGATGTAGTTGAGATATCCAAGAAGAAGGGAGTTTCATCCACTGGGAGTTCTTGTCAACCTCCTCGTAGGAATCCAAAGGCTAAGGGGCCAATGGATGTGTATTTCACCCTGGACCTGGAAGAGGTAGTGAAAAAGAGAAAGATGAAGCAATCCACGGTGTATGAAAATGAAGAAGCGAAAAAGGAGATGAGGAATCTGGCTTGTAGTGCAATAGCAAAAAAAATTTATGATGCGGGAATTGCATTCAACGGCATGAACTTTGACAGCTTTGGGGCTATGGTTGAGGCTATTGGTCAATATGGTCCGGGTTTAAAGCCACCAAGTTATCATGAGATTAGAGTTACCCTACTGCAAAAAGAAGTGGATAATACTCATAAATTGATGAAGGATCATGAAGAAGAGTGGGAAAAACTGGTTGTTCGATTATGTGTGATAGTTGGAAGGATAAGAAAGAAAGGTCTCTAATTAATTTTTTAGCCAATAGTCCTAGAGGGAGTTTGTTTCTTGAGTCCGTTGATGCTTCTAAACATTCGAAGACCAGAGACTTGATGTATGACTTGATTAAGAAGACCGTTGAGAAGGTCGGGCCAAAGAATGTGGTTCAAGTTGTCACTGACAGTGCCTCAAACAACGTCAAGACAGGTTAGTATATTTTAATATATAGTATGGCTCAAGTAACTTATGTTTTATTAAGTAGACAATATTGTTCGCTAATAGATAATCCGGTATTTAATTGCTCAAATTTCTTTGCAATTTTGAATGATAGGCAAGTTATTGGAACGTGATTGTCCACACTTATTTTGGACACCATGTGCTGCGCATTGCATTGACTTGATCTTAGAGGACATATTTAAGTTACCTAAGATGAAGTCAACATTTCAAAAGGCTATTACCTTAAATGGTTACATATATAATCTCTCGGGTGTTGTAAACTTGTTAAGAAAATTTGCAAGAAAAGAGTTGCTTAGGCCTGGCAAAACGAGATTTGCAACTGCCACTATCACTTTATCAAGGATCGATGAAGAGCAAAATAACTTGAAAAAAATGTTTACATCTGAAGAGTGGGCCAATAGCAAATGGTCAAAGGAATTACAAGGCAAAAGAGTGGCAAAAATAGTATTGATGCCTTCATTTTGGAATAATGTTATATATACTTTAAAGGTAGCGTGCCGTCTTATTCCGGTACTTAGATTGGTTGATGGTGAGAAAAAACCTCCGATGGGATACATTTACAAGGCTATGGATGAAGGTAAAGATGTTATTGCAAGTGCTTTCTAAGGGAACGAGTTGAAGTACAAGGAGGTTTATGAGATTATTGACACTAGATAGAGTGTTCAACTTCATCGTCCTTTGCATGCAGCTGGTTATTTCTTGAATCCGGAGTACTATTACTCTACCCTAGACATTGAGAGTGATGAAACGGTTATGACGGGTTTGTATGATTGCATTTAAAGGTTGAACCCTGACATGGCAGTACAAGATGCAATTGACACTGAGTTGAGTAAGTATAAGAGAGCGAAGGGTCTGTTTGTGAATCCCATGTCAAAGAGGATGAGAGATAGAAAAGCACCGGGTACTGATTTTTTGTTTTATAGTACTCATTATAAAGTAGAATTTAATGAATAGTCACTTATTAGTTGCAATTTTCATGTATTTGAACAGCGGAATGGTGGACTTAGTATGGGTCATCAACGCTTCACTTACAAAAGCTCGCAATAAAAGTTTTGAGTCTCACTTATAGTGCTTCTGGCTGTGAACGTAACTGGAGCGTTTTTTAGCATGTAAGTTCAAGACTACAAGTTACACTTTAGTAGTAAAGTTTTACACTAAAATTCGTATTTATTTCATAGGCAATGACTATTAATCAATTTGTGTATTGTACTTTACAGCTTCATAGCAAGAAAAGGAATAGGCTTGAACAAAGTCGCTTGAATGATTTGGTATTTGTGAAATACAATAGAGCGTTAAAGCGACGATACAATTCACGTGACACGATTGATCCTATTTTATTGGATAAAATCGATGAAAGTAATGAGTGGTTGCTTGGGAGGCCTGATGAAGATGCGGACGAAGATGGTGACAACGTGTTTGAAGGTGACCCTTTAGGTGGCATGGAACCAAACTACCATTCTAGGTCAACAACAAGAAATGTAAGGTCGTCATCAGATATGGTTGCCACGTCAAATAGATCTACTCCTTCGGTTCACTTAGTAAACGAAGATGATGAAGTTGAGGAGGAATCTCTACCAGACTTGGAGCCTATGATTCCTTTTGAAGAAAGCGTTGCTGCCTTGACCCTTAGCGATGATGAGGATGGTGGTGTTATGTTCACTTAGAATTTAGTGATTTGCTATTTTTCAGTAATTTTTAGACTTTTATAATACTAGAACTTTGTTACATTATGATGTTGTGGAATTTGAAACTTTTGCTAGTATTCGGAAGTTTGTTAATTGTAATGTTTTAATTTTTTTTTACATATTTTTATTATTTTAAAGGATTATTATTTAATTTTATTATTTATTTTAATTTTGCGCCTCACTTTGAATGGAAAAAATTTGGCTGCTAAATGTTTTTAGTAACTTTTATTTAGTGACGTTAAAAAAGTACTGCTAACGATTGTCGTTGATAGTGTTAGAAGAAAAGCTACTAAAAATATTTAGCGACTGTTAATTGTCACTATATATGGGGTTGAAGGAAGATTCCTACAACCCGGACAGAAGCGAAAGTTTGTTTGCTTTGAAAAGGCGCGCGCCTGCTCCTTGCTCCTTACGCTTAGGCTCCAGGGACCTTTTGCGCCTTAGGTGCGCCTGCGCCTTTAACAACTATGACTTAAGCTATTTAGTAACAAAAATGAATTGTAAGTGATAAAATGTGGAGTGAGATTATCAATTTTCTTGTCTTAAGCGTAGAAAAAGTTCATACTAGTCCCACATCCATGCGAGTTATTATCCCCAACTTTCAGGTCTTATTTAGTTCTCTTTATTCCTCCATGTTCAAGTTCAATAGCACTTACCTGCCATTTGGAATAGGTCGTGTCGGAGAATCACAAGCATAAAAAGGGAAAGTGAAGTGGCTCCTCTTAGAAATAGCTTAGCCCATTACACATGACAAGAGCATGAATATTTGTGAATTTATCCGAAAATACCTTTCTACTATATTGTTATTAGGGGTGCAATCATGCAGGCATGCATCGAGGCTTATCCCGTATATAGGTGCAAGACGCCTTGGTGATACATCAATCGAATAAGACCCTCTCCCTTTACGAGCTTCTAGCCCTAGTAGCTTATACTCGCCTTCTTTCATCACCAGGAACAACTCATGCTCTTCGTCTCTTGCTCCCCTGACCACTGCCTTGACCATCACACCCTTTCCGTCGCTCAAACTTCGATAAGTTTTCTTCCTTGTCGAACCAAACCAGTGCAGCCCTTGACATGTCTCCTCACACAGGGGAATGATGCCGTTATCAGCATGTTCCTGTAACACCCTTAATCGCACTCCCTCCTCTTTGCCATTGATTGTTCTCGCTGTGATACCAATGAAATATGAGTGTATTGGCTTAAGTTCTAAATATACTAATAACTTGGTTCTCTTCTTCATTTATTGAAGATAATCTTTGATTAATTCTGCATTTAGTAACATATTTC
This sequence comes from Escallonia herrerae, assembly GCA_033070095.1. Classification (NCBI taxonomy): domain Eukaryota; kingdom Viridiplantae; phylum Streptophyta; class Magnoliopsida; order Escalloniales; family Escalloniaceae; genus Escallonia; species Escallonia herrerae. The sequence continues at coordinate 368,796 of JAVXUP010000213.1, forward strand.
GAGTAATATAACGCATGACATTTGCATTACTATCATAAGCTGATTACATGATATTTATTGCATTACAATCTCACGCATATGAAATAGTAAGCGGTCATTGCTCAAATGGAAGACTTGCCTTCTTGTTAACAAGTATGGCACCGCCATGTATATTACATGCGACACTCTCAATTTTCATGACTTATACTTATAAGTATAATTAATTGTAGGTGCACGTGTAAAATTATGTCAGTTCCACATCGAACTTATAACTATAGGTACAAGTGTAACCGGTGGACGTGTAGAGTGATGTTAATTTCGCATCGAGTGAGTATGAAATTTAAATTGCACATATATGACTAAACCAAAATCTTATTAGTTTAAGTTTTTAAGTCGGGATTGGACTTATCATGTTTATTTATCATTTCCAAATCTAAAATTATTAGAACCACTTTTTTCTTTTTGTCCCTGATATTTTTGGGTTAAGTTTTTTTTTTTATTTAATAGAACAACTTAATAGCAAAACATGGAAAATAGGATTTAGTTTTTGGTCTGGCATGCCAAGCGGCACCTAGTAGCTATTTTGTACATCGGGAGTGATGGAACAGTTTAATCGATCAAGTTTGATACCCATGGTTTAGCCTCTTTTTTGCCGGTCCGTTGGTGTGGTTGAGTTAGGATAGTTGGTTTAGTTACTATGTTTGGCATTGTGGTTTATAATACTTATTGAATGAGATTCTTATCCTAGATAGCTGCAGTACGCAGGATTGTTTGCGTTGACATATATTTTTTTCTTATGTTAAAAAAAGAAAAATAAATAAATAAAGGAAGCAAACTTTCATGCTGTTTAATGGCGCAAGTGAAGCAAATGCAGAAAAACTGGAACCCAGTACAAAAACAGAAAGTGGAAAGGACCCACAAACACGGCCTTGTTACCCAACTAAGCCAAGAGGAAAATCGAAGTTCATTCGACTGATTCGCGTAAGAATTTGTTGTTGCAGATTGCGGAGAGGGTAATTCACCAGGGGGGTTTGTTGAACCACGTGAAATCGCAATGGAATCGTCATCTTCTTCGATTATAACCCCAGAAGATGTGTTAGAGTCCCTGATGAACGACGGTACAATCGACGCCATCCGATTGAAAATCATCAATCAGCTCAAATCCAACGTAAATTCCCCTCCCATCTCACTCCAGACAAGCACACACGCACTGTTTATGTATATGTAGAAATTATTTTAGGAAGTGATAGACTGTCGTCTTTAGTTCTCTCGTTCCACTTGTTAAATATGCTTGTTTAATTTCTCCAGATTACACGAGCTAAGTGTTGGAATTCTAAATTAGGAGTCTGCTAAAAGTTTGTAATGGGTACTCTTAATTGTGGAACAGAGGGAGTGTTAGTGTTGTGAGGTAGGCAGTTGGTGGCTGAATGAACAGAAAGTCTTGGGAATACAGGGTGTTACAACATTGGTCGAATTTAGGCAGCAATAGACGGTTTGAAAGGAATGGATTTTAGGGGTGTTAAAAGAATATAACTTCATTTTTCATGTTGTGGATGTCAACAGATTAATGTGAGGATTTGAACTATAAGATAGAGGGGTTGACATAACATAATAAATGTGGTTATTTGATACCTTACGAGTAACGATTCCCTTAGACAAAATAGATGTCACCCGTCTATTTCAGCTTCCTAGTGACCAAACGTAATGAATATAGTTATTTGATACCGTACAAGTAATCGTTCCGCTTGCAGAAAATAGATGTGTCCGCGTCTATTTCAGCTTATCGGTGACTGAAAGTAACGAATGTAGTAATTTGATACCATACGAGTAACTATTCCGCTTGCTGAAAATACATGTCTCCGCGTCTTTCTCGGCCTCACGCGTAGTCGCCGGTTTTACCTTTAATAATCTCATTCGTGCTTTGACAATACGTTCATTTTCATTTTACGTGGAAGCATTTACTCAAATGGACATTGAGGAAATTCGATTTGTAAAGGATGTTTTTTTAGCTTTCAAAATCTGGATTGGCGAGGTGAATGTCGAATGGATTTTGTACTTTGAGCAAATTGTCTAATACATCCGCTGAAGGATTAAGATCTTTAGCATATCTTCATACGACTCGTGCTTTGTGTTCCTCAATTCCACCAACACTGGAAATGTATCAACATGGTTACAAGGAGTCAATTGGATAAGACCCAATTCACCTCAAACATAGTACTTGCCACGAACATACTACTAGGTGGGAACTAGGGATTTGATGCATTTTCTAGGTGTCATCCCATCCCGGTTGCCTCTTAGTCACCCCCAAACATGTGGCGCCCCTATGTTTTACTCCGCTTTTCTCCAAGGCCATGTTGGCTATTTTTTGGGGACCATCCGTTTGGATGCGATATCTGTCTTTTTTCCGTTTAATTGGTGATGTTTGCCCAGAAAAAAGTATATTACTCGGCATAAAAAATGTCCACTCAAAGCTGAAACTCCTATGTTCCCAATATTCTTTCTTTGTTCTAGAGACTCAAATTTCATAGCATGTTTAAAACTTATGAGTTTGTTAAATGATCTCTCAAATAGCTTTTAATGCTAAAGAAAATATGGACTAAAAAGATTGGATTCTAGATCATTTAGTGAGGAAATGCCACATATATTGGAATATCTGAGATTGTGTCTAAGTGTTATCCATTCATACCCCTCGAAAATGCTTCGATTATGAAGGTTGAAAATACCACTTGGATGTGGAAACTGGGTATATATGCACACACACTTGCACTTTTTTGATTTTGGCTCATTTATCTAGCAAGGCATTAGTTTGGATCATCTTACAGATCACTTAGCTGTGTAGGCCGAAGCGGATTTACTGATGCTTGGGCTTGCTTCTTATTCTTTTTGTTTTTACATGTGTGCTTGTTCTTTGTGCAGTGAGGTGTTACTCCTTAACTTGTTCTTGTCCTTCTCTGTTCTTTCTCTTTCCTCCAGTTGTTTTTCGGCCCTATATTAATTTGTCCTTGCATATAACTGGAGAGGACCGTCACCTGGCCAAATGTGGTTTTGGTTGCTACTTCAGTTGTTTTACCATCTTGGTGATTTAAAAAATTCTAGATCCGCTCGTGGTTGGTCCTATCAACCTGTCTTATAAAAGATCAGAATTGAGTATGTGGGGTTTTGCTATTGGAACTTTCAGATAAGGAATGATAACCAGGTGTCATCTTTTCCTAAAAATCCTGCATGCTGCTCCACTGTAGTGGTCGTTTTTTCTGCTTTTGCATGCTATTGGAGTCTTTCTATAGGAGATGAAGTAGTTCAGAGCATTGGGATGCCAGCCTGGTGGCTACTTGCCCCCCTTACAATTCAGAAGTTTCAACGTTGTTGCTTAGCAGCTCTCCTTCTCCTATGATAGCCGATGCATTGAGAAAAGGAAGAAAATAGATGCTTTCCAAACATTGGAATAATATCATCTTTGACACCACCTGTTGTGAACTTTCAAGTGAACTTTTAATTATAACTTTCTCTGTTGTTTATATGTTGAAGAAAATAGCTCTGAAGATTGCGGGCGGGACTTGTTTCCTTACGAGGTTTCTCTTATGAGTTGTCTGTCTGATTGAGTTTTGGCTGACTAGAAAAAGGTGCTCCAGTGGCTTATTTCTGATGTAATTCAACTAGTTGAGGATACTTTTATGATATCCAGTTTAGGCGCTGCGCATTTCTTGGAGTTCCAAGTGAATTTAAATGCTTAGTTGCTTTCATCATGTTTTTCTAGAGGAACAATCGACTAATGCAAAGTAGCAGCACGTGATCAAGGTGTAGTTTGCTTTATACGTTCTGATTAACCGTACTTTTCCTTTCTTGTAGGAGGAGCTGAAGAATACCACCATAAAAATGGTAGAGCAGAGTAAAGTGCTTAATACTCCTGGGGCAGAAAAACAGACCAAAAGGGAACTTTTTGATGCACTTCGGCAAGAACTCGAGTGAGTGTTTAGGTCTTCGTCTCTGTATTGGCTGTTCTATTGAAAAGAATATTAAATGCTTATGTCCTGGTTTGTTAGTTTTGCTTCCTGAGACTGTATTTTGCTTCTACAAATAACAGGTTGCAGTCATGACATTTTATATGCCATATAAATCATCTGGGTTATCCCCTTTTAGCAATTGAGAGGAGAGAGACTCACATAGGATTCAGCATAGATCAGATGGAAGAGTGGTTCGGTTATCTTATGTCAAACTTATGCAATATATCCATGTTTTCCAACCAATACTGTCTATTTGTAGAGAGCATGTACATGTCTCCTATGTCCTTTTACTCGCTTTAAGTGGAGCCACCAGCTAGCAGCTAGAATCAGCAGGTGGTAAGGATGACAGTTTTCCCACACCACAGACTTGGAATTTTTAGTGGCTTCTCATTTAGCAGATTTTTCTTGCTTCTTACCCCAAGGCTTAGTCTGGCTGTGGTTTTCCATATACCATTGTCCTAAAGCTCCTCCCAAACTAGGCAGAAGGCTCAAGGCTGAGTTCTGTTTTGCTGGAGCTCAATAGCTTACTTGCATGCAGTGGAAGCAAAAACGGTGGGCATCTAGGTTCATGACGAGTCTCGGGCAGGAAGCAGCTTTATTACTTTCCACTGGAACTTAAAATTTACAGATCTATAGATTATAATTTTTGCATTTCTCCTATACCTTTTTCTGTGCTTTATCACGAGGAAGCTCAACTTTATGCTCTCAGCCTGCTGTTCTAAACCTTTTTTGGGTTGGAAGTCAAAGTTATACAGGTCCAATGGAGTTAGTTGCACAATGAAGAATAACGTGAGTAATTAGATGGAGGTCTCCTCCTATTCTTCTTTGTAGTCCAAAGCAAGCTCCCTACAACAATCCATATGAGATTTGTAGAATCACAATCCTCAGATGTCGTGGACCTAGGATAAAGTTCCTATAACTAAGCACCATTCTAGCGATAAGTCTCATAATAATTATGCGATCTTATTGGTCTTTCTTGACAATAAGCTCTGAGCTCTAGACAATGAGCAACTAGACCATGTCGGATGCATAGGTGTGTTTATTGGGATTGGACCAACTGGGCACCGAACCACTGGACGCAGCTGTGTCTTGTTGGTCTTTCTTGGCCATAAGCTCTGAGCTCTAGACAGTGAGCAACTATATCAAGTTGGATGATGCAGAGGAGTGGCCTATGGGATGGTCCAACAGGGTTAATGGGCCGTTAGACCCAGGTGTGTGCTTTTCCACCCAATGCGTACCAAAAGATGCACATGCCAGTAGACGCCAATGAGAGAGACCAAAAGAATCATGCTTCGTGAATAGTTTTACTCATCCTCAAGGAGGCTCAACGAGGCATCTGGTATAGGCTTCATGGGCACATGGCAATAGTTGGTATAAGTGCCAAGAAATTACTCAGCCATATATGTCCACATTCTCCGGATGGTGTGATCATACCAGCACTAATTTACTGGTGAACCCGTGGGAAGTCATTGTGTTGCAGCCTTATCTCAAACTTATTTAAGAGTGTTCACATCCTCTAGACAATTTAGAGGGCACTGGGCAATGTTGGTTGCATATCTATACCCAACGAGTACCGGTGTATAAAGAGGGACATGGTAGATGGTGGTTCTATGTTCTTTGTGACACTTCAGATATCTGTCCACAGGGCCCTAGTGAGCCACAACCAAAAGCTTCCATGTTCACTCTTTGGTCAGATAAATAAGCAACCATGTATACCCCGCTCTCTTCCTAGCAGGTTCGCTACAGCAGCTGAATATTAATGTTCAAACTTGTGCATTTTTTGGTATCTGCTGGTTACTGCTCAATTTTTTCTAGACAGATGCATTTTGACGTATGCCGTTTAGTTGCAACACTTAAGTGGACGCTCAATTGGCAGCAGGACTCACTCCAGCAGAATTTCCTTATTGACTAGACATATTTCTACCTTTAATGCTTGAACTCTACTTTGCCAGAGTGCCACGTGATTATGTAAATGATGTAATTATCCCACTTGCTCATTTGAATGGACGCTTTTATGTGTAAATATGTTATCGTGTAGTCCAAAACTCCAAATTACATTTTGCTCTCGAGCTTCTTCAGGTTTTACTCCGTCAAATCATATGTTTCCATTTTTAGAAGTTAGCTTTGAAACTTTCATGTGTTTTGATTTTCGACATCTGTGGCTAATTTGTGCAGAACTTCAGTGCTTGAGAAAGCTTCTAAATCAGTTTGGGAGCTGATTGTGGGCGACAACGGCTTAGGGAATGAAATAAGTGAAACAGTTGAGAAAGTGTTTTGTCGATTGAGTGGCCGGGAACCTCCATTGTTTCCTCCACTTGTCGAACCTCAGAGAGAGAAAGAAGAAGATAAAGAAAAAGAGGGCGAGGAAGGTAAAGGAAAAGAAAGGGAAATTGAAAATGAAAAGGAGAGTTCAGACACAACATCTAAGAAAAGAAGGTTTGACGACATAAATACGGGAGCAGATGAAGCTGCAAGCTGATCTAGCCTCAGCTTATTGTGATGAAACAAAAATTTTCTGTCTACATCGGCTCAACATCATGATTGGTAGTATTTTCGCATGAGGATCTATGCTGTTTTGCCCTCCTTTACCTCTTGTTTTCAAAGCAAAATTGTTGCTTGGAGCTGCATTAGCAGAACTGACCTAGGTTCCTCAGTTTAATCTCATGGTATGGTTTTTCAGCATCCAATTGAGAGTAACTTGAGATTTATGATTCACTCTATCTTTGTGTAGTTTTTAATACTTCAAAAGCTAGAGTGCAATATGCTTCTTGATATATTTTAGTCATGTCATCGTCGCCGAACTTATGTTTATTTTATGGCTACTCTTATGATGATCATAAAATCACTGTATGAGGTTCAGTTTTTAGAAATTTCAAGTGAAGAATTGGTCCTCGGTATTCTACTTATCCAAAAAACCTCAGTTTTCATGTGCTGCCCAAACTTGATCTAGTTTCTCCTGTTAACGAGACTGATGACCTGCTATAAACAATTACTTACCAGGCTCTACATGTCTACTGGATAGATGATTACCCTTCTCCGTTCATGATCAAACCATGAGACATTGTGGGCGCTCTAAACTTCGCCAGCTAAAATAGATCATAGCAGGACTTAGGATTTGATGTGTTTTTGAGGTCTGGGAGGGGGGTTTGGTTTGTTTTTTTGTTTTTTTTTGGGGGGGGGGGGGGGGGGGGGGGGGGGGTTCTAGTGCTTTTGTGCTGGAATGGCTCTTTCAGACCGCTGGACGAGGATTTAAAGGAGAAGGCAGTGGAATTGTGAATGGACAGATGGATAGATGCGGTCCAAGATTAAGGAAATAATAATTCCCAATAGCCAGTCTTGAAAAACCCAAGCTAATGTAAGCCGAATTAGTTTCTTCAAGGTCATCTTTCTGCTATGGTTTAATCACAATCTGAAACATTCACATTCTTCCATCTTAAGGGAATAATATGCCTGCAAGCTAGTTGCTTCACAGGATTTCTGACATCAGATGCGAGTCAACAGCCTCACCAATTGGACGACACGCTATGAAAGTGCTGTACACAAGGCTCTTGCAGATGAGATGTAACTCTATCGAGGTGTACGATTTGATGCATAGCTTACTGTTGAACTTTCAATAGGCTAGTACCTCATAAATTCCCTATGAGCATTTTCACCTGCAGCTTTCTGACTTACCTATCTTTCAACTGGGTGTCCTTGCTAATTTCTAATCCACCTATTTGTGACACTTCGTAGTTGTTCTCACTTAACTGCAGCCATTGGCAAGAAAAGAGAGTATAACGAGTTGTACAGGAGGGTGTCTTTTGCATGTCTAATGACATTCGTATTAGTGTGGGAGTAAATTTGTGCTGCCGTAGCGTACTTGTATATGGATTCTTAACGGAAAAGATAATTTGTATCGCCGTTAACGAACTTGTCAATAGGATAAAGCTTCGGTCAGTTTCTCTTACAGAGGAAGAAGCAGCTGTTTCGTAGCATGTGAAGTCTGGCTAGCTGGAACTTGCTCTGAAGTGAACAAATCATGCGGCCATGTTAAGAGAAGGGACTCTCGAGTAGTTCCTTTTGCTAGAATGAATTAGGATTTGATAATGCAATCAGAATGTACAGCACAACATCGCTGAGATGGGCAACAAAGAGCACGCAAGTTTCTAAGTTTGCCACCAAAGATGGTTTGGCCTTTCAGGATCTTACTGTGATTCAGCCAAGCAAGCCATGTATAACCTGAGGATAGCAAAAGTACTTGCCTCTCTACACAAACTTTATGGCCTTGCATGCGTGCGAGACTACTTGTGCATGTGTGTGTGTCAGAGCATGAAACAGTTTCCAATTCAAACCAGGAAAAGTGGAAAACAAAATTTGGGTTTTGACCATTTCCTCATCTACAAAAGGGAAGCGAAGAAGCAAGACTCAGAAACTAACAAGGGATGCTGTAATTACATTTGCTTTCATCCCTGATGAAAACCTCTACTTTCCTTATCCTCGCAACTTATGAAGTCCATAGTTGGATATCTTGAGCAGCATCTAAAGCTGCAATATCGTCCATTGTTGGCTGAGGTAATACGTATGGGTACGTCGTCTTGTCCATGGGCTGTTGGGTCATCATATTTGCATCATCTGACTTATCTGCCGGCAACCAGTAGATGGGTTCTGCATAAGGTACACCACCATCTACACCTGGATGCTCTGTAGCATTCAAAACCAAATGATCGTTGCTGTAATCTTCGTAGTCATAGACCATGTTATTGTTGTTGGCGGGTGGTATCCCTCCTTCTGTCGTCTCAATTAGTGAACACATCGACCTCACTCTCGCTAGTAGTCTTGATTCATCCGAGCATACAATTTGCGAATCGCCTAGCAGATGATCTTCTATCTGACCAAGTAGGGCATTGTTTGGACTAGGCCTCCCTGCTTCCTCCCCATAATTCATCAGATGATACTCTTGAGAATGAAGTGCTGGAGTCGCTTGCGTTGCAATTCTAATAGAATCCACTCCTTGCTGTTCTCCCCTTGCAACGTTTGCAACGTTTTGTGCAAAGCCGTTCACTCTTTGGCCCCATAGAGCAGTTTTTTGACTCTGAAACGCGTAGTTGCTTGCCCTCTCATCCAGAAAATCCATTACTATCAACAAGCATAAGAGGGGACAAGTTAGGACTAAAGCCAAAGATTAGAAAATCATGTATGTACTCCTTCCATCCTTCTTAAAGAGACCTTTTGGTGAATCTAGCTCCCTACGTTACTTTTTTCATGGTGGGTAACGCGAAATATTACATGGCGTTCGTAAATGCTTTAAGAAAGTGGTCTGGACATACCAAAAAGGAGAGAAGGACCCTTCAAGTTCGAGGGAAGGGGGGAGGATAAATCTTAGTGATCATATATACCTGACATTGGTGAATTTGAATCCATGATACCAAGTGGTGTTCTTGCTGTTGGTTTAAGGTCCTGAATATGATGCTGAGGAGCAACTAGATGTGAAGGAAAATTTTGCACAGGATACTGCATTCTCTGAGGGAAGTTTGAGTATCCGCTTAAACCGAAAGAAAGATCATGATTAAATCCGTAGATATTCGTGTGGAAGTAAGGAGATCCCAGACTCGGGAATGGTTTCTGGCTCAACATTAGCAATCGATGGTCGCACTGCAGAAGCTTCTCATAGTGCTTGTCAAGGCTTCCCGCAGGAAACAGGGCATGGTGCCTCCTGCAAAATATCACAGGGATAAGATGCTTGAGTTTTCTGCTTCTTAGTGATAAGAATTGCGTTCACTTCACAGAGTACAGGTGAAATACATAAGAGCTCCGGCCCAAGCAATTTAGTTCAGAGTCTGAGAAGGGCTAAATGGTTTTGATATTTGGCGTGGTAGGCTTGGACGCTCACCCACACGCGCGCACACGGCCACCCCCTCCTCCTCACAAAATTACACCTCATTTCTAACATATTGTGGATTATTGGAATTCACCAAAATGGTTTCTACTTGGAAAAAATACAACAAAAAGACACCTGGAGATTTGAGTTTGAAATGACATTTTCAACGCGGAATCTACTCTTAATGAAACCAACAAAGAAATCTTTCAAAATTTTGACCATTTTGTCATTTTCGGAACTGAAAATTCTGGAACCACTACTCAATTACTCCCTTTTAAGTAATCCCAGCAACCCAGAAAAAAAATAAAAAAATTATAACATTCTTCAAAGGCATGGAATTAAGATGAATAGAAACCTGTAAATGGGAGCTTGACCTCCAGTAAAATCTGATGCTTGCTGCCAAAGAGTATGTTTCCGTGGTTGGGGATTAGTCTCTCGGTAAAACAGAGGTGGTTGGTTCAACTGTACAAAAGAAGGCATTGATTCCTCTTGTTAACGTTCAAATTTCACACTTTTAAAACAGTAACTCCATCACTAAAGTGTGAGGATCAAATGGAAGGCAAGATAACCAACCTCTAGTTCTAGAACTCCTGGCTCATCGTCTCGGATAATCGCTCTGATGGCTGAAATGTCAGACCACTGGATTTCAATCTTACTCTTCAATGCTCCTTCCAGAACTTCCCACACAAATTTCTTTTTCGCGAAGTAACATTTTGCTACCAAATCACCTTCATGCCTCGAAAACCTCTGCTCACAAATTGGAAAGTCTTGGTCAAACACATTCCGCCGCGGATTTTGTCAATATACAAGGAACTTTAGCCCCCGGTTTGAATTCTTACCTCCCAAGAGCCAATTTTGAGCAATGACGCTGTGAAGTTAGAAGCTTTTAACTTCTCAGACATTGGTTGAGATACAAAATCAACCATTCTCGATTCATGCTCAGCGGCCTGGCGCTTTTTTCGTCTTGCTTGGGATAATTTCATCTCCACCAAGTTCAAGAAATCCGGTGTCTTGCTCAAAGTCAATCCAAGAGGACTGCTTTCTTCAGAAGGATCGACCTGAATGAAATGATTACTTATCAAACACAAAATCAAAGTTAAGAAAGAGAACATTAGAAGAAATCAACCTGAATGAAGTGGGAACACCAAAGTAATCAAAGTGAAGAAAAGAAAGAAAACACATGAAATGATGAAACAACGAAAACCCAACTTTAGAAAAAATCAACGTGAATGAAAAGGGAATACCAAAGCAATCGAAGTAAAGAGAAGAAAGAAAACACAAGAGGTGATGAAAAAACAAAAACCCTTTAAACCTGATGCATGAACAAATGGACTGAATCACAATTATATATGATCAACCTGTTGAGGATGTGGCGATAGCCTGATCCTCTTGTAGGCAGTTTCTTGCTCGGGGGTTTGAAACCCGGAAGAAACAACATTACTGTCGTGTGAAATGGAAGCATCAAGAGGGCTTTGAAACTCTTCTTCCGAAGCAGAGAACCCACCATCCCCAAACTCCTTCTCATTCCATAAGCAAATCCTGCCTTGAACCATATTTCAAGACAAATTCAACTTTGGTGTGTGTGTTTGTGTGTGGAATGATATTGTGGTTGGGCGCCGGAACGAGAAGAAAGAAGAAGGAAGGAAGAAAGCAGAGGAGAGAAACGGGGGGAAGAGTAAAGAAGGATCAGAGTTATTGTGAATAAGAAGGAGTCTTGTTGACTTGGACACCTGCGACGTGGAGAATCTTAACGAACTTCTAGGGATCCTCCTTTTGGCGGCTCCTTCTTATTTTAGCCCCCTTAAATATTTTTTTTCAAAATATCATCTCCTGCAAAAGAAAAAGAACAAACTTTGGGCAAAATGTTACTATAATTTTGCACTTATTAGTAGTATTGTGTTGTTCGATAAACAAGCAATCCTAGGATATACGCGTGACAATGCCAAAAAAATATAGAGCTTGCACTTTTCGGAATATTCGTAAATTAATCTTTGGCTAAACCTTTTGTTTTTCCATTTATTCAAATTTTCCGGTGATTCTTTTTCATTGTTTACGTGTCTAAGGCCTTTTACAACCACCTTAGCTTCTTGGGGTTCGTAAAAAAAACATTAAAAGCATCTCTACTTAATAACAACACAGACGAGGATGAGGGCATTACAGAGGCAGCCAAGAGATTAGCAACGAATATAGTAATCTTGCCAACTGCATGACATTGTATTCGCATTTATTTTGTGTTTATAAGTTAAAATATCTAGAGTAAGTAGATCTATATGGAGGTAGAATTTGATGTGACGTACTCATAAATTGATATTAGGCACTAGACAATGAGCTTTAAACGTGCATGGTTCGGTGAATAACCAGCAATTGCGCCATGTTTGGATTTTCGGTTGATGACTTTCCCATTTTGTGTTTCACTTCTGATTTTAGCGCCCTTGGATGTGTCACGTCGTAAAAAATGGTGCAGCTTAGGGAAGGAGTGGCACAGTCTTATGATTTTTGTACTATGAGTCTTATGATTTTGTTACTTTGATTCCCCTCCGAAGACTTATAGACTTAAGAACATTTCTAAAGCCATTTTCAGTATAAATAAAATTATTCCTACCACAAAACGATCAAGAAATTCTAACACTTCACTTTATTTTCACTTTTGTCACTATAAGTTTATGGTCATATGTTTGTTCCTTTTAGGGATACATTATTAGTTAATAGTAGAGTGCAAGTACAAAAAAAATACGAATTTTATTTCTCAACACAATATTTTAAGGTTAATTTTTATTATTTTTGAACCGAACACGTTAAAATATTTTTAAAACTTTGGTGCTCATCTTATACAAGATTTTTGACTTCTCCACTGATCTGTCTACAATTGTTCATTCTTTTATATTAAGTTACGTTGCGCATCGTCTTACAGACCATTACTCGATACATCTTGATCGCCCGTTAAAAATCTGATGTTGCCTCTTGATCACTAAATCGTTTGTGTTGATTTAACCCAGCTGTAGTCATGTATACAAACCTCTTACTTAGGTGCACTTCACTAAAGCTCCCAGATTTTGTGTAGTGAGGAACCGACTTACCGACGACATTCTTGCCACAAAAATCTCTTAAGGAGTCATGACTGCACACGCCAATCTAGTTATTGATACGATATATGATTAGTTAGTCATTGTCCAATGGATTGCAGCCGTCACCGCGTGTAGCTCTTTCATAGGTGTGCAGTCATCCTTAAGAAAGTAGCAGCAGCCGCAGCCGCCGCCGCCGGCTGCATCGATAAGAACTCTCCTAATTCTATGGCAGCGCGTCTCCCTGAATACGCTGGATGCAAATCTTAGCTCAACCCTGCTGCTTCTTTCAAACCTTTTTTTTTTAAAGATATACCAATAACTTAATTAGCATTCTTCCTTGGTACCATTACTTTGACATCCTTAACTCATTAAAATAACTTTTGCCGATGAGCATCTAGTTACGTATAGTAACAACTCGCGTTAGACTGATTTTTATGAACTGCAGATGCGATGAACGAGTTTGCATCACCCGGTGATTAGTAGGAGTACGGGATGCGAATATTTTCGTTGCAAGTTCCAAAAACAAGATTTAATACAAGTAGTGCATATGTTATTTTTTGGTAGCTACCATAATTTGGCTACGCAATTTCCTTAGCTTAAATCTCGTCCCATGTATTCCAAAATTCGCCTTTGCACAACAAAAACAAAAGAAAGAGGTTCTCGTCACTTTGCTTGATAACCCTTGTCTCAAGGAAGTGCATATCTTATATTAACATATTATTTACCACCACAAAATTGAATTTAAAAATGTTTCACCTTATATGTTTTTATCCATTTTTGTCGCCAAACCAAACATTAGATAGTAACTTATTAATTTGGGCCTCGTCCCATGTATTTAATATTTTGACTTTGCACAGCAAAAGAAAGAGGCTCTTACCACTTTTGCGATATAACCCTGATCCCAAAGCAGTGCATATCTTTATATTGCTATTATTTACTACCATAAACATTAACTTAAGAAAACAATATTTTCATCACTCAATGCGCTTTCACCCATTTTGGTCACCAAAACAAACATTAGACATAATTTATAACATCTTAAAAGCTACTTCAAATGCCAAAATGTGAGCGAAGAAGCTACATTATTTCATACAAATAAAAGAATATCCATGTGTAGTGGTGTGTGGGCATCCAAGTTAGCCTCCATCCCAAGCGCAGACACGTGATAAATGTGCAATAAGTAGACAATTATTTGGGTGCCTGAGTTAAATTGGAGCACTAGATGATCATTTTTTGGACTAAATAAATAAACAGTTAGCAAACGTGAAAATACAAGTTAAGGGTGATATCATCAGCCCAGTGCCCTAATACGTAAGCCCCTTAGTCCTCAATTTTATTCATGGCTGACATCATTTTCTTAGTGACCGAAGGAGACATCATTTTTCGAATAAAATCATGATTTGTAATCTACTGTGACAAACATTTGTGGCTAAATGAATTGAATTATGTTAGTTGTGTTAAACAGTGAGTTGTTAATGAAGCATTACATAATTTGTTTTAACTATTGGTAAATGCCTTTTTATCTTTTGCATATTTGTAGTTCGTTGTATACATTTTGCATCATGGGATTTACTTGGAGCATTAATTTTCTTTTTTCCTCATGCAACACATCCAACGTGATAGAGAATGTGTAGTTACTGAATAAAATATCGCACTATTTACTGTCGCGGATAAGTTGTGTGAGTTCCTTTATGAATTAGTACCGACAAGTTATCCACTAAATCTTAGCGTACTATACATTTAAACGAACAACTTGTTGGACATGAAGTGGAGCTATATCTCAAGGTCTTTGCATTTTTTTTGTTGTTGATAATTACAGCAGTGTCCATGATGTTACGGTAAAATTATAGTTAAGGATACTAAGTTTCAAAATATAAAATACCGTGACAAAAAATCTTAACTTGTAACACTTGTGTCCATCTGTTAGAGTTCCGTCCAAAAAGTATACCTTTTATGATGTCATCGTTACATTTTTTTTTGAAATGACAATACTATCCTTGTAATGTATATACTGAATAAGTATTAAAATGTTCAAATTAGAATTTTAAACCCTGATATGAAAATTAGGGTGTAAAAGAAACCCTAATTTTCAAATTAGGGTTTTGATGTTCTCTCTCCAATTTTCAAAAAAAAAATTGATCTGTTCTCTCTGATTTTCTTCCCAACATTGCGCCACCCAACCCGCCCGTTCGACCTCTCCCACTGTCAGTGACCAATGTCCTGCTGGCGTCGCCCCCATCACCGGAACGTCGTCCTTCCCCCTCCATCTTTTCTCTCCCCCGCCCCTCGCCCCTCCGCGGCAGCCCCTTCCTTCACCCCACACCGTCAGCGCCCTCCATCGCCCCACGCCGCTAGCCCCTTCCCTCCCCCCACCCCTCTTTCTCTCCATTATCAACACGCAAAAGCTTCAAACTCCAAGGGCCGAGATCAAGTCGTCGGAGCAGGCACCGATTTACCTCCACGAGGACCTAGCGTCGGCCCCCGCCTCCTCCTCCTCCTCCTCCGGCGGCAACGGCCACTCCTCACACTCGTCTCACCAGACCCACTCCCCTATGCCGCTTCCCCGAGCCATTGCTGCCCGTGTTTGCCTTGGTGTTGTTAGGGTTTTTTTGTTTGTTTGTGAAATGAAGAGATGGGAGATGGAGGGGAAGAGAGAGGATAGAGAAAAAAGATAAAAGAAAATAGAATTTTAATTTCATTTAGGGGCAATAAAGTCTTTTTGTCAAAACTGTTATTTATTTTGGTATTCCATTTGGTCAACAGATATAAATGTAATTTGTCCAAACTAATGGACATGCCTGTAATATCATCCTAACTTCAGGGACACTGCTGTAATTATCCCCCCTTTTTTTGTTGAGTCACTGTCCAATAACTTAATTAATAAAAGAAGAATACTAAATGGAAAAAGGGTCTTCATTTGGATTTCAGGGCTAAAGACAGATAACAGTGAAAAACTTTATTAACTCAGCTCTTAATCCTTAATAAATCCAATTGAAGGATTTGCAAAAAAATTAATAAGGCCTTGGACAGCTACAAAAATAAGTATACCCCCAGATTAGCAAATACTAAGAGCCCGCCCAAAACTAGAATATAAACACGGATTCAAAAAAATAAAATCGTAACACTACAAACCAAAAGGCCAACAACATAACATAAACAAACATCTGAAAATATGCTAAATTAAAACAAGATAGACAATTGATAACAAAAGCCGTAAGAAGCCGAACGATCAAGAGCGCGTGCATTACCCTTCTAACTCAGACACAAAAAGTGTGTAAAGAGTCTCATTGTTGGCGAAAACTCCACAATCTACACTACACCGTACAACATTTTTAAGCACCGTATAACATTAATCCTTAGTGCAAACATCTCGTCCGATGCGTTCGAAAATTTGCCTTGGCACAACAAAAGGAGGAGGCTCTCACCACTTTGCTATGTAACTTTGGTCTCAAAGTGGTGCATATCTTTATGTTGCTATTATATTTTCCACGAGGACCAAGATATTAAGTTTACGTAAGAGAACCAGCGCTCTTCGAGTTCTCTTGAAACCCCGTTTCCAGCTCATCAATATTTCCATAACAGGAGACTCACTGATGGTAAATTTTTAAATTGAAAAAAAAAAAAAAAAACTGTTATCATCACCTTATGTGCTTTCACCCATTTTTTGTCCCCAAAACAAACATCGGTATTAAGTCATTGCAATTAAAAAGTTATTTCAGCTGCCAAAATGTGAGTGAAGTAGCTATACTCAAAAATACAAAAAGAAAAACCCGATCTGCAGTGAGTGTGTGGGCATGCATTTGTTAGCCGCCGTTCCAAGCGTAGACTCGTGATTAAGTTAGCATTACGTGAATTGTTTTGGATATATGAGGAGTAAATGCATTTTCAGTTGGGGTAAAAAGTGAGTTAATGAAGCATTACACGAGTTGTTTTTATTATGAGTAAATGCATTTTTATTTTTGCATTATGGGACTTACTTGGAGCATTAACTTTTTTTTCCCCTCTCATGCAACACGTCTTTGATGTGGCAGAGAATGTCAAGTTATTGAGCAAAATGTTTTCACTGTTATACTCTCACGGATAAATTGAATGAGTTCCTTTGCGAATTAATACCAGCAAGTTATCTGCTAAATCTTAGCTGCATTATATATATACATAAAAAATAAAAAAGAAAGGCCTTGGACAGCTACTAAAATAAACATCCCAACAAAATATTAAGAGCCCGCCCGAAACTATAATATAAGCATGAATGAATAAAATTTATATAAACTATAATAAGTGTAGTTTATGAGAAAATATCATTGAATGCATTTAGTAGATATAGAAGCTATAACTTGGCGACAAATAATAATCATATAAGATGTGAAAAATAATTTCAACACTCCAAAATAAGGACACGTCATATTCATCAATTGAATATTCTCATTACTAGCATCTTACAAGAATTAAAGAAAAACATATACATGAAAATTTTGAATATTATGTGATCATTCTATCAAATTTATTTTTGTAAAAAGTAATAAGGTACAGACATGAGTCCCAATAAATTTGAAATGCAACTTTATTCCTTTTAAGTTTTTACTTAATCGTTATAATAATCTCAGGGACATAAATATGTAATACCTCAAAGACCTTATGAAGTTAGAGAATTAAATCCGTATGTAATATTTGCAATTCAAAAGGGATACTTGATAGCGTCATAATATTTTAATTATAACTACAATCGTATTCATTATTTAGCTCTATATGGCGTCAGCATGACTATTTTACTATCCTAAGTGCTAAGCCAATATTCATTTGAAAGATTATTTGACAATTTAAAACAAAAGCTTAAAGAAGACAAGTATCTAGCGGCTCTACTGTGTCGCTATCTATTTTTTCTCTTTTAAGTTACAATATAACGAAATTATAGGTAAACACATATGTATATTCACATATGTCATAGTTATTGCAAGCAATCTAATCAAAGAAACAATGGGATTTAATAATCAAAAGTTAGGAGTAATGCAAGTGAATTCATTTGTCATATTTTATTTAAGTTAGTCGTGATTAATTTAAGTTATTAAGATTACTTAAGTTAGTCGTGATTAATTTATTGGGCTAGTTGTTTTAAATATGAGTAAATGCGTTTTTATTTTTGCATTATTGGGACTTACTTGGAGGATTAATTTTTTTTTCCTCTCATGCAACACGTCTTTGATGTGACAGAGAATGTCTAGTTATTGAGCAAAATATTTTCACTATTTTACTCTTACAGATAAATTGAGTGGGTTCCTTTGCGAATTAATACCAGCAAGTTATCTGCTAACTCTTAGCTGCATTATAATATAAAAAAGGCTTTGGACAACTATCAAAATAAACATCCAGAGCCCGCCTGAAACTATGATATGAGCATGAATGAAAATTTTTTTGGTTGCTACCTGTGTTGAAACAATCTTCCTCCTATATGTCTCATATAGTAACAAATAATGGTCGCTAAATATTTATAATGATTATTATTTAGTGACACTAAAAAAATATTGTTAAGAATTATTACTGAAAATATTAGTAGAAAAGTCACTAAAAATATTTAACAACTATTAATTGTCATCATATATAGAGTTAGAAGACGATTTTTTATAAGGTTGGATAGCAGCCAAAATTTGTTCAACACGAATTTAGGAAAAGAAATCCTAAGATTACAAATAAAAAGCCAAAAATATAAAAGAAACAAGCATCTAAAAATACACTAAATTAAAATGAAATAAACAATCATGAGAGACTGCATGATCAAGAGCAAATGCATTACCCGTTTAACTTAGGTATAAAAAATTTGCAAGAGAATCTCTCCGTTGCCGAAAACTCCATGACCTACACTACACCGCATCGCATATAGACATGGCCACCTAAAAGAGAGCAAGGTCTTTGCTGAATTCATAAAAGTAGGAGTGAGCACGATTCGGTTTGGGGTCAAACCGGGAATCGAACCTTTACCCTTCGGTTTAAAAATTGTGAACGGAATCAAACCAAACACCATTGGTTTGGTGGCTTTAAACTGTTCGGCTTAGTCTGTTTGGATCGGTTTGTGCCCACTTAAAGACGTTGTTCTTTTATACATTACTAATTGAAGTTATATTTTTTTAAATTACGTATAATCTTATTTCATTCGATATATAAGTTCTCATTGATGAATGAAAAGTGTAAGTAAAGATAAACTAGATATTGGTCACAAAATTTTTGTGTTGTAAGTGTTGTCAATATTTTCGTTTCTTTTAACTTTCAAGATTTCTTTATTTAGATTTGCTGAGTATCTTATATATATAATTATTAATTGAGTTTTATATTAATATATTATAAGTCAGTTCGGTTCTGTTGGTTTTGTAATCGTTTAAAAAATATGAACCGTGAATCAAACCGAATTAAGGTCAGTTTGAAAAATATAAAAGTAAATCGTTACGATATTTAGGCGGTTCAGATTGAATTGTTTCGATTTGAACTGTTCAATTTGATATTCATCCGTGCATAAAAGTGATTTCGGAAGGTGGTCATGGTAAACGTAGCACACGAGGAGTTCAGTGCGCTGCCAAAATCCTCCCAAGTGGATAATGGTAGGCGCCTGCCCAAAACTCACATTTCATCCAAAGAAAAGAGCCATTTTTGGACAAATGAAGACGTGTGTGACCAATCATTGGATTTTTATGGTGTCAAATCATAGGTCTATTATTAACCATCAGAACATTAATCCTTTTATTTTCCGTCCGAGAAAATAATAAATAAGGCATTCTCTCTTGTGTTTGGTTGGTGCATAATATGATGAGGCACTAATAATGGTCCTTCACCTCCTCCTGCCTTAGTCAAAGCCTCAAATCATACCTCCTCGATGACCGTGTTTACTCCACAAATTCGTAGTCCCCTCTCCCCCCCCCCCCCCTCTCTCTCTCTCTCTCTCTAGAGTGATCCCCTTTCATTGACTGACGCCTTTTTATTTATTATATACATACGCTCGCTCGCGTGAATTTCTTAAGTGACGTGTTCATTAGACCTTAATCAACTTTATGATCCTCCTTTGGCAAAAAGTATATAAGAAATAATTGACGTGTTATTATGACATAAAAAAATTCTCGATGACACAAAATCATAAGGACAATCAATTGTAAATACATCAATTCATGAGGGTAAATATGTAATCTCAAACTTAAATTTTGCAAAAAACAATTCTTCATTTTCTTCCCCAGCCGCCACCATCATCTGCAATGCACGACAACGATGACGGTGTAGCGCACTACGGCATCAAGGAAACGAGATAGGATGGGAAAACACCCCCTCCCCCAAAATTATCCTTGAATCCCTTCGGAGGTTTGTTAGATCCTGTCAAAGATCCGTTTTTGCAGTGGTAGGTCGGAGTTTTCCATGACATAGTAACACATCTTTCTTCCAAGTCAATTGTAAGAGAGTTTATTTCAGCTATAGACACATATAATTACCGGCGACTAATTTTTCAGCAACTGTAACACCTTGTAAAGCTACGACTAAATGTAGGTTTTGAAAAGATTCACCACCACATAAACCTAAATGAGGTTGAATAGGGTTAGAAACTCACTCTATGCATCCCATTTGTCTCGAAAAACATGTTAAAAATTTGACTTTTGAGCGCCAAGTAGGATACATTGAAAACAACACTAGAGAACATAGAAATAGTACTCTAACAAATTTGTGCATTATTTCCTTTATGAGATATCGATGAACGCATTTTTCAAATGTAAAGTGTGAAGTAACTGAAAATTTTACATAAAACCCCAAATATAGAACTTGATATAATCCCTCATGCACATCCTATAAGAAGAATTCTTGATGGTCCGGCATGACAATTGCTTGTTGAAATTGGATTGGTCGTTGCTCGATACAACAAGACGGATCTGTAATCCCATGTAACAGCGTAACCATTCAAGAGGAGGAACTCGAATATGAAAAAGCATTGGCAATGGGAGAATAATGCACACTTATAATCTACAGAGAAATTGCCAGAATCTCTTATGGTAGGGTGACTGACTACATCCTAACTCAACATTTACTCTCTGTGACAAAAAAAATGTGAATTAAGCTCCATGATCAACTTTCTTTTTGTCGTTGAACTTGGGCAAAATTTAGCTGACTCCATCGTGGGAATTATAAAGCCACTGGCACTGCATCAGATGTTCTCCTTCCCAAGCCTATCCACAACGGGGAGTCGTCGCTGCTACCCAAGTGGGGTTTCAGTAGGAAATCTAGTCATCTTTCCTAAACAAAGAATACTCGCGTGGATTCAGCTTTTCTCCTTCTTTCTCTCACCATCGTCATCTTCAGGGTGCGATCATGAACGTAATCTAGGTGGGGTTGTTCAACTTGATGCGTACATATTCACACGTGCACTTTCTAAAGTTGAGCCACGTTTGGATTCTGCAATGAGCACGCCCGCCCGAAATCTCAGTGGGGTCTTCCTGATATGATTGTTATCATTCGATTAGCCTTTGGGAGATTGAATTAGGGATTTCCCTTCCTACTTTCAAGTATAAGGAGTCAGCAAGATTGCCTTTATAAGTTTTGCTTTGCCTTCTTTTGGAAAGTTGCTGGGATTGTGTTGAAGTGATTAGTGAGAGTGACTTAACTTATGTACCTTGTCAGTTTCACAATTGAAGACTAAAACTAGGAGGGTCACGGGCTCACACCAACTTTTATATCTCACTCGCCTTTACTCATGCTTATGATCGAATTGAGTGATTAATTATGAGAAGATCCTTGAGATTTTTTCTGGATCAGATCATCATGTTATAAAGCTTCTAAAGTGCACAATTCATGCACATAGCAGGTTCAATTGGCAAACAAATCATGAATTCATGATCCAACTAACTTTAACGAACCCGATTTGTTTTGATTTTTTTTTAATCCTTAATTCACATGTTAAAGTCTTTTGAGGAACCTATTTTTCTCTGTCGAATGAATAAGGTGCTCGGTGTTCTTTCCTTTGACCCCGAAACTTGTGCCAGGTGAATTTCTCGATATTTTTTGATGGGATATGCGAAGATTCTGTTTAGAATACATCCTTATGACAATTATCTTTTTCACCTTTCTCGTTATCCGAAAGAAGATAAATAAGAATTTAAACATGATATGTATAAGCAGAGTATAAAATTTACTGAAAACCTAAACGTTTCCAATAAAAAAATTCCCTTCGTTCTAGCACTTTAAAAAGCCTCTAACATTGCCACTGCTACTACTCCTATATGAGTATCTTCTAAAGTCACTGGGAGTTTTGAATATTTTGTAAACTAGTTACATCACTTGCTACCATAAAGTCGTTGCACTAAAGACCGGTTTTGAATTCTTGGACCTATGAAGCATTCCCAATTTGTCATCACCCACTTGCAGATTGTGATGGCAAGTTAAGTGATCACGTTGTTGTATAAGGTTGTTGGAGGAGAACAACACGTGCGGAAGGAGAAAAGTGTTAAATTTTGATCCTTCCATTTTTATTTTGTTGGGATACACGGTTCATAACGCCAACATTCCTTCTGATTACTATTTTTAACGTGTTGTCAACACTTTTATGCATTCTTGTACCTACCAACACAAGCGCAAAAATTAGTATAATAGAAACACCCTTTTTTTTTCCGTCCGATAAACGGTCACCGTTGGCTATCTGGACACACCTGCCCATAAATTTCCAATGAAAAGACTAGGGGAATTTTCAGTTCCATCTGAAGGCGACGAGGATGGTTTGGGAGGGAAAATGCTATTCTGAGTTGCTAGACATGGACGTCCCGAACTGACTGGGCACTTGTTGCTTAATGCTTGCACATGTTTATTCTTCTTGTCTTTGTGAATATTCATTAGCAGCCAGAACCAAGTCGTTGCTCACAAGTGATATGAGATGTACGTTAACTAATAAAATACATTGTAGGGTTCTGAACTACTGATCTTATCCATCTACGACTCTTTATATCCTCTTGTCTCTTCTTCTGTCACATTTGTCTCTCGTGATTCACCGCTTCTCTCTCGTGATTCAAGGTTCCTATAGTTAGAACTCATGATCCATGACTGTGCTACATTTACTCGTCAAGAAATTAGCTGCAAAAACTTGGAGAGTTTCATAAACTAGAACCCAGAGAAATTGGAATAAGTATATCTTTAATTTATTTCAAGTTTAAACAGTAGATATTATCACGAAATAATACTTTTTTTTTGTGCTTTAGTAAGATAGTAATTTTAATACGATTAGTTGGTATGAAGATTGGAACCAACGACCTTAAAGTTACACGAAATAATACTCGTTAACTTACAACAAGATCCGAAAAAGAATATTCAAATAGAGATGGGAGGGGATGAGATGGGGAGAAAAAAGATTCTGAAATTAATGAAAATTATTCCTACAAGGGCTGCGTACGAGTTTGGGCTTTCGTTTATTGAAATCGGAAATGGGCTTTGTTATTTTATAGTGTAGGACGGTCCCTTTGGGGGCTCTTTTCGCTTGATTCCAACATGCAAGGAGTTATTAGCATTGTTACAAGACTTATAGCATTTCACAAGTTAGTTTTGGTGTTTTGTTCTGGTAAACCTAATCCCAAAGTTACATTGTACTTTCGCCAACATAAGTTTTTGAGAGGTTGTATTGCCTGTTGTTGCGGACTATTAGTGTTATACATCGTGTTCACAAAAAAACATTACAAATTTAACAGTTGGCATAGCCAAGACTAAACATGGTTCGGTATGTTTGACGTGATTGCAGAGCATAACCGACCAAAATCAGATAATATGGCTGAGTTTCTGCTTCGAATAGATCGGCCTTAATGGTTTGACGAGGTTTGGATGCATAGTCATTTTCATTCTTGTCATTTTTGGGCATTTCAAGATACTAATGGATTCAACAAAAATAATCTGTTGTGTTTTGTTTCAAGAACTTTAAACAAAAATAATAAGAGAACTGATATAACTCTCAATAATTGGGGAATACCCGGCAATCCCAGTTAAACTGGGAGATCAATGATTATCTTATTAGGGATTGTGACGTGATACTCGAGAATCCTAACGCGATCCTAACACATCTGGCCGACGGCCCAGTCCTACTAGGAGTCTTCTCCTACAGCTATATAAAGGAGTCTACCCCTATAGGTATGGGACGAACTAGAGTTACTATCTTGTAGCTGCGCTCTGACTTAAGTATCGGAGAGTTCCCCGCCTAGAACCCCACCTGACGGTCACTCCTTTTCCGTCTTGCAGGTCATTGATCCAGGCTCGGGTTTCGCAATGTACAGGTCATTGATCCAGGCTCGGGTTTCGCAATGTACGCGGAGCATCTTTTTAGCAGGAACAGATTGGCGCCATCCGTGAGACCCGCCAGCCTACCTGTTTGACCTCAAGAAAATTCAACAGTCCTAAAGAAAGAGCTCTTGCCGGTGGAATAAATTGTATAAACTGTCCCCGATTAAGGCCAGCTTCAGTCCAGTTCAATCTCTGGCAGAACTTCTATTTCTGGTAATTTTGATTTACGGGTATTGTTATATACTTGGATTTTGAGATACCATATTTTTGTTTTTAAGTATACAAGCAGATTAGATGAATCTTGATTGGTCTATGTATGTTTCTAGGAGATATGCAAGGTTGCATTAACTCTGGAGAATTAAGCTTAGATAGGGGTTCTACGTTTATTTCTGAAAATTTGAAACAATTAGGAATGAACTTGAAAATGTTCACCAGAAGAAGGTGACCCTGAACCCATACACGATACTAATAGCCCCAATAGTCATTTCGGATTTCATCATCAAACTTCTTCTTTAGCTCTGGATATTTGGCAAAGTATTCGTCTGCAGTCATGGTACTAAGCGTTTCCTGTTACAAAAAAAAAAGGTCATGAGATATGTAACATGTAATTAATAGAAGAGGGGATAAGACAGGTTTGGTTTCGAGGAACATGTAAAGAAAGACATGAAAGTTGAACAATTATATACATCGCCTTCAACTCTGCTTCTTTTAGTTCCACCAATTGTTACTCAAGACTTATAAGCATTCAATACACAAACTACTTTAATCTAGAGATAATGGGTATTAAAACCTCTGGCGGTGTCACGTCGGAACTACCAACAGAACCACAGTTGCCACGGCCCTCCAGAATTGAATTGTCATCAAAGGCAAAAAGAAAACAAAAACATTGTTCAAAGAGAGTTCATGATTCCGACAGAGGTATTACAGTAAAGTGTCGTCGGCAGCCATATGGCAGAGCCACCAACGGCACGACAGCTCCATCAAAAAGCCAAAAGAAACAGCAATAGCAGCGCCGTGCGTGTCAGGTATGCTTCCCAACTGTCGCATCACCGCCACAGCCCGATGCCACCATAACCTACCGCTGCCGCGAAAGGGTTGGTTGCCTGTTTCTACTGCCGCCATCTTGAGCGGAGCAACACCAACATCTCAGAGAAAAAAAATCAACCAAGTCGCACCATCAGAGTCAAGGTGGCCACAAATGACCATCGTTGCAGCGCATAGGCCAACCACTGCACCGTCGCTCCCATGGGATAAAGCACCAATAGAGCCCTCACCACCATTCACCATAACCCACCGTACAGCCACCGCCGGGCCATCCATAATCACAGCCCCATCACGGCCATCGCCACCGGTCATAACCTATCGCCACCATCAAAGGGCTTCTCTTACCACCGCCTCTTCAGCGGTGCGACCACAACTACACAACAGAAAAAAAAAGGAACAGAAAGAGGAATGCCATCGCCGATTGACGGTGCACCGCCACATCCACTGGCGTCAGGCGGGGTGCTCACCTCCAGCACCACCGTCGCTTCATGAAGTATGCACTACCGTCGCTTCATGGAGGATGAACCATCGTCGCGAGGAGTTGGACACAGATCGGCCACCACCATCGACATTGGTACAGCCTTGCCGTCCGACAGTACGCCCAGTGACGCTTTCGCAAGCGAGCAGCGGCAGACCGACTCCACACAGCCAAGGCACACACAGCGACGGGCAAACGTCGACACCGCCATCGTATCACCATCATAACTTGCCGAGGAACATTGCTGCTAGATCAGCCTCCTTGTTAAGGCCGCCATCCACCCATCCAGTCAACGGTGCCGCCTCTTCAGATCTGCTTCGCCACCATCAATGGTGGCGTACTTACGCTACCTTCTTTTCTGTCTTCCCAAATGAGATCAACAACTACCAGTACTAGCACCCGTTGCAGCCCCGGCTGGGACCTCTCCCGGCGTTGCGTCGTTTGAAGCACTCACCATGGGACCGCTGCTCCTGTGGTGGTCCGATCTACCTTCATTGCTGCCTTTTGGTCAAACATAAAAATGGCCAGATAAGTCCAATGCCTCTTTTTAAAATTGAGTAACCCCATAAAAAGGCATAGTTATATTTTAGAACCCCAGTGTCATTTTTATTCAACTTATGCCACACTGTTTTTTAGCATTAAGGTTTTTACCTATCAAAAGAATGCATAATTATACTTTAGACCCACAGGGTCTTGCATATATGTCGCTAAAAGTTAAGCGACTGCGATCTTAGGCGTTAGCAAGCCCTCCAAAGGTTGCTTCTCGTGCGTTTTCATTAGCTAAATCTATTTATTTTTTGGTCTACCATCATCCAGTTGAGTGAGTCTATTATGTGTTGGGTCTTACCAATTATTTTGACTTTTTAAAGCTCAAATTGGCGACATGCAGTATAGCACACTCTGTCATTTAACCGACAACACCTTAATGGGGCCGCGGTGACTAAAACACCGCTCTTATTTCTGTGTTAAAAACATAGTTACATTTTTATATGCTTTATTACTTTAGAAGCCATTTTTTCAGTCACATACTTTTCTTGTTGCAAGGGCTTAAATTGCGCTCACGAGCATCAACAATGACGTATAAACCGCTTCATAAGCAAGGAACAAGTTCACAGCAACCTGCGACTTGAAGTCATATCTAGAGTTTCTGCTGCCACGTCTTGCCGACTCGGCATTCGGTCATACAGTGACCTCTATCTATGGCGTATTCACATCGCTGCTCGTTGAGAAGCTAGTTCAATAATGATGGAAGCACACATGCTGCCACCGTATCTAATGAATCGCCAGTTATGCCTGACGGACTTCGTATCCTCTGGCTTTATATGCTCATTCAATCTATCAAACGGATTATGGTCTTCTATATTTCTTCCACAGGTCTTCTTGTGACCGGACTCTACATATGGGCTTAAAAGCCGTCTTTATATATCCACGCCTTCTCAAAGGCCGGGGGCTTTATATTTCATGAAATCATTCTTATACAAGCTTAATGCCTTGTATCTTATTAGACAGGGAGGTTCGCCACATCGACCATATTATGGACTCCATGAACCGCGCCTTCTTATTTGGCACCTCGACAGCAAGGACGAGAAACCCCTGAGGGCACAAACGACGAGAGTTCTAAGTTCCGTCAAACCCCCAAGGGAACTTAAAACAAGAACTCTAAAGTTTCGTCAAACCCCCAAAGGCGCGTACAACGAGGACTCAAAAGTTCTGTTAAACCCCCGAGGGCGCGTACGACAAGAACTCCAGGTTGTTTTAAACCCCCGAGGGCGTGTAAGACGAGAACTCTTAAATTTCGTTGAACCCTCGAGTCTAATTGCATGAGCTTCGGCTCCATCTGCCCCCGAGGGCCCGTAAGACGAGAACTCTTAAGTTTTGTCAAGCCCCCGAGGGTATTTGCGTGAGCTCCACGCTCCATCAGTCCCTCGAGGGACGAACACCCCCGAGGGTGATAGGATAGAGCTCGAGCTTTATCCGAATGGTTTAGCTATAGTTCTAACCCGTGAAACGGTAAAGGACTATGGGACTTCATCCCCCCACCATTCTTCGTCAATTCAAAACCCAGCCAAGCATGAGTGCGAGGCTTTTTTGCCAGCTCTTAGTTGATGATAAGAGTTCGCGACAAAGTAAAACACAAGCATGATGTGGTCGGCTCGAGCTCAAGAACACACACTTGTACAAAATGAACACCCTCCAAAGGAGAGGTGACCCCTTGAGGGGACATTCAAACACTTAGCACATGCAACAACTTGCATGCACATCTTTGTGTCCTCTCTCGAGAGAGGCTACCATGGGGCACAGCCCCTAAAGGATCTCGAGATCCCATGGTTCGTCTTTCTAAAGATGATTCCGAATAGCCTACTCAGGCGACATTCTAAGACTTAGCTCTCGAGAGTTAGGGTTCTAGTGCCCTACTTGGGCAAAGTTCTAAGGCTTAAGCTCCCGCTTAGGTTAGAGCACATGGAAGAGAGAAATATTGTTACCCCTACAAAGTGGATGAGAATCACTTACAAATCTGACGCATGTCTCGAGACACCAGGTATAAACTTCCTCAGCGAAACATTTTAGCTAAGGAAGTGGGGGGCTTATGATATAACTCAAATATAACTCCCAATAATTGGGGAATACCCGGCAATCCCAGTCAAACTGGGAGATCAATGATTATCGTATTAGGGATTGTGACGTGATCCTCGAGGATCCTAACGCGATCCTAACACATCTGGCCCACGGCTCAGTCCTACTAGGAGTCTTATCATACAACTATATAAAGGGGTCTACCCCTCCAGGTATGGGACAAACTACACAATTCATGCTTTTTCAGAGTTACTATCCTGTAGCTGCGCTCTGACTTAAGCATCGGAGAGTTCTCCGCCGGGAACCCCACCCAGCGATCACTCGTTTTCTGTCTTGCAGGTCATCGGTCCAGGCTCGGATTCTGCAATGTACGCACAGCATGTTTTTAGCAGCAACAAGAACCATGGTTAAATAGCACAGTAAGTAATAGCTTAGTATATCATTCTTGAGGGAGAGTACCGTAATTGTGAAGCTTTTTCTCAACTTCTAATTGTACCCTTTATCATCCTTTTTTAAGCCATTGTACCCCTCCCCTAAAAAAATAAGCAATTATCATTTATGTAATTTCAAAACATTAACCTACCTCCTAGTGCTCCTAACCCCATTACCTACATATCTCCCAAAAAAAAAAAAAAAACCCCACCCTCCCATTCGTAACTACATATAACTCATTTATTTTCTTATTTCACCACCTCTGCTACTTTTTATTTTCCTCTTTCTAGAGTCTACTGTCTAATTTGCAATATATTTTGTTCTACTTTTTTATCTTTCTATATATAGCTACCAACTATGATTGTGTTTGCACGGCATTATCTGTGCTCTAAACCCTAGTATTTTCCTCTTTCTATATATAGCTACCAACTATGATTGAAGGCCTTTGTTTTCTCCTTCTCATGTGGCCATTAGTTATGAGGCTGGGCCCAGCAAACTTTAATACTTCACGACCAAATTTACAACCAGCCCAAGCCCAAGCCCACATTGTTCTCTTTAGCTCGCCTAAAACCCTAAACAACCACCAAACGGGCTCTAGCTAGCAGCAGCAGCAGCAGCAGCAGTCATGGCGGGAGGCAAGATCAGGAAGGAGAAGCCTCACCACGGTGCGGCGGCGCCGGCCAACCCTCATCACCAGGGCGGTATACCCTTCCACAAGTCGAAAGGCCAGCACATCCTCAAGAACCCGCTCCTTGTCGACAGCATCATCCAGAAATCCGGCATCAAGAGCACTGACGTCATCCTCGAGATAGGCCCCGGTACAGGAAACCTCACCAAGAAGCTTCTGGAGGCCGGAAAGTGTGTCATCGCCGTCGAGCTCGACCCTCGCATGGTTCTCGAGCTGCAGCGTCGGTTTCAGGGCACCCCCCACTCGAACCGCCTCAAGGTAGCTTCACTTCTCCCCATGGAGTTCTCTTTATTTACCCGAATGCCATGATTTACCTATGAAGATGAGTAATTGTATCTAAAGAAATTTGAAAGTGTCGGTAAAGGCGCATTTGGAGCTTGAATGGATATGTACGCAACTCGAATACGCTGGTTTAGGTTTGGAAAAATGGTGAATTCGTTCGTTGGTGGTTGTTGGTAATGTGGAATTTGGTATTTGGCTTCACACTTGGTATACTTGACTTAAATTCTCATACTTCATAGAAACTACATTCATGTTGTGACTTCTATTGATAACTACAATTCCTACAATGTCCAAATGGCAGAACAAACCACACGTGTGCGCGTGCGCAAGCGTGCGTGGTGTGTTTGTGTGTGTTCGAGTGAAGAATCCATATTACTATTTTATTAGGTAGCAGAGTATGATATCACCAGACATATGAAGGTAGTGTTTTTTTGGTTTTAAGTCCTTTGTATTCCATTGAAGCTCAAAATATGTATACATCCAACATTAAATCACCACTCAAAACTCCAAACTATACTAACCTGTACAGTTATCGAACAAACTACGTCATCAAAGTAGTAAAATTGTATCTAATCCTGAAACACCATGTTGCTAATGCCCTAAGCTGTACATAGCTCCTTGTTTCTAGCTGTTGATGTAATTTGTTCCAGCTGCTCACACGAAATTTCACCCACTGCTGCATGGTATGAAACTTGATGAGCAGCTTGCAGCTGCTCAAAAGTTGTTATTGTCCTTTCCTTTCCTTCATACGCAGCTAGTGTTGGTGCGTCTTTACTTTGTTATATGCACATGTGTGTGTCCTTGTTCAACTTAGGACGCCGTACCATTTTACTTGACAGCGTCATCTTCGGTTACTTGGAGCACAAGGCTTACGTGTCTGTCTTTTCTCTGAATAAATACGAGGTTATCCTCTAGTTTAAAAACTGAATGCCATTTACATTGCTAATGGATGCAGGTTATCCAAGGAGATGTGCTCAAATGTGATCTCCCATACTTCGATATTTGTGTGGCAAACATCCCTTACCAAATTTCTTCTCCTCTTACTTTCAAGTTATTAAACCACAAGCCAGTTTTCAGGTGTGCTGTAATAATGTTCCAGAGGGAATTTGCAATGAGATTAATCGCTCAGCCCGGTGACACTCTCTACTGCCGCCTTTCTGTGAACACCCAGCTTTTGGCTCGTGTTTCCCATCTATTGAAAGTTGGAAGGAATAATTTTCGTCCTCCACCCAAAGTTGATTCTTCTGTTGTAAGAATTGAGCCAAGAAAGCCACCTCCCGTCGTGAAATTCAAGGAATGGGATGGCTTAGTAAGAATTTGTTTCAACAGGAAGAATAAAACCCTCGGATCGATTTTCAGACAGAAGAGCGTGCTCTCAGTGCTAGAGAAGAACTACAAAACCTTGCAAGCTTTACAGCTGTCACAGATGGAATCATCAATGGATGCAGATACGACGGTGGATGTATCAGTTTTGGGAGATACTCTAGATGACCTAAGTTTGGACGTCGAGGAAGAAGATGAGGAGGACATGGAGATGGAAGATGGGGATGATAAGAAGGGGTCTGAATTTAAAGAGAAGGTTTTGAGTGTGTTGAAGAAAGGAGTGTTTGAAGATAAGAGATCTTCAAAGCTCCAACAAGCGGATTTCACGAACCTACTTTCTAAGTTTAATGAGGCTGGAATTCATTTTTCCTGATTCAAGGGCCAATCTTCCTTTTTATTTTCCCAGTTTAGAAGAAATGAACTACATATAGTATGTTTTTTCTTATATCTGTGCAAGTTTGTTATTATGTGAAGGGGTCTTTAGGGTGCTTGCTTGCATCCCAAACCTAAATTTGTTTAATCTAGTTTTTGCATATGAAATATCTGATCAAAGCAGTTGCTCTCAAACTGAATCAACTCCAGCAGAAGACTCAAGTAAATCCAGCAGAACTCTCAAGCTAAGACGTTGTACAGAGCAAGACCATATCTCATCATCGTAAAGGAAATTCTGAAGGTCAGATTAACTGAACTAAATCTAGCATTCAACTTGAGGGAACAACCATTTTTGAGAAAAGTGAAGTTCGGCTGACTGGCGCTGTGATTTATGAACCCCTCCCTGCTCCCTGCCCCTCGGTCTCAAAGTATATGCACCATCCATCCCATCCCACCATCTAAAAGGGAGGGAATAAGGCCAGTCATTCAACAAGAGAGAAATCTGTGCTGACATTATAAATCATTAGCGCCATTATCGTCGCGGTTGATGGCTAATTCCCGCGATGCAGCATTGCAACTTCATTGGTGATTAGCAGTGATCCACGGCAACCTGAACTTTAATCATGTCAACTCCAATTACAGCTCGTCTTCCTCTTTATCCAATGAAGCAGACAAAAAGCTCAAGATGAATCCATCGAGATCACCTTCCAGGACAGAATCAGGGTCCGAAACCTCATAGTTAGTGCGGAGATCCTTGACCATACGATAAGGCTGGGAAAAAAAGGTAAAAAGCGGTTAAGGCAGTCAAAACTCCATGAAAGCCGTAAGTAATGAACTATATCTTTATACGTACATGGAGAACGTAAGTGCGTATTTGGTTGCCCCAACTAATGTCAGTGAGAGACTGCGTATGTTGTGAATTCATCTGAGCCTGGCGAGCCATCTCAAGCTGGTCTAAGCGAGATTGAAGTACGGACATGGCAGAAGCCATGTTTTGATGTTGTGACCTATTCTTACACCAAAGCCATCTCAGCCATCTCTCAGGGGAAAAAAATTAACAAATTTTGCCTACATGAATCATTGATTTTGCTCTAAGCATGAGGAGTGTGTACCTTTCATTTTGACAAGAGGCAGAGATACCCGTAGGAACATGTGTTATCCTCACAGCACTCTCAGTTGTGTTAACATGCTGACCACCAGCTCCCCCAGCTCGCATTCGCTCAATACGAAGATCAGATTCATTGATTTGAACACGCGAAGCTCCATCTCCCAGTATTGGAATTACAGCAACAGCAGCAAATGAAGTATGCCTGCGCTTTCCGCTATCAAATGGAGAGATACGTACTAGCCGGTGTACTCCAACTTCTGCTTTGGCATATCCAAATGCATACTGTCCATCAACTTTGATTGTTGCACGCTAGAAGAAAAAAGGGTTAGAATTATGTAACAAAAGTATGCTTCCAGAACTCCTATCGACTAGAATCAAAGCTGAGCACTAGAAGAAATAGAATTTATAATAAGAGAATTTTTTATTACCTCTTAATCATACAGAATATGACTCAGTCTCCTAACAGCAGATAAGAACTTCAAAGCAGTCAACATACTGTATCTGCCTAGTGGAATGGGTGCTTACAGAGATAGAATTGCTCATAATTACACGTGGTATTGTTATCCATATGTGGACTTTGTAACTATCATCAGAGTGGTTATTTGTATGCGTTTTGATGATGACATCAGAATGAACAACCTATATGAAAGGAGCTGACTAGAATAAGGGAAGTTACAACTCCTAAGTAGGCGAAGCTACATTTCATATGACCCTCGCCGAAATTAGCTGTACGCTCTCATGTTTTTCTGCTGTATACTTCCTATATCTAAAGACCTGATACACTATTAACACCTAAAAGAAAACTGTTCATCTTTTGACCCCCTCAAGTTTCTTGGGTAATACTTTTGAAGCCACGAAGCATGTGTAATACGAAAAGGAAAGAGACTTTGCCTGGAAAAAAAAATTACTCATGCTACACAATTTTTGGCTCAGTAGCTGCAAAAAAAAAATCAGTAAATGATAGATGTGTGAATTTGGAAAATAGATGTCAAAACCATATGGGCATTGGCACATAACTAATAGACAAAGAAAGAATGTGAACCTTGATTCCTGCCATCTCACCAGGCATTTCATCTACTACAGTGACTTTATAACCACGCTGTTTAGCCCACATTTTATACATCTGCATAACCATTGCAGCCCAATCCATGCTCTCAGTACCGCCAGCTCCAGCTTGAACCTAAGTTGCAACAGATTAGGTGTTAACTGCTGTGGAATTGCCACAGTTTCTGATATCCGCAAATTGGATTACGTAATTACAAGAACTCACATACTCTCTGTATAGCAGTAAAGAGAAAAAAGACGATAGAGTTTACGCAAAGATGCCATTTATGTATTCAAAAAGAGTAAAAACTTCAGAGGAAAATATACCTCTATGAAACAAGAGGAAGAATCATGCTCCCCCGCTAATAAAGCTTCAAGCTCTTTCTCTTTCACACCTCTTCTCATTGTCAGCAAAGCTTTTATAGACTCCTGAAATTTAAAGAATGACCAGTTCGATAAAACTTAACAATGGCATGGGCATCATAAAAACGAGTTAATTTAATGGTAATAACTTGTTTATACACTTGAAAGATGCAATGTTGATCAGTGCAAATTAGAAGAAAGTCAATCCCAGTAAAAAGGTTGCCCACTTGCCACAGTGTACAAGAGGTAACCACTTGACTAGGATAGAACCTTTTGGTCTCACACCCTCCAATCACCTTTATCTTGATGGAAACCCCTCTCCAACACTGTGCTTTTCTATCTCCACTGAGGTCAGAGCTGACAGTACTGGCATAACTGACATCTGCAAATTGAGTTGTCAGCTCTTATGCTCCAATCAGCTTGAAGTTGGCAAGTGAATGATCACTAAAGGGGCTAGTATTGTGACAGTGGCATTGTCAAATGATAGTCCCTAAGGATATACCTGTAAATAAGAACATACATATTCTTACTACTTTCTAATAGTATTAGTAAGAACATGTACGTTCTTATCTGACTCACTTCCTCTGATATCTCACACATCTGCTTAATTAAATGATCTCCACAACCAACATGAGCTGACTATAATATTTAGCCACACAAGACACATGGCCTTCTGTAAGAACTATCATAATCAAAATTGGCATCTTCAGCCATAGATACAGTTCATGTTCTGAGCAGATAAACCTCTATCCACGTTAAAATTAGCCTAAAAGGTAGTTGCAAGAAGCTTGTCCTGGAACCACAAATTCCCTGAGATTCTCAATTACGTACTGCTCCCTAAAGAGGTCTTTTGGAGCTAACTCGC
The DNA here is from genome assembly GCA_033070095.1 of Escallonia herrerae. NCBI lineage: Eukaryota > Viridiplantae > Streptophyta > Magnoliopsida > Escalloniales > Escalloniaceae > Escallonia > Escallonia herrerae. Next base: position 403,545 of record JAVXUP010000213.1, read on the forward strand.
TGAAAACTACAGAAAAGAAGAAGTAGGCATAAGTAGGCCTACACCAAGCATTTGAGAGTCCATATTATTATGTTATTCTCCTAAACCCATAACTAGTCCAAATCTCAATATGTTACGATGAGAATGTCAAGAAAGATTTGAGTTATATCTCAGTAAAAGGATGCTCGATATGCAGCACCATCCCCTGTCACGGCAAAGGAAGAGATAAGCGCTTGTCCCCCGTTATGCAACTGAACTCCATTCCCTGTCATGGCAAACCTGATACTGATCTACATGTGCTCACTTGTGCGAGTGAAGTACCATTTTCATTTTATCTGAACTTTTTCCTACGGAACAAGGTCTGCTAGGATCAGTTAAGGACTACGTGCTATGACTCTCTACTGCATTTACCCAGGATGCAAATGTTTATGCCTGCATTGAAATAAATTCAATAGCTCAGACAGTTTCTGGAAAGGGAACATACGGAGAATTAGGATAACAATACCATCCAAGTCAAGCATACCCTCATACGAAACACAAAAGGCTAATAGAAAAGCTTGAAATTTTTATTTAAATGTGGTGCAAATAGACAATATGTTGCCTTTCTTAGCAGTGGAATTTCGAGACAGTCCAGAAGTTCAGAAAGAGTAATCAGTGGCTAGCACGTGTTCAAAAGGAGAAGTGACCTGCTTAGAAATGCTTGTGCTTCTTAGTCTTCAAAATCGTATGCAATCTGCATGTTATGACACTAATAAGAGAGATAGTGGAGAAAAAACACGCTTAGAGGACAAATGAATGGCCTCAAATATAATTGAATGAACAGGTGGCCAAGTCATCGAGGTTTCTATCACTTTTGAGTTATAGGAAAGGGCTCTGGGGAAGGTCAAATGTGAATTGAATGATTACCGATCAAATTCAAATCAGAAACCCCTCTCTACTGGGCAAGGAACTACCATTATAAGTATAACTATCATTCACATTTTCATCTCTCCCAGAATCTGCATCTACTCTACAAATCACACAGGAGCGAGTAAAGTTAAAGCCAATAATCCTCAACAAAATCAAAAGCATGCCAATGTCCACAGAGATAAAGGACCAAAAAGGCGGAAGGCGCAAAGCTGAATACATGCCTAGAAAAAGAAGCGAGGGCCCACCGATTCCAAGTCTTGATCGTTCTCTTCACGAGCAAGCTTTATCATGTCAATATGCTCAAGTAATTCTTGTTCAATCGAATTAGCCTCTTTCATCTTGCCAAGAAGCAAACCATGCTCACGGCTTATCTTCCCTGCATGTACAGGATCATCCCATACGTCCGGCTTCTCCAGCTGTGCAGATAATATCCCCAGTCTAACCTTTAACTTCTTCCACTAATGACCCCCATATAAGAAGAAATAAGTAGATTACAATTAGGCAAAGATATTTCGAAGAGCAGTGTTAGCAGCCACTTCATAGATTATCATAAACCACCATTTATTATTTAAAGGACAACTATGCGTGAATTCGAACATAAATCACTCAACAAAATCTTGCGAAATACCATAAACCTGATTACCAACATACGATCAGATAAACCTAAGATTCATCTATATGTAAGGATGTCCTTTTCTACTAACCAAATTGAAATAAAATGAATTTCATGGTAAAATCAAGATAAATTATATATCGACTAGGAACAGCTCCATTCTAAACCCACGAAAGACAAACAACAGAATTATCAAATGCTTTTGACTGCACTTTGGAGCTTAAAAGGTGAATTACTAGGCACATATAGAAAAAAAGATCGTAAAAGACACACATGTAGGTATACAAGCATTACCTGTAACCGCTTCTTGATGAGATGAAGGGATTGAGCAATAGAAGAGGCATGACTCTTCCAATCGCTCTCACTCTCGCCGAGTATGGTCCATTGTTTATCAATGATGCCTTCAACAGTGAGACCATCGGAGGTGGAGGGCTCAACGGCCGCCTGAGAACTGAATAATCGAACAAACTCTGAAGGGACTAACTTCCAGCGAGACCCAGATGGGATCTTTGATCTAACATCCGAAAATAAAGGAAATCCAGCAGTATTTTTCTCAAGAGAATTATAAGAAGAAGTGGGATTGGCGTGATTTGGATGTACAGAGGAGAAGAGGGGGGATTGGGAGAGAGATGAGAAGAGGTGGGCGATGAGGGGGAGTTTAAGGGCTGCGGTTTGAGAGAAACTTGAGGATGATCTAGTGCATGATTTTTTCAGTATGTAGGATGACATTTTTGGCTTTGCCAATTTGTCTGTGGAGAGACTTCGGTGAGGAAGTTCAAGTCACAAAACCCAGAACAGGGTTTATCGAGAGGTGAAGCAAGGGGGTAGTTGCAATTTTGACCTGTAGTATTGCACTTTTGCAACATAATTGGAATTAAAATAATAAATAAGCTCAAATCGAAATATGAAATGGGAATATCCTATTTGAAACCACTTCTCCGATCCAATTTGATAGATGCACTGTAAGTTGCGATTTTTTTTTTTAGTATAAACTTACGAATTTTCATTTGCTAAATGAATTTTTTTCCATTCTTTGAGTTAAATCTATAGTTATGAATATCGTACCGGAGTACGTATTGTTTTTCCGTGAAATAGTACGTGCCGGTACCGGTATCATCTCGATACCACCTCAAATTTTTCATTAATAATTTACATTTGTAATAATCACGCATACAGTGACATTAAAAACAAATAACTTATTCAATCGAATACCTATTCTAGGATTATTCTCCCCTTTTCAACGATCTCATTCGCAAATTTTTACGTAAAAATAAGTTATTTATTTAATAATAACGCCTTTAAGTTCAAAAATAAGATTTTTTTGTGTGTTTGCATGTGCGCGTGCGCGAACGTGCATGTATGTAAAGCAGTACATCATATAAATGAAAGAATATGATAAAAACTTATAGGTATGAAGTAAATCAAAGCCAAGTTTGATAACTTAACTTATCAGGAAAGATTTTATAAATTATAACGAATATTACGAGTAAGAGGCTATAGAGACTTTGGATATATTAGAACTTAAAGTGTTTTTCTATTTAGTCTTTATATGGTTAATTTATAAATTTTTTAACAAAATTTGTTATTTTTATAATTTTTAAGGAACCGGAACAAAACACAATTTTTCGCCCGGTACGTAATTCTCGGCTGGTATCACCTATACCGACTGGTATAATCGGTACAAGCGGTATTTTGATCAGTACAAAATGTAAGAAATACCGTACCCGTAGAAAATAAAAGCGGTACGTATCGGCCGGTACGACCGATACTGATACGGTATTGATAATTATAGTTAAATCATTACTTTTAAGTTGTTTTATTTATAAAAGTTATTAATATTTAGAAAATAAGATCTCACGTAAGTAACTTCACAAAGAAATCTCCTCTATTAGTTCTTAGTTTCTACCTTCTCAAAATTTTTCTACCATATATGAATCAACAATGGCACCGACTCTGGTATTCTTTTGATTATTATTGTGGAGCTCTGGCCCTCAAATCAACATAAACAAATTCAGAGTAAAGATGGCAATTAACTTGTTGCAGTAATGACCGCAATGCCCTTCTCCTCTTTACTTACCTTGGACAGGATCCAGATCCACTGCTCTAACTAAGGTTACAACAGTGGTGTTATAACTCTAGTTACAGCCGTTGGATTAGATCCATTGGCTCAGAGATTGCCACGTCAGCTAATGAGTTAATTATATCAAATGCCCATTTCACAGCTCAAACGGTGCTCTGACGTTGCTCTCAAACCCTCTCTCTCTCTCCTTCGTTCCAACTTCAATCAGCGGCAATAAGCCAACAACAAACTCAAAGAGAAAGAAGGGAGCCAACAACAGACTCAGTGAAAGAGAAGACAATGTCGCCGCCTCACGAAGGAAGCTGTCTATGCCCGCCACCACCTCGCCACCTTCCACTCTATTGTCGCTCCGTCCGTGCCATCAACTCCGTCTTATCCTCCTTGGCCGATGGCAGCCCCCTCTCCGTCTTCGATAGACCCCCCACCATCCTTCTCCACAGGCCCTCCTCCACCGCTTTCAGGCCCTTCCAATTGTTAACCCTCATCCACTCACCAAAAGAGAAGTCTGGGTGCTTTTTTGAAAATCTAGCCAGATCTGGCGAGATTGACGACATCATGGTATGATGTCGCGTCAGAGTTTCTGCCGGAGAATAAATCGAGGTGTTGCCAATGAAAACATGTAGAGGGAGAGGGAGGGGGAGAGAGAGAGAGGAGAGAGAGTGAAAACGTGATGTCCATTCCGTTTTCTGAACCGTTAACTCCAAACGTTGCGTTTTGGAGACACGTGGATCATTGGCTGACGTGGTAATCTCTGAGCCAATAGATCTAATTCAACGGCTGTAACTAGAGTTACAGCATCACTCCTGTAAAGCAGTGGATCCGGACCGGATCACCTGCTGTTGCTAGGGTTACGGCAGGCATGCTATAACCCCAGTTACAGCCGTCCGATCGAAATAAGTGGGAGGTGACGGCTCAGATAAAGCCACGTCACATATATTATTTCTCAGCTTCTTCTCTCTTCAGCCGACTCTCTCTCTCTCTCTCTCTCTCTCTCCCCAATACCATCTGCCGACGGCTTCTCAACGCCCTCCACTTCCCGGCGACGACACGGCGATTGCACATCCACCTTCCGGCGACGCAATCTACATCCCCCTGTCTCCTCCGAAATTCGAAGCGGCCTGAAATCGCAGTGCTGCCATGGCAGAACCTTCGTCCACCGGCGACGACAGAGCCGGACGACGCGTTTTCTGACACCTCGTGCCTCCCCCACCTTTCGGCGACGCCGATCTACACTTCCCTCTCTCTCTCTCTCTCTCTCTCTCTCTACCAGAGCAAGTGCCTGAATCAAGCTCAATCACAACCATTCCAAGAACACCAAATCCATCAAAATTCAGTTCCTTTTTACCAACATTTTCTTTTAGCGACACTTTGTGGACAAAGAAGCTTTACCGCAGTACCAGTGGCCACAAGGGGCTCGGCATGGATGGCTGAAGCTGCCGAAGCAGATAAGGCAGCAATCGTCTACGGGAGGGCCATCGTTCGTCTCGGCCTTCTTGTCTATAATCGCAAGGCTAGTCGAGGTTGTGGCCCTTTCCGGTGAGTTTCTCTTCTCCGTCGACTCCTCCTTGTCGGGATTTGCGTCTGCAACGGGATTGCCCGCTTCCGTGACATCAACGGGGTCCGTTTGGGTGGAATTAGGGTTTCGATTCCGTCTGTTTCTAAATGTAATTTGTACACAGTTCAAGATATTCATCTCTCTCTCCCCTGTGTGTGGAAATGACAAACTTTATTCTTCTGTTTCCTGCTTTTTCCTATTTTGGGTAACGGAGAGAGAGAAACGCCGTCGCCGGGAGTTGAGGAGTCGCCGGCAGATCGAAATAGAGAGAGTGGGGGGGGGGGGAGAGAAGAAGCTTGGAAATAATCTGTGACGTGGCTTTATCTGAGCCGTCGTCTTCCACTTATTTCGATCGGACGGCTGTAGCTGGGGCTACAGCATGCCACGCCTTCTTCAAATTCTCCACAACCGTCGGTATCTCTCCATGGCGGACGAAACACACTTCGATTCACCCAAAGCTCGCATCGAAAATGACCCGAAACTGGTACCAAATTACCCAGTGCCACTGTCACCTCCGTTGCCATTAATTTCCAAGGACATGGAGCTGCAAAGAGCCATGTCAGCTTCTTCAAAATCGAGCCTCTTCTCTATCTCCAGAAGTCACGTGCTGTTGGAAGACCAGTGGCTCATCGCTGTCAATAAGCCTCAAGGGGTTTACTGTGAAAATGTTTTGTCTTCTGTCCCGAGTCTACTCAGCGATTCTATTGGCTCAGACGGAGTAGGTGAGATATGTCCTATGCTTTTTTTCTTCCTTTTTACGTTTTTTTATATTCGTAAATGCACCACACTATTCTTGTTAACATGACCGATTTTACTACCCAATACTCAATTCTTACCAACAAAGGATATTATTTGTGTTACTCTTTTGGGTCCAGTAAGACTGCCTATATTTCACAAGAAGATTGGTGGTTTTGTAAAATCACTAACTTTTAGTCATTTGGTAGTAAGTTTGATCATTTTGATAGCAAACTTTGACCAACCACCGGCAGGAGTCGCAAGCAAATGCATCATAGAATTCTATTATCCTAGACCACGAATCTTTTTACATATGATGGACACAAAACTGAAATGGCAAAAGAAACAAAAGATCTTTTTTTCATTATTGTGTGTTCTTAGAAGAAACCACTCTGATTGAGATGAAAAAATAAAGGCCACAAAAAAAATATGTAAAGTAAGTTCTCACCAGATCTGGTGCGACCTTGATCAGAGTCATCAGACAATAGTAAATGGAGACTCTTTTCCGGGGAGTTGCAAACTTGGGATACTTGCAGTCTTGTCAGCCAAAAACTTTGCAAATAAAATGAAAATTGTGGGTTTTCCTTGCGTTGGAAAGTCGAGTTCTGAACCGAAGTCATTTTTGTATTTCCACAGCTACTCAAGTAAACCTACCAGAGCTCCATCTTGCTAATAGACTTGATCGTGACACAAGTGGTGTAATGCTGATCACCAAATCACATAGAGTAGCTGCTAAGCTTGTGAAGGCTTTTACTGACCACAAGGTTAGAAAAACATACATCGCGTTCTGCATTGGGCTAGCTCCAAAATGGGGATGCAAGACCATTAAGTCAGGTCATGGTAGATCAAAATTTGGGGCCTGGCGTGTGTATGCTGCTTCAGATCTGGGTAGGAAACTACCAGGAGGATCTACTGTTAGAGAGATGGAAACTGTTATGGAAGTATTGTTGGTTAATGGGAGAGGGTGCTTTAAAGTGTTATCTGAACTAGAAAGAGATGAAGAGAAAATTACTTTAGTAGAAGAGAAATCTGAAATTGATTGCAGTGAAAAGAAGGATGAGATTCTTGTGAGAGCATATCCCCGAAGTGGAAGAACACATCAAATTCGTTTGCATTGCCAGTATCTTGGGATTCCTATAAGAGGAGATGTGAAATATGAGGGTGTCTATAAGTGGAAGGGGAGAGCATATGACTGTCATGAACTTCACGCTGAGAGCTTGTCTTTTGAGCATCCTGTTACTGGTCTACCTGTTGTGATCCAGGCACCTCTTCCTTTGTGGGCAAGCCAAGTGTTGCATCCGTTGGCACTCTAGACGAGGCTGATATCTGTTGATGCAAAGGCTTTTGAAGATATCAGTAACTGGGTAAGATATACATTGATTGTCATAAAGTTCTTAAATGTTTTTCTAATCTTTGCAGACTGTTTGCAATTTATTTTGAAGGTTTGTAAGACGCTAGCGAAATATAGTTTTCTTAACTATGGATTACTTGTTGGTTAAAGTTATTTTCTAGGTGATTTATACATCTGATGCATCGTTTTAGTTTGTAATTTTGTAGTTGATTCTGTTTTTCAGAGACGTTTAGCATACATAGAACCAATGATAATGACAATGATAGTAATATTAGCCTAAAATAAGAAAATATGCCAGTAAAATGCTAGCTTTTACTTCAAACTAATCATAAAGCAATGCCTATACATTTCACCTTTTCCTATATATAATATCTTCTCGCAATGTTAAATTAATATCATGATTGAGTTTATATTTTACCAGCAAAAGAATGCGTACTGATGCTCTTTCCCCCCAAAATAACAACGAATCTCAAGTAAGAAAGGTTGGTGGGAAATGATTCGTTCGTTCTATGAAATGCAGTAATTTGCTAATTTTTATACTCCGGTTTGGTCAATGTTCTGTATTTTTATTGTCGTAAAAGAGAAATTTTTTACTTCATTTTTCTTTCTCTTTTCCACACTCGGTGCTGGAAAAAGTCCCATTTCTCCAACCATGATCCTGCCGTCCATGCCACCACGTGGAAGGCTGAGATTTCCTTATATTTTTTAATTTCTCGGTGAAATGTTCAGAACTTTCCGAAAAAATACCCTTCGTTTCTTCTTCTTCTTCTCCCTGTCTTTGTGTTTCAACCCAGTATCATTGAATCATTGTCCTTGGTATAAATTTGGATTGTCAATTGAGTCAATGTCCTTGTTTTCCTTTTGGATTTTCAGATGAATAAATTTTAAGATTAGACTTGTACATCCTTAATTTTTCCTCAACGGACACCATTACACTCCCACCATATACCAACCCACCAACGCTACCTTAGCGGCCCTATAACAGCATTACCACTGCCACCATACCACCCACAGCCATCACGTCACCACCACAGTACCACCCAACAACACTAATGAACCCCTCGATCAACACCACACCACCGGTCAACACCACTCCACACCACCATACCTACGGATCAGCACCACCCCACACCACCGTACCCACCAACAGGCACCACTATCCTTGCCACCAGACTGATACCAACAACATCGTACCACCCAAACACACCAATTTGCCACCGATCCACGCCACCATACCCACCCATCAATAGCACACCCAACCTTACCCACCCATGAAAACCGCCCCCAATCGTACCCAACCACCAACACCATCGCTACTTCCACAGATCGAGAGAGGGAGGGATGGACGGCGGCTATTGCCCCCGCCATTGCCACCACCATGTCCTTACGTGCTCTACCGCCGCTTCTGTGATCCAGCTGTAGTTTGTTGGTTTTATAGAGACTGAGAGATGAGAGAGAGACTTACTTTGTTTTGTTTTCCAGATACTGAAATAAGAAAGAGAGATCGAATAAAGAGGGCATATTTAGAAAATTTACTAACCGCTTCTCTTTCAAGTGGTTAGGCAAAAAATTAAAGAAAAAGTTGATCGCAGCCGTGGAAGTGGTGGCGTAGACGGCTGGATCACAGCTAGAGAAATGGGGTTCTGGGCGTGGATCAACCTCCTTATGTATATGTATATAAACAGGAGCTAATAAATTGATAACGCTTGCAACTTAGCTAAGTTGCTGCAGTGATCTGACCCTCCACGTTGTCGACATGGGCGGCCCAGATCCCCTTTGTGTTTTAAGTGAACTTCTTTGCCCCTATTATGGGGCAGACGATGATTTACCGTCCGTGGATGTCCGTCCCATAATGAAGTGGATGCCCGTACCATAATGAGCGGACAAAGGGGAAAAAAAAAAAAGGTGATTTGGTTGGTCCATCTGCGATGGATGGATGGCCAGCTTGCTGTGTGTGTGTGTGTATGTAGTGGCCCATGTGCTTGGTTAGGCTGCACAATTATTATAGTCACAATTATTAATGGTTGAGGAAGAAGAAAGGGAGCATGAAAAATAATAATGTTATGTGAGTGCTAGTATTGTTTTGAAATGATATTTTCCCCTGGTAGGGATACGAGTCTCCTAGGTCAAATGATGTGAAAAAATGTATCTCTGTTTCCCCAAAGGAGGACATTCTTAATGACCCAACTTGGAGTCTCATTCCTTCAGGGTTTGCAGGGAAACACTGTTATGCCTCAAGCCTGGTCTCTCTTGTTCTTAGCTGTAGCTTATTGAAAGCAAGCTTCTCGTTCAAAATAAATGGCCAGAGATCTTCAAGACCTTAAATGAATGTTTTGCTTTAAATGAGCAAAGAAGAATGACACAGAGAAGAATAATACTTTATATTCTCTTCAACCAAGTGCACTATAACATCAATTGTTCATACTTCCATTGCTGTTCAAGTTTGAACCGAGGTGAGGATTGCTCTTAGCTTCCAGGACTTCATGGAATACTTAACAGTGAGGAGGCCATTAAGTGGCGATAGCTTCTACGGCTTCATGGAACACTTAACAGTAGGGAGGCCATTAAGTGGCGATAGCTTCTATGCTACACAGAATATTCTCTGCTTCCCCTTCCAGATTGTCATGCACACTTAGGCCCCGTTTGACACTCTTTTTTTCCCTCTTTTTTTTTTCAGTTTTAAAAACTGAAAAAAAAGGAGCGTTTGGTAACCATTTTTTTTTCAATTTAAAAAATCAGTTTTTAAACTGCAGAGTAAAAAAAAAACTCCAAAAACTGGTTTTTTTTTTTACTTTTGGTTTTTTTTTTTCGACCACCACCACCACCCTCCCACCGCCGGCAGCCACCTCAGGCGACCACCGCCGGAGACTGCCGGCCGCCGGCAGCCACCTCCGGCCGCCGGCGACCACCGCCGAAGACTGCCGACAACCACCTCCGGCTGCCGGCAGCCACCGCCGGAGACTGTCGGCAGCCATCTCCGGCCGCCGGCAACCACCGCCGGAGACTGCCGGCAGCCACCTCCGGCCGCCGGAGACGGCCGGCAGCTACCTCCGGCCGCCGGCCACCACCGCCGGTGACTGCCGGCAGCCACCTCCGGCCGCCGGCAACCACCGCCGGAGACTGCCGGCAGCTACCTCCGGCCGCCGGCCACCACCGCCGGTGACTGCCGGCAGCCACCTCCGGCCGTCGGCCACCACCACCACCACCGTCGACCACCGCTACGCCCCGCCACCGCAAACCACCAAAAAAAAAAGTCAAAATAAAAAGGGTTACCAAACACTAAAAAAAAAACCTCAAAAAAAAAAGGGGTTATCAAACACCCACTTGTTTTTATATAAAAAAAAATTTAAACTACTCTTTAAAAAGCTGCTCTTTAAAAACTGAAAACCAAAAAAAAAAATTTGTCAAACGAAGCCTTACTCTTTTCGTTTTGAATACGTTTGTTGTCCTTCGTCCAGGCATTCTATTTGATAGCTTTCTTAAATGAAGTTATGCTTGAGTTTGGTCTAAGTGAATTTCTGTGAAACGAGGGATCGAGGAGATGATTGATAATTTGAGGGGCGCCATAAGGTACAAAAGAAAAATGAAAAAGAGGTTTCAAATGTTTCACGGGCCAAAAGCAGGAAAATGGGAAATCTTCAGTAGGGATAACATGCAGAAGGTCTGTAAGTATGTAGTTGTGCATTGTGCATACCAGTTGATATGGTTGAATTTGATCACACTTTGTGGTCTCATAACCAACTGGGTTTACTTAATGGCTAATCACATTGCTAGTGTGCCAGACCACGCTGTTTGGTGGACCAAAATTTTTAGCTCCACTCTGAGTTCGTTCGAGTTGCTTGTAATAGTTTCATTCTTCTTTGGGTGCATTTGACGGTTTTGGATTTCTAGGGGGCAGGTATGCTGGTAAAGACCATACGGCTACTCTCAAGGAAAAGTAAAATACATGACTGAACCGGAATAAGCCTAATGGGGAAGTGCAACCGGTGACTGAGATGGGTGCTGCATTTTGTAAAAGGAGACGACGGACCCTGATTGTAACTTGGAAGAGATACTGTTGCTGCTAGCATGGTTGATCACAGAGATTGCAGGTTGGAGCTGAGCGGTGCAAGAGTAATTATTCGTACTTTTGGGAGGCGCCCACTGGCCATTATCCTACACCTTGTAGACCATCAGAAAATCTCAGCGCAGGTACTAAATGGCATCTTAAAAGAGTAAGCAGTAAATAAAATTGAAGCCTATCCCGAATCCCCACCCCCATTATAACCCCCTTTCCTTTTAATTGCCTTTAGCTATCGTGTTCAAGTAGCTACCTGTTCTCACAGGTGTTTTGGTGAATGAAATTCTTCCTTGCTACAATAGGAAAGAGAGAGGCATGGGCGACCCTTTGTTTCTTTGTTGCTAGTAAGGTGCATTGGAGCCCGTACTTTAAGCCATGCTTTCACAATTATACTACTAACAAGTTGTAATAGAATCGCGGGGAATCATAGTAATGCTGAAAATATGGTTTAGTTTGCTCTTTATTCTATGCTATTCCGACTTCCGCTCAACAATTATTTTTCTTCTTCGGCTCAGACGGATAGAATTCTTTATCCCAATTATTCCACACCCATGTAATTCGGACTTGTGGTATAAAAGCATACAAAAAATATTGGATCGTCAATGATTAAGTGTTCCGACCATCTAGGACCGTTTGATATTTTATTCCCTACCTGCCTTAGCCTCTCCTTCTATCGCATCAGCTTCTGGATCCAACAATCCTATATGATCGTGACTAATGATCTGAGACCATACAATATTTACTCCTTGCATACCCCTCTGGTCTCCACTCAGCTTATTTGTTTAAGCTGTAAACTTGCAACGACTTGTAAGTGGAATTGATTTAAATTGAAGACTCGGGTAAATTTGTTGTCTGCCCAAAAGGAAAATAATTGAGAGTCATTTTTAACTTTGTGGTTAAGTTTTAAACCCTTTCTATTGAATTGATGATATAAATTAGCACCTGTCATACTACCGAAGTTTTGAGAGGGATGGTCGAAAACTTGCTCTTCTTTTCAATGAATTTTAGGTTCTTTTTACTACGGCAAAATAGGCTGTTCTTCTTTAACCCGGTGATCTTGAACTGGTATTAAGGAAAAACGCGTACAAAGTTAATGGTGGAACGCCCACTCTCTCCCTCTATAACGTGTTTTCAAGAGCAAACTAGAAAAGGTGGATCTAACAAGTTCAATCAACGCTAGTGTTTCTTTCCTTTTTTTTTTGTTTTGTTTTTGCAGAACAGGTTAATCGCCAGGTTTCTACAATCAAACAAAGTGCATCACAATTTTCAATCCAGCTGTACCACATGACATTGCAGAAGCAGAAGAACCAAAGCTAACAGAACTGAGTTAGAGATGAGATTCAAAGGCGTTAAACCAAAGAGGGAAAATCAGACACGCATAGCCCCATAATTAGTAGGTATGAAGTCCATAAGATAACTTGGGATAAGCTCACAAATGCTTTGTGGTCAAGAGAACGGGAAGATAAAGAGGTTGACGAAATCAAATTGACCTAGCAAGCATACCTACTTACTCACTAAGCAATGAACATCTAATGTACGGTAGTTCATTGTTCTGCCCCATTTGTCAACCCGCTCAAGCTTCGGCTTTATATTACCAGCTATAAAGCCTTGATTCAAGCCAGGATACAGATATTAGTATTATAGAATAGAATAGAATACTGGTAGATGCACCGGCAAAACGTGATGATCACTCAAAGCTTCATTGGCTTGACCTCGCTTTGTAAAAGTGGATCAGCTATAAATATACTCCATATTTTATAGTACCTCGCTCATGCTTCCATAAAAATTATTTTTCTTATCTTGGAAATATGCAAAAAACACGTCCGTTTATTCATGTCCGGAAATGGAAGCGAATTTGTGTACGTAAATTTTGAAGAAAGTAACACCAGAATTTGTTGCATTCTTGCGTGCGTGTATCGATCAAATTTTGTGGTGCCGTCCAACTTGAAAGAAGAATTTGTCGTGCTAGATGTCGAAGCTATAACAATATTCTTGTAGTTAAAATACCTATGGTTTATGTTACAGTAAGTCCGGCTCATAAATAAGCCTAATTAAGCTGTTGAAGGTTTGTAACAGAATAACAAGCCGTTACGGTTTTGAACTTTTAATTCAAGGAATAAAAACTTACTTACGATTGGTTTTTTGTTGTCAATTATACTCCTGAACAACACACTTTTGTAGTAGAGTGCTCTTAGCTGATAATCCAAGTTAAAATGTACGTATAAATACAGAATTGGAAGCTGATAATCAAACCAAATGACTTAATTTTTTTTATTAAAAAGACTACCTCCAGCCCGCCTGCCAATCAAACCAACCAGTTCACATTTTTCCAACACGCTCATGCAAGGCAAAGACCATGATACCTTCCTGACTATGGATAGATTGTGTGTGAGCGTAGACTCGGCGTCCTTTGTGTACTTTTAAGAGCTACCCGGCCCTGCTTTTTGGCACACACATATATTGTTGCCAAAGGAAAACAAAGTAGAGAGTTCCAAGAAGAGGAGTTGGATGTGTATTAATTTGCTGAAATGGGTTTGATGAGTGAGAGCCTAACCCAGATTCTGATACCTGTGGCTGCCTTGGTTGGAATTGGGTTTTCTCTAGTTCAGTGGTTCTTGGTTTCAAAGGTGAAAGTTTCAAATGGGATTGGGTTGGAGAATGGGTACAAGGACAGGTTGATTGAAGAAGATGAACAAGAGGAGGGTATTGATAGTGATGAGGCTGTTGCCAAGTGTGCTGAGATTCAGAATGCCATTTCTGTTGGTGAGTCTCTCCCTTTTTCTGTCACGTACAAACTTCCTCATCAATTTTGTATTTGTGAATCTTTAATAACTGATCATGTACGAATAAGGAGTTACATAAAGTGATTTTGGTAGGTCCAATAAGTTTCATTATAATTAACTCTTAAACTGGAAATACTAAAATAGTTTTCCTGTTGTTCTTTTCTGATTGTCTCGATAGAGGTTTCTCAATTGAGATTGTGTTAATTCTCTAACAGTATAAGCTTTTAGAGCAACCAGTAATTTAACAGGTATATCTAAAAAGTAAAGCAATCTCTTTCTATTTTGCAACTTTTTTTGTTTGAGTTTTGATACTTCCGAACATCTGATTATAGTTTTGGTTTTACAATCAGAGGCAGTTTCAAACATCAGTAGTTTCTATTTATGTCACAAGTATTTTGCATTACACATGAAGTCCAGAAAAAAGTAAATTAAGGTCGTCCATCTCTCACTGCACTACGTGTTTTACTTATTCTGTTCCACCATAATGTACTGACGAAATTTTACAGTGTTGCAAAATTGTTTGTTTACAAGTCAGCTCGTATGAAGCCCTTCTCCATTCAAGAAATCAAACAAAAATATTATAGCAGGGACAATGGTCTCCTCAAATAATACCCTTAAGAGTCTTAGTTCAGGATCCAAAAAGTGGTCTCTTGTTATGGGACAGAGCAAGTGTTCAAACTTAAAATCCCATACTCGTGCTCAAAACCCCGAGCCTTCGCCGTGGCGCTAATCAATGGATCCTAAAGTTATGGTTTCGGCCAACATGTTATTTTGAGAAACTAGTTTAATATTGTAAGTGGCGGTGTTATATTGGGTTCATCCATCAGTTGTCTATGCTTGTGCAAGTATGCATTTCAGTGCAATACATGCTTCCAGATAGTTTGTGTTATTGTTTGACTAAATTCAATGCATTGGTATGCTTCCAGGGGCAACATCCTTTCTATTTACCCAGTATAAGTATCTTGGGATCTTCATGGTGGTATTTGGAGGCATCATCTTCCTCTTCCTTGGATCAGTTAAGGGCTTCAGCACCAAAAGTGAACCTTGCACTTACAACAAGGGGAATCTTTGTAAACCAGCCTTGGCAAATGCGATCTTTAGCACGATTGCCTTTTTGCTTGGCGCTCTCACTTCAGTTCTATCGGGCTTCCTTGGGATGAAGATCGCTACATATGCCAATGCAAGAACAACTCTGGAAGCAAGGAAGGGTGTCGGAAAGGCATTTATAACGGCCTTTCGTTCTGGTGCGGTGATGGGATTCCTTCTTGCTGCCAATGGCCTTCTGGTTCTATATGTTTCTATCAATCTATTTAAACTGTACTACGGGGACGACTGGGAGGGACTGTATGAATCTATTACTGGTTATGGTCTTGGGGGCTCTTCAATGGCACTCTTTGGAAGAGTTGGAGGAGGAATATACACAAAAGCTGCTGATGTTGGTGCTGACCTAGTCGGCAAAGTTGAACGAAATATTCCTGAAGATGATCCACGTAACCCTGCTGTAATTTCCTCGCCCTGAACAATGTTTCCAATTTGCAGCATTGTTCTAGTGTGTCTTGTATTTCTTACAAGAGATAGAATTCCTTTCTTTCTTCTGTTTTTCCCTTTCAGGTAATTGCAGATAATGTGGGTGATAATGTGGGTGACATCGCGGGGATGGGATCTGACTTATTTGGGTCTTATGCTGAATCATCCTGCGCAGCACTCTTTGTTGCATCAATATCATCATTTGGTATAAGTCATGACTTCACAGCCATGTCTTATCCTCTGATAATAAGCTCAATGGGCATTGTAGTCTGCTTGATTACTACACTCTTTGCAACTGACTTGTTTGAGATCAAGAATGTGAGTGAGATTGAACCATCCTTGAAGCGGCAACTACTTATTTCAACTGTCCTCATGACTGCTGGGATTGCGATGGTCAGCTTCTTTGCTTTACCATCAGAATTCACTATCTATAACTTTGGGGCTGATAAGGCGGTTAAAAACTGGTATGCATCTACTTACATATTGCTGCCGACAATTTCTTTTGTGTGTGTGTGTGTGGAATTAATTCTGTAAAACTTTGTGTTTATTGCTGCAGGCACCTGTTCTTCTGTGTTTCCATTGGCCTGTGGGCTGGACTCGTTATTGGGTATACAACCGAGTATTATACGAGCAATGCATACAAGTGAGTGTTGCTTTTCCCCTCAAAATAGTCACGTTCCTGTGGACAGCAACTCTATGATTCTACTGTTGGATGCACGCAGATGCGACGAACTAATTGGGCATTTGAAGTGCCCAATAAGCTTCTTTAATCTTCATCATTAGGATGGTGAACCTTTGCGAGTCCAAAATTCTTGTAATATTTGATCAAATATAACCAGGCATGGAAAGTTCACAACCTAGTGTTATGCTTTAGGTTTTCTCATAATGGAAAATTTATCTTCAAGTACCAAATCCCTCGAAACTTACACTTCATATGACCAAGAATTTCGATTTAGAATTTTCTCCCCCAAACCCCCTGCCCTACTTAGTAAGTGACAGCTCTTACCGCTCATCCTTATTTACGTGTATTTGTAGTGACTATAATCTCCACCGATGCTTTAACTAAAATTCGCGCCATTACTGCCAAATTGGCAGTCCAGTGCAGGATGTGGCAGATTCTTGCAGGACTGGTGCGGCGACAAATGTAATCTTTGGCTTGGCTCTGGGGTACAAATCTGTGATCATTCCCATATTTGCCATAGCTGTGGCTATATACGTGAGCTTCAGCTTGGCTGCTATGTATGGAATTGCAGTGGCTGCTTTGGGGATGCTCAGCACCATTGCCACTGGTCTTGCAATTGATGCTTATGGCCCCATAAGCGATAATGCTGGTGGTATTGCAGAAATGGCAGGGATGAGCCATAGCATTCGTGAGAGAACGGATGCTCTTGATGCTGCTGGAAACACTACTGCTGCAATCGGCAAGGTAGAGCATCTCATGTTACTGTAATTATAATAAGTTGAAGAGCTTCACTATGGACCAGTATGCTACACTTTAAGCTTTGCCGCCCCCTATGAGGGCTTCATGGCCTTCAGACAGTGGATAATGTAGGCCTAGAATGTAAATTTGTTGACCATACAAAGTTATTGTACTGGAAATCTCAAGTAGAGATGGCTACAGTAGAAAACACAGAAATAAAACTTACCATTTTATTTGGTTTACTCTTCAGTTATGTTCATTGAGGCTTTGGTCAGATATGTAATTAGGTCCCCCAATGCACAACCCTTATTGAATGAAAATGCTCTGCCTTCATGGTGTCAGGGTTTTGCAATTGGATCAGCGGCACTGGTTTCTCTTGCTTTGTTTGGAGCCTTTGTCAGCAGAGCGGGAATCAAGACTGTCGATGTTTTGACTCCAAAAGTCTTTATCGGATTGATTGTGGGGGCGATGCTTCCTTACTGGTTCTCAGCCATGACAATGAAGAGCGTGGGAAGTGCAGCTCTGAAAATGGTTGAAGAGGTTCGCCGCCAGTTCAACACAATTCCAGGGCTTATGGAAGGAAGAGCCAAACCAGACTATGCAACTTGTGTCAAAATCTCTACCGACGCTTCACTCAAAGAGATGATCCCCCCAGGAGCCTTGGTTGTTCTTTCACCTCTGATTGCGGGAACCTTCTTTGGAGTGGAAACACTTGCTGGTGTACTTGCTGGTTCACTTGTTTCTGGTGTGCAGGTATGGATGCTTGTTCAAAGCGCTAAGCATTCATAGCTCTCTTGTTTTACCAGGAACTACATATCTTAATTTACTCCAACTTCAATAAACCTGCATGAATACACCCCATACATACTCCTGTTGAGCTTTGTTTTGCACATCATTAAAATCTTGTTTTGCATTCAAATGACACTTCTTTTGTCTATTACTTGTATATATGTGTTGCTCCTCAATAGTACTCCTTCCATCCCTCAAAAGATACCTCTTTTCCTTTCTGCACGTCCTAAAGCAGATCACTCTCTAAAAATAGGTTGTTAAACTAGATAATGCTCCATACTTGCTTTTAGAATAGGGTGAGGAGGAAAAGAAACAAGCCATCATATATAATGCATAAAAGGAATTAAGTTGGAATGTATCGTTCAGAAAAGTTAAAACTGTTACTTCATTGTCTTCTATGAGAACCGGCAAGAGTATAATTGTGGTGATTTGTGAAACTTCCTCATCTTTTCTTCTTCTTGCTTTTACAGGTTGCCATCTCGGCTTCAAACACAGGTGGGGCATGGGACAATGCCAAGAAGTACATAGAGGTATGGTTCTTTCATCTTTGTTCCTGCAATATTCAAGCTAATTGCCTTCGACTATTTCTGTCAGCAAGTCCTTGCGTTCTTGGGCTCGGAAATATACTCTGATCTTCCTCGTTTTCACTTGGGATACAATCTTCCACCTTGATGCGATTCTTGCAGGCTGGTGCTTCTGAACACGCTCGATCACTGGGGCCCAAGGGATCAGATGCTCACAAGGCTGCCGTCATCGGTGACACGGTTGGTGATCCCTTGAAGGACACTTCTGGTCCATCACTCAATATCCTGATCAAGCTCATGGCGGTCGAATCATTGGTGTTCGCACCATTCTTTGCAGCTCATGGGGGCTTGCTTTTCAAATGGCTTTGAGATGGGAGGTGTTCTATAATCCAGGTTTGTACAGGATTTCTGGCGAACATCTTATTTTGTGGATCAGTCTTCTTAACCCAAACCCTTGTTCTGTACTCCAGATTATTATGGATGTAATTAGTGAAAAATCAACACGGCCTTGTAATATTATTAAGTTTATATTTTTGCGGCAACTTTGAGTTATAGTATGGTACAAAAAGGGCATTCAAGTATTTTAATATTCAAGCCTTTGACATATAATGCATATCAATCCATTGTTTTGAACCTGCAGTTGTGTCACGTGGTTAAAATTTTCTTTTTTCCCTTATCTTTTGTATCACTCATATTGTTAAAAAAACTAGTGTTAACTTATGCATTTCATTTGACATTGTGACCGACCATCGAATCAAATGAGTGTTAAAAAAGTGTCGCCAAATGTATGTTTATTACGGAGAATCCTAAACCAATATCTACAACTTCGAAACACAATGGTTGGACGGGGAGTGCATATTCCAACAAGGGCGGAGCCACTCCATGACCAGGGAGGCCATGGCACCCCCAAAATTTTGAAAAAAAAATCTTTTTTTAATTTTTGAATAATGAGTAATTATATTTAAAATATTTATGAAAATACCATTATGTTGTAAATTAATGTATTAAGATTTTATTTTATTGTGTTTTTTAATTTTTTTGCCACCAACCGTCGTAATCCTTGTATTTCTCGTTCCCTTACTCCATTTTCATTCTTCTAAATTTTAAATTTTATATCTTCAGATTATAAAAAAACACGAAGTGATCAAGGTTTGTTCTTTTTCTTATTCTAAATTCTTATAATATGTTAACTTATATATAACTATTGTTGTTGACTAACCTTAATAACTTAAATAAATCACTATGAATGATAAAATAATATAACTATTGTTAAATTGAGTAATTTATTTTGTACTTAATGTATTTAATAATAACGCAAATTTATATTAGCCATCAAATTTTTTATGACCTCTTTTTTTTAATCTTCCGATGGCACTTTCTGGATCCGTTTGTATTCCAACAGTGCACCTTTTCTGCCCCTTTTCCTGTGTCATAGTAATGCAAAGTTTACACAGAATATGGTCTTTCCAGCGGGATGGATGAGGTCAACTTGCCCGGGTAATTAATGGTCATGTGGATAAGGCTTAGACTTGACACACATTATACTGATTTCTTGGGTAATGAGTGCAGTGGCTTCCAAATCAAGCATCCATAACAGCTAAGCTATATAAGCCCCGGCCCACTTCCGGAATTCTTCAGGGACACACTCGTGTGGTGCCCCACGACTCTCGTGGGGCCACCACATATTATTTTGTGTTTTGGTATGGACTTTTTGGTCCTTTTAGGTGTTTCGGAAAAATCAATACATGAAAAGGTTGTGTGTGGCACGTTTTAAAATAAGACAAGAACATATGTCATCGATGAATGTATTAAGGTATGAGTATTTTCTTTGATGTTAGAATAAGATGATGTCATTTATACTTGCGATTGTGCTAAGAATATAAGAGTAGCTGCTAGTCTTTCTTCTTTTTTTTTTTTGAGAAGGATAGTAAGTGACGTTAATGAAAACGAGAGTCGATGCCTAGTCATCAAGCAACTACGGACTAGATTTCGTAAAACAAACAATATTTTGTTCGAGATGAGGGTTCACATCGTATACCACATTACCAATGGGGAAAGGGCAATGGCTAATGCTTCGGCAATCTTATTTTACTTGATGGATCTTGAATTCTTTTCAAGTACACATTTACGGAGAATAGTGGTTACGAAGGTCATTTGCGAAGGTAGCTAGGGAGATGTTGTGGTTAGGTATAGCAAATTGTGTATAGTTTAATATATATATATATATATATATATATATATATATATATATATATATATATATATATATGGAGCTGATCCATTGATAGCGCTAGCAAAATGGAGTATTTGCTAGCGCGATCTGGGCCGTCCATCCTGAAAGATGGACGGTCCAGATCGCGCTTTTTCAAAAACTGTCAGTCGTCCGCGACACTATGTCGCGGACGAATTTTTTTACCTTTTTGCCCTTCCACCCGTCCGCTACATTGTATCGCGGACGACTGACAGGCCCTGACGCATGTCAAAAAAAAGTAGTCCGCGACACAATATCGCGGACGACATTTTTTACCTTTTTGCCCCTCCATGCCGTCCGCGACATAGTATCGCGGACGAATGACAGGCCCACACATGTGTGGTATGACTTTTCTGTGTCATTAATGTGTGACTTTTCTGTGTCATTAATGTGTCCAAGGGAGGGAAGAGAAGACTAGTCCGCTACATAATGTAGCGGACTAGTCTTCTCTTTTTCCCTCCCTTCTCTCATTCTGACTTCTTCTTTTTCTCTCTCTTCTTACTTTGATCCTGATGAACAAATCTTCATGAAGTTCGTTGGCAACAGATTGCCATTGGTAAAAAAGACTCCAAAACGAGCACACTCAATTAACACATCCACCTGCAGGCTGGAACCATTCATGAAATTGGCTGGCAACAGATTGCCATTTTGTTCTAGGGTCTTCAACCTCCTCCATTTCTATCACCCTTTATCAAAAACGAAAAGATTTAAAAAAAAAACTTAATTTCTCAAACCCATGACAACCAGATCAAAGCACATCATAACTATTTGAAGCGGCAAGATAGAAAGAGAAGGAAGAGTTTTCAAATGGTTGTGGCCTCGATCGCCACTCGCACGCTCACAAGGGAGAGAGAGAAGATGAGAGATGAGGGGGAAAGATCGTTGTGTCCTTGATCGCCGGACACGGGAGGTGCTGTCCAACTACCCCGAAGGAACCACCGTCTTGAGGAGCTCATCCAGAAGAGAGAAGATGAGAGATGAGGGGGAAAGAGAAAATAAAAGTTGGTTGTCTTTTTTTCAGAGCTGACAACACAGATGTCTCTTTTCGAGAAAGTAAAATAGTCCGCTACATAATGTAGCGGACGGTATTTTTGTTAAAAACGTCCGCTACATTATGTAGCAGACGAACATTAAAAAACGTAAAAGAAGATTTGGACCGTCCGCGATACAATGTAGCGGACGGGTGGAGGGGCAAAAAGGTAAAAAAATCCGTCCGCGGCATAGTGTCGTGGACGACTGACAGTTTTCGAAAAAGGCGCGATCTGGACCGTCCATCTTTCAGGATGGACGGCCCAGATCGCGCTAGCAAATACTCCATTTTGCTAGCGCTATCAATGGATCAGCTCCCTATATATATATATATATATATATATATATATATATATATATATATATATATATATATATATATATATATATATATATATATATATATATATATATGTATATATATATATATATGTATATATATATATATATATATATATATATATATATGGGAGCTGATCCGTTGATAGCGCTAGCAAAATGGGGTGTTTTGCTAGCGCGATCTGACCGTCCATCCTGAAAGATGGACGGTCCAGATCGCGCCTTTTTCCAAAACTGATCCCCGTCCGCCATACAGTCTCGCGGACGGGATTTTTACCTTTTTGCCCTCCTCCCATGTCCGCGAGACTGTCTCGCGGACGACTTTCGGTTCCTGACATGTGTCAGGAAAAGGCGTCCGCCATACTGTATGGCGGACGCCCTCTAGGCTGACACATGTCAGGACCTGTCCCGTCGGTCGCCTATAAAGTCTCCAGAGCCCCGAGAACTGTTCCCCTTGGTATCTATGACGTCAACAGTGTCCTGTTTGTGGGAGCTCTCCAATGTAGCGGACGGCGTCCCTTCGTCCACTCTCTCCTGCTATAAATATTTAATCAGATCGGGCTATATATATTATTGTAGCGGACGGCGTCCCTCTCTCTCTCTCGAACATCTAACCCAAGCCGCTACCCCATCTACGGCGACCCACATCTCCGGTCACCCACATCTCCGGCGACACCACCGTCCTCCCCTCAACGCCGATCTCGATGGCTTCTGGATCGGAGACCACCTACGCCTACGATTATATTGGCAACTTGCACCTGGTAGGCAAACACTTTTTCAAAGTCATGATGCCGGGATTTGAGCATGAACTTGTAGGCTATCCCTCTTTCTCTTTCTCTGTATTTTCGTGTGTTAAAAGTTTGATCTTTTGTTTTTCTTAACCAAAACTAACCTATTTTTTGTATTGTGTTTGGTAGGACATACCGGAAGCATTTACCAATCAATTTACAACAATTCATGATAGTGCAAGATTATATAGCCGCAAGGGGGCATGGCAGGTTGAAATCAAGCTGAAGCCCGGCCGATCCCAAAAAAAGGAATTCGCAGAGGGTTGGAACGTCTTCGTGCGCCAGCATGGCCTCGAACTCGGGGACTTTGTAGTGTTCGAACACCTTGGGTGGTGGGATTTTCAAGTTGTAATCTTTGATCGGAGCGCTTGTGAAAAACTTTCGTACCCCATTTGTGAACCATAGTTTATTATAATAAAAAAATTTATGTTCTTGTTTATTATGTTTTCAAATTTTTTCTTGCTTAATTGTGCCTTTTTTTGTTGCCTTGATATATTGAGATCGTTGATTATGAATCGTACATTATTTTTTGTTTATTGAGATTGTTGATTCCGTCGCTAAAACAAGTCTTCGGGCGTCAGTTTATTAAAATAGCATTAACCTACTATGTCGCTAAAACAAGTCTTCGGGCCAATTTATTTCAATTTATTAAAACTGCATTACGGGCGCCAATTTATTCCAATTTATTACATTACGCTACATTGTATAGCTCTATATATATAGCTCTACAATATAGCGGATATAAGGCCTCCGCTTAGGCCGGGGTTCGGGAAGGTCGGAACTAAATGTCTGGTCCGTGCCAACCATTTTCTGGTCCAACACTATTTTTTTTATTTTCGGTATGTATATTCGCGATACTATATAGCGGACAGTCTATCAGCGATGCTAAGTATAGTGGACGTAGAGAAAACAAGCAGACGTAGAGAAAACAACCAAAAAAAGTAAAGTGGACGTAGAGAAAACAAGCGGACGTAGAGAAAACAACCAAAAAAAACGTAGAGAAAACAAGCGGACGTAGAGAAAACAACCAAAAAAAATTAAGTGTTGGAGAGGTATTCTGCGGGCCGTCCGCTACATAGTATAGCGGACATAGAGAAAACAACCAAAAAAACTAAGTGTTGGAGATGTGGGTATTTTGCGGGGCCGTCCGCTACATAGTATAGCGGACGTAGAGAACCAAAAAAAAAAAAATAAGTGTTGGAGAGGTGGGTATTCGGCGGGGCCGTCCGCTACATAGTATAGCGGACGTAGAGAAGACAACCAAAAAAACTAAGTGTTGGAGTGGGTATTCTGCGGGGCCGTCCGCTACATAGTATAGCGGACGTAGAGAAAACAACAAAAGTCTATCGTCCGCGATACTATATAGCGGACAAGGAACAGACTGGTGTCATCCGCGATACTATATAGCGGACGGCAAATATATATTGTATAGCGGACAGCAAATATATATATTCAAACCCAAAAGAAAGTCCTATAACTTCTACACTCTTCTCTGTTCTTCCTACTCACAAATATTCCCAGCGGCGTTGGCAAGCAGATCTGCGCAATTTCTTCATAAGAGCAGCTTTAATACCCTAATAGATCACGTAAGTTCACAAAATCAATCCTTTACATGTTTCTAATCTATAGTTGTGATCAATATTGCGTTTTATGCGTGGTTTTGATTATGCATTGAGCATGTGCTAGCGATTGTAAAATCCGATTCCATAGTTTCAGTTGCAAAAAATGGAATTTATCCCTGGACCAGAAGATCCATCCGTGTTATACGACCAAGCCAACCATATCAGTACGCTCATATGGGATGGTGGAGTAAGATACATTATTTATCAACTTTCTTATTATTACGAACGTTGTTTTACCGTTCATTTTGCTTAAATTGTATTTATTAATAATTCGTAGGAAAGAGAACTTCTCACCACCGTAGAAGTATCTCGCGAGTTCACGAGATGGAAATTGAACAAGTCCCAGAAAAGGATACTGCGTGGAATTGGGTTTGGGATTTTCACGCATGGGCAGATCTTTCAACAGCTTGACCGGGCCTTGATAGGTGCCCTTGTTGAGAGGTGGAGAAGTGAAACGAATACGTTTCACTTCCCGCTCGGAGAGATGACGATTACCCTAGAAGATGTAGGGTTCATCTTGGGGTTGCCGGTGACGGGGCGGCCGGTAATTGCTCCTCCGTCAGACGCAACGAATAAGAGAACAGCGCGAGACTTCTTCACTTCGATACCCCAGGATCAATTTAGCACTGGTGGTATAAAGTTGAAGTGGTTGGTAGATACCTACGGGGTTTTGCCGGAAAACTATACGGGCCGTGAGCTTGTGGTGTACACAAAGGCCTTCCTCTTGTGGGTGATGGGGGCAATTTTATTCCCAACGACGTCGAAGAACACGGTCAGCGTGAAATATTTACCGTTGTTGGGTAACCTGTCGGAGGTTGGGGATTATGCCTGGGGTGCAGCGGTTCTTTCGTATCTGTACCGAGCATTGCACAAGGCAACGAGGCCCAACTCCAAAGCCATATGTGCATGTCTCTCGCTATTGCAGGTATATCATATAAATCATGTCTTCGTTATTGTGTTTTATTTTTGTTGAATCGACGATATAAATATAATTTTTTGATGTTCTCAGGTGTGGTCTTATGAACACCTTGCTCCCGGTGCACCAACGCGTAGGGATGGAACCGATAAAGTCTGGCCTCGGTTGTGTGCTTGGGAGTACAGCCGGAGGGCTAGCCACTACAAGAGGAGAGTCGATCCCCATCACAACATTACGTACTATCGAGGGGAGTTCGACCGTCTATCTCCGGGCCAAATGCGTTGGGCACCGTACATACGTTTGGCGCGACGGGTGGGAGAGTCGTTCGTCTTCACGCTCTCCGGGTTGCAGCGCACACCCCTGATCCATTTCGAGGTCGCAGAGTGGCAGCTGCCCGACCGAGCAATGCGCCATTTTGAGTTGGAGCAGGGTTTGCCAGTCGATGCCCCGGATATGAGGGTTAACAGGAACCCACCGGATGTCGGAGTGTTTGGCACCGCCAATGCGTACGAATTGTGCGCGGCCGAAATAGAGCTTTGGACTTCTTGGCAGGACACACTGGCGGCCATCGTCTCGGAGCCAGACCCCGTTATCAGCATCGATCAGTACGATGAGTGGTACTACCGCATCACGCGGAGGAGAGTAGCCCCTGTAAACTTTGAACGTGGGGAGAGGTATGCGCCTAGGGGTCAGATCGATGAGCGTATGGCATACAATCTCGTAAGTTGCCCAACAAGTCTGACTTGAACCAAATTAGTTGAATATAAATGTCTGATTGAAGTTACTTAATTTTTTATCTCTTTGGATGTAGGTTAATGCCTCGCTTGCATTCTTCCAGAAGTTGAGTGAGCGGAGGGATC
Organism: Escallonia herrerae; assembly: GCA_033070095.1. Taxonomy (NCBI): domain Eukaryota; kingdom Viridiplantae; phylum Streptophyta; class Magnoliopsida; order Escalloniales; family Escalloniaceae; genus Escallonia; species Escallonia herrerae. The sequence goes on from JAVXUP010000213.1 coordinate 429,675, forward strand.
TGGTGAGCGCAATGGGCGAGGATCTTTGCCAACAGGCTGCGACATTGGCTTTAGGCTGCGGGAATTTTTTGCGCCAAGCATCGGGCCAGTCTTCGGGAGTCAGCCCGGGAATGGGTTATACGGGCGTCAGCCAGGGATACGGTGATCCCTCTGGACAGGCTTCAGGGGTGAGTCAGGGAGTTGGTGGTACCTCTGAAGCGGGGATGGGACAGGCTCAAGCGTCGTGGGGCGATTACAGCGGCCCCTCCTTCAATTTGTTCCCGGAACCCCTCTCTCAAGTCACGCAAGACTTGTCCTTTCGGAAACTACGGTTTCTCCGAGGCACTGCCCATTGTCCCGTGGGCGGGACCAGTTGGCGGCCCCGGAGGGGAATATCAGCCGGCTGAAGAAATGGCCGGAGAGCAATATCAGCCGGCCGAAGAAGGAATTGGAGGCCAATATCCCCCGATCGACCCCCGAGGGCAATATCCGAAAGGGCATCCAGCCAGGCCCCTAAAGCCGCATAAATGCGATCTAATCCGAGCCCGTTATTTTAGCGGGGCCCCCCAAGACGGAGCGTCGTATGACGTGGATCACCCGGAGGGCTTGGATTACAATGCCTCTTGGACAGAGATCGCCTCGCTGGCGCCGGGAGTTTGGTTAGACAGCGGTGTCATCTCGCACTACGTGCAAATTCTGAGGCGAAGGTGTCGGGAGCATCCAAACATCGGTCCGCGCGTGTTTATCTTGGATGCTTTTTTTCATCAGCTCCTAGTACAAGAGTGGCACGACTGGGGCAATGCAAGGAAGGGGAGGGGAGAACCATGGCCCAGTGGAAACCGTCCCCTAACCTACAAGCATATCTTGCTAGGGATAGTCCAGTGAGCGCAAGTGTTGCCGACGTGTTTCTAATCCCCTTTTTAGGGAATGCCCACTGGTACTTGGTTTGCTACGAACCATTACAGAGCACGGTTTCAGTCGTCGACAGTCTCTACGATGATACCGACGTGATGCCTGTGATTGATATGTACCGAGGCATAGGCCAGTTGGATGCCATGGTAAGATCCTGTTTCCTTCTTATTGTAACTTGCATATTATAAAACTGATTAATCTTATTTTGCTAGCTATGTTTAATGCTTATTATGTTTCTCGCAGAATCTTTTTGCTGCCCTGGTCAATGGTAGGCGTCGGGAGAAGGTATCGCGCAGGCCGGTCCTCATTTTCCGATTGAAGAGGAGTAGGCCCAAGCAACATAATTCCTCGGACTGCGGCGTCTTCCTCTGCATGTACATGGATTACATTTGCCGGTCTGAGAGCCTCAAGAAGACTGTCTGGAGCGAAGAATGCATACAAGACTTTAGGTATAGGATTGCTTGGCAAATTATGAATGGCCGGCCTAGAGCTATTAGGTTTATTGTAAATCCGTGTAAGGAACATCATTCCCGCGAGAGATGATGTTCCCCAATTCACATTGTAACGTTACAACACTTTTTTAAAAAAATTTATTGAATGCGATTGATTTTATTGACCGATATGATTTAACGGTGGGAAACCAAGTGTTGGATATCTGTCTATCTGCAGGGCAAGTGTTCAAAAAATAACCAAGTGTTCGATAATCAGTCTTTCTGCCGGGCCGTCCGCTACATAGTATAGCGGACGTAGAGAAGACAACCAAAACAAAAAAACTAAGTGTTGGAGAGGTGGTATTCTGCGGGGCCGTCCGCTACATAGTATAGCGGACGCAGAGAATCAAAAAAAAAAAACTAAGTGTTGGAGAGGTGGGTATTCTGCGAGGCCGTCCGCTACATAGAGAAAACAACAAAAAAAAACTAAGTGTTGGAGAGGGGGGTATTCTGCAGGGCCGTCCGCTACATAGTATAGCGGACGTAGAGAAGACAAAAAAAAAAAACTAAGTGTTGGAGAGGTGGGTATTCTGCGGGGCCGTCCGCTACATAGTATAGCGGACATAGAGACTGGGGCCGTCCGCTACATAGTATAGCGGACATAGAGAAAACAACCAAAAAAAAACTAAGTGTTGGAGAGGTGGGTATTCTGCGGGGCCGTCCGCTACATAGTATAGCGGACGTAGAGAAGACAACCAAAACAAAAAAAACTAAGTGTTGGAGAGGTGGGTATTCTGCGGGGCCGTCCGCTACATAGTATAGCGGACGTAGAGAAGACAACCAAAACAAAAAAACTAAGTGTTGGAGAGGTGGGTATTCTGCGGGGCCGTCCGCTACATAGTATAGCGGACGTAGAGAAGACAACCAAAAGAAAAAAAACTAAGTGTTGGAGAGGTATTCTTTAATACCTTAGGTTTCTAATGTTGTGCTGCGCAGTGTAGCGGACAGTGTAAGAAATCACATATAAAAAAATGAGAGTAAAGGTTATTACAAACGAGTCATTACTAAAATATTATTACAAAATGTCCGACAGGTTTGATGGCTCATAAAAGATTATTACAATAAATATTCAGTACACTAAAGTTCCACTGCAGCTTGTTCGTCCTCATCCTCGGCATCATCTTCTTCCCCGTCTTGCAAAGGCACTGGACTTATCCCCAGTGCCTTGTAATGGTTCCGCTTGTCGTGGTCGGTCATTTTGTTGCACAATGCACACCTTCTCAGCTTTTTTGGTTGAGTTGCCGTCTCAATAGAGCTTTTCATCCGCGTAGATCTCTTGCGGCCTTTCGTTTGCGATATAATTGGATCCGAAGGCCGGATATCATTGTCGTCTCCCTCCCCCGGCTCGTCATCTTCTGATCCCGTCGTAGGCTCGGTGTCAACCGCATTGCTGACTGAAGCTGCTTCCAATTGGTCGACGATGGGCTCTTGCTGCTGAGCTACCTCGAGGAGATGTTTATATCCGACCATTGTAGCAGCACCCTTTACGGACAAACGGGTGAACATCGTCACCAGATGATTATACCGCAACGTCTCTGATTCTTCAAAGTCAGTATACGGGTGCTCCGGAAAGGAAATGGTACCGTGCAACCTGTTTGCACCTTTCGTCCACCGTGGCAGGACGTATTTATCGGGGATTGTCCTGATATTCTTCTGTGTGAAAAACCGCAGAATGTGTCTACACAGGATGCCATGGAACTCAAACTTCTTGCAAACACATGTCACCGAGTCCGTCAATGTGTCGTGGGTCACCGTATAAATTCTGCGCAGCTTCTCAGGGACGAGGTCATTCACGAGCGAATAAACCTTGTACTCACGCGACGACTTTTCTGCCACCTTGTATATACTGTATCGGCCCGATTTTTGCAGCTCTACTTGGTATAGCAGGAAGATCTCCTTCGTATAGACTTTGGCACCGTTCAGCTCCAGCGGGGTCTCAAGCAACCTTCTCCTTTGCTTGTACGTGGTTGCAAAGTCTGCAGCCCTTTCTTTCACGAACAACGACGCAACCGCTTTTTGTGCAGATGTGACGAAACTCTTCAAATTGGTAGCTGTACCCACATAACTATCGAACGTGGCATTCATAGATTCACTCCTGCCCGTCGTTTTCATGCCCGCAGAAAAATGACTTCTCGTGTAAACGCCAATCCATTGCTCTTTGAGCCCGTACAAGTGCTGGAGCCACTCGTTGTCTTGCAATGAGTAATCCCGAACAAGCTTTTCCCACCTCTCCTCGAATTCCTCAATCGTTAATGACTTGAGGACGCATTTGTCAAAATCCTGTTTAAAGTCTGGATACTTTGCGTACATGTGATGCAGACGTTCCGGGTATTTGTTGCTTATGTGCCAAGTGCACAAGTTGTGTCGAGTATCTGGGAAGACGGTAGCAATAGCCTTCTTCATTGCCAAATCTTGATCGGTGATGATAACAGTCGGTGCTTTGAAGTTCATTGCTTCCAGCCACACCCTAAACAACCATTCAAAAGAACTCTCGCTCTCGTCCCTTAACAAGGCGAACCCGAACAGGATGGAGTGATAATGATGATTGACGCCCGTGAAAGGAGCGAACGGCATCGAGTACTTGTTGGTACGGTATGTGGTGTCGAAAGTCACGACATCCCCAAAATGCTTATAAGCTAGCCTCGAACGACCGTCGACCCAAAAAATTGTGCTAACTCGATGCTCGTCGTCAAGTTTATAGTCGAAGGTAAACTGCGGGTCCTCCATCTGCATCCGTTTCAATAGGCTCATTGTCGCTTGCGCATCATTGAGGTCATACGCGGCTCGTCTATGGGTTCGGACCGCGTTACGAACGTCTGTCGTGTTAAAGTTTAAATTTTGAATTCCCCCAGCCTGTTCAGCAAGAACATTAATCATGTCGGTAGGTCCTAGCCGCGCATCGCTCATTGTGTGAATTAGGCTCCTCGCGACCTTACCCATCTTCTTGTGTTGATGCATCTGACTCACCTTAGAAGGGGTTACTAACGGGTGATTGTGTGCCAGTTCCAGGCTGGTAATAAGCCAATGATCTTGTTTGGCTTTATAGCTTACGAACATCTTGACCTGGCAATTCGTGCGCGCAAAGCAATCCCGTCTTCTCCGCGCATACCCTATTTCGTCATCATCACTGTCATCGTTGCCTACGCGTGTCTCATTTTGCACTGGGTTTCTGCCCCTATGACACTCGTATAAGCGAGAGCATATCCTTTTCGATACGCTGCTTGTTCTTGTAGTTTTTATTCTAATGCCAAAACCAACCCTCAATGAATACGCTCGAAAACATTCTCCAGCTTCTTCCAATGTTTGAAAGGTTCGTCCTAGATACGGATCACTAGCATCTACGGGGGTGCTGGAGCTCGACACGAAATCAGACATTGTGAAACAAGACCTATGTAGAAATAGAATACGCTTATTATCTCAAAATTATCTTGACGAATAGACCGATTTAGGATACCATATACATAATCTCAAAAGTGTCTCCCATTTTGCTAATTATATATTTACTGAACATAACAAATTAAAATTACTAAGATAAACGGTAGCAAGATCACAAACTTACCTTGCTTGAGTGATGCTTGAACCAAGTGTTACTCGAAGCTTGAAGGGTGCTGAAAATGGAAGCAAGTGAATCTGAAAGCCCGCAAAAATTTTGCTGAAAGAGCCGAGAATTAGGGAGACTTTCTAGGCGACCGACGGGACAGTTCTCGGGCTCTGACAGGAGACTTTATAGGCGACCGACGGGACAGGTCCTGACATGTGTCAGCCTAGAGGGCGTCCGCTACACTGTCTCGCGGACGCCTTTTTCCTGACACATGTCAGGAACCGAAAGTCGTCCGCGAGACAGTCTCGCGGACATGGGAGGAGGGCAAAATGGTAAAAATCCTGTCCGCGAGACTGTATGGCGGACGGGGATCAGTTTTGAAAAAAGGCGCGATCTGGACCGTCCATCTTTCAGGATGGACGGTCAGATCGCGCTAGCAAAATACCCCATTTTGCTAGCGCTATCAACGGATCAGCTATATATATATATATATATATATATATATATATATATATATATATATATATATATATAAATCAACATTTTTACGTAAGATGCTTTGTTAAGACGATAAAATTTTTAACAATTTTCATTTGTAGAGTAAGGGGTAACTCCACATCAATGACTTGCAAAAACTGAAGTAACACATTAATGGAGAAGTTGTTTCTCTTTTATAACATTTTTTTCCAGGGGCAAGCTGTATCCTTAAAGTTGAATTTGATGTTGCATTATAAAAGTGTTCTACTAGTAAGCAAAGACAAATATATGAAGCAACTTACTAAATTATAACCAGAGTTGAATATAAATCTAGTTGCTGATGCGAAGAAAATAAGATACAGAATTAGGCTATTTGTGCCTTAAGAAAGTGAGTTTACTCGCTACAAGAGATTGTAATGCAATTTACATCTTAAGTTACATGCACTCGCAAATTAAGCTTTCTAATTGGTATTCAGATATGAAGGAGACAACGGACCGGAAGATGGAATGCAGTGTGTGGGTGAAGCCTTTGAAGGTTTGGACATCAGTAATGTCATTTCTGAGCAACCACAACAACACCACAAAGCCGATGTTGGATGCACACACCTGACATGTTGGGTGAGTTGGGATCTTTATTTCTTCTAGTAATTTTATTTTAAACGAGAACTCATAAGCTCATTGAGTAATTGCTTTTCTGATCTTGAATTTTGATGATCAATTATTCGTTCGAAGCTTTGGGTACTTGTGATTCGGTTTGTAGACTTAAGAAGAAAAGTCCAAAAGTTCGTGTTTACTAAATGCGTAGAATGCAAACTGCAATATAATTTATTGATCAATATGAAAGGTCATTGTTTTTCCATTCTAAACTTCGTTCTTTCTAAAGCTTGGATTAAAAGAAAAGCACACACTGGTTTAAATAAATGGTGAAACGAATATAATTAAAATGATTCTTGACTTGGATCTGTGGAAATAACAAATCAGTCCATTTTTCGACAAACTTATCTATTTTAACAGTTTTATTTTTATCAACTTTTATAACAACAAATCAAGTGTGAACAAAAGATAATGCTTGTGTAAGTATAGTTTATCATTTTTAAAAAGATACAATAATTAATTGCCATTACCAACCCCGACAAACTCTTTTCTTAGAATTCAAGATTTGGCATGAAAATGATGCAATCCACCAGAACCCAAGGGCTAATCTCGTAAATCCATCACCAAAATGTGTCACACTTTCTCGGAAACCCCCAACTCGTGTAACCATCCACTCTCCACCGCCCACGTGTCACCAGTGACAACCAAATCCTACATGTCCCGCGCCCATTTGTGCACCTCAGCACTCTCCCTCCACCTCAGACATTAACCCGACCCGGCGTAAAAACCAAAGGCCCAGATCGCCTTATATAACCACGGCTTACTCCACCCTTGACTTCATTAAGCTCAGCCATGGGGCCTCACAGTCACAGAAAGCCAAACCCTAGTCTTCTTGCTCTAGCTTCACTCTCTCTCCTTGCGATCGCCACCGCCGAGGTGTTCTTCGAAGAGCGTTTTACCGGTACTTTCTCTATCTCTCTAGGTTTCCCGATTGTGCTTCATTCCGATTGGAATCAGCGCTTTGTGACGTTGTTTTCGACTCGAATTGATGTGATTGGTTGAGGATCGGGATGTTTGAGTGCTGATCTGGCAGTAGATCCGTGGAATTAGATGACATTGTGAACGTGTCGATAAGCTTGTGATTTGATCGTCTAGTTCACTAAACAGTAAGATTAGTTATGATCTTGTTTAGGTTCTGAATCTGGAAATGTGGAATTAATTGTATTGATTAAAATTACATATGCTACTTAGCGGAAATGGATGTGCTTAATGTCTGCTTTTGATGTGTCTAAACTGAGACAGGAATAGACGAGTTAGCTGAGTATTGATCACTGGCTCTTGCCACATACACCAACTCCCTGTTGAATTATTTGGGTTTTTTTATGTTTCTTTTTTTGTGTGATTGTTTGGGAACGGTCATTAGATCATGTTTGTGCTATTCCATTTATTGGGGAGGGTTGATATACACGTCTTGAACAGTGGTACTTTTCAGAAATATAGCTCCGGTTATTACTCTAGTGCTTATTCTGCACTTTTAAGCTGTCCATCAAGATTAGAATAGACTGTAGTGTGAAATTGCAAACCCCTATGATAAAACCCAACTGCCTTGTTTTATATGTTTTGTGTTTCATTTCATGTGATGTAATTAGGGATGTTCATTGTATCATGCTTGTGTTGGTCACTTTTTTGGTATAGTTTACACAGTATGCAGTCATGAGTTTTTGTTAATCAAATTTAAGAACTTCCCTGTAGCATTTCTCTGGAAAAGATGTTTTGTTCTGTTTTTTTTTTGTCTTATATTTTGCTTGTTGAACTTGTCAGATGGATGGGAGAGTCGTTGGGTCAAATCAGACTGGAAGAAAGATGAGAACATGGCTGGGGAGTGGAATTTCACTTCTGGGAAGTGGAACGGAGATCCTGAGGATAGAGGTGCGGCTCTAATGCTTGTCTTTTTGATTCCTTTGTTGGTAAAATGGGTATTCAAGGGCATTTTTGTTTTGATGCAATCCGCAGACTTATGTCTTGAGATGTTGACTTTGATTGGTAATTTTCTGTCATGATTTAGGTATCCAAACTAGCGAAGATTACAGATTCTATGCTATATCAGCTGAGTATCCTGAATTCAGCAACAAGGACAAGACGCTAGTTTTTCAATTTTCTGTTAAGCATGAACAGAAGCTTGACTGCGGTGGTGGTTACATGAAGTTGCTAAGTGGGGATGTTGATCAAAAGAAATTTGGCGGTGATACCCCATATAGGTCATTCCTCGTACTTCTCTTCCTACCTTTCTCTTGAGTTTGTTGTTTTTTATTGCGGTTGAATTGCTGATTTGGGGTTTTGTATGGTTGACTGCAGTATCATGTTTGGACCTGATATCTGCGGCTACAGCACCAAGAAAGTTCATGCTATTCTAACATACAACGGGAAAAACCAACTGATTAAGAAGGATGTCCCTTGTGAGACTGACCAGCTAACTCATGTTTATACATTCATCCTCCGCCCTGATGCTACTTACAGTATTCTCATTGACAATGAAGAGAAGCAGACTGGTAGTTTGTATTCTGATTGGGACCTTCTCCCACCAAAGAAAATTAAGGATCCCGAGGCCAAAAAGGTTTCTGCTTGTGCATTAGCTTAAATTTCAGTAGATTAAATCTTTGATTTAAGGAACTGACCCAATTCTAATTGTTTATTAGCCAGAAGATTGGGATGAGAAAGAATACATTACTGATCCGGAAGATAAGAAGCCAGACGTAATGTCCTTTCACTCAGAATGCATGCACTGATGCACTTTTTTTTTATTTCGAAACGAACCAAGATAAATTGAGTTTTTTTTTATATGTATTAACAGGGTTATGATGACATCCCGAAGGAGATTCCAGATGCAGATGCCAAAAAGGTAGGCATCCTAAAATTCATTTGCTGTATTTTCTACCCGTGTCAGAGCTTTTCTGAAACAATATATTGTTTGCGATTTCAGCCTGAGGATTGGGATGATGAGGAAGATGGCGAGTGGACACCCCCAACTATTCCGAACCCGGAGTATAAGGGTGAATGGAAGCCAAAGGTTTGTAATCTAGGTTTATGCCTAACTATCTTAGTGCTATGAGAAGACAGTCCTGTAACCACTTTTACCCTCCTCACAGAAAATTAAGAATCCCAACTACAAAGGAAAGTGGAAGGCTCCTATGATTGACAACCCAGGTTTTTGCTCATTCTTCTTTAAAGTTGTTACCTTTGCTAAAGTAATTATGACTTACTCAAATGTTGTTCTGTATGCAGAATTCAAAGATGATCCAGATGTTTATGTCTTCCCTAAGTTGAAGTACGTTGGCATAGAATTGTGGCAGGTAATGCTTTCTCTTTTGTGCACATTGTTGTGCTATCGTTCACGGGGATTCAAAATCAAAACTGAAGAATGGATGTTAATTTTTCAGGTAAAATCTGGAACCTTATTTGACAATGTCTTGATCTGTGGTGATCCGGAGTACGCCAAGAATCTGGCTGAAGAAACATGGGCCAAGAACAAAGACGTATGTGGCCTGCTGATGCTATTAAGCTAGTTCTCTGTGCACATCTGGTCTGCTCTGCTTGATGTTTGTGATTTTTTTCTGATTTTCCAGGCTGAGAAGGCAGCATTTGACGAGGCAGAAAAGCAAAGAGAGACGGAGGTTATATAATTTTTGTTGCCGGTGCTAAAATGTTTCCTGGTGGTGTTAATAATCTGTATCTCTTTTAGTGATCTGGTGCATTCACTAAGATCTAAAGCTGAAACATGTTTATCTGAGCATATCCTTGCAAGAGGTCTTTTCCCAGTACGTACCTTTCTAAATCGTGCTTTTTTATATATACAGGAATCAAAGGATGATCCAGTTGATTCTGATGTAAGCCTTTTCTTTCTTTCTTCGGATATGACTCCAAATGTACGTATTTTGCCTGAAGTTTAATTCTGGGAACCTGTTTTCCAGGCCGAGGATGAAGGTGATGATGCCGAGGATGCAGAAGGAGACGATGGTGATAAGGAAGACGATGCTGGCTCTGCAGATGAAGATGTAAAGGTAAGGGCGGCATCTATACCGAAATGGATCAAAATAAATTTTTATAACACTGGTCCGACATTCGCTGATGTTATTTTCAAACCTACATCTGCAGGATGAACTATAGGAGGTTAGCGCTGCCAAGTACAATGCTACAATTGAGTATTCGAAGTTGAGCTGAGGTGGTTGTTCGCTCGAAAAATTTTCCTCTTCTAATTATTTAGCGGTAGTTTTTTTTAGGTAAAAGAAACAACTGGGAGGCTGCATGCAAAACCTTGTGTGGCTGATTGCTTTAATCTGTTTCGCAAACTTTAGAGAGCCAAAGGAGACATTTATGGCTTTGTTTGCATTGATGAGATAGTTTGGAGTTAGATAAGATTTGGATCGGCGCTTGAATGATAATGGTCTACTCCTTTTTCTTGTTTGCATTTTGTTCGTCTCTTGATTAAATTCCTTCTTTTGGGAGATTCACAGTAAAAGGCGACTTAGTTCTCGTTGCGAAACCACCACCTTTCTTGCGGTTAATATTTCACTACTTAACCCAAAACTTGCATTTTGAGAACTAATTTAAATGTTTTGAAGCTGTGACGATCGGTTGGTCTACGTGGCATTAAGGTTTTTTTTTTTTTTTGAATGTTTAGAACTGTAATTCATCGTAGTTCGTCGGTACGGGGAATCGAATTCGGGACATCGAAGTCAATCCTCAAGAGGCCTTTTGTTGCTTCCGCCACCCCTAAGGGTTAAGTGGCATAAAGTTAAAACACTTCCATCGCCCCTAAGGGTTAAGTGGCATAAAGTTAAAACGCATGCCTTCCCCGATTCATGTAGATAATGCGGAGGTCGCATACGTGCTTACCCTCGACCAACAAAAACCCTGAGCCAGAGCCAGGCTGTTGTACAGTTTTCTTTTTCCTCTTTTCTTTCTCTGGATAACAATCCATTGGTTTGTGGGGGGTGGGGAGTAATGAGAGGTTTTTTTTTGTCTTTTTTTTTTTTTTTAGTGATTTAGAATAGAGCAAGTAGTCAGATGTCAAAAAATGTCGAGAAACTTCAATTTCAAGGTTTAGAATATATTGGTGTCAGTATATTCTTTTTATTAGCATCGAGGTGGAGGAGTTTTTATTGATTGAATAGGAAAAGATAAGACTACTCTTTTTGCGTTTTGTTAGATTTAGGTAAGGTAGAGGAACAAAAAGCTTATTTCTACATCTATTGGAGATACTATTCTTTCTGGTACAGAAGTTCCAATAAAAATGGGAAATGCCTTACCTCCCAAAGATTCATAATGAACTTTGATGGAAGTTTCGTTGCAATCAGTTGAGGAAGACTTAGTAAGTTTCTGTATGAATAATGGTACTGGGCGTGGATACGGGGCGTTAATTAGTCAGGGGGATTCCCTGCTCAAAGATGTTCATTTGTACATGTATCATATAACTTGTGTTGTGATAAGAGAAAAAAAAATTTATGCTCAGATTCATTTGTAAAAGAGTAGGTTATAGGGTGAATGAGAAAGATAACGAATTTTGAATCCGCTAATGAAAAAAGGATACAAAAGGATATGGTAAATATTTAGGGAGTCGAATCGGTTTTTTGGGGGATAGAGGGACTTGAACCCTCACGATTTCTAAAGTCAACGGATTCTCCTCTTATTATAAATTTCATTGTTGCCGATGTTGACATTTAGAATGGGACTCTATCTTTATTCTCGTATGATTAATTAGTTCTTCGAAAGATCTATCAAACTGTGCCGCTAAGCAACCATGGCTGAATAGTTAAAGCGTCTAACTCATAATTGGCAAATTCGTAGGTTCAATTCTTACTGGATGCACGCCAACGAGACCTTCCAATAAGTCTATTGAAATTGGCTATGTATCAATGCAATGGAATCTCATCATCCATACACAATGAATTGGTGTGGTATATTCATATCATAATATATGAACAGTAAGAACTAGCATTCTTATTGAGACTAGAACTCATAAGGAAAAAAATAGATTTATGGATGGAATTAGATATGCAACATATATGGACAGAATATTCAGTTATTGGGAAAAAAACAATATACTTCTAATGTCGAATCAGGATCAACTAGGACAGAAATAAAGTATTGGGTCGAACTCTTTTTTGGGGTCAAGGTAATAGGATCAAAAGAGTTTTATCAATTACAACAATTTTTTTAATTGAAAACTTGCTTAAATCGGATCCTTTCAATTTCTATATTCAAAGATATACTTACGAAGTTGTTCCAATTTATTGACCGGCATTAACCCTAGATCCTTGCTCTTGAGAAATAAATCAATACTTTCTACTCGAGCTCCATCATGTACTACTGACATTAGTGCCCACAAAAAGGAGGAAGGGTTCTAGTGGAACAGGACAAACAATGTTGAGCTTGATTAGAATCATTAATAGAAAGAATCAAATAATTATTTTCATACATTCGAGCAATTATGCGTTTTACAATTAGTAAGCTAAATTTATTGTCATAATCTACATTTTCATTTTCTGACAAAATAGATCTATTTAAACCGTGATCATGAGCAAGTGATAAATATACTCTTGAAAGATAAGTGGATATAATATCTTTGGAATTCTTCCATTTGAAATTATATTTGAAACATAAGTAGAGGATATTGGAGGTTATCAAATGATACGTAGTGCCATATAGTGAAAACAATGTATTATATTAAGAGCCGAATCGATACTTCGGATATAGGTAAACTTATCAACAGATTCTCTATCCTCTCCTTTTCCATTTAATTTAAGTACTTCATGTGTAATGTAAGATGGTAATTATCTTTTTCAATTGGGAGATGGCTGAGTGGACTAAAGCGGCAGATTGCTAATCTGCTGTACGAGTTATTCGTACCGAGGGTTCAAATCCCTCTAAAACTAATTTCTTTTAAGAAGAATAACTAAGAGTAAATATCGCGTGGTTCCGAACTATTAGTCTTGGCCATTTACGATCGTTGTATGAGAAAGGAGACTAATGTGATAGGAAGAAGGAATACGGAATAAGGGAAGCAGGATATTATGGTATTATATTATATCCAATAATTCTAAATTGTCGGGACCGAGACCATTTGTTAGAATCACCCAATAACTACAAAGTGGTCTTAAACATTTCAGCAGACTATGCCAAACGTCCTAGCACTTTGATAAACAGTCTTGGACAACCCTTTCCATAAAGGAGATTGGTAGTTGTTTCTTTGAAAGTGCCTAATGATCCCCACCTCTCTTGATATTGGCAAATAAAGTAGGTCACATAGCAGCATCAACTATGGTTACCATTTTTTCATTTTTAACTGTTATGGCCAGGAGAGAACCAAAAACATTTCACAACTAAAGTGGGTGACATTCAAGGATCAGTAGTGGAGATTGTCCGAGTATTAGTGGATGAAACAAGGGTTCTGTATTTACTGGGCTCTACATATTCCGTAGCATTCTGATTTTGGGAGCAAATTATAGCCTGGAAATGGGTTCTAGACAGCACAAATTTGTCATGCAATTCAAACTGTTACTGCAAACAACTGATAAGTACACATTCATCAAAACTTGAGGCTACCCTCTTCCTATGTAAATGAATTAGAGTTGCTTTAACGCTGAATATCATCTACGCTCAATGGTCCTAATCGCCTCAACTAGCTTGTTCTCTTGCAATGGTTTTGTCAAATGGAAGTCCATTCCTGCATCGAGAGTCTTGCTTTCTTCTTCAGCCATTGCATGGGCTGTAAGTGCAATAATGGGAATGTGAACACCATAGTGCCTTTCCTCCATCCGTATTAGCCTTGTTGCATCGCATCCATTCATCACTGGCATCTGCTCAAGTTAAACAAGAAACATAAACCTCTTTATACCATAAGAGTTTTATCTAATCTCGTATGAGTATATTCATCGAAATTTGAATGTATGTTACCTCGCAATCCATTAATATGTAATCGTAGGGGAAAGCCTTGGGGTGTCCTTCCTTCCTTTGCTCACTCAATGCTTTACAAACTTGATCAAATGCCTCTTTCCCATTCTCACAGATATCGACGTCTGCTCCGAGTTTCCGAAGAGTTCTAGTAGCTACCTTACGTAACATTTCTGAATCTTCAACAATCAAAACTTTTTTCCTGCTGAGAGGCTTTTCTTTGCTTTCATGCACTACAACAATCTCTTGGAGTTGGTGTTTCTGATTAGGTGAAGGAACTCCAGTGATCTCAACTGAAGCATTGGGGTCTGAGGAACACTGCATTTCTTGAGCTCTTTCATCTTTAAGTCTTGGTGAATTGCTTTGGTACGTACCCCCAAATTCAGGTAGAAGTCCAAGAACTCGATATAAACGTGACCCGTGAAGTGGCTTCGATAATAAATGATCGCATGGAGGTGATGGTCTGTCTTCCTTTGGCTCATTTGAATTCGTGTTCCGCGTTGTAGGGTTGTCTAACCAAACCACCTTGCATCTGGAGCTCTGTATGTCCTTTCTGAAATTGGCCACAAGTGAGCAAATTTCAATGAAAGGTCCAGCACCAGCATCAATCACAAGAAGTACAAAGCCTAAAGAATTTCTAGATATGGACTTTTTATAATGAGATGCTGCATGATCACCAACATCCTTGGTGCCCGAAGACCCTTCATTTTCTCCCGAATTCGAGTTGCCAGATGTAGAATTAGTCAAGTAGTCATTCAAGCTTAACTCTGTTCTTCCTGAAGAGCTGAACTGCGAAGCCTCCATTTTTTGTTTTATCTTTTCGAGGACACGAAATAGATCTTTACCTCGCTTAACAACCGAAACTCTTATGCCCAGGTTCTCGATTAACTTTTTGGAGATCCTTCTCCTTTCTTTCCCCGCAATTAAAAGGACAACATGGGATCCCTCTAATCTAGTTCCAGGGGACCGAATTATGTGCAACCCATAGTGTTGATGAACGTCGTTTGAGGGGCCAGCATTTTGCATATAACTATTGTGCTGCTGCTCATCAGCATTGTTAAATGCAGGATCGCATGTTCTAAGAAAAATATGGAACCTGAAACAAGTGCCTCTTTCACCCTGCTCTTTCTCAATAATTTTGATTTCTCCTCCCATTAGACGAACCTGTGACATAAGAAACGAGTTTGATATAACTAAAACCATTGAAATGACGCTTAACAGAGGAAAAAAAAATCTAAAAGAGACACGTTAATGATGTTGATTACCACCGCAAGTGCCAATTTTTAAGCACATTTTGTGAACTCTAAAAGCAGGAATATGATAAACTATCTTGAAGCACTACCAAAGAAATGCAAATGAAGCTGCTTACCAACGATTGAACAATGCCAAGTCCCAGTCCACACCCTCCTTGACCAAGAGCTGTTTCTTTAACCTGAACAAAGTTTTCGAAAACTGACTTTTGTTTGTCCTTCGGAATTCCTTTCCCTGTATCATCTACCTCAAAGACAAACTCCATGGAGTTGGGATTCTGTTGAACTGCTTGAAGATCGTCAAAATCACCAAAACTTTCACTATTCTTAAAACACAGCCTTGACATACAGTTCACAACACTGTTGCGGTTAGAAGCAATTATGGCATTTTTTATACTCGTTTTCTTCACGACAGCGCGAACCGAGATATGGCCTTCTGATGTAAACTTAATAGCATTACTGAGTAGGTTACACAAGATTTGCTTGAGTTTACCTCGATCCCCTTTAACATGATATAACTTCATGATCGAGCCGTCACAAGGATCGAGAATTACATCAACACCTCTCTTCATTCCAACGGGATAATACATATCGACAACATCCTCGAGAAGCTGAGTCAAGTTGAACTCGTCTTCTTCAAGTTGCATCTTACCGGCTTCAATCTTGCTTGTGTCAAGAACAGAATTCAGTATGCCTACAAGAAAGTTTTAGTAGAAGAAGTAAAAAGTCAATCAGATACTTGAACTTAGGATACTAAATTATTTTACTATAAATCATCATTTCATTAGGGAAGAAATCACATATATTTTACATGTCCCAAGCATAAAATCATGCTTGTGCATGAAACTGACCTAGAAGATCCATGGTACAAGTATTTATCTGAACCAAGTTAGTTGCCAACTCAGAATCTGGAGTGGTTTCTTCGTGACAGAGCTCTATTAAACCAGTGATGGCGGCCAAAGAAGCGCGCACGTCATGACTTGCACTAGCGAATGCAAGACTCTTGTTCATGCTCTTACGCTCGGCTTGCTGGGTTGATTCCATTTGTTTTATTAGTGCAGCACACAAGCACATTTCTCTCCTTGCAGCTCTCAAGATCAAAATCATGAAAGTACAAAGAGAGACAACTACTATAGCAAATAAAAGTGCGAGGAGTATGACCGCCAACTTGCTGTTTGCATGAACAAAGCTTTCCAATCCGTTGGTAGAATAAGCCAATACGTATACCTGGAAAGTACAATCAAATGATGCAATTGGTAGCAAAAAACTTAATAAAAGTTGCAATTTTCGTCCCAGCAATTTATACTTTAGAGTGAAGTCCAGCAATAAGTAAATAATGTGTAAGACTTACCGACTGAACTCCAGCAATTTCAAGGGTCGAGCAATAGATAATGTGCTTCACTCCTCTTAAGTTCAAATCAAAAGGACCCAAACCATTACTACCATCTGGCCTGCAAGAATGGCTAACAGTCCTGCCTTCAAAATCACCATTGGGTTTCATCAACTGCACTGAAACCGTGCCATTGTCGACAACCATTTGAGTACTAGGAAGCTTGGTTTGTACAAGCACTTGCCCGTCATTAGTGGCCAAATGGAAGTCTCCTCCATGTAAGTCTAGGCCGACAAAGTGATCAACGACTACTTTCGCAGGAAAACCAATGGAAATCATCCCTCTACCGTCCATGGCAACAGTGTTGAAGAATAAAAGGTCTTGATCTTTGTTCCAGCCAAAACCTAGAGATGAATATGCCGTTGTTCGATTCAAGGCCTCTTGCAAATGACTAGCATTCAGTGTGAGGATAGAGTTAGAACTTGAAGCTTGCCCATATAGCTTTCCAGTATCACGGTTCACGGGTTGAGTATACCATGTTGAGGAAAATGACCTGTTTGAAAATACTGCTAGGGTTTGATCTCCATCTATGTAGAACGAAAACAATAAGCCATGGAATCCGATATAAGAAACCTGCGATACACGTGGAATTGTCGAAAGCGCTAGAAACAATGTTGGTGCCACCTACGGAAAACAAAGGATACTGTTAGAACGTAAGTATTCATTCTGTGCGTATTGCATTAGCATGTTAATACAAGGTCTAATGCTCTTTTGATATGTCAAGTAACATTTGTTACAGTCTCATCAAACTCCAAAGTTTTGTCAAGAGGCACATGCGAAACTATTAAGTTTTTCATAATTTTTCTTTAAGCTGCATAATTAGTGTGTAAAGGTTCTAACCTTTGTCTGGATAGCAAGGAATGATAGCTCAGTTCCATTCAGGGAGGAACTCAGAGCTCGAGCTAGGTTTGAAGCCGATGAATTCAAAGGAAGTAGCAACCTTGCAGCTGTTTCTATTTGTGAAACAGAATTGTTGCGCAATCCATTTGAATGTAAAGTCACCCTGTGCTCATTTTGTTTAGTCAACAAACACAACTTTGAGATTATGAAACTTGATAATCCCTGCAATGAGATTTTTGAATAGGCATTGTCAATGCATCGTCTAGCTACGTATATATAGAAAATGTACGGTAGAAATTAAGATAAGTGAAAAATTCGCCGAAGATTCTCACGAGAAGGATGAGAAAGCATAATGGTCGAAGCATGGATCTGGAGAAAAACTTCATTTGCTGAGACGGATCTCAAAGACCACACTTTCGAAATCTGAGGTTGCAGAAAAGGAGTAAGAACAAAATGCAATTGAAAAAAAAAAAAGACTAATTCATAAGTGTAGAAGATAAACAAGAGGAGATTGAAGATAATCAAGTCTTTATTTCAAACCTGACAACAATATCTTTAGAGTAACAAACTACAAGTTATCTAACTGTACAATTATCCTAAACCATATATATATAAAACAGTGGTCCGACATCCTCTGACGTTATTTTCATACCCTATATACATCTGCAGGAAGAACTATAGGAGGTTAGCACTGCCAAGTACAATTGAGCATTCGAAGTTGATCGCTGAGGTGGTCGGTCGGTCGAAAAATTTTCCTCTTCTAATTATTTAGTGGTAGTTCTTTTAGGTAAAAGAAACAACTGGGAGGCTGCATGCAAAACCTTGTGTGGCTGATTGCTTTAATCTGTTTGGGAAACTTTAGAGAGCCAAAGGAGACATTTCTGGCTTTGTTTGCATTGATGAGACAGTTTGGAGTTAGATAAAAGAGTACATTCATCACACGTAAAAACACATACAAATGGTACAATATGTATGCAATTGAAGAGCATTAGATATATTAGCACTCTACTTACAGGGTACTTGACGATGAATCAATAAAGTGATGGCAAAAATGATTGGAAGCCACACCCTTTGAAACTGGAGCGAGAAGGGAGAGAGACTGTACTCAGTTTGAGTTTGAGAAGAGAGAGGAATAACCCAAAAATCTTGCAAAATCTTTTACCAAACAGAATTGCAAGTCTGATTTATCTCGTGGAGATTCTCTATGAATTTTGATAAATCAACCCCCCCCCCCCCGCGCGAAACACACACACACGCACACACAAAAGAAACCAATCATCATCATCATCATCTACTTATCAGCGAGTTGATCAGCAAGTAACTCAACGTGAGTAACAATCATATATATATTTAGATTTGGTTGACATCTTCTACGCCTTCCAAAACGGTATTTCTATTTTCTTGAATTTTATAATTTTAAAATAGATGTTATATTTTGAATGCAAAATTAACTACCTTCCTTCCCGTGAATAATATAAAATTTTAGCTAGTATACTGTGTATACGTAAACGTGTATTGTGAACATTTTTTTTTTGTTGAAGATTCTTATATAAGATGACCAATAGAGGTGTCAAATGGCAGGCCCAGGCTACTTCAATCCAATGGGTCAGACCAGGCTATGGTCCAGCACAAGCCGAACCGGGCCAAACCGGAAATTTCATTCCAATGGGTCAGACCAGACTTTGGACAAGCACAAGCCAAACCGGATATTTTTCACTCTAATGGGTAAGTCGGATACTTTCACTCCAAGTCGATATGTGCCGAACCGGGCTGGACTTAACTCCCCAATATGGCAGTCCAGCACAAGCAGCCCCTAGGCCCTAATTATAATTTGTTTTGGATTTTTAAGTTATTTTTTACGGATAATATCTCTAAGATCCTTGAGGTTATAGGGTAATATCACTTGGATTCACTATTGATGCCCTAATACTATGACTTACATCACGGCATACAAATGGAGCTAGTTGAATTCAAATTTAGAATGAATTTACGAATTACCTAATAAATATAGGACTACTACTAGGGCCGGCAGGACGGACTCAAGAGTCAGACCATGCCCAACTCACTTTAAAAAAACTAGTGCCCGTGCCATGCCTAGCCCAGCTCATCAATGGGCCAAATAATGTTTGTCCTTGTCGAGCCCATGAAAGTTTGGATGGGCATGGGCTGGACAGCTGCCCACGGTTGTCTATGGTTTCATATTAGTTTCTGGCTTTCTGCTCACTTAATTTTAGCGCATATCGATTATCATCATGATAATAAAGAAGAGTAGTGAAGTCTCAAAATGGATTTATTATAAGCATCGAAACAAAGTTTTAGGACAAAAGAAAAGAAAAAAAAGATAAGGATTCGAAACAATATATCAAAAACTAGTCCTGTAATACAAAACAAGAGAGAAAAAAAAGTTTTCAAAGGTCTCCAACGACATATGGTTAGAGGATTTTAAAGATTTAAGAAAACAAAACCTCATATCTTATACACGTAAAATTTATTTATGTAATTCATATATTATTAGGTTTCCTACAAGTTGGGCAAGATTCGAAAAACTTTTGTCTATGTCCAGCTTATATTTTTTCAGGAGCTCAAAATTTTGTACTCGCGTTCACCACAGTCACTATAATACTAAGCCCTTGGCTATAATTCTACGAGTTGTCATGAGTTATCTAGATGTTGTCCAGCTCAAATTGCATTCCTAAATAAATATGCAAACGTGTTCAATTAAAGAGATATCATAGTAGTTTGAGCCGGACATTCTTCTGGGACTCCCCTTTACCTTCCTCCTACAAACCTCAGTTTTACATGACTTACTAGGTAATGAGTATCAATTCCTTCTCATAGTCCAAGAAGAAGTTGTCGTATAGCACCTTTCGTCTATCTTTACATTTCATTTAGTAGACAGATAAATGTTGACTAGTGCACTAGGGGTGAATCAGTGAAGCGAAGCGAAGTATGAAGCGGGAGAGAGAGAGAATGTCTTACATTGGAGTTTAAGGAGAGAGGAAGAATAAAAAAATCTGTAAAATCTTTTACTAAACAGAATTTGAAGTCTGATTTAACTCATGGAATTTTTTAGTGATATAGAAATTTAATTCGATAAATAACCCCAAAAATGCTAATTTAAGCTGTCACAAAACCTAGTATTAGGTGTTAAATATGTGACCATCTGTTTAAATTACAGTAATATACAAATCAAACTCTTGGACCAATATAAAGGCTGATACTAATTCGGTGGACACCCAAGGAACTTACAAGAAAAGTTAGCAAGTTTGAGGAAATTTTAAAGACTTGGCGATAGTAGCTTGAAGTCAGCGTTACTGGAAATGCCCATAAAATCACACAAGAGTAATTGTTATAGAGTTTATGAAACATTATTGTCGCTCTTATTTTTCATTAAGGAATTTTTGTATGTAGTTAATTTTTTTTTGAATAAAATAAGAAAAAAAATTAGATGAAAAGTGAAAGATATAGTAGTGCAAACATCTTTTTTTTTGGGCCTAAGTTGGAGTATCAAAATATGAAGCGAAATCAAACATGTAGTGTTTCTGAGTTTTGTTTGGGTTGCAAGCATATTATTTCGGTACCATTCGGAGATGAATCTTGAAGTGGTTTAATTTTTGAAATAAACTTCACATATAACCCTAAGTTGCAGCAAGAGTCTACCAATTTCTTTTACAAACTGTTCTCAACCTACTCTGGTCGCACCCAAAGGTCCACTGAGAGTCCCATTTCTCCAATGCCAAGGCCGACCTTCCTCCTTTCCCCGACGAGGCCGACCCCTTCCCCGCCAACCACACCCGACACCGACCACATACCATGGCTGCCGACCGTGCACCTTCCCCCTTCGCCTCACTTCGACTACATTTTCGGCCACTCCACCTTGGTCCCTTCCCTCCATTCCACCCACGACCTTCGGCCATCACCTCACTTCATTTTTGATCACCACTAAACTTCGGCCTCACCCACCCCAAAGTCACATCTTTGGCCTTCACCACACAAGGCATACCTCCCTCCCTTTGGCTTGCCCATATTCATCCCATGGCCACACACCAAAGCCAACAACCCAACCACCTTCACATCACAGCTGACAACCAAAGCCGACAAACCACCCACTCGACCGACCCACCATGGCTGATGACCCTTGCTTCACCGTATTGGTTGACACCTACGGCCAACCTCAAGAATGACCTCTCGCTTTGACTAACCCCCAAAGGCTAATGACTGCTCTCTCGGCCGACCTTCTTCAACCCCTTGGCCGATGCTACAGTTGACCCACTCCCTCGGTCGATAACCAAAGCCAACACTTAGAGTTTTTCTTTGCAACGTTGCCACTTTGCATTGCTCGCACCCCTGGCCCCAATGTCGTACCGACATACCCAGGCTTTAGTAGGTGGTGCACGAGGCGGCTTGAGCCACCTAATCACCCATGTCGTTCCATGACCCCGTTGCCTACACCCCGCATGCCGTTTCTGCATTCTTGGCGTACCCCGCATCACGACGAACCCCAATGTCAACACCTTTGGTAGGTGATGCGCGAGGTAGCTCGAATCACTTATTCTTCCCGTTATTCTGTGCCCGTCGTCACGCCCCGTATCACGACACCCACGACCGCCCCCAGCGCCCTATCGTCGTGCCCCTGTGTCAATGCCTAAGCATTCCAAGGTCTTAGTAGGTGGTGCACGAGGTGGCTCGAGCCACTTACTTTTCACCTTGACACAGCGACTCTCCGGTCAAACAACATAAAAAATCTTACTCAGTGTTTATACGTATGGCGCTCGCTGGGGTTGCCCCTCCGCGCACACCACAAGCAGAGGGCTTATGTTCTCAACCTATTCTGGTCACACCAAAAGCCCACAGAGGGTCCCATTTTGCATGACATGTCGACACAGTCAACAGTCAATTTTTAAAACTTCCAATCGGTCAATACGTGCACGCTCTGTCACGTGCACTTCTCATTTTTTCTATGTTACTTCGTCACTAAGAAATTCATTTTTATGCGACACCTTGTCATGCTTCGGGGTCACCATGGCACTTGCCCAAGGAGGTTGGCCTTGGCCTTGCCCATGGGGTCAGCCTCAACCTCTCCTTGGGGTCGACCTCAGCCTTTCCTTGGGGTTGGCCTTGGCCTTCCCTCAAGGGTCGTTGCCCGTTGCTCGTCTCCCGGGCGTCGTCTCCACGACGCTCGTAGCACGTAGCCCAGGCGCTGTCTCCGTGACCCTCGTTGCCCATGCCCGAGCACTGTCACTGTGACCTTCGTCGTCCGCGTCCACACATCAACTTCAATACGAGGGTCGCCGGGTGTCGTCTCCATAACGCTCGTCTCCCGAGCATTTTCTCTACGACCCCTATCGTCCGCGCTGGTGCACTGTCACAGCGATCTCCATCTCCCGTCACCCGAGCGCCATCTTTATGACCCCTGTTGTCCGTGCCCGTACGCTGCCTTTATGACGCTTGTCGCTCGTCTCCCGGGGGCCGTCTCCGCTACACCCATCACCCGTCACCTGGGTGTCATCTCCGTAACAGTCGTCACCCTCCTCGGCGCACCGTCTCCAACACTCTGTAGCACCCATACGCCGCGCAACTAATACAACCGTGCCCCCTGGCTCTCTGTCAGACTACAGTGCCCCTGACACCTTACACACTCCGCCTCACCCATGCACTGCGCCGCTGATACAGTTGCACCCCTTGGCTCTTTGTCACACTACGCAAGGGTCCATCATTTCACCGCACCATATGGACATTGCCTTGGTCATGGAACATGCTTCAACCCACTCTTCGAAGTGTACAGCATCCTGTGGGGGTAGGCGACTCCTCAGGGACACTATCTCCCATAAGGGAGTTTTTAACTCCCCTTCTGCCAGGTAGATGGATCCTCTGGGATGCTACCTTGATGCGCTTCGAGTGCTCCGGCACAAGAACTCACCTGTGGGATAGGCTCGCTCTCTAAGACACTATCTCTGCCAGAGAGCTTTTCAACTCCCCTTTCGCTAGGTAGACAGCTCCTCCGGGATGCTACTTTGACGCGGTCGGAGTGCTCCAGAACAAGGACTCACCCGCGGGATAGGCAATTCTTCCAGGACACTATCTCCTCCAGGTTGTCTTCGTGACTAGCCTAGGTGCTTCGGCACTGGGGGTTTGCATTGACACCCTTAGGGACTATGACCCCTGGGTCACTTCGAGACTGGAGCAAGTCTTCGAAAGGCATCGCGCCTAGTTCACTTGGCAGTTGGGCGTCAGGTCTTCCCCACCGTTGCCAAGCCTGTGGGATTTACAAAGGCTTGGATTGGTGACTAGATCAAGGGGATTCTCTGGCCACACCGACGCTATGGGAGCTAGTCTTTCCAGAGAGACAGAGCGATGCTATGTGGGGCAGGTTAGGTGAATATGCGATTCTACAGTCCATGGAGCATCGACAGCTATTGACCCCTCGGTGACCCATCACTCCAGGGGAGCGCCATGTGTCACGTGATGACATCATCGTCTCAACCTCTATAAATAGAGGTCTTAAGTATCAGACTATGATTGTCTTCGTATATTCATATCGCGCCATCGCCCTCACAGCACTGCCACCCTCAGGCTCTGTCTGGGAAGCCCTTGGTCTCTACCCTTACTCCATCCTTGATGTGTCCTGCATCACTATACTTGGCATCTGACTCGGACTGCATTCCTTATGGCACCTCCACGTCGACTGGGAACCCACTTTCCTTTGCATCACATACATAACCAATGATTGTTAAATATGACCTAGAGTTATTCTTATTTTCACCATCCTAATGTCACTCATTAAAACTACTAAAGATGTATATTTATCATCCCTTTTTTTCTTTCCTCTCAAATTTGGCGATTTGTTTCAATCACCCAAACGATTGGACTGCTATAACAATAATGTGGGTACGATCTTTATCAACTCGTATCTGTAAAACTTTGATTATATGTCTCCACCTCTCGGCTGGTCTTCATCCCATTTGTTTGAGTGCTACGATGACTTGCCATGACTCACCTTCAACCCAGATTCCCTAACACCCTATCCCTATCTCCAACCTTTATCAATGCCCAATTTATCTCCAATTTGCTATCAATGTCCAAATTCTGTCTAGCCTCTATCAAGCAGCAAGAACAACAACAACATTAAGATGAGCCTTTGCAACAATAGTAACACTCATATTTCCCTATAAATGTATGAAGCAATTAGAGTTCACAAACATACTTAACGTAAATGTTTCTCTATAACAAGAATGTTTTGTTAAAGCAATATACCCTTTCCCTTCCTCTTGTGCTCCTCATAGGAGCTCTTTGGCACGTCTTTCTATTTTGTCCAAGCTTCTTCCACAGTGCACACCTAAGTGTGGTTGAATTGTTTTGACTTGGTGTCGTCTTATCTTTCCTGGTCTTCCTAGGCTTGCTAGGCAACCTTCTCAGAGGTGGAGGTAACACAGTTGGAGGAATAAATTACATGTCAGACTACAACTTTATATATGGTATATCATGTATCAGACCTCCATTGCCTTGAAGTAGTGGCCTTATGGACGTAAAGAGCACCATGTCTTTGAGATTCCCCCTTTTTGTAAGATATGCATGTAGCTGCACGCCCATCCCACTTACATCATATGTCTTACTTTCATATTTCATCTTATCAAGGTTCATAATGTAATTGATACTAAACTAAGTAACCTAAAACTCTATCATATCAACCACTTATGCTTTTTAGAAACCTCCCTAATCTTGTTAAACTTTGCCAAAACCTTTAGGGGTATACCAGTATCCCAACTAGAAGCATTTGAAACCTTATGTGAAACCTGCTCATTAACTTATGCCTAAGCTGCTCCTTCAAGTTCATTACATGTATATACCTCAATTCTCTTAACCAACTGTTAAAGCTCTCAGTGATCTTATTGGTGATAACATTATACCTTGCCAATGGATCAAAACCAAACCTTGTCCAAGCTGATATTGGTAGGTTTGCTAGCCAATCCTGAGCTTTCCTTACTTTGATTCTTTAATTTTCCCTAACATATTTAAATGTTTGTGTATTATAAGCCCTAACAGCCATCCAAAAGCTTTTTCTCAACAACAAACCAGGGCACTTAGCCTTGAAATTTAGATAAACATGCCTGTAACAATGCCTATTGTACAAATTTGACCTTAAGTGTGTTTGGATGAGGTAATTGAACTGAAAAATTCACTTTTATAGAGGATTTTGAAATACATTGCATAAAATTCCTAGTTTTGATTGTGATAAGATGAATTTACCAAATTTGAGAAGGGATTTGAAAAGGAAATTTGGTATGCTGAAATCCCCTGTAGTCAAATTTCTTCCACAAATGTAGCTGTATTTTAGGAGAAAGTGACACTTTTGGTCTCCATAATTTTTAGCTAACTCCTTCCATTATAAAGGAGACTCTATCTCATTACTTTGTAGCCATACACCATCAAATTATATAAGTTCAAATTTTCAAATGTAAATCCACATAAAAAAGATTCGCTTTACAAAGTCGCCCAAACACTAAATTCATAATTCCATAAGTTTGTAAATCAACAAATTTTAAAATGAATGAATTTTGAAATGACAGGTACTTTAAAATTATTCACCCAAACAAACTCGAAGAGTTTATGAATAGATACAGTTACACTAAGAAAACATAACAATAAGCAGCATTTCGTCTCCATGTGAAAGCAAATATATTCACTGGTGTTAGCACACTTTAAAAAACACGTACTACACAACTGAAAAGCAATAGCTATAAGATTATTAGTACTCTACTTACCAGATACTGATGATGAATCAATGGAATGATGATTTAAACTGTATGGAAAAGAGGCGAGTTCTCTTTGAAGTTGGAGAGAGGAAGAGACAGAATATGAAGGAAGAGATGGACTGTACTATATTGGGTTATTTGAGTAGACAAAAAGAACCCAAAAATCTTGCAAAACAGAATTGGAGGTGTGATTTATCTCGTTGTATTTATCTATGACACGGAAATTGAATTCAATGACTAACACTCAAAAATACTAATTTAAGCTGCCACACAACCTAACATTGGGTCTTGAGTCTGTTACGCCAAATTAAATTACTCATCGTGTCAAGTAACATTTGTTACAATCTCAGCCAATATGTGTGAACTAACGTTAAGTTGGATCTTGTCCCATGTCAAAAGTGGGAAAGATAGAATTTGGCCATATAAGACCTTGTTAATGAACTCTTAGAGTCTATTTGGAACCAATTCTTTTAGGATTTGAATTTGAATTTCAGAGTTGGATTTGGAATTCAATTCACTTTTTTTTGTTTGGAACGGAAGGGAATTCAAATTACAGAATTTTTATTTTTTGTTTGGAGAAAAAAGACATAGAAAGGTAATAAATTTTAGACAATTATATCCTTGACTTATAATGAAAAATGGACTACGATAAGTGATTTCAAGTGTGCTAGTGCCAGCACATGATGACGATGGTGATAGGGGTGGTGGTGGTAATGGCAGCAATGGTGACGATAGTGGTGGTGGTGGCAGCGATAGTGGTGGTGGCAATAGTGGTGCCAATGGTGGTAGTTAAAGTGGTGGTGTTGGTGGTGGCGGTGATGGCAGTAGTAGCGGTGGTGGTAGTAGCTAGCGACATCGGTGACATTGGTGGTAGTGGTGGTGTGGAGGTAGTGGTGGCGGCGTGGTGGTGGTGGTGATGGTAGTAGTAATGTTGCTGGTGGTAGTAAAAGTGCTGTGGTGGTATCAGTGACGGTGGTGGTGGCAGTGGTGGCGATGGTGAGGGTAGTGGCAGCGGCGACGGTGATAGTGCTGGCGATAGTGGTGGTATTAGGATTGGTAGCGGCAACAGTGGTAGTGGGCGCGACAATAGTGGTGGTGGTGCAATAGCGGGTGGTGGTGATGGTAGTAGTGGTGGCAAAGTTGGTGGTGCTGGTGGCAGTTGTGGTGACAACGGTGGTAGTGGCGGTGGCAGTGCTGGTGACAGCGGTGGTAGTGGTGACAGTAGTGGTGGCGACGACAGTGGCGGTAGTGCTAGTGGTGGCGGAAGTGGTATAGCGGTAGCGGTAGTGAAGACAATCCAGTCAAATCCCGTAAAATCCAAATCCAATTCTAATTTATTTTTTTAATGTTCCAAACAACAAAATTTAAATATTTGAAATGAAATCCAATCAATTCAATGGTTCCAAACACACTCTTAGGAACATATTGGCTAGCCCTTAATAGAAAGATAGTGCCGTATGGTAGGACCATACTTGTTAAAGGTGTAGGCGCACTTAAGGCGCAAAGGGTCCCTGGAGCCTAGGCGTAGTCGCATCCTTTTCGAAGTGAGGCGTAAAATAAAAATAAATATATATTAGTTTAATAAACCAATAAAATTATGAAAAAAAATCCAGAACATGGCAATTTAAATGACTTCTAACACTAGAAAATGTTTGGCAATTTAAATAACTTTTAACATTAGAAAGTGTTTCAAATCTAATGAGATGCATTATAAGTGAACATGATAACATCCTCATCATCAGTGACGGCTAAGGTAACAATATTTTCTTCAAAGAAAATCATAGGCTCCATTTTTTTATAGAGATTTCTCCTCAGTTATATATTCTATATCTTCAAAGGTCTCTTGAAGGAGTAGATATATTTAAAAGCGAGCAGCAGTAAGCGACGACTTACGGGATACTGACACGTTTTAGTGAAGAACAACAAGTGAATTGATTGATTTGGGATTTTAGATTTTTTCTTGATTTAGATACTGATTTATGATGTTATGAAACAAAAGAACGAAGAAAATGAACGTTTGAGATGATGCCACAATACAAAAATCAAGTAGACTTGATGTTTTGGGCTTTTTTTTTGTGCCTTCAACCCCGTTATGCCCTCACCCCTGCTCTACACCTTGCGCCAGCTCCGCCTAAGTGTCTAGGCACACAGTGCGTGACTTTTTAAAGGAGCTGCACCTAACCCTAGGCGAGGCCCGTTCTTATGCCTTGTGCCTAAGTGCGCACCTTTGATAATACTGGGTGAGACCATGGACTGGGTCGTTATAGGTGTAGATTGGACAATCTGGAGATGGCTGAGGCAAGGAAGTTGGTTGCAACGACGACCATGACATATCTCGGTTTGTGCAGTGCGTGTGTGCAAGACAAAGTGGTGGTGCTTTTTGTGTGAAGGTCATGGTAGTGGGTTTTATGGTGAGGGTAACGTTAGTGAAGATGGACTGCGATAATGGTATGTAAGTTTTTTGTTCTTAAAGTGTAAAATGCAAGACACGTGACAACTTTTAGTTTTTCCTATTATTTGCACCAACAAATCTCTTTTTTTTTAGTAGTGACATGCCTTTACTTAAATGCCACTAAATAGCATTAACTTTTATTAATATTTTCAAAAATAAGATAATGGAAGATTCAAATTAGGAAATAGAAGAAACTAACTTCTGAAAATGTGTCCCTATTGATAAGAGATAAGTGTTGTTAGTTACTAATTAGCAGGTAGTTATTTTCTAAGTGGTGGTAGTTATATTTTAAGTGAGTAGTTTGTCTTCTAATGGTAGTTATTTTCTAGAATCTATGTGTGGAAAGATAGAATCATCATGACGATGCAAATCAACCAAATGGCAAGCAGGTATAAAAGGAAGAGAGGGGCAACATGATAAAAGTCGTCAAATTCACAAACCAAACTTGACTTAGAAAAGTCAAGTCTGGAACGCACTTATCTTTTTCTTTTATCTTTGTTAAGCCTTCACATGATTTGCTTTGTACCGATGGAGAATCATATACGATGTCGTACTTGTATTCGTTGTATTTTAGAATAATCTTTGTTTTAGTGTGCGCATTGTTTATAGTTCTATTTAGCATCTTGTCTTTAATAAGTTTCCGTTTTTAGTAAAGTCCTTAGGCTCTAGAGGCAAAAAAATCCTACACTCTTAATCTATTGTATTGAGGTGTACAAATCGATTGTGGGTTTGTCCTGCAGCGCAAATATTGGCATGCCCGATGAGATACTTGTAATTAAAAAGGAAAATATGCCAAGTACGAGAAGTCATGTTAGGAATGGTGAGACAATCTAATTCAGAGTGTTTGAATGCGTCGATTCAAATCTTGTCAGAAACTATGGGTGCTTCGCGGGAAAGTTTTGTATTTATTACTTCGGAACTTGCACTAAAATTGGTGCAAGTAATTTACATTAGCTCAATGAAATGCCAAAATTGGCAAAAAAGTTGGATAATGTATACTTTGTTGAGAAAAGTGCAAAGGATAATTATATATCTGACCATGAAATGGTCTTTATACTAAAAGAAAATAGAAATGATGTTATTGGGGGTATATCAATGGTTCACAAGATCATAAAATAATTTCTACACCAAAAGAATATATGAATTGTATCATTCGGCATATTGATGCTCCCTAAATTGTCAAAGAGCAATTGATTTGACATCATTACTTATTTGTATCAAGGAAAATGATGTCAAATCACTAAATCTTATAAACCAATATAAAAAATGGCCAAAGTAAGATGATGGCATGACTGATAAATATTTTGAAAAGCCATTCGTGATGGGAGATCATCGTAAATTCATGGATACCAAGGCACAACTACGTCTAGAAAATTTCTGGATCCCTCATATTTTAGTATACAACACCCATTTTGAATTTACGGTTCACACCAATGTTTCATTTTGGTTTTATAGCTTTCAAATCAGCATGATTTATATACTGTTTTAATGCCAAAGTTCATTTGATAAGACATAGATATTTTGACCATACATTCATACTTTTCTGTGTGCATATTGGTCTACTAGATTAAGTTTCTCCAAGAGGGCAGAAAGCCACTCAATTGGTTGCTTATAATTGTTTGCAATGCCATCAATAGTGAAAATTGCTATCACTTTGAAAGAGTGCAACGTTATTGATAGTAAAAATGCTTTCATTATAAAGAGTATATGTCTATCAATAGTGAAAAGTACTTTCACTTTGAGAGTGCAAGCCTATCAATTGCGACTGCTGTATCGATAGTGAATATTATATACTAAAATGGTGCAATTTAAGCAAATAGATGGCTTATTGATAGTGAAAAATGCAAGGCTATCAATAGTAAAATTTCTTTCACTTTGAAAAATGTCTAGCTATCGATAGCGAAAATGCTTTTAGTTGAAGAGCACAAGCGATTGCAACTGTTGTATCAATAGTAAAATTATCTTGCAAAATCAAGATGGTGTAGTTTAAGCCAGTAGATGACTTATTGATCGTAAAAAATGCAAGACTATCAAGAGTGAAAGGCTAATAATAGTAAAATAATGGCTATCGATAATACTTTCACTTTGAAGAGTACAAGCCTATCAATAAAGAATATTATCTTGAAAAATCAAGATGATATTGTTTAAGCCAATTGGTGGTTTATCGGTAGAAAAATATGTAAGGTTATCAATAGTGAAAAGCTATCTATATGAAAAAATGCTTCCACTTTGAAGAGTGCAATATTATCATAGTGAAATAATGCTCCTTTTAATACACTCCAATGTTATCTTGGTGCATCTAATGCCAATCAATGACTAATCGATATTAAAAGTGCATTCTTTGAAGACTATAACTTTATCGATAGTGAGAGATACTTTCTCAATAAAATATTTGACTCTATCAATTCTTAAGTATTCAATTGTAGTAAGAGGGTCAATGTTTGCACTAACAAATATATATATATATATATATATATATATATATATATATATATATATATATATATATATATATATATATATATATATATATATTATTAAATGCCATTGATTAAATGGCATTAATATTTCTAAAAAGGGGATAATGGAAGATTCAAACTAGAAGTGGAAGAAATTAACTTCTGAAAATGTGTCCCTATTGATAAGGAATAAGTGTCGTTAGTTACTTATTAGTAGATAGTTATTTTCTAAGTGTCGTTTGTTACTTATTAGTAGATAGTTATTTTCTAAATAGTAGGAATTATATTTTAAGTGGGTAGTTTGTCTTTTAACGGTAGTTATTTTCTACAATCTATCCGTGGAAGGATAAAATCATCGTGAAGATACAACTCAATCAAATGGCAAGCTTGTATAAAAGGAAGAGAGGGGCAACAAGACAAAGGTTGTCAAATTTACAAACAAAACCTAACTTAGAAAAGTCAAATCTGGAATGCACTTATTTTTTTTTAATCTTTGTCCGGTGTTTACATGATTTGCCTTGTATCGATACTATACACTGTCGTATTTGTATTTGTTGTATCATAAGAATAATCTTTATTTTAGTGGGTGCATCGTTTATACTTCTGTTTAGCATCTTGTATTCAGTAAGTTTCAGTTTCTATTTTTAGTAAAGTTCTCAGGTTCTAAAGGCAAAAAAGATCATACATTATTAATCGATTGTACCGTGAGTGTACAAATCGATGTGAGTTTGTCTAACAACACAAACAACTATATTTGAGATACACATTTTCATGTTTGTATGCTTACCATTTTTATTTTGGTGGTTTAAAATATTTTATGTCTGTTTACCATTTGTAAATTCTATATGGGAAAACACTAAATTCAAACATCAATCACCAACTCCTAGCAACTAATTGCCGTGATTCACTTCATTCCTTTAACGTGTAAATACATTGAAAAGGGATACATAATCGACACAAACATAACGAACTGGAACTTGATTAACCCTACCAATCCAATAAAATCGAACTTGATTCACTACAATCATGGTCTCCTTCTTGTATCGAAATGGACCCAACCCTTAAGGGTAGATCACCCATGGCTTACATTCTTAGACGAAATTCTGAATTTTGCCATTTTTCTTGCGTTCTGGTATAGCATAACCTCTTCTTCCAATAAGCCATAGCTTGTGTATTTTGGACAACGTAAAGCATGTTTTCATGCACCTAAAGTTTTTTTTTAATAATAAATTTAGCATAGGTACTCCTATTTCTTTTTTCCCTGAACAAGTAGAAGCTCATCCTCTGCATCATAAATGATCCGCTCGTTCAGAAATGATCTGGAGCAATAGAAAATTTCGCGTTTGAATGTGAAAGCAACTTTGGGTCAAGACTACGTCTCATATGATATTTGACTAAAGTTTTATAGGAAAGAGACACGAAATTCGAGCTGTATTGGTCTCCTTCCAAGTTATAAAGAATGGGCTTTCGTCCAGTGCCACATTTGTTTGAGAGTTATTCTAATGTTTACGTGCTCAAACCTTAACAACCGAGGGAAGTTTTAGAAAACAAAATATTTTAGGGGTTATTTGGGTCGAATGAATCTTCTTTTTACTTCTTATATAACGACAATCAATGGTCGCTAAATGTTTCTAATTACTTTTATTTGATGATGCTAAAAAAATACCGTTAAGAATTATCTCCGAAAGTATAAGCAGAAAAGCCACTAAAAAGATTTAACGACTATTAATTATTACTATATACGGGGTTGGAGGAATATTCTTACAACTCGGATAGCAGTCAATATTTGTTCGTCAGAAAAAGTTGAAAGATATTTTATCGGTGATTTAAGGAAAATTTGAAACATAATTTTTGTTTTAACTAATTGCCAAGCAATTGACTTAGTTAATATTTTAATGACATGTTACGAAGCAAAATGGATTCAAGTCTCGTCAGCGATAGCTACTGCATAACTGTTACGGCTTAAGAACGCATAGGATCATAGCAGTTAGAGGTCCAAGAAACGATCCATAAAAGTTTTGAAAAGGATTCTTGTTTGTCTTGAACCATGTGGAATTATTATCAGTGGGCATCTAACCCAGAAAAGCTATTAACATGAAAGCAGCCTTCGCATTCATCTTCCTTGTTAACTAGGGAAAACTTTGCATTCAAATGGTATCATATGGTGGTATTACTGTAGATAGTCTAGCAAAAAAGTTGATTGGTGCGTCTTCATCTTATAATATCTTGGAAGACTTGACTTCGGAAAGTCGAGGAAATTACAATTGTTTTCGCTCTTTTCCCTTTCTTGATTGGGAGATTAATTTGTCACTTGTCTTAAGCCAGTATGCCACTGCTGTCAATCACGACATTGCAATTTCTTTGGCATTTTTCCCGGCAAGAGTAGTTTGTCACTCGGGTTGGTCTGGCAAAGCTAGTGGGATTGCCCGGTGAGGGAAAATGGCAGAGTGTGTGATTGCCTTTTTACAGGAAAAGCTGACATCCTTCCTCAACGAAGAGAACGAACTCTTGGGTGGGGTTGACGAAAAAGTTGAGGACATGAGAGCTGAACTGGAGCGCATGACTGCATTCCTTGTTGCTGCCGAAGCTCAGGAAGTGACTGACCCTCGACTCAAAGTGTTGGTGAAGCAAGTGAGAGATGTTGCTTACGACACTGAAGATGTTCTTCATGAAGTCATTTCCCACAGGACGGGACGGTATCGGGGGAAGCTTAGACTCTGTGGTTTTGTTCATGGGGTATATTTGCATATTAGGAACTTAAAAGCTCGTCATCAACTTGCTTCTGAAATACAAAGCATCGAATCAAGAGTCACCTCTCTTGAGGGGTTCCAGAGGTACTGTTTCCCGTTGAGTATCTCAGAACAAGGCCCAAATACCAACTTCAACAGCAGGACGCTTGGTGATTGTCGAGGTACTGTGCACTGGTCAAAAGACCCCAATCCTGTGGGCATTGAAGTACCCAAGCAGCAACTGATTAAGTGGTTGGTGGAAGGAGATTCTGGAGTCAAAACTCTATCAGTGGTTGGACCAGCAGGGATAGGCAAGACCACCCTGGTTAGAGAAGTCTACGATGATGCAACAGTGAAGAAGCATTTCTACAACCACGCTTGGTTAACAGTTTCTCAACCGTTCGATCTTGATGAGCTTATGAAGGACATGCTTCAAATTTTGTGCAGTGGGATAAGAGCACAACTTCCTCAAGGCATCGAAGCCACGAAGACTAATGGCCTGAAAAGGAAAATTTCCGAAGTTCTGCAGCAGCAAAGGTATGTCTTGGTTTTTGACAACGTTCGAAATATCGATACATGGGAAGGTATCAAATCTGTCTTACCCAATAATAGTAACAGCCGAGTCATGTTGACGACATGTTTTAGTCACATAGCTTCCACCTCGTCCATGGAAACTGAAGGAAATGTCTATACTATGAAGCCGTTGTATCAAGAAGAATCTTGGACGCTGTTCTGTAAGAAGGCCTTTCGGGGCAGCTATTGCCCTCTATATCTAGAAGAAGTTTCTCAAAGAATACTAAAAAGATGTTGTGGTTTGCCGCTTGCAATTGTCGCAATTGCTGGTCTTCTTGCTACGAAGAACCAGAGTAGAATTGAAGAGTGGGAAATGCTTCATCGCTGTCTCGGTGTTGAGTTAGAAGGCAATGACAATCTTGATTGTTTGAGAAAGATTTTCTCTTACAGTTACTATGACTTGCCTTACCATCTAAAACTTTGTTTGTTGTACTTGAGCATCTTCCCTGAGGATATTACGATTGAGCGCATGAGACTTCTTCGATTGTGGATTGCAGAAGGATTTGTGCAGGGGAGAGCAGAAATGACATTGGAAGAAGTTGCTGAGCGCTACCTCAATGAGCTTGTCGATAAAAACTTACTCCATGTGTCAGAGAAAACAGAGGACGGCAGGCTTCAGACATGCCAAGTTCATAACCTTTGGGGTGAATTAATTGGTTTAAAGTCGCGAGAGCATGAGATGGTCACTGTAGCCAGGGGAAGAGACACATTATGGCCCAAGAAAGTACGGCATCTAGCAGTCCACAATTCCTTGGAAAGTCTTCCAGAAAGCAAGTACTTTAATCGGCTTCGTTCGGTCTTCATTTTTGGCAGGATTGGTTCATTGCATCAGCCGCTCAGGTCTTTGCTGTCAAGTGGTAAGTTGATAAAGGTCTTGGACTTCCGAGGTGCCCCATGGGAATCAATCCCGGAGGAAGTTTTTGAGTTGCATCATCTGAAATATTTAAGTATGAGAGAAACAAAGTTGAAAAAGCTTCCGAAATCAATAGGCAAGCTTCAGAACCTAGAGACATTGGACTTGAAAGGTACATATGTCACTCAGTTGCCTCTTGAAATCACAAGGCTCCATAAACTACGTCATCTCTTAGTATATCGCTATAAGATTTTAGTTGGTTATATTTCTTATGACAGTGTACGTGGCTTTAAGGCTCCACCCACTGTAGGAGATTTACATAGTCTACAAAAGCTATCATATATAGAGGCAGATCATATCGGTGGTGGCACTAGTGATATAATGGTGAGAAAGGTAGGCTGTTTGACTCAGCTTAGGAAGTTAAACATCGTAAGGTTAAGAAGAGGACATGGGACAGCTCTATGCTCTTCCTTGGAAACACTGACCAACCTTCGCTCGTTGAACATTACTTCGATAGAGCAAGACGAGATTCTTGATCTGGATCATCCTTTGTCTTCAGCTCCTCGATATCTGCAGCGCTTGTACATAACGGGGCCTTTAGAGCATGTACCTATGTGGGTAGCTTCTCTTAATAACCTGGTGAGAGTAGTGTTAAGATGGAGCCAACTAGACGACGATCCTTTGCAATCCTTTCAAGCTTTACCATGCCTGGAGGAACTTCACCTCCTTAGAGCTTATAAAGGGGATCGAATGTGTTTCAAGGCTGGAGGATTTGAAAGGCTCAAGATTCTATGGCTTATTACACTGGAAGGATTAAGATGGGTAGTCATGGAGCAGGGCGCAGTGCCCTGTCTTCAGAAAATGTACTACCAAAATTGCAAATTGGTGGATAAGTTGCCTTCAGGCATTCAACATCTGACCAATCTTGGATTGCTGCACCTAACTGATATGCCAGATCAACTAGTCATTTCGCTGGAAAATAGAGAGGAAGGTGGGGGTTATGCAGAAATAGCACGCATCAGGGATGTTTGGACTGAAAATTATATAGGTGGTTGCTGGACTGGGCACTGGATCAAATAGTATAAATAGATACACAAAAACTACTTTAAAAAAAAATCTATTTCTTCCAATTCCTTCACTCCGCGCTCAAATAGGTCAAAATATAGTGTGTATCTCAATATGTTCCTGACCGTACATTACAGAAGATGTAAGGTTTTTCATGCTTTGCTTATCCACTGCTTCTACACGTTATGAACTCCGTAATCTTCAATTGCACGGTACAGCCATCATCTTTTTCTTCTACATAGATACCTCTAAGACTATATCGTGGATGCTTTGTCTTAGCAGCAACATTTAATTTCCAAGCAAAAACGATCTTATAGGGGTGCAGCTACTCCTGTGGTGAGCTCGCATGCCTGGTGTGTATCTAGTCTTGGTTTCTTTGAAAAGTTCCCGAATTGTGTTTGACATCCGCAACTGTCTCTACGAATAAATAAAGCAACAATGATGGCCAAAAACTTGTCCAATGTAGTAATTTCAATATTTTAAATTCATTCCGATACCCTGGATTGAAGCAGAGAGAGAGAGAGAGAGAGAGAGAGAGATTGGCCTTGGTCACAATCTGGTGAGGAAGTTTACAACTTAAAGACCCGAAGTCAAATGCGTGTAAACTGTTGGTGAAGCCCAGCCCATGGATCAAAAGCCACTTAATCAAGATATACATGAACATACTAATGAAAGTGCCGTTGATCCAGGCCACTTGGGGGTAGACCTAGGTATACCCAATGGTGTAACCCCAGAGGGCAGGACCAAACTTAACACAGCAGGGTAATGGCCCATGACCTTAGATCTTTTGCTATAACAATGGCAGAGCCATAGCATTCTTCTATCGAGAAGCAAAAGTTTAAGAATGTGATTTTAGAATTGAACTCTGCAGTCACTATCTGTAATATCCTGAATTTTGAGAGGCGGTTAAAAAAATATCTGGCCTTCGAAAAATAAAAAGACGTTAAATTTAAGTAATGCTCGAGTATTAGTGGTGCATAGGAGCTTACAGAGATTTTGGGGACAAAAATGTAATTTTTGAAATTTCGAGGGCATTTTCGTAATTTTGGAAAACTCTGGGGGCATAAAGGTAATTAATGTTCTTGGTGATGAAATGAGCGCCAGTATATGTTTTAGGGGCATTTAATTAAATTGAGAATTTTTAGAATAATTTTGGAGCTTAAATGCAATTACACAAAATTTGGGGTTTATTTTGTAATTATGTAAAGTTTGGGGGGGGGGGGGTGTTTTTGTAATTTTATAAAAATAATTTAGAAAATCATGTTTTTTTTAGGGTTTGCCACCACCTACCAGCTTGAGTGACTAAGCTAATTTAATCATTTAATAATGGGTGGATAAAGATTTCGGGTGAAGAAAAAAAGAAAGAGAGAATATAAACAGTAACTGAAAAGAAAAACAGAGCAAAGGGAAGAGGAGGGAAAACAGAGAAGTGAAGAACAGGAAATTCGGGCAGGAAATTGAAGGAAAAGAGAAAGGATAAAGGAATCATTCATGGTAATCTCTCTATAACTGTTAGTGTGATGAACCACAATCTATGTGTGTGTAATTTCACCGTTCAATGGCTGTTCATGGCATGGGCTGTGTAAATATTCAGGGGAGTGTAGGGCGTTCGATGGTGAGTCTGTGAGTGTGGAAAGGTATCAAGGTTGCTCTACCACCGTGTAGTTGCCGTGGGTGCAGGGTTAGTGTGTGTACTGTGTGTGTTTCTGGGTTGGGAGCTTTGGGTAGGTGTGGGTTTTGCTGTGTGTGTGTAGTGTGTGTGTACTGTGTGTACTGTGTGTGTGGTGTACGAGTGTGTGTATGAGGTGTAGTTGTGTGTGTTGTAGGTGTATTTGTGTGGGTATAGGTGTTTTAGTGTGTGTTTAGGTGGTTAGTGGTGTGGTTGGGTGACTGTAAGTGGGTTATGTAAGTATGTAAGACAGGGAAATCAAGGCTGCCGAGAGGAAGAAGATGCTGGGAGTGGATTAAAAAAAAGTGTCACTAAAACAGTTTACTATTCAAGTAGTTCACTTTCTAATTTTTAAAACATACTTAGAAATTTATTTGGACAAAACACAAAACTGTAACCCCAATATTTGTTTTAGACGTACGCTTTTTTGGAAATTTTGGGAGTCCGCGAAGGGTGCTAAATGAGGGTATCGGATAACTACAATTATTGATTTATTTAGCATAGCAAACCAAGTTATTTTAACCTAAAAATTTTATGAAAACCCTATTTTACTGATATAATTCATTGTGAGCCTATCTGAGGTCAATAGGTATTTTTCGAAACTGGCCTTTTAGCGTTTGTCCGGACACCGGTTTGGAATTTTCGGGCAAAAAATTTTTAAAATACTTTTTAGGCCAGAAATAACATCAGGATGCTTAAAATAGTATTTTAAGATATTTTTGAAAATTTTTCGGTGCCGGAAACCCCTGGGGGTGTTTTGGTAATTTACCACCTCGAAGGGATATTTTGGTAATTTTACCTATAAGAGGTATTTTGAAGTAAATTTACATACAGTAAGATTATTTTAGTGACTTTGCTTATGGAAAAGTCATTTTGATGATTAAAGTGTAACGGGGGGTATTTTGGTAATTTGACATAAGAAAGGTTTTTTTGCATAAATTTACATATGAGAAGTTTATTTCGGTGATTCTACTTATGGGAAGACCATTTTTAGTAATTTAAGTCCGGGAGGGGCATTTTGGTAATTTTACACCCTAGGGGCGTTTCAGTAATTTTACATACCTGGTGAGGGGAGGTTCATTTTGGGAGCATGTGTGAGTTCATATTAAGTTATACTTTTGTTCTGTAGGCTGTATTCTAATGGTTCGATTATTCCGTTTAGGTTAAAGCTAAAGACTTCCGGTTAGGATAATTTAGCTGCGGATCCAGGTAAAGGATTCTCTCTGAACCCTGGGTAAGGAATTTTGTCCAAACCTTTGTTTGATAACTCGTACTCGTAAGTACTCCTTTGATATATTTACGGCTAATGCCGAACTCTGAGTTATGTATTGATATCAATATGTTCTTGCCCAGAAAATCCTAATGTTGAACCTGAATCGATTAATTGAAAATCTTGTGATGCCCGCCTATAGTGCGGGTTGAGCAAATTTGATAATTGTTTGTATCCGTTCTTCTGAATTGTTGCACCTAAATTCGATAATGTTTCGCAATTATTTTTGCTATTTATTTGTGATTTTCTTCTGAAATTCCTAACAATGACTTACATCAATATGTGATTGTTATTAGAACCTGAATTGATTTCGGGGATATGAGCTTATGTTAACGCTCATTTATATTGTTGATTTTCTGTGTTGACCTGGGTACCTGTTTAGTGGGAAGGCAGTATAAGGCTGGTTGAATCCTGCATAAAACGCAGGCTACCCAAGTGGACTAGTAATTATTTTAGTACATCATGCATGTGTACACTATATTAGGCCATAATGGCATTGCAATCGCCCATGATCAACATTAATTTTTGATTTTATTAGCTAGAATGATTTATGCTTGGGTTGAAAGCCCTTGACAAACATTCATCGTATTTAGTTAGAAGGATTTGTACTTGGGTTAAAAATCCCTTGACAAGCCTTTATCGTATTATTGGAAATGATTTGTGCTTGGGTTGAATCCCTTGAAAAATCTACTGTATTTTGGAAATAGTGACTTGAAAATGATCTTTTATTGATCGTTTTGGGTTTTGTTCAGATTGTTAATATTTATTTTGGCATCTATTTCTGATGAACTTTGATCATTTTGGGTAATCATTGAGTTTTGATCATTCGAAGTGTTTTGAAAATCATCGTCGGTTGATTTTTTTGGAGTCGTGTTATAATTTCTTTTGTAATCCTTGTACGACCTTACTTGGCTCTCAAAAGCTCACCCTTCGTTTGGCTCCCTTCTGCAGGTGATGATAAGCTGTAGCAGGTTCGGGAATGGGTTAGAGTCTGAGTGAGATTTTGATGAGCCCATCACCACGGTACAGTAAGACCCCTGCGTGGGTCGGTACTGTTAATTCGTTCTTAGGAAAATTGAATTGCAAAAAACCTAAACTGTAATGGTTTAAGCTAAGCAGTTTGTGATCTAGTATTTTGAAGAATTTGAGTTGATGTTAAATTAGATGATTTGAAATATGTGTTAGTGAATAGATTTGACAGGTTTGATGTGATCCGGTAGGTTAACGACCCGGGAGTTCGGGGCGGCGGAGTTCCGGATTTTCGGGGGAGTTATACTATCCTACTCGTTAAGCGGCCCAATCTTAAAGCTAATCCCTGTACAAATCTTCAAGGACTGTAGAGAGAAGATTGTGGAGATTAAACACTGTACATCGCGCTGCACTGATTTCTTAGCCAAGATAGGCACATCTCTACCTTCTTTTTCCCCAGCAACTCGGCAGCCCACCTGAGGGGTTTGGTAAGTTAGTTAAAGCTAATACGAGGAGGCCTTCCAGTCCAATGGTTGTACTTTCACTTTCTAAGGGAAAGTCTTATGTTACTTGTAAAATTCCGACCGACCAGTCTATATCTCTGCTTTGAGATGGGTAAATGTTTCGACGCATCTAACACTAGTCACATTTATTCCTTAATAGTCCCGGCATCATATTTACATGGCTAACGATATGAACAGTCACTGCCCACTATTTGAATGATCCTACTCATTGCCTAACAATATAAACAATCATTGCCCAATATAAACTACTTTCGAAGAAAGAATTGTACAATCCTACTTGTTTCTGGTACATAAAAATTTACTTCTTTCAATTTCTTCATTCCATGCTCAAATAGGTGAGAAGATAGTACGTGCTCAATATATTCCTGACCGTACACTATACGAGATGTGAGGTTCTTCATGCTTGCTTTATATACTGCTGCTTCCCGTTGTGAACTCCGTAATCTTCAATCGCGCGGTAGAGCCATCTTCTTTTCCTTCCAGATAGCTACCTCTTTATAAGACTATATATCGTGGATGCTGTGTCCTAGCAACACGATGTAATTTCAAGTTCCAGGAACGTTGATTTTATAAGGGTGCAGCTACACATGTGGTGAGCTCACATGCCTGGTGTGCACCTAGCCTTGGTTTCTTTTGAAAAGTTACCCGAATTGTGTTAGACATCCGCAAGTGTCTTTCACGATATAAATAAAGCAACAGTGATGGCCAAAATCTTGTCTAATTGATGTAGTTATTTTAATATTTTAAATTCATTCCGATACCCTGGATTGAAACAGAGAGAGAGAGAGAGAGAGAGAGAGAGATTGGCCTCGGTCACCATCTGGTGAGGAAGTTTACAACTTAAAAACCCGAAGTCAAATGCATCTAAATTGTTGGTGAAGCCCAGCCCAGGGATCAAAAGCCACTTAGGCAGCAAACAAATCAAGAACACATGAACATACTGCTGAAAGTGCCGTTAATCCAGACCACTTTGGGGGTGGACCTAGGTATATCCAAGTGGTGTAGCCCCAGAGGTCAGGATCAGACTTAACACAGATGGGAGTTTCTCAAACGGAAAACCAAAACCCGCTTTTTCTAATTTTCCCTTAAGAATGTGATTCTAGGACCGTACGAAATCTTCAAGGACTGCTGAGAGAATATACAAGAAAATATGTTTTTAGTGACAATAGAAGTCACAATAAAGTACAAAGTTGTTTCTAAATATTATAGTGACAACATTTTGTTGTCAAAAGAGTCGTCGCTATAGGCTCATCACTAAAAACTTTTAAGTGACCATCTTGCATATGTTGTCACTAAATTTGAAATTCATAGTGACAACATTTAAGTTGTCACTTCTGCATGGACTCTAACAACAACTTTTGTTGTCACTTAATGATCTCAAATGTTGTCACCATTACTTGTTGTTGTCACAAAAGAATCCTTGCTATATACTTAAATTGAGATATGGTGACAAAGTAACTTGTCACACTATGTCACTAGTGACGACTTCAATGTTGTCACAAATCGATGTTGTCACAATTGTCTTTTATTTCAATTCTTTGTGTTGCCGTGGAACATTCATTTTGTTGTCACCATTTCACGTTTCATGTCATCACTATACACACTAGCGACGAACTTATAGTCATGTAGTGACAATTATAGCTTCTTCTAGTTATGACAATAGTATGTTTACCAATTGGTTATGCCCGTACATATTGTTCTTCTACGAAACAAAAAGGATAAACATTAACTTTAATGGAATTGAATTAAAAAATCAGGCATTACAAAGACATCATCCGTTAAAGTTTGCTTAATCTTAACATAAGCTTCAAGTGTTTGAATTAAGAAATCTCTAAGTACAATAACTTCAAAGGCAAGTGTTTTGCGGGCTGCCTCTTCATCTTCGATATCTTATACTTAATACCAACAATCACGGCCATCCTTAATCAGTACAATGTTGGATGCCCTTTTAATAACCCCTGTGGATGTGTTAACACTGCTAGAACCTGCACCAAAGCCCAAATCAGACGTTGAACATAAAATATGTGAATAAGCGCGCACATACAGACATGACTTCAAATTAGTGATTCACATACTGAGACAATACTCATGATCAAGCATGCCAAAAGGAATTAGTTAAATACCACAAATGAGCTGCAATGATACTGGATACTGGATGGATCGAAAAGTCATCTATACTTTATTCCTGTTGAAAATGGAGACATTTCTTTCATAGCTTCCCCAAGAGTTGAAACTACAAGAAAATTGGTCTTAAGTGACAACTAAACTTCTCACAATAAAACGGAAAGTTGTCACTGACTGCTATAGTGACGAGAATTTGTTGTCACAATAATTGTCAGTATAAGCCCGTCACTAAAGTCTTTAAGTGACGACTTTAAAAAAGTTGTCACAAATCTTAAAGCTATGTGACAACGTCAAAGCTGTCACTGATTTCACATTTAGTAACAACTTTATTGTTACTAAATGTTCTCAAATGTTATCACTAGACACCATGTGTCACTAAAGAACCCTCCCAATTGACTTGGATTGAGATCCAGCGATAAGAGGCCTTGTCACTAAATCTGTCAGTGACGACAGCGATGGTGTCACAATTCCAAATATGTGACCATTTTGGTGTTGTCAAAACATCAAATATGTGACAATTTCAATGTTGTTACAATTGCCATTTGTGTCAATTATTTGTGTTGTCACTGAAATCATCAGCAACTTCTCACTGTCATTGTTTTGATTTTTTCCTATTGTCACTATACACGTTAGTGACGAACTTATATTGATGTAGTGACAACCACAATATTTTCTTTTAACGGTAATGATGACAATTGTAAATTGCCACAAGTTTGTCAAATCTTATTAGCATATTACAACGAGAATAAACTTTTAGTGTAAGATAATTGAATTCAAAACCATCCATTATAAAGACACGTACAATCCATCACAAGAATCTTCTTAACATCAATAAAA
Organism: Escallonia herrerae; assembly: GCA_033070095.1. Classification (NCBI taxonomy): domain Eukaryota; kingdom Viridiplantae; phylum Streptophyta; class Magnoliopsida; order Escalloniales; family Escalloniaceae; genus Escallonia; species Escallonia herrerae. The sequence goes on from JAVXUP010000213.1 coordinate 473,376, forward strand.
ACTAAAAGGGTTCCATTTACAAAATCTTTAAGTACAATTATCTAGAATAAGCGTGTCACTGCGTCTTCTAATACCTCATACTCACTCCCAATTATAGTTTTCCACTCCATGAAAAACAATAACATGATTATCACACTATAGAATAGGACAACTATAACCAAACTTGAGAGAAACCTGTGTAGTGAATATTAACTAGAACATAGCAAATCCACCGTACTAACCCAGACATATCATAACATATTTTCATTGGCCCTTAAGATTACCAAATTCACTTATCATGTCAACCAAAGTCAATAGTCCTCAAAGGTGATCTAATCTAATGAGACATTATGGCGAATACAGTACTAATGCAAGGCAGGGACTAATAAAACCGATTAGAAACATTGTCAAAGGTAAGAAGGAGAAGAGATGATTTAATCTAGTGAGACACATTAAAAGCATTGTCTAGTAGGTTGTAGTAGCTCACAGTCAAGAGACAGTTACTGCTGCCATTTTGCATTTTTGCCAACAAAGATTGGAGCAACTGGTTTATCTCCCCTAATGAAGCCCTCAATTCTTGCACTTTTATAGCCAACTCATTTGATCGTTGTTCGGCTTGCTCTGCCCTTTTCTTTATCTCCTCCAACTCCATTTCTATTTGATGCTTGGATGAGGACAAGCTAGACTGCTGATTAGTCCCGCGACGACGTAAATAACTTGATTTGGGGCCAAGAACCTTTTCAACAATTGTTTTCTCATTCATTGGTTGTGCACCCTCGACTTGAGACTGTGCCAATTCTTTTTCCATCTCTTCCTACAATTACATCTAAGGAAGAAAAACAAATTCTTGTGAAGTCGAAAGATGTAAAAAGGAGCTTATAATCAACCGATATGTTACTTGCTCCTTTTGGCTTCTTCAGTACCCACGTTATCTTTTTCTCATTATATTTTGCTAACTTAAAGAACTCAATCATGGTAGGGGTACGTCCAGTCTAGTTGCCTACAAAATAAAAGAGAGTCTGTAATTAATAATTAGCTTGCATTTTTATAACACACTTTATGTTATAAGAAAGAAAGCGTAACAAATACAAGTGCCTCCTCCTAAATTTTTCGGTAATAAGACTTTGTTCCCGTAGTATGAGGAGACTTTTGATTTCGTTGATTTTTCTTATTGCAATCACTTATTTTCTACATTAAAAGACAATATATAGGACAAGAAAAATATATAATCAGCATTAAAAAAAATCTATCAACATTTAATTAACACAAATACCTTGAATTCAGGTGAGGCAAAGTAATGGCAAATGTGCTGCCATTGATCCTCTAGCATGCCTTCAGGAGGATTTTGGAGTGCCGCCTCTAATGATGGAAAGCGCAGAAAGTGGTTGTGCAACCTATGACAATTACATCGATATTGCCTCTGTATTTGTGATTCCAAAGCTTTCTTGAACCATGTATTACATTTCCTATCAAAACATAGAAGGAAAAAATGCTCTAGAAATCATATTGCGCAACCGCCATTGAAAACATTCGACATTAGAAGATGCTCGAAATGTATTCAGATGATACCTTAAAGCACCACACTTCAAGTATTATTGATTCAAAAGAGAACATTCAAACTCCAATGACAAAATAAACATTCGAATATAAGGACGATGAATAAGTACCCATGCCATATTGCTACTCCTAAACCGTTTAACTATCGGGACATAAACTAAAACCTATAGGTATAACCGTGCGTCGATGTATTCTACCAACTCTAATCTGACAATGGAACTTTGGAGAAAATAACAGTTTCTTTTTTTTTTTTTTTTGCCATAGGACAGAATCAGGTGCTTTACATTATACCCTTTCAAAGAAAGCGAAGCTGTATTCTGGAGAATAAGAAATAAGAAATATACCCACAACTCTGATTCTAAAATCCGTTAGAACCTCGACACATGCAAAGAATCACCTCTAGCTCAATAACACATTATTATTAGGCTATCAACAAGATCACAGTTTACTGAACTATAATCAGCAGTTAATAATTCTGGTTACAATTAGAAGGGAAACAAACCCACCTGGTTTTATGAAAATGGAAATACAAAATTCATATATTTAAAAGGTTAATGTCTCGAGCTAAAATACGGGGAAAAAGATTTTAACATGTGCTTTTCCACTACAACATGCATCTAACATAAACAAGTATAGGATGCAAGCTCAAAAGCACAAATAGCAAGTACCAAATGACTTTGCTCCCTTACGAACCGAGCAGTGAGACAAACGCGTACTTTCCAGTGTTCTTGGACTTTACTCTGTTATATAGTAAGATAAGAGTAAAGAGGTTTCTACGAAGGTGATGTACAGCTAGGCAAGTGGTTTTTTTTTTTGGAAACATGAAATGTAAATTACTTAACTAGAAACTTGAGTCACACATCGTGGGCTGACTCTCCCACTAATATCATTTTGTAACAGGTTTAACAAAAAAATTCGGCTCATGCTACCAGAGATGGTATGCATGTGGCTGATCACCTGCTTGCTTTGCCAGTTTGTCCGTACAAAAATTTGTTTCTCGATAAGTATGAGAAACAAGAACCTACCAAGGCCGTTTAAGAGCTAGGCAAGTTGATACCAAACACAAAGAAGATCCGTACTAGGACCAAAATAGAAAGGACAAGAAAAGTAATGGTCAAGTTTAACAGACATCCACAAGCCTCAACTTGCAGAAAAAATAAATAAAAATGGTCCTCAATCGCCACGCTTTTTTCATTGAAATGCAAGAAGATGACATTATTGAAAAAATGACATGAATCCAAACAAGGCCTTAAAGAAAGCATATTTTCACTGGGAAAAAATTTGGCTGCCCCCGTTTGAGGAATCTTCCTCCTACCCCCTATATAGCGACAATCAATCGTCTCTAAATGTTTCTAGTGGCATTTATTTAGTGATGACAAAAAAGTACTTTTAATAATTATCGCTAAAAGTGTTGGAAGAAAAGTCACTAAAAACATTTAGCGATTATTTATTGTCACTATACACGGGATTGGAGGAAGATTTCTACAATCCGGGTAGGAGCCAAAGTTTGTTCTTTTCACTGTCATTATAACTAATCAACGGTCCAAAATCAACTTGATTGTACAACCATAACTTTCAGCTAACTAGTGGGCAAGATAGCCACGGGCACTAATAGCACTATTGAAACATATTGAGCTACAGATACCCATGCAAACTAGCTGCAAATTGCAAGAGATTAAAAGTGATCTGGAAAAGGAAACAAGAAAACAGCCTATTGAGTGAAGATCGGTTCCAATGAAGCATTTATCCTATCTTTTCCGGGTTTTGTCATACGCCGTAACTTTTGTACGTAGCATAACTTTGGAAAAACAAGTATTTCGGTGCCACGTTACCCAACAGAGAGGTCGCTACTTCAGGTGATTGCAAGAGCTTGACGTTGTTAGTAAAGGTGATTGCAAGAGGTTAAATGCACTTAACAAGTGATTGAAGCAATTCGAGTAACTTTCAATGGCATGGCTAAAAATGCAAGATATTATTTCAAGTTTGTGCCTCGTTTCTGTTTCAACATGTAATCTCATTGTTCGTTTCCGCTAGCAGCCTCGACAAACTCCACATGATGTATAAAGTCTTATTTATCCACTACTTTTCTGATTATCATACTGATATGAAAGGAACAGTTGTCTGCCCCATATTTCATATCTAAGACTAAAACCCAATTTCCCAAACAAATTGTAGCAATAAACATCTAACAAATACAATACATAAAAAACGAAACTTTCTCTGAGGCATTTTGTCAAACATGTTATCTTCTAAGTACTTTGCCTTTCAATGAATATATATATAGAGCTTTCAGAGCTGGGCAAAAGATGCATTTCTATTAATGTTTTTATGCGTTTGTGGGACGATGGGGGGCGAGGACGTAAAGCAAACTAATCCCAACCATTTTCAAGAAGGTTTCACGCTCGATCTCATCTAACTTGGCCCATTTTGGTACGTTGAGTGGCACTTTCTTGCGGATAACAGACCCAATCTCATTTATCACCGGTTGGCATTTCAATCAAACCCACAATGGGCCCATCGTCCACAAACATGTCAAACAATACCTTCTGTCCAGCTATCCTCTTCTTTGCAAGTGCTAGATTTTGGAGTTGGCCCTCTTATATTATTCCCTGTATGGTGCATCAAACTAATCCACATCATATTAAAATACCAACTTTTAGCTTTTATTTATTCGATTAGCTTTCCTACCGTGAACGGTATGCATATATCAAGTAAGAGACTGAAATAATCTAATTAAACAAAACAAAGCATGTTCCAAGAATTTCATTTTCACCGTAACCTGCAGTGACTTGAAGATCCTTTGCTGACTCTTTCTGTAACACTGGGCTTGGTGCTTAGTTACTTGAACCGACAACAGTTTGCACTTGTTCCAATGGCGGTGCCAACATTTGGGCATGTGCATCTTCGGGTGTTTTGTGATATTCTTCCTAGTCCAACCATCTAAAAGAAAAGCATGAACAATTAGTAAATTTGCAATACTAAAATGATAAGCCACAAGAAATATTGGTCTCTGAGAAAAAACCATGAACAAAAAGTACATTACAATCAAAAGAAACAAACTTTGCTCCCAATTATCTATATTTATACTACTTATAAAAGTACGAATGTCGTAATCATTTCTGAACGATTATATTTTTCGTTAATTATGCTAATAACAATTATACCCTCCATTTATAACTCCTTTTTAAATTTGGTTAAAATTAAATGAACATTAGATAATGAACATGTTCTAATTATTAGGAAATGAAAAGTCTCATGACAAAGAAAAACAGAACAAATAAATCCCTTTATTACTCCCTTTCTTATTTGGTTGAGATGAAATAAACATTGGACAATGAATGTTCTCTAAATATTGGGTAATGTGAACTGTGATATATTTTCTTTTTCTTGCATTTTCGAGTTAGTAAACAATTAAATAATTGTAAAACTAAAAACGAAAACAAAAGAAAGAAACTGAAATACGTGAAAAATCAGTTTAGAAACAAAAAAATTGTTGAAAAATAAGAACAAAAAAAAATGAAAAACAATGTCAATATGCATAAAAATGAAAAAAAAAAAACAAGGCTTAAATATAGCGTAAATTAACAACAGTTTTATATAGAAATTGTACTGCTCTTTAAAGCGAGATTACTGACTAATAAGAACAAAGAAGAATCATGGTACTAAGCATGTAAAAGATGCTGCAAAAAAGTTACAGTCATAGAAAAATGATGGGCTTGTAAGGATGAGAAATATGAACTTTCAATATCTTATGAATTAAGGTAAATTAGGAAAATTAAGAATATTTGTTTATTTTAACAGAAATATTTCTAATTCAATGATATTGATAAAAACATGTTTATGCTAAAGCTGGTTGTAATTAGAAATATTCAACAGGCATTCATAACGTTGTTCAACGCAAGCAAAATTTGAATTGGATGTCCAGTCTCAAATTTGATACAATCAAAGAAGGTACACAAATCCGTAACTATATGCCTTGTAAAATTTAGGCAAGAATAGCGTCTAACACTAAAAATTACACGCAGAATGGAAAGAACCTTGAGAAAATGGAACCAAAAAAAAATTAGTTTCATCATTAGGATGGACAAAAAGGCTGAAACTGACAGAATCCTCGCAAGGCTGAAAGCACATGAATTTCAAGATTACTATCCAACACAAGAAAATAATGTAAACCTTCCGATGACAGCTGAAGATTCAGTGCACAAAAAAAAAAAAAAAAAAGATCCCTTTAATGAAGGCTAAGATGATACTATATAATAAAGTAAATTACGTCTTCTCATTCTACATGCTAATAACTGAAAGCCTATTACCTGCATCATGAATGACTCTCATAACACAAGATTATTGATTTTATGCACATTCACTGCATTTTATTGTTGAAATAAAAAAAACATACATTAATCATAACATTCCTATATATTATTTTATGTATAATTGATTTATATGCACAAGGCTGATAGCACATGAAGTTCAAGAATACTCTCCAACACAAGAAAATGACGGAAACCATCCAATAAGAGCTGAAGATCCAGTGCGCAAAAAAGAAGATCACTTTAATGAAGATTAAGATGATATTATATAATAAAGTAAAACTAGATCTACTCATTCTACATACTAAAAGCTAAAAGCCTACTACCTGCATCATGAGTGACTCTCATAACACAAGATTAGATATTTTATGCACATTCGCTGCATCTTATTGTTGTACATTAATCATAACATTCCTATATATTATTTTATGTATAATTGATTTATATACACATGTATAGTAATTGTCTATATTGTGAGTGTTGGTTTGTGGTTTGGACATATATAATGTTTCAAACAGGTTATCATTGATTGTTCGCTAAAACTCTCTTTCCCTCTTTTGGTGTTTAAAGAGAAAAAGAACTGGCATCTTTCCTCAATGCCGCAATCAACAGACAATGGTTTTGTCTTTGTAAACTTCTTTGTTTAAACCAAAAAAGAAAAAAAATTGTCTTTCTAAGGTTTTGTGCTCTTCTTTCTTGTTTATGATTCAATGGGATTCTTTTTTTTAAAATAAATAAATTCTTTATTTTTGTCCTCTTGTGATGAATAGGGGGAAAACTAGAAAGCTCACGGAACCAAACCAAACTGTAATAAAAAATAAAAAATATAAATCTTAACTGTATACCATAAACCATTCTACCAGATTACAAAATTAAATACGTAGATTAATTCTTTTATTTTCTCCATTTACTTTTATTTCAACAGTAACATCACATATTTCTTCAATTCAAAAGTCTACAAAGAAAATTTTCAAACATTGATCATAACTGCAAACATCAAATATACATTCTTCTAGAATAAGTCACAAAAAAAATAAGAACATAATTGAATTATATTACTTGATTCAAAAAAACTAATAATATCATCTAATAAATTACTCTCGACACATCCACGTGCAACGCATGTGCTCCATACTAGTAAAGAAAAAATAGTTCATCCACAACATAATTCCAATAAAACTTAAGGAACATAGTATTGCTAGTAAAAGAGTACAAGAAAGTATAACAACCCCTTAATTTGGAAATACTAAAGAAATTAAGCACTATCATAGTCATCGTCTGTATGCATAATATCATTCATGTCAAATTGGTCATCACTGCATTCCGAGGCTTCTTCAATATCATCATCGACAAGGAAAGTAGCATCCCTTCATTTAATTCGGCCATAGACTCATCTGCCATTACTACATCTGCATTAACATGTTGCAATGGTGCCAAATCATTCCTATCTAGGTTGACCACTTAATCGTCTTCCTCTACTTAGAAAATCTCATCACTGTGTTCTTCTTGCTGGTATGGCTCATCAACATCAACTGTTACATGTTCCTCCCGCTTAGGTACATCAAAGAAGTTGCGCGGTTTCACCATCTCTACAATGCGCCAATTATTGCCCAGCTTCATATCTTCGACATAAGAAACTTGTTCAGCTTGAGATGCCAACATATAGGGCTGGCCTCTATACCATCTTTGTGAAATATTGACATTGGTGATATTCCAAGCATTATCAATCTGGATGCTCCTGTTGTCCCCTGCGTTCCACCAATCACACTTAAACAAGAGAACTCGCTTACACCCCAACAAATATTCTAGCTCGATAATATCACTAATAACACCATAAAACCTAGTAGATTTTCTGTTATGCTCCCCCATGACCACCACGCCGCCGTTTTGCATTTTTTTATTTATCCCAGGATCGTGAGTATGAAACCTATACCCAATGTACTTTTGTTTGATCTGTTCATTTTTTTGTTCAATCTGTTCATTTTTTTGTTCATTTTTTTTTAGAAAAAGGCGGGTCAGTACATCATTCAATTTTGAGTTAAACACATACGGTCAAAGCCTCTTGTACTATATTACACTTACTCGATGTTCAAACCATTTTGGAAACTCTGCTATATGCCTTCGATCTAGATCTCTTGTACTTTGAGATTTAAGTTCTCCTTGCGTTCACTATGATAACGACACTATAAAGTGTTATTTGATAGTGGTAAAGGCAATAAAGTAGAAGTATGTATAAAACGATTACCTTATATAGCTCTCAACGTCTTCACAGTTATTCTACACATACATGCAAGCATCCTCCCAATCAGAAGCATGTAACTTGCTATATTTTATCCCACCAAATGTACGAGCATCACATGCAAAGACATCCAAATTTCCTTGCTGCTCCCCAAGATCATAATTACCCTCACGTTCATTGAAAATTGTCTCAACATTGCGTAGATACATTGAGCAAAATGTTAAACATTCATTGTCTATGTACCGTTCAGCAATAGACCCTTCTGGCCGAGCCTTGTTGATGACATGATCTTTTAACATACCCATGTTCCTATATAAACATAAATACATAAGAGTAAAATCACAAAACCAAATAATATCACTTATTAACTAGAGAAAGTGACTTAAGAAGCACCTTTAAACGGAAACATCCATCGATATTGTGCTGGTCCGGCAATCTTTGCTTCAGCAGCTAGGTGCACAGTTAAGTGTACCATTACATCAAAGAAAGCTGGGGGGAAATGCCTTCCAGCTTGCACAGACAATATCTTTCTCAAGTTTCTCCAATACATTCAAATACAATGTCCTACAATACAATTTATTAAAAAAATTACTAAGCTCAATTAGCACTTGGCATACTTTCTTAGACAAGTTTTCACGTACTACAAAAGGGAGTATTTGTTATAAAAAGCCATGACAATCGTGGCTCTTCATTCCTGAGATACGACACTCTTTGAACTTCACACATCGCGAGATATTTGAGGCATACCATCTAGGAACTTGATTGAAGATAAAAACTCGCACAATCTCATGATGTATAGTGTTTAATTTCCACAATATTAATATTGTGGAGATCAAACATTGTACATCGCAAGGGGTTTGCCTGCACTGATTTCTTAGCCAAGATAGGTAGATCTCTACTACTTTTTTTCAAGGACCTCGGTACCCCTTCTAAGGGGTTAGCTAAGTTAATACGAGGGGGCCCCCTCTTAGTCCAATAGTTGTAATATCACTTTTGAGAAAGTATTGTATCACCTTTAAAACTCATATGGACCGATCTATCTCCGCTATGGGTTAGGTGAACGTTTCAACTCTTCCACCATTGTCACATTCTGTAGTAGTCTCGACATCTTATTTACGTGGCTAATGATATGAATCATCATTGCCCACTATTTACATGATCTTACTCATAGCCTGATGATCCCTGTTGGTCAAACTATTATGCCAGCCTTTTTGCAAAATCTATGGGCCAACATTCTTCTAGGTCTTATTGCAAAATAGACAACCTTAAACTTGTTCCCATTGACAACTTAACCATATAAAGTTGCTATGGATGAATCCAGGACAATTTTGATTGGCTTGTAAATAGACATGGACAGCACAAACGACACCAGTGACTCGCCGGAAGGATTTCTGGCACATGTTTTTCGATGTTAAAGTCAGAAAGGGCTTGAAGAGTTTAAAGAATATTGTCAGAATGAATGACTTACCTTTTTCCTCTTTCTTTATATAGCACTCCCATTAATGGATCAGTTATGTCCCTTTAATGGAGAGTTACCATAACTAATGGGCAGTTTAGTGGGTAGTTATTACGGTTTAGTGGGAGAGTGGAAGAGTATGTGTAACATCACGATTTTTCCAGAACATTAACACTCACTCGATTATATATACTAAGGTAATAAAACCCTCAAACTAAACCAATTTAGTGAATTTTTATTTATTAATTACTATTACTAAATTCTTTTTAATTACTAACTATCTCTAATTTTGAATTTTGAATTACTCTCATTCATTTGTTACTCTTTAATTCTTTTAATTGTTATTACTAATTACTGCTCTTATACTTGTGTATTTAGTTACTCTTACTATTTTTATTTTCCAATCTAGTAAAAAAGTTTAGCGTCAAATTACTAAAGAAACTGAAGCGTGGATCATCATCACGAAAAACATCATCATCATCACAAGCACCACCACCAGCACAAGCGCCAGCACCACGGTCATCACAAACACCAATCCAAGCACCACCACAACCATTCGTTCCTGGACGAATGAGTACAGGCTGTATGATAGATACCCAAGCCAATTGGGAGTTCAATCAAAACATTCCAGATCTTGAATACACGCCTTCACAAGACCCCCCGCATTATAGTCAAGGACGCAGCTCGGTTGGCGAAGCTACTACTCCGTGGCATAATCTTAACCCTATGCCTGGTCATGATGAAGAAGGGCCGAGCAATGCCTCCGGTAATGAGCCAGAAGTCCAAAAGGGGAAAAAAAGAAAGCCGAGTGTTGGAATCATTTTGATGAAGTTATGGTGGACGGCATCCGAAAAGCTCGATGTAAGTACTGTGCTAAATTATTTTCGTCTGGTAGTGGTAATGGACATCTTAACAGGCATTACCCTCAGTGTGCACCTCGACAAGGCCACGTCGAACCTACCCAAACGCAGTTATCTTTTGACGGTAAGTTATTTGTTTATAATCAGCGAGAGCAAAGAGACGGTCTCGCTGAATTTGTTATTCACGATGAACAAGCCTTTTCTTTTGCCGATAATGCTAAGCACTCTAGATATATGAACACATACGTTCAACCTTTGTACAAAAAGGTTCATAGAAACACAACTAGATCCGATGCACTCCGACAGTATAATGCTGCTAAAGCACGCCTGATCGATTATTTCGATAAATTTGACGGTAAAGTTAGTCTTACTTCTGATATTTGGCAATCTCCATTTACTTTTGTTAGTTATACTTGTGTGACGGCCCATTGGATTGATGCAGATTGGATTATGCACAAGAGAATCATCGCTTTCGAGCTCTTTCCTTTTCCGCATGATGGAATGAACATTGCTACTATTATATTAAAAGCATGTACCACGTTTAAATTAAAGGATAAGATTATGAGTATTAGTTTTGATAATGCTTCTAACAATACAGCTGCTGTTGATGCTTTAGAGGAGAGCCTCAAACCTGTACTTTCTGGTAAATTATTTCATGTTCGTTGTGTTTGTCATATAATTAATTTAATTGTTCAAGATGGTTTAGCTGCTGCAGGAGATATTCTTGTCAAAATGAGGGGTATGACAGCGTATGTTAATAGTTCGAGTCGAGAACACAACAATTTAAAACGTTGTGTGTTGAATATAATATGCCTCGCAGGAGAGCAGTTACAGATGTGGTCCACAGGTGGAACTCTACATACCATATGCTTTTACACATTCTGGCATACAGAGAAGTCTATACGCATTTTCTACTAACCTTGTTCCCAGCCGGCTTGCCAACTCAAGAGGAATGGCAGATGGCCACATACCTAGCTGAATTTTTGGAGGTATTTTACACGTCTACCAATTTATTGTCTGGTACGTACTATCCCACCTCTCCTCTCGCTGTAATAGAAATTCTCAAGATGGCTACAATGTTAACAAAATGGAGATATATAGGACCCTTTCAGGAAATAGTAAAAGTGATGGATAAAAAGTTTAATAAATATTGGAGTGAACTGCCTGTTATTTTTGCTGTGGCTACTTGTTTAGATCCTAGGTTAAAGTTGCATGGCGTGAACGTCTCGATACAAGAGATATCAAGATTAATGTGCTACCCAGTAGAGGACACAACCGCACTCACAGCGAAAATGAGCAAGACATTTGAGGAACTGTTCAACCTCTATCGTAATTCTGCTGACGTGCGCGGGCGAGCTTCATCATCGACTGCTGAGAGGTATTATGCGCCATACCTTAAGGGCTTTGAACATCTAGTAGCAAGACAACTACCAGGTGAAGGTACTTCTAATTCGGCAGGTTCGTCTACTTTTTTCTCTTTTAATGAGATTGGTGTATATTCAAATACTGATCATTATTCTGATTTATCAATGCAAGAACATGTTAATTTTAATTTGTTAAATTTTTGAAAACAAAATCAAAACATGTATAAAACTTTATCCCAAATTGCACGGGATGTACTGCCAGTGCAAGCCTCCACGGTTGCTTCAGAGTCGGCATTTTCAGCGAGCGGGAGGGTTTTGGATGACAGGAGGAGTCGTCTTAACCCCGAGTCGCTCGAGCTATGTGTATGTTGGAAGGATTATCTTGATGCGAAATACCGCGAGCAAGATAAACCGATTGATGATAGGAAGAGCAGTGACTCGGATATTGAAGTACTTCCGGATGATTAGGTAATTTCTTTTTATTTTCCTTCTCTTAAGTTTTAAGAATAAAATTTTTCACAAAATATTTTTTTTCATATATATATATATATATATATATATATAATAATAAGTATTTACAAGCAAGATAGATATTTTTCTGTATATATAAAAAAATAGGTAACTTCGCCTGTTTGTTTACAAGCAGCGGTCCCAAGCCCGGATAAAAGGAGGAGGGCCTATGAACACATTTATCTTCAATTTAACTTTATATGGACGTTAATAATTTACATACATTCATAAATTCTAGCCTCACTTACTTCTTATTTTCTAAAAAACACAATATATTAATATCATAGGTTCTTTTATACTCACTCATAACCATCCTATATACATATGAGAGTCATATATATAGAATAAAATTTTGTATATGAGACCAAGTAGAGAGAAAAAACTGTTAGTCAAAATCTATACTTATTACTTAATATCGTCTTGGAAATTAACATGCATCAATCTCAACCAATTAATTCGATGTATTCTTGTTGGCCATCGACGCAAATAAATAATAAGGAGTTGGGAACCAAAAAAAATTATCTTTTTGGGCCCGGGCCCTGCCCTAAATATTGGGCCTAAGGCCAGGGCTTGGACTGGGCCCATATATCCATATTTCAAGCCTAGGCCCGGCCCAAGCCCAGCCCATTTTTCAGTCACCAGGCCAGGCCTGTTTTCGCTAGAGGCCTGTTGGGCTTGGGCTGGGCCGGCCCAATCCCGACCCATTGACACCTCTAGATCAAACATCGACTTCCTCCTCCCACTCCCTCGCTGCCTTCAAGGTCCTCCTCCTCTTCCTCTATGCCGCCTAGATCAAGTTGCGCGCTTGCAAACCAGGATGACTGTCCACATGTGTATTTGATCAGCCTAATGATTTCAATTCTGAACGAGGTAGAGGGAGGAGAGGAGGGCGGAGATTGCAGTCGAAAGAGAGAGCAAGGTATCTTTGAGGCAGAGGGGCTCTGCCACCCAGCGTAAACTGCGGCCAAGAGAGTTTAGGTTGGAGCAATTTTTAGTGTATCCAATATTTTGCTGATTTTTCTCTACTTACTAATCTGGGTATATTTAGGTCAATATATAAGACAGTGTCAACTTGATTTTAGCAATGAATCATATTTTCGAAAGTGTGACTCCAGCCAAAATCTATAGCAGGTGAGCAATATTCTCACTTACTCATCACATTTACATCTCGTGTTGTCTGATTTTAGCTTCTCTTTAATCACACTTCATGGGTACCCTTTTTAATTATATTTCACTTTCTTAATTTTGTTTTTTTCTCATATATTCAATAAGTGCAATTAAGATGAGCAAATCTGGCATGATTCACCTAAGGATCTTTTCGTGCTTCATTGTTTGAGATGAGTACTAGATCTTTGGGTTTGACTCATACTCAGTAAACTGAGTAAATTTGGTATGGTTTATTTGATTATCTTTTGGTGCTTCATGCAATTCGATCATATCAGGGGGCAAGTACTTTTATGCCTTGCTCAAGTATTGACAACTTAGTGATAATTTTGCATATGTGATGGTCATTGTTATCCTTTTGTATGTGTATTGACAAATTAGTGATAACCATACGTGAAAGCTTTTCGTAAGCAAAGATAGAATTAAGCTCCTTTAATTTCCAGTTGCAACGTTTTCTGAAATGATTATGATGCTAATTGGTAAACACAACTTATGTTCTAGATCGAGGCTAATGTGCAGTCTATATCTTTTGGGTAGTTTATGAACATTGGTTCTAGATAGAGTTTACACAAAGTGAACAAGCGTGAGAGTATAGAATGAGAGCTCGAGCATACTCTTGAGGGGAATTGCTAGCGATGGCTACAAGTATATAAAATGATTTAGTTGACTTGCCGCTTTATAATTCTTAATTTGTGGCTATTTTGCTCTTTTAAAGGCTAATTAACTATCATATTCACATTTAGCAATGAAAGGGGTGTGGATAATGCTTCAAGCAGTAACCTTGCTACAACTCACGTTGGCATAAGTGCTACCTTTCCTCATACACAAACTTCAGCAAGGGGTGTGGAGAAGATCATACTCCTTAGTTTTTGGTTGTTGTGCTTCTTTTGTCGCTAGAGATACTTTACCTATAGTTTTTGGATTTAGCAATGGAAGGGCAAGAAAAATGGAAGTATATTATTTTCTAAACATTCTTAAACCATAATTGCTCATTCCAATGCCGTAGTTACTGACTTTTAGTTTAACCTCAGGGTGGCAACATGGGTGAGTGGGTTAGGTTTGGGTGTTAAATAATTGGGTTGAGTACACATGGATCACCAACCCATTTTGACCCATTTAGTTATGGGTTATATGGGTAATCTCTTAAATGGATTGGTTTCCCCCATTTACCTGATAACAAACCATTTATATTTATTTATACAATCATAAACCATTTTCAACTCTCTTCATCATCAAGGACTGAAACCATCGCCACCACTGCATAGTCGCTGCCACCATAGTCGTATCCACCTCTACCGCCGTCGCTGCCCATACCCACCTTTACGGCCACCACACTTGTACCCACCTCAATACCCACAGCTACCACTACCTTGCCACAATTACCACCAAGCCCACAACAAAATCAACAACCACTTGCACTACAAGTCCCCTATCACCAAATCCAAGATCACCATCGCCGCCATAAAACTACAATTGCCACTGCCGCCACCATCGCACAGATTCGAGGATCTAGAACCACAGATCTACCACCGTAAAGACCAACGACAACCACAGATCTGAAGTATCAAGAACACCACTACCGCCACGATCGCACCACCGTCGTCTGCCCTCTTGCCTGGATTTTACCTGCCTAATCAATGAACAAGGCTAGTCAGTCATCGATTAATTTAGCAGAGAATATTTGGGCATAAGAGGGGACGCTCAGTCATTGCCGCGCCGTTGCTCGAGCTTAGGGAGTGCTGGTGGTGCTTGGTCATAGGTTGGTTAATGGCTCTTGCGATGGCGACAATGATGAAAGGCTGCTGACGACGACAGCAATTGGTGGTGGAGGCGATGGCGGCGGCGACGGAGAGGTAGGTGGTCGCGAGCCGCATGTGTGTGCCATTTGAGGAATTTGGCTGAGGAGAATTTTAGGTTACTAATGGGTTAGATAGGCACCCATTTAAAAACCATTTGAACCTGTGGATAATTGGGTTTTGTAAGTATTGACCCATTTAGACCCAATTATTTATTGGGTGGGTTTGGGTGACTTTTAAGTGGGCAGATTTGGGCAGGCAAATGGGTTTAGGTCATGATTGACACCTTTAGTTTAACCTTTGGCAGTATGACATCTTTATGGTTTCCGGTTGGGATCTAGAGGTTCGAGAAGGAAGGCTCGGAACCGACAAAAGAGCATAGATGTTGAGAAATTTTGCTTAATGGGTGGTGGCTCTTTTGACCCGCTTACTCTCTATTGAAGTTTTCTGATAAGCATGTTTAATCTTGCTGTTATTTATGTATTTTCCTTGCCTTTCCTTTTTGGTCTCACCCTTTGCCATTCATGCCTTGCCTGGGTTATTTTATTCTTCGTCAACCTTACTAGGCAGCTATAGTATCAAATGACATGTATGTCTTTGAATCAATTTGGTTTCACATGTATGTCATTGAATCAATCACCTTTTGCTTGATCTCTTTGTTTTCCTATGCCAACCCGTTAGTTTGTTTTTCATTCTTTTTACAAACCATTTTTTGTTGTCTCTAAAGATTCTTTTGATCAATTTTAAAAGCAACATGCCTGTCAAAACACGAAGTCATTGCTAAATATCAAATTTATACTAAATCTATAATCTATAATATATATTTGGATTCGACTGATAGTCTCTTTGCTCACTATTGTGCCAACTTATATATATATATATATATATATATATATATATATATATATATATATATATATTGTGAACTTTTTTATGCACTTCAGTATAAACAGTTTGATCCTCCTAAATCTTAACCCCATGACCTCCTTTATTTTAGCCAAAACTGCATCCCACGATTTATATTTCTCTTGAAAAATTGCTTAATAGCTGTTAACTCGACTCCCAATTGCTTCGTCTTACTTTTGCTCCTTATCAGGGAAATTAGAAAAACTGCTCTTACTTTATTCATTCCCTTACTTTTGGTCACGTGAAGAAAATCTACAAAAATACAAGCACTTAGATATCCCACTATGTTCTTAGCAGTAATGTGAGGAAGGATTTTAAGGATCGATAGAATTGACCGAATTGACTATAAACAAATTAAAATTGTAAAACATATTGATGTTTAAGTACTTTTACTTATTTGAACTTTACCTTTGTTGCTACAAGATTTATGACTGTCACTGTATAGTCTCTCTAGCAAAAAAAAAAAAAATGAAAGCGAAATATTTATTACAAATAAAAATTGTGATTAAATATTTAAGTCATGATCGTAATCGTAATTGTGTTTGATTCATTGTTGGAGTCGGAGAATTCACCAAAAAAGAAATCATCACTGGCTTTGAATATTTGCTGCAAGGGTACATATTTTTGTGTGCAATAAAAAGTTTTGAAAACGACTACCATCAAATTACCCTAATTCCCCCTGCCAATCATCCATCCCAGTTGCCCACTTGACAGAACCCCTTGCCAAGATCCACACTTCACATAACCTTCTTGCTTTGCAGTCAACTATCAGCCTTACAACCCTTGATACTGTATCGCCACCACCATCCCCTTCTGATTGTCACTTCTCAAACCGTTACCACCAACTGCCACCAGGCCAAACACCTATTCGAACCTTTCCCAATTGTCGCCTCACCACTTTAAGCCACCACTCCATTCACAAACCTTCTCAGCACCATTGTCACAACCAGATGTCACTACCTGAACCCCCAAAACAATAGTCACCACCTCCGTGTATAGAATATATTTCTCTTTAGTTGTACGGGTTTGAAAGATTTAAATAGCTAGATGTTACTTATATGAGCATCTTAATATACATATATTTTTGTCATTGTCATGTTTAGCGATTATATCCCCGTTGCATCACCAACAACACAATGTTTAGTATCCAATAAAGTGTCGTAGCGAAATTTGTCGTTTCTGCTTTTTTTTACAATTTACTTTGTTAAAGTTGATGATAGTTATATTTTATTGTCTCGTGCATTGCACGGAGTTTTAGCTAGTCATATATGTATTTAGATTTGATTGGCATCTTCTATCCCTTCCAAAACGCAAATACTATTTTTTTGAATTTTTACAATTTCAAAAAAGAGTTAAATAGGTGTTAAATTTTGAATGGTCACAAAATAACCTCAAACCCTATCAACTCTTACCATCTAACCCCATGATAATCCTTCCTTCACTTCATAATTAACTACTTACTTTCCCATGAATAGTATTGGATTTTGGCTAGTGTACGGCTTCGTTTGACAAAATTTTTTTTTTGGTTTTCAGTTTTTAAAGAGCAGCTTAAATTTTTTTTTTTATAAAAACAAGTGGGTGTTTGATAACCCCTTTTTTTTTTGAGGTTTTTTTTTTTGGTGTTTGGTAACCCTTTTTATTTTGACTTTTTTTTTTGGTGGTTTGCGGTGGCGGTGGTGGGGCGTAGCGGTGGTCGACGGTGGTGGTGGCCGACGGCCGGAGGTGGCTGCCGGCAGTCACCGGCGGTGGTGGCCGGCGGCCGGAGGTAGCTGCCGGCTGTGGTCGCCGGCGGCCGGAGGTGGCTGCCGGCAGTCACCGGCGGTGGTGGCCGGCGGCCGGAGGTAGCTGCCGGCCGTCTCCGGCGGTGGTCGCCGGCGGCCGGAGGTGGCTGCCGGCAGTCTCCGGCGGTGGTCGCCGGCGGCCGGAGATGGCTGCCGACAGTCTCCGGCGGTGGCTGCCGGCGGCCGGAGGTGGCTGCCGGTGGTCGCCGGCGGCCGGAGGTGGTTGTCGGCAGTTTCCGGCGGTGGTCGCCGGCGGCCGGAGGTGGCTGCCGGCGGCCGGCAGTCTCCGGCGGTGGTCGCCTGAGGTGGCTGCCGGCGGTGGGAGGGTGGTGGTGGTGGTCGAAAAAAAAAACCAAAAGTGAAAAAAAAAACCAGTTTTTGGAGTTTTTTTTTTACTCTGCAGTTTAAAAACTGGTTTTTTAAATTGAAAAAAAAATGGTTACCAAACGCTCTTTTTTTTTCAGTTTTTAAAACTGAAAAAAAAAGAGGGAAAAAAATTTTGTCAAACGGGGCCTACGTAAACAGGAATTGTGAACTTTTTTTGTTGTTGAAGATTCTTAGATAAGGTGACCAATTACGTACAGGTGTCAAATGGAAGGATCAGGCTGTTTCAATCCAATGGGTCAGACCAGGCTTTGGTCCAGCACAAGCCGAACCGGGCCAAACCGGATATTTCACTCCAATGGGTCAGCCGGATACTTCACTCCAAATCGAAATGTGCCAAACCGGGCTGGACTTAACTCTCCAATATGGCAGTCCAGCACAAGCAAGCCCCTATCGTTAGGCCCTAATTATAATTTGTTTTTGATTCTTAAGTTATTTTTTAGCAGTAATATCTCTAAGATCCTTGAGGTCATATAGGGTAATATCACTTGGATTCACTATTGATGCCATATGCTATCACTTACATCACGGCATACAAATGGAGCTAGTTGACTAATTCAAATTTAGAACGAATTTACGAATTACCAAATAAATAAAGGACTGCAACTTGAGCCGGTTGGACGGGCCCAAGAGTTAGATTATGCCCAACCCACTCTAAAAAATTAGTGTCTGTGCCCAGCCCAGTCCATTTACGAGCCGAATAATATTTATCCATGCCAAGTCCATGAAAGTTTTGGTTTGCCAAGTACATGGGTTGCCCACGATTGTGTATGGTTTCATATTAGTTTCTGTTCACTTAATTTTAGCGCATATCAATTATTATTCAAGTCTACTGATTAGTGGTGAGTTTTTTTTTAATTTAATTTTTAAGCATACTGTTTACCATCAAAGTCTACTAATTAGTCATAATAATAAAGAAGAATACTGAAGTCTCAAAATGAATTTAGTTATAAACATCAAAACAAAGATTCATGACAAAAGATAAGGGTTCGAAACAATTTTCCAAAGTCTAGTCTTGTAATACAAAACAAGGGAGGAAAAAAAGGAGTCTTACAAAGGTTTCCATGGGCAAATGGTCAGAGGATTTTAAAGACGAAAAAAAACATAATCTCATACCTTATACATGAAAAATTTATTTATGTAATTCATATATTATAGAAAGTTGATGGGTTATGTTTTCCACGGGCTGGGCAGGGTTCGAAAAACTTTTACCCATATCCAGCTTATATTTTTTCACGGGATTAAAATTTTGTACTCGTGTTTATCACGGTCACTATAATACTAAGCCCTGCCTATAATTCTACGGGTTGGCATAAGTTATCTACAGGCTGCCAGCCTATAAATTGCACCCTTAAATAAAAACATGCTAAAAGACTCTATACTTTACGTTCGATTACAATATCATGTTCAATCAAAGACATATCACATAAGTTTGAGCCAAACATTCTCCCAGGACTCCGCTTCTCCTTCCTCCTACAAACCTTAGTTTTACATAAGCTTGAGCCGAACATTCTCCTAGGACTCCGCTTCTCCTTCCTCCTCCGAATCTTAGTTTTACATAGACTTCTCTGGGTAATGAGTATCAATTCCTTGTCATAGTCTAAGAAGAAGTTGTCGTATAGCACCTTTCGTCTATCATTACATTTCAGTAAGTAGACAGGTAAATGTTGACTACCGCGCGCGCACTAGGGGCGGCACTTTAGCACCTCTTGTCTATCTTTACATTTCATTTAGTAAAAGGGTGAATGTTGACTATAGTGCACTAGGGTAACTGTTAGGAAGCCTACATCAGAAAAAGCATTGGATGATAGCACTCTACTCACCAAATACCGATGACGAATCAGTGAAGTGATGGAAAAAATAATTGGAACTTTATGGGAAAGGGGCGAGTGCTGTTTGAAGTTGGAGATAGAGAGAGACAGAGACTGCACTACATTGGACTTTAAGGAGATAGGAAGAATAAAAAAAAAAATCTTGTAAAATCTTTTACTAAACAGAATTGGAAGTGTGATTTAACTCATGGAGATTGTTAGTGATATAGAAATTTAATTCGTTGAATAACCCCCAAAAAATTCTAATATAAGCTGTCACAAAACCGACAATACAAAGACTGATACCAATTCAGGTGGACACCTAAGGAATTTTATAGAGGTGTCAAATGGGCCGGCCCAACCCAAGCCCAACGGGCCTCCAGCAAAACGGGCCGGGCCAGTGGGGCTGCCAAACGGGCCAGGCCGGGCCAGATTGGGGGGAAATCTTGGCCAAGTCCAAGACCTGGCTCTAGGCCCAACATCTAGGGCCGGGCTTGATCTCCCCGACATGCTTGAAATTTGTATTTATAATAATGTTTTTACTTGATACAGCTAGTCGGCACCTAGCACTTTCGAAAAAATATTCAATGGAGTGATAGCGATGGGGTGATACATAACTTTGATCCATGAGTTTTGACAATTTTACCGAAATGTTTGATCAAGTAGAGTTTGGAGCTGTACTTTGCTGCGAAATATAACCTTTTTTTTTTTTTGACAGGTCGAATGATTTGTGAATCGTGACAATTTACATTGTAAGATGATTTCAACATAGCAACACCTCCTCAAATATTGACCCGTGCCAACTTGACCCCTAATCTATTTTACCCAATGGATACAGTGATAAACCCTTCGGATCATCGAATCCGAACGTTATAACCTCTCTGTTAACTTAGGCATCGGGTGTAAAATAGACACGTGCTTATCATGTGGCACTTTTATACACTTTTTGGGGGCAAAATGCTCTCGGACATTTATACCTGTAATCTTACTTTGAACCAGGAAGAACAGGAACAAAGTTAGAGAGATTAGAATTCTCCCAATCTGGAAACCTCCTAACTTTTAATGCTTCAGTGTTCAATGGAGGATGTGGTACATCATTCTTGGTTAGGGACTTTAGGGGTATTCCGAGACTTGTCCTGTTAGAGAATTTAGATAGTATCGATTCAAATAGGCAAAATGCATGAACTACTAAATAGCCTTCAAGGAACTGAGCGTGAAAACCTATTCCCTTTACAAGTTTTTGGAGATAGTTCAACCGCAACCAATACTTTTAACAACCAAAAAATATCACTCCCATTGATTTGTATGTGGGAGAAAATACAGTGAAGAATAGGTAAGATAAATGTGTTCATAGGCACTCCTCCTTTTATCCGGGCTTGGGACTGGCTGCTTGTAAACAAACAGGCAAAGTTACTTATTTTTTTATATATACGAAAAAATATCTATCTTGCTTGTAAAATCTTATTATATTATATATATATATATATATATATATATATATATGTGTGTGTGTGTGTGTGTGTGTGTGTGAAAAAAAACTATATTTTGTGAAAAATTTTATTCTTAAAACTTAAGAGAAGGAAAATAAAAAGAAATTACCTAATCATCCGGAAGTACTTCAACATCCGAGTCACTGCTCTTCCTATCATCAATCGGTTTATCTTGCTCGCGGTATTTCGCATCAAGATAATCCTTCCAACATACACATAGCTCGAGCGACTCGGGGTTAAGACGACTCCTCCTGTCATCCAAAACCCTCCCGCTTGCTGAAAATGCCGACTCTGAAGCAACCGTGGAGGCTTGCACTGGCAGTACATCCCGTGCAATTTGGATAAAGTTTTATACATGTTTTGATTTTGTTTCCAAAAATTTAACAAATTAAAATTAACCTGTTCTTGCATTGATAAATCAGAATAATGATCAGTATTTGAATATACACCAATCTCATTAAAAGAGAAAAAAGTAGACGAACCTGCCGAATTAGAAGTACCTTCACCTGGTAGTTGTCTTGCTACTAGATGTTCAAAGCCCTTAAGGTATGGCGCATAATACCTCTCAGCAGTCGATGATGAAGCTCGTCCGCGCACGTCAGCAGAATTACGATAGAGGTTGAACAGTTCCTCAAATGTCTTGCTCATTTTCGCTGTGAGTGCGGTTGTGTCCTCTAGTGGTAGCACATTAATCTCGATATCTCTTGTATCGAGACGTTCACGCCATGCAACTTTAACCTAGGATCTAAACAAGTAGCCACAGCAAAAACAACAGGCAGTTCACTCCAATATTTATTAAACTTTTTATCCATCACTTTTACTATTTCCTTAAAGGGTCCTATATATCTCCATTTTGTTAACATTGTAGCCATCTTGAGAATTTCTATTACAGCGAGAGGAGAGGTGGGATAGTACGTACCAGACAATAAATTGGTAGACGTGTAAAATACCTCCAAAAATTCAGCTAGGTATGTGGCCATCTGCCATTCCTCTTGAGTTGGCAAGCCGGCTGGGAACAAGGTTAGTAGAAAATGCGTATAGACTTCTCTGTATGCCAGAATGTGTAAAAGCATATGGTATGTAGAGTTCCACCTGTGGACCACATCTGTAACTGCTCTCCTGCGAGGCATATTATATTCAACACACAACGTTTTAAATTGTTGTGTTCTCGGACTCGAACTATTAACATACGCTGTCATACCCCTCATTTTGACAAGAATATCTCCTGCAGCAGCTAAACCATCTTGAACAATTAAATTAATTATATGACAAACACAACG
Organism: Escallonia herrerae; assembly: GCA_033070095.1. Lineage (NCBI taxonomy): Eukaryota > Viridiplantae > Streptophyta > Magnoliopsida > Escalloniales > Escalloniaceae > Escallonia > Escallonia herrerae. The sequence continues at coordinate 496,263 of JAVXUP010000213.1, forward strand.
AACATGAAATAATTTACCAGAAAGTACAGGTTTGAGGCTCTCTTGTAAAGCATCAACAGCAACTGTATTGTTAGAAGCATTATCAAAACTAATACTCATAATCTTATCCTTTAATTTAAACGTGGTACATGCTTTTAATATAATACTAGCAATGTTCATTCCATCATGCGGAAAAGGAAAGAGCTCGAAAGCGATGATTCTCTTGTGCATAATCCAATCTGCATCAATCCAATGGGCCGTCACACAAGTATAACTAACAAAAGTAAACGGAGATTGCCAAATATCAGAAGTAAGACTAACTTTACCGTCAAAATTATCGAAATAATCGATCAGGCGTGCTTTAGCAGCATTATACTGTCGGAGTGCATCGGATCTAGTTGTGTTTCTATGAACCTTTTTGTACAAAGGTTGAACGTATGTGTTCATATATCTAGAGTGCTTAGCATTATCGGCAAAAGAAAAGGCTTGTTCATCGTGAATAACAAATTCAGCGAGACCGTCTCTTTGCTCTCGCTGATTATAAACAAATAACTTACCGTCAAAAGATAACTGCGTTTGGGTAGGTTCGACGTGGCCTTGTCGAGGTGCACACTGAGGGTAATGCCTGTTAAGATGTCCATTACCACTACCAGACGAAAATAATTTAGCACAGTACTTACATCGAGCTTTTCGGATGCCGTCCACCATAACTTCATCAAAATGATTCCAACACTCGGCTTTCTTTTTTTTCCCCTTTTGGACTTCTGGCTCATTACCGGAGGCATTGCTCGGCCCTTCTTCATCATGACCAGGCATAGGGTTAAGATTATGCCACGGAGTAGTAGCTTCGCCAACCGAGCTGCGTCCTTGACTATAATGCGGGGGGTCTTGATCAGGCGTGTATTCAAGATCTGGAATGTTTTGATTGAACTCCCAATTGGCTTGGGTATCTATCATACAGCCTGTACTCATTCGTCCAGGAACGAATGGTTGTGGTGGTGCTTGGATTGGTGTTTGTGATGGCCGTGGTGCTGGCGCTCGTGCTGGTGGTGGTGCTTGTGATGATGATGATGTTTTTCGTGATGATGATCCACGCTTCAGTTTCTTCAGTAATCCAGCCATATTTGACGCTAAACTTTTTTACTAGATTGAAAAATAAAATTAGTAAGAGTAACTAAATACACAAGTATAAGAGCAGTAATTAGTAATTAAAAATAACAATTAAAAGAATTAAAGAGTAACAAATGAATCACTGAGGGTAATTCGAAATTGGAGAGAGTTAGTAATTAAAAAGAATTTAGTAATAGTAATTAATAAATATAAATTTACTAATTACTAATTACTAGACAAAAGAATTAGAGAGTAACAAATTAATAAGAGGAGTGGTTAGTAATTAGAATTTAGTAAATAAGAGTAATAATTAGCAAGAGTACTAATTAGTAAATAAGAGTAGTAATTAGCAAGAGTAGTAATTGGAGAGGAAAATAGTAGCAAAGCTTGTAGAAATGTAGAATGTTTATATAAGAGAGAGTAAGAAGATTGGTGTGAAAAATTAAAGAGAAATGGTGTGAATTTATAGATTTTTAAAACTTCACAAAAGACCAAAATACCCCTAAAAACTATCCGTTTATAGTTGTTGGAGAGGGTAAGAGTGTAAAAACCTTAAAAGAGTTGAAAAAATTAAGTTGGACCAAAATACTCCCCAAACTAGCCGTTATTTTGCTGTTGGGGGGGTAAAAGTGGAATTTAGGAGAAAAAAGGGGAATAAAACCGTTGGGGGGAAGGGGGAAAGCTAATTTTGAAAAGGGTAGGACCGGGCCAGATTCGGGCTAGGCCAATTCCGGGCCAATTCCGGACTTCTGTTCGGGCCGGGCCAAACCCAGGTTTTTTCTTGGATTTTCTAGCCTGGTCCAAGCCCAGGCCCTAAGCCCTAATATCGCGGGCTGCTACTGTTCATCCACGGGGCCGGGCCAGAAATGGGCCGGGTCGGGCCAGCCTGCGGGCCACCTGGCCCTTTTGACAACTCTAGAAATTTACAAGGAAAGTTGCAAGTTTGAGGAAAATTTAAATGACTTGGCGATAGTAGCATGAAGTCAGTGTTACTGGAGATGCCCATGAAATCACACGAGAGTAATTGTTACAGAGTTTATGAAAACTGTGTAACAGAATTGTTGTCACTCTTATTTTCCGTTAAAGAATTTTTGTATGTAGTTAATTTTTTGAATAAAATAAGAAAAAAAGACTTGAAAAATTAAGTGAAAAGTCAAAGATAAAGTAGAGTGCAAACATCGTTTTTTTTTGGGTTTAATTTGGAGTATCAAAATGTGAGGCGAAATCAAACATGTAGAGTTTCGGAGTTTTGTTTGGATTGCAAGCATAATAGTTCGGTACCATTCGAAGATGAAACTTGAAGTGGTTTAACTTTTGAAATAGACTTTAGCTATAACCCTAAGTTGTAGCAAAAGTCTACAAATTTCTTTTATATACACAACCAATGATTGTTAAATATGACCTAAAGTTATTCTTATTTTTCCCATTATAACGCCACTCATTAAAACTACTAATGATGCATATTTATCATCCTTTTTGTTGATATATGTCTTGTATTTATGTCCCACATCGGTTACTCAAAGAAGATTGCAACTTGATCTTGAGTATATAAGACATATTGTCCCACATGGTTGCATAGAGGAGATCAATACTTATCTCTAAGTATATGTAAGCTACCTTTTTATTGTGTTTAAGGTCAAGAGAGAAGAGTCGTTCTTTGAGTAGGTAAAAAATTGAAAGAAACACGTGAGGGAACATTGCAAATCACTACAAGAAAGCGGTCTTTAGCGATAGACCTGGCAAAATTTTACCCGTACCCGCAGGTAGACCCGAACCGCTGCCTAAAACGTGGGTACGGGTAATATAAATGACTACCGCCAGAAATTAACCCATACCCGGACCGGACCGTTTTCAGAGTACCCATCCGGGTTGGGTGCGGGTTACACGCGGTTTACCCAGTAACTTATTATATATACTAGTACCAGATAATATTAGGGTTTCATACTTTAATTATTCAACTTTTACTCTTTCTCCATTTCTCGTCAGCCTCCCACCACCACAGGACCTCTCTCTCTCTCTCTCTCTCTCGCTCGGAGCCTCTCAGCCACTTCCAGATCCGTCCCTTTTAGCTCCTATGCTGACCATAACCCTCGCTTTCTATCTCAGTGACTCATTCGCCGGTCTGTTTAATCTTTGACCTCCACCTCGCAGAGACCGACCACGGTCCACGGCCACCATAGGAGACCCGACACCATTCTGAGAGCCCATCACCGCGGGTCACGAATTTCACCACCGCAAGCCGCCGACAGCTGCAAAAGAAGCGATAAGCCTCTGACGTGCCAATCTAGGATCTCGGATCTCCAATCTCTTCACTAAGATCTCTCTTCATCTAATTTTTTTTGAGTTGGTTATTGTTTTGTATAATCTCATTTTTGTAATAATAGATCTCTTTCTTTTCAAGATTATATGTATGGATCTGGTGTCACAACCAGTAGGAATTGAAGTAGAAATTAAAGAGTTGAATTAATTGTTGGTGAGAAGCAGATTTGCATTGTTTACGGCCTGAAAAAACCAAGAATGTAAAATACCCGCGGGTTTACCCCGGATTTGGAGGGGCGGGTGCGGGTGTTTATTTTGGCTACCCGTAAATTTCCGGGTAAATTTGACCCATACCCTTTTTACCCGTACCCGAACGGATTTTACCCGTACCCGGCGGGTTTACCCGTTTGCTAGGTCTATTTAACGACCGCAGAGTGCAGTCATTAAAGGGAAAGCGGTGGTCGCTAAACCATTTTAGCCACTGCATAACGCGGCCGCTAAAACGGTCGTTAAAACGGTCACTATAGGCTAGGTCGCTAAAGGTTAGCGACCACGTTTACCAATTGGTGGCTAAATTTAGCGACCGTGTTGACTATATTTAGCGACCGTTTTGTGTAGTCGCTAAATATTTTTTTGAATTTAAATATTTTTTATTTATAAATTATTTTATTTCGCGACTAGTTTAGGCGGTAGCTAATTATTTTTTATATTTTTTATTTTGAAATATTAAAATAGTGACCGCATTTATTTCCTTTAGCGACCTCGATGCACAGTCGCCAAACCTGGATTTTGCACACAAAAATCAGGTCAAAGAACCTGTCGCAAAACCAATATCAATCCAAAAGCAATCCCAATCCAATCCAAGGTTAAATCGGCTAAAAAATCGATCTAACCTTCGTTGAAACGGTTTTGAATGAATGCGTTGAAAACCGTTTCAACTCCCTGTCCCTCATTCATTCAAATAACTTGTCCAAAGGCTATCTACTCTAAACAACAAGACATAAGTGTCACATTCATCAAATTATATATAAACGTTAGCATCAAAATCAATAAAATTTGGATTGAACCAAAATTAGAAAAAACGAGTCAAGTATATGAACTCAAAGTTAAGCTACACATCCAAGTTAATAGATAACCCTAGCCCTTATCACTAACCGGCAGAACGACCAACCCTATCATCATATTTTTCATTCCTCGATGAAGGCACGTTCGATCCAACAACGTCCTCACCGCCCTGGGGGTCACCGGCACTAAGATCAATATCGCTCTGCACGAAGCCATACAAATGATTCACAGCGTAATATATACAAATCAAGATCACATATAGAATGATGGAAATACATAGCTACTTGAGAGAATTTGTATTACCTGAAGTCTAGACCCGAGCAAATAAAAACTGCAATGGATCATCATCTGAAGTCGATCATCAAACCATGTGGTGAAGCGCGCTTTCTCTAAAGACAGCTACAACTGGTATCGCCTGACGACTGAGTTCTGCCAGCTAACAACAAATGTGCAGACTAACGAGGGTGGTCGAGTATACAGTCCTTCTTAGGACCCCCATAGCTTCTGAACACAAAGAGACCTCATCCACTGTCTGGCTATCGTCTGCTTGGGAGTTGGCCTAAAATTTTTCTCTATATGAATTCTGTAAGAGAAAACAATGGAAATGTTAGAGGAATGCTACTGACCGTAACTAATAAGGATGCAATAAGAATATAAAAGTAATACAAAAGTTGTGTGCTCACCGCAAACTACTCCGCGCTCTCTGACACCCACTTCTCATCTTTGTTTTGGTGTGTGTGCTCAAAGTGGCGGAGCCTCGTAGGGGGCCTTTTCTCAGGGTCCTCTTTTGTCAACCTGAGCTCGTGCATAGCAAATGGACGGGAACCAGCACTATGCTTCATCTTCTTCTCAATATGAGCCATCTCCTTGCCTCGCTCACTCAGCTTCGCCCAGTCTGCTATACACCAATGCAACACCAGCTGCCCCCCACATGGCTTTGGAAAAGCACTTGGGGTTGTGGTCTCTGGCCATAGATATATCTGTCGCACCCACCCAAGCTAGAACCCACCTCCTCGCATTGAGCATCCATTTCTTGTAGTTTTCGGAACAATGCCACTCTCAGGCCTGCCTTCCAAGTTCTTGGTCTCTGTCGGACTTAAATTTCAAATAGTTTTGAACATAATTCAACACAATTTCAAACACGATTAGTAAAAAAAATTCAACAATAATATACTTCTAAAACCAAATAAAGCAAATAAAAATATTGCGCTCCTTACCAATAACTTCTCCCAGACAAGTTCCTTGTTTGCTTCCATCCATGGCTCCCATGTCGTATAAGGCTGTGGGAGGTGTGCCTTGATAATAGAACTGATTTTCGTCCTAACACAATCCTTAACAAAAGCTAATTATAAGAAATCACAAGCGAGATAAATCAATCCCAATATAGGTGCGTATTAAGTTAGAATTGAGTTTTGAAAATTAAAAACATACTAATTGTTTCGGACATGACCGGAAATCCTCTGCTTCAGGGTGGTTGGAAGAGGTATCCCGCGTGTGATATCTCTGGGTACATATGAACTAGATGCTGCAAATGATATATATATATATATATATATATATATATATATATATATATATATATATATATATATATATATAGGGAGCTGATCCACTGCTAGCGCTAGCAAGTTGCTAGCGCTGTTGGGCCGTCCGCTACACAATGTAGCGGACGATTTTTTCACCGTCCACTACATTATGTAGCGGACGGTGAAAAAATTCGCTGTTGTGGCGTGCGATTTGGCCGTCCATTCTCTCCCGTGGACGGCCAGATCGCGCTAGCAACTTGGGTTAAGTTGCTAGCGCTAGCAGTGGATCAGCTCCCATATATATATATATATATATATATATATATATTGGAGCTGATCCGTTGAGAGCACTAGCAAAATATGAAAAGTTGTTAAAGCAATCTGGCTGTCCACGTGCGATTTGTGGACGGTTCAGATCTTTTTTTTTTTTACCTTTTTTAAGTACGTCCGCTACATAATGTAGCAGACAATATTTTTGACAAAAATACCCCTCAAACCCCAATTATATATGTCTGCTACATAATGTAGTGAACGAGAAAAAGAGACAACTATCTTTATTCTCTGGAAAAGAGACAACCCATATGTTAGACCTGAAAAAAGACAGACAATCCTTTTCTTTTCTCTCTCTTCCTCATCTCTCATCCTCTTATCTTCTCCCTCTCCCTTGTACCCTTTCTTTATGTCATATTATGAAGATGCAGATCTGGAAAAGAGGCTATCACATGCCTGAAACTGCCAGAGCCGTGTCCACTATTGGAGGCACTAACTTCATAGCACCGCCGCCGGTTCTCGACGGCAGAGGGAGGTAGGATGTGGTACGACAGCTATCCTGGTGCCAAAAATTATAGAGACTGACATTTTTGTAGTAAGATTTGTAGAATTAGTGACTGAAATCAGAGGGTAGATGGTCGGTGTGACATCGATTGAAGGCAACAACGGTGGTTGTTGCGGTGGTGGGTATCTATTTTTCTATATGCAGAATTAGATCTTATCTTGGTCGATTTAATGGTGGTTGAACAGTGATCATTGATGGTGGTTGAACAGTGTTGGTGGATCGATGATGGGTGAGACGGTGAAGGTAGTCAATTGTGGTGGCTTTCACAAAAATGGTGGAAAGGTTATGGTCGTGTCTCATATGTTTATGTCTCTGACCATGTTATTTTTTTTCCAGTATTTCCTATTTGGTGGAGATTGCATTGGTGAATGGGTTGTGGCTCTAGTTTTCTTCTTCTTCTTCTTCATGGTGGAGCCACAACAGAGAAAAGAAGGGTCGAATATGTGGTGGGTCTTGCATTAGTTGGAGAGAGCTTAATGGTGAGGCCATGTCGTCTACTCTGGTGAATTCAAGATTAAACTGATGGATATAAGAGGTGGCAGATTGTTGAGTCCAAGGGAAGAAGTATCACTTTCTACAGTCTCTTTTCATGTTAAACTTCTTGGCATATTTGAACAAGAATGTGAAAATGATGTTGAACAAGAATGTGAAAATGATGATGAACACGATTTGTTCAAAGCAAAATATCATAAAAATTGATGCTAAGGAAAGCGGGTTCACAGTCAACGTGGTGGTGCCACAAGGAATGTAGTCCGAGTCAGATGCCAGATATGTTGATGTGGGACACAACAAGGGTGGAACAAGAGGAGAGACCAAGGGCTTCCCAGACCGAGCTTGAGGGTGGCAGTGCTGCCAGGGTGATGGCACAGGATGAAAACATGACGACAGTCACAGTTCGATGCTTAGGTCCAGAGTGAGAGTCCTGTATGTTTCTCTCTCTAAGATTCTAGATTGAGAAAGTGAAAATGTTCTAAGAATGTCAAAATTGTTCAAATGAATTCTCAAGACCTCTATTTATAGATGTTGAGATGATGATGTCATCATGCGACACGTGGCGCTCCCTAGGAGTGACACGTCACCGAGGGGGTCCACAGCTGCCGGTGCTTTATGGACTGTCGAATTGCATATTCACCCGGCCTGCCCCGCACAGTATCGCTCTGTCTGTCTGGAAAGACTGGCTTCCACAGGGTCGGTGTGGCGAAAGAACCCCCTTGATCTAGCCACCAATCCAAGCCCTTGTAGAGTCCCACAGGCTGGTAGTGGTGGGGATGACCCGATGCTACCAGGCGGAATAGGTCCGATGCCCTCTGAAGACATGATCCCATCTCTGAGTGACCTGGGGGTCATCGTCCTGAGGCTGTCGATGATCACCGGTAATGTGAGTGGATATGGTCGCAGCTCAGTGCCTAGTGTCATGCAAGTCACCCAAGGCGGCGATAGCTTTGTGGTAACGAGCCTATCCCACTGCGAAAGGTCCTCGTGCCGGAGCACTACGAACAGAGGCCCCTAGAATGAAGACGGCGATGGCTTCTATGGTAGCGAGCCCATCCTGCTACGAAGGGTCCTCGTGCCTGAGCACTATGAACGGCGCCCCCCGGAATAAAGACGGCGATAGCTTTGATGGTAGTGAGCCCATCCCGTTGTGAAGGGTCCTCGTGCCGGAGCACTACGAACAGAGCCCCCAGGAATGAAGACGGCAATGGCTTTTGTGGTTGCGAGCCCATCTCGCTGCGAAGGGTCCTCGTGCCGAAGCACTACAAATGAAGCCCCCAGAATGAAGACGGTGATGGCTTCTGTGGTAGCGAGCCCATCCCGCTACGAAGGGTCCTCGTGTTGGAGCACTATGAACGGAGCCCCCTGGAATAAAGATGGCAATGGCTTCTGTGGTAGCGAGCCCATCCCACGACAATGGGTCCTCATGCCGAAGCATTACAAGCAGAGCCCCCCAGAATAAAGGCGGTGATGGATTTATGGTAACGAGCCTATCCCGCTGTGAGGGGTCCTCATGCTGGAGCACTACGAGCGGAGCCCCTCGGAATGTTGCACACTCTGAAGAGTGGGTCGAAGCATGTTCCACGTCCATGGCGGGGGTGCATGGTGTGGTGAATTAGTATGGTGCATGGGGGCCTGTAACATGATTGTCACGCATGGGCGTGGTGACTACTGTGGAGAGACCATACCTGGTGCCAGGGGCACATGTCATGGAAGTGGCACATGGGCGCGGTGACGACCGTTGTGAGACTATACTTGGTGTCGGGGCACATGTCATGGAGACGGCGTACGGGCGCGATAAAGTGTGTATGGTGCTCGGGGGCACAAATTGTGAAAGAGAGCCTGGGGAGCACGGCTATATCAACGGCATGGTGCACGGGTGCGGTATAGTGAGAATGGTGCCGAAGGCACTGTAGAGTGACAGAGAGCCCAGGTCACGGATGTATCAGTGGTGCGGCGTACTGGCGCGGGGGAGTGTGTATGGTGCCTGGGGGCACGACATTGTGATAGAGAGCCTCGTGGCACTGCTGTATCAACGACGCTATGCACGGGTGGCAGGCGGAGTGAGTATGGTGCCAAGGGCACTGTAGAGTGACAGAGAGCTCGGGGGTACGACTATATCAGCGGTGCGGCGCACGTGCACGGCGGAGTAACGTCCGGGCAACGGGGGTCGCGTAGTGATGTCCAGGCGATGGGGGTCACAAAGTGACGTCGGGGCGACGGGGGTTGAGGAGTGACGTCCGGGCGACGGGGTTGCGAAGTGATGTCCTGGCCCTTGAGGAGTAGTGAAGATGTTAAGTATGGAAGCCAAAGGCCAACCCTTTGGGGGAAGGCCAAGGCCGACTTCCTTCGGTAAGAGCCAAGGTGCACTGAAGGGCGACGGACGATGTGCGATGGTCAGAGCATGATGAGCAATCGCGCAAGGATGAGCTTATTGGTGACGAAGTCACGTAGAAAAAGTAAAAAGTGCACGTGACTTAAGCGTGCATGTTTTGACCGGTTGGAAGCGTTGAATACTGACTGTTGCTTGTGTGGATGTGTTGTGAAAATTGGGACCCCCAGTAAGCCTTTAGGTGTGACCAGAATAGGTTGGGAACAAAAATTCAAGAGAGAAAGAGCGAGAAGAACATAGTTTGTTCAAAGAAAAAATGAAGAGAGTAGTTAAGAGTTGCCATCCGCTACATTATCTAGCGGACGAGTACTGTAGCTCCATCGAACTACTAAAGCTCCCTCAAGTTTGAGGGTATTTTTCTCAAAAATATTGTCTGCTACATAATGTAGCAAATGTACTTTAAAAAGGAAAAAAAAGATCTGGATCGTCCACAGATCACGCATGGACGGCCAGATCGAGTCCTATATATATATATATGGGAACTGATCCATTGATAGCGCTAGTAAAATAGGAAATTTTGTTAGCGCGATCTGACAGTCCACGGACGATCTGTGGATGATCCAGATCTTTTTTTTTTACGTTTTTTTAAGTCCGTCCACCACATAATGTAGCGGACGATTTTTTGACAAAAATACCCCGGAGGAGTACACTACAGTGCTTGTCCGTTACATAACGTAGCGGACACTAATAACAAGCCAAATGGTTTTTAAGTCAACTGGATAGTCTTTATGGTTGCCTCGGAATATCCGCGGTTACCTGGGTTATATAAAAAACCCACTTTTTTTTATGTCTGCTTAAAGGTTCACAGACTCTCTCTCTTTCTCTCTTCCTCATTCTTCTCAACCTCCCTCCTCTCTCTCTTGGTCTCTAATCACAGCCAAAGAACTCGTTGAAGCCCCAACCTTGAGCTTACAGGCTTCTCTCTCCAGCCGTCCACCACCCACGGCCACCAACCTCAGTCCACTGTCCAGCACCAAAGATCTAGATCTTGACAGATCATTAGAGGAACACGAGTTGCAGTCTTTCTACTTGTAATTGCTAATACTTTTCGGCTCGCAACGGCTCAAACGGCAAACGGCAGATGAGATAGACCGAGAGTGCTGCTGGCCATGCCCGAGGGATAAAGGTGATTTTCTTAGTATTTCATCTAAGCGACGAACCAATAGTGACAAGGAGAATTCCTGTGTCCCTAAGTTCAGCTTCTGACTTTGGCTGGATTTTCCCTCATCTCTCATCTCTCTAGTATTATCTGTAATATCTCTCTGCTTACTGAACCTGTGAGAAACACCAAAAAGGGTACACGTTCACATCATCTAAAACGCAGCTGATGGATTCTAGAAATCGTTCAAGGTTTTATGTGAAGTCTGCATAATTTGACGTTTTTGGAATGAGATCAGTAAGGGTTTATTCAGCATTTGGATGCCCCTTGAAAGGTTGCAATATTTTGTGGAACAGCTTTGGGAGCTTCCTTTTCATTGCAAATTTATAGAAGACATTACACATTTGGGAGCTTCCTTGATTTGGAGTAAACGTGGTTAGTGGTCCGAAAGAACAAAAATTAAACTTAAATGTGAGCTCTGGGCTGAGTACTGGAATGTGTTTTCATCTTGAAATTGCAAATTTTCGCATTAATGATTAGAGTCTGCCCACAGAGAGAGAGTGAGAGAGAAGGGGATTGAGGAGAGGAGGACGAAAGAGAAGAAAAAGTGGTGAGAGAAAGAGATAAGTCAAAAAGAAGAGAAAGGACATAAAGAGAGGAAAAAAGAGTCAGAGCATTAATGAGAGAAACGAAAGAGAGAGAAAAAAATATCAGAAAATTAGTCAGCTACATAATGTAGCGGATGAGAGAAAGGAGAGAGAGAAAAAATGTCAGAGAATTAATGAGAGAAAGGAAAGAGAAAGAGAAAAAAAAAGTCAGAAAAATTGTCCGCTACATAATGTAGGGGATGGACTCTTTTTAAGTTGGAGGGTATTTTTGTCAAAAAAAATCGTCTGCTATATTATGTGGCCGATGGACTTAAAAAAATGCAAAAAAAAAGATCTGGACCGTCCACAGATCGCGCTAGCAAAATCTCCTATTTTGCTAGCGCTATCAATGGATCAGCTCCATATATATATATATATATATATATATATATATATATATATATATATATATATATATATATATATATATATATATATATATATATATATATATATATATATATATATATATGGGCGCGATTCGTTGATAGAGCTAGCAACTTCACTCAAGTTTCTAGCGCGATCTGGCCATCCAGGCGCGAGAATGGACTGCCGGATCGCGCGCCACGACCAGCATTTTTTTTACCCGTCCGCTACATAATGTAGCGGACGACGAAAAACCATCCGCTACATAATGTTACGGACGACCAAACAACACTAGCAACTTGCTAGCGCTATCAACGGATCACACCCCATATATATATATATGTGTGTGTGTGTGTGTGTATATGTATATATATATATATATATATATATATATATATATATATATGTATGTATATATGTGTGTGTGTGTGTGTGTGTGTTGTGCAACAAATATCTTTCAATTCGACACAAAACTAATATTGCCTCACCATGGTCTAATGCTACTGATGACGATACTAGCTGCTCATCAGTAGTCGCGTCACCAATCCTAGGGAGGGGGGCTGACTGTGTCGAAGCAGATGGTCACCTCCACGATCTCGTGGTCAACTGGATCTCGGCATATCTACAATAAGGTGAGAAGTGCAAAAGTTAATTGAGTCTAATTAGTTCGCTTGAATAATGAATAACTTAAGCGCAAAAGTAAATTAATAACAATATAGTTCAAAAGTTAGTACGCTAACAATGTGGCTCGGCCGAGTATAAAAGACAACCCAATTTAAATAGTCAACCACTATCAATTAATAATCAATTCAATTTAAATAATAAACACCACATGTGCAAAAGTACATTGATAAGAATCTTTTTGCTTTACACAGTCAATCGCTATCACTAATAGACAATGGAACGTCTTACTCCTCCTCGTCATCTTCATCCCCTTCATCTTCATCATCTTCTTCTTCGTCATCAACTTCTTCCTCAGAATTGTCGTCGTCGTCGTCGTCATCATCATCATCATCATCATCATCACGGAGGGCTTCAGCATCGACCTCTTCTCCAACATGGCCTAAATTGCAAAGAGGCTCATCAACAAGATCGTCATCCTCCTGAAGCGGTATCACTGTGGGAGCATCATCCTCTTGGTACATCTCAATGAACACATCATCATCAACAAAGCCTCTTTTGGTATTGATAACAGTATGCCAATTTGGGTCCTTCCTTGTCACACCTTTTGCATAGAAGACATGTTTTGCTTAAGCTGAAAATACAAATGATTCGTACAATCTGAGCGTTGACCTCATAATAACGTTTACAATCTCATGTCGACTAACTCGGATACCAGCTGTAATGCCAAACCATCTGCACTTGAACATAACCATTCAATTACCGCTGCCATAATAATCTAGTTCAACAACCTTTTTCAACTGCCCATAAAAATCACGCTCACTATCATTATAACAGTCACCTTTGATCAAAACTCCACTGTTTTGAGTTTATTTAGTAAGGTCAACTTCCATCGTGTTAAACTTAAACCCGTTGACAATATACCCTTTATAATACGAAACTAGTCTACTAGGGCCAGTAGCAAGCAATTTGAAACGAACATCAACTCCATCCTGGGTGGACTACAACAACAAACAATTTGCACAAAGTATTAAGTTATTACATACAGTTTATATTAGAAATGAGATTTAGTTTTAGAACTTACACGCAGACAGAACCACTCAGGGAATGCGTTGTTTCACATTTTTTCATGTTTCTATCTGATATCCCAGGGTTTGCGAATAACACTTCCTCATCGTATTCACTGTATGTTATATAGCATCATCGTTACATTATATTCTTGAACTATGAGAAGGAAGATATATACACAATTACTTACACTATGAAAGGTGAAATTTCATTGCATTTCATGAGAGCGTACAATGTTGCGGCAATATACTCTTTCTTGGATAAATATCGACCACTCCTTGCTCCAAGTGCACGACCAAGATGCATGAATATGGAAAAATGCTCATCGAATTCTATGTCGACACTATTGTCATTGCGACCAAGCCGATTCATCTTTGTATCAACATCAGTCTCAAAGTAAAGGGAGTAAAAATTGGTAAGCTCCTCAAAGATGTAAGCCTCTGCAATTGAAACTTCAATGCGGGCTTTGTTACGCACCTTTTTCTTAAGGTCAAACATATACCTAGGTAAGAAATAAGTCATTTTCAGTAAACAGCGCATGTGTGCAAGTATAAAATACAGTATAAAGATGGATGAGCGACATCACCTCTCAAATGGATACATCCACCGATACTGCACCGGTCCGTCCACTCTAGCCTCATATGCTAAGTGAATGGTCAAATGTTCCATCGAGTCAAAGAATGACGGGGGAATGATTTTCTCTAACTTGCACACTGTCTCAACAATGTTTTTCTCAAGAATCTTAACATCATTCTCTCAAAGCACCTTTAAAAATCTTTCCATGAATACATGACAATCGTGACTCTTTAAACCATAAAACCTACAATCAGCAAGGTTGCAACAACGTGATATATTAGACACAGCCATCTGGCAGCTTCAGCATTTTAACCCACTCGCACACCTGTTGTATCTGTTTTTTTATTCAATGTATATATTGCTTTGCGCAAAACCAGCTTACCATTAACCATTCGTGGATGCAATTCACGATGTATACCCATCATCTGCATATATTTACATGCTTTTAGGTGATCTTTTGATTTTCCCCCGACATTCATGACTGTATTAAACACATTTTCAAAAATATTTTTTTCAATGTGCATAACATTAAGATTGTTGAGGAGAAGGAGGGTCGGCATATAAGGTAGCCCCCTAAAGATGCACATTTTCTTACAGTTTTATCAAACTCATCATTTTGCCTTCAAAATGGATGATTAGGGGGTAAGAATTGTCTGTGACACCCCCAAAAAGAAGCCTTCCCCCCGTGCTTTAAGGTGAAAGCCTTACTCACTTCCATAAAATAAGAACATGCCAACCTACCGTGTGTACTCCACCCACACAACATATCGTATGCAGGAAAGTCATTGATATTCCACATGACTGTTACCCTCAAGTTAAAGTTCTATTTAAGAGATGCATCAAATGCTGGGGCTCTAACTTCCCACAAAATTTTTAACTCATTGATCAACGGCCGTAAGTACACGTCTATATTTCTACCCGAGCTCGTAGGTCCAGGAATGAGTAATGATAAAAACATGAATTGCTTCTTCATGTGCATGTCTGGAAGAAGGTTATACGAGACAATGATCACAAGCCACATAAAGTAAGGTGTGCTAGAGTGCCCAAAAGGATTAAACCCATCAATAACGAGCCCAAGTCGCACATTTCAAACCTTTGCAGCAAAAGATGGGTGTCTGCAATCGAATTCCTCCCAAGCCTCTTCATCAGCAGGGTGTCTCAATAAATTGGAAACTTTGATGCGGACGTTGCTATGCCATCTCATGTGCTCTGCCGTTTTAGAAGAGTAATACAACCTTTGAAGCCTTGGTGTCAATGGAAAGTACCGCAATATCTTCCATGCTATCTTCTTCTCACTGGTCGGTTTATACCTTGCGTGGCCATAAACCGAACACTCATTCAAGTTATTGTTCTCCTTCCAGAATAAGACACAATCATTATTACATGCATCTATCTTCTGGTACCCCAAACCAAGTTTCATCATTATTTTCTTAGCACTATAGTACGTGTCAGGCAACTTCTCATCCTCTGATAACATTTCTTTATTAAGCTTCAGAAAAGCATCAAAACCTTTATCACTAAGACCATGCTCAGACTTTAAGTGTAACATCCTTGTCACATAAAATTACTTGGTGTGCTTTGTACTTTTATTCCATATTGGCTCTTCAGAGTCTTTTAACAATTTATAAAACTTCTCGGCACTCGGGTTTGGCTCTTCTTCCACATTAAGATTACCATCGCTAAAATACTTACCCCAGTTAATCCTACTATGCCCAGCTTCCATTACTATATGTTGATATTGAGGAAATCTCGGATCTCTAGGACTATACTGTCTGAACTCAGTGGGCACCCTCAGAATTGGTTCCCCGTGTTTAGTCCAATTCGTATAGTTACTCATAAAACCTCTATGGAACAGATCAAAAGTTATATCGTCGGGGGCTTTCCAACTTAACAGCTGACAATCATTGCACGGATATTTAATCATGCCGTCATCCACACTCTCTCATTGATTCAAAGTAAAGAGAATAAACCCGTTCACTCCCTGTCTAAACTCTTTCGATACCCCAATCCCACTTGGAGCAATCCTCTATTGCATCTAACTTCTGTCCACTGACATGATAGATATCTCTCACTGCCTGTTGAACCTATACAAGTTGAGTTCCAAATTAACCTTCAATTTGAAAAAAATATATTGAGTAGTCACTTATAAGTGAGTGTTAATCAGGATTAAGTATGGATAATTATGGCTGATTAGCCTAATCAATGTAGATTAGGGCTAATTAGTGTTCATTAGAATAACCAATGTTAATCATTGTTAATTAGGGCTGACTAGCCTAATCAGTATTGATTAGTGCTAATTAGGGCTAATCAGTGTTAATCAACGTTAATTAAGGCTGATTAGCCTAATCAGTGTCTATTAGGGCTAATCAGTGTCTATTAGGGCTAATCAGGGCTGATTAGCCTAATCAGTGTTGATTAGTGCTAATCAGTGTAGATTAGCACTAATCAGTGTTGATTAGTGCTATTTAGGGCTAATCAGTATTAATTAGGGCTGACTAGCTTAGTGAGTGTTGATCAGTGCTAATTAGTGTTAATTAGCGTTGTTTAGCCTAATTAATGTTGATTAGTGCTAATTAGGCTAATCAATGTTAATCAGGGTTAATTAGGGATAATATGGCTGATTAGCCTAATAAGTGTTGATCAGTGCTAATCAGTGTAAATTAGCACTAATCAATATTGATTAGGGCTAATTAGTGTTAATTAGGGCTGACTAGCCTAATTAGCATTGATTAGCCTAATCAATGTTCATTAGCCTAATCAGTGTTGATCAGTGCTAATTAGTGCTAATCAGGGTTAATTAGGAACAATTAGGGCAGATTAGCCTAGTGTTTATCAGTGCTAATCAGTGTTAATTAGTGCTAATCAGGGTTAATTAGGGATAAATAGGGCTGATTAGCCTAATTAACCTAATTTCAACCCACCATTTAACTAAATCACATATGCGATATCTCAATCCAATTGAGTCTCATCCTCCATCAATAATCTGAATTCTCAAATGCTCAATGCATAATTAACAACCTAAAATTAACAATCAAATAATCAATGCTCAAATGGGAAAAAATTGTTCAAAATGCACGTATCCGATATTTCAATCCAATTGGGTCCCATCCTCCATCAACAATTTCAATTCTTAAATGTTCAATGCACATTAAAAAAACCTAAAATCATCAATTAACAACCTAAAATCGTCAATAATAATCACAATTAACAACCTAAAATTATCAATCAAATAATTAATGCTCAAATGGGAAATAAATTGTTCAAAATGCACAATTAACAACGTAAAATGATCAATTAATAACCTAAAGTCATCAATCATCAATTAACAAGAAATAAAGTTTTTACATGGATGTAGTAATTAAATAAAGCAAACAAAGAGGGACTCTCTTGCTTTGGGACATACCATTTGGAATGTTATGTTTATAGTTACCCTACAACCTAACTAATTCGTCCCGAATTCGCAGAACTTTTCCCAACATAAGACGTTGTCTGCAATACTCATTAAAGACTCGTGTGATTGAAATACAACCAGAAACTAAGGCTAAGAAAGAAGCGCATAAGTAATTGGAAGCATAGCTTTTTCAGATGGCAAAGTAGCCATCTGACTTTGAACTTCCAGCAAGGTAGATCAGACTACAAGGGGTAGATCACCCTTAATGACTGCACACTTCTAGGAGCTCATCCAATTGACGAAGGGATAGCGAGGGCAAATGTTGACCGAAATCATGAACCAAAATGGATTGTAGAACATCCAAGGATGATAAAATTAAAGTATAGGTGTCCAAATCCAATCAGGAGGGATTTACAATCTTGTTTGGAAGACAAAACTAAAAACTCTTGAATCCAGGTATATAGTTTCATAAAAATAGTTCATAAAATCAGTCAAAAACACAACCACCTGGATGTTTTAGGCAAAATCAATGATACTAGCAACTAAATAACCTTTATCTGTAACGAGATGATTGCTACCTACTCTAAGACAACAGCACGAAACTGCAGGCTAAAAGACTACCCACGAGAAGCGCAAGGTACAAGATTAGTACCACTTGTGTATTCCACATGATCAATTGACTAAGATTATAAAGTTATGTACTTCAAATTATAATCACCAGAACAAAAGATAAGCTTTTTGAGCAGGCATTGACAACATGAAAAATATTCAGCCTAGGGGCTAAATGAAACCAACAACTGTGAATATTAGATAGTAGCATAGATAGCTATAAACATAACATTTGCTTATTTGTACTTATTCAGTTTTTTTTTTCAAGACAAACTCTATATAACAATTTCACTGTATAAATAGGTCCAACACTGAAAAATGCTAAAAAAATGGCTGAAAAATAGGTCCAGCACTGAAAAAAATCCTGAAAAAACACATTTAAAAAAGAATTGAAAATATAGTTCCATATTTCAACATTTTTCAGTGATTAGTGAGCATTTTTTCAGTGTTCTTTCTTGTTGATCAAGGTGAGTTCATAGACCATATTCAAGGCTCCATTGGCAGTCTATTCAAGGCTACATTTGAGATGAGCTAGAAAGAAAGTTGGAAAGAAGCATAGTTGGTCAAGCTTTAGAAAGATATACAAGCAATTTTGCGGGTCATATTATTGATTAGAAGGGTTCCAAACATGCTCCATAAAGACGTCTATGGACTTGCATACACAGATATTCCCATATCCTGGAGATTTTAATAGTAGTAACACAAGATTTTCAAATCTTGTTTTTTCTTACACAATTTTGTTCTAGAGTACTAACAAGGCGGCGTTCGCAATTGCATACTGAAAGTTGGTTCACATGTAGGCTCTCACAAATGCATATCCTAATCTTAGAGGCAATGATATGAGTACTAGCTACATTCCTCTTCTACATTCAGCTTTTCAAGTGACGAACACTTTATAGACAGATATAGTTAAATATCTCAGTAGACCATTGTCTAAGTAAGGGGGAAGTTATTTGCTTCACAAACACAGAAAACACTACCAGTATTCTCTTTACAGGGGCGGCATGGTACATGGACTAGTAACCAATTCACCTTTAACACTTAGAGTTGACAGATCACTCTCATCTGTTTATAACTTTTGAGCATTAACATTTTGTGTGATAAATTACAATAAAAAAAGGTCTGCTTAGATTCGACCTTTAAGAAGCTTTTTAATGCATGCTTTTCTTCTAAATTTCTTTCGGACATTTTGTCGAGCACCTAGGGGTGTTTTTAATTTCATGCACACAGCAGAAAGAATTTTACACATGCAACAATCCAAAATAAATCACTAAGCAAATCAACTGATCTCGGCAGTAAAAGGCAATTACAAAGGTACACTAATTATACGTAGGTCTAGGAGATTTAGCAAATCAATATACTTAGGAATTAATTGCTCAGTAGGAAGAAAATCTAAAGAAATTAGATGGAAGAATTTGACAATTACCGTGGCACGTACAGCCGGCAGCAGTGGCGGCGTGGGCTTCATGCACGGAGAGGAGGGCTTGCTGGTGGAGAGGTGGGCTTGGGTAGCTACGTGGGGACGGCAACGACAGGGATCGACAATCATGCCATTGGGCAATCTCTTGGATGGTGGCAGAGGAGGAGTGCGGCGGTGGGCGGTTGTTTTTGGGAGACAATTCAAAGAGATGGATTAGGGTAGAAAAATTTTATTTTTAAACCTGACAATTAGCGACCACTGGCTGTAGTCGCTAAAACTAGTCGCTAAATTTAGGAACTACCTTTAGTGACCACTACAGCAGTCGCTAAATTTAGAGACTGGAATAAGGACTATTTTAGCGATTGCTTGGTAGTCGCTAAAAACGGTCGCTAAAAATACCTGCCAAAAATATTTCTTTCACCCCACCATTTAATGATACATTTTGCGACCGTGTAAAGTGCCAGTTGCTAACGTATAGTTTAGCAACCTCATTTTCTTGCGATCGCTAAAGACCTATTTTCTTGTAGTGAATCTGACTTGTTTAAAGTGGATTTGAGTTCTCTCAGATTTCTTGCGTTCTCGTGTTTGGTTATTGTGTCGTATACATATTTATCTAGAGCAATTACGTAACGAATGGTATCAGAGCTTCCAGGTTTATTTTTGGGCAAAATTGAAATCGATTTTAAAGGATAAGTATGTAGAATAACACGACCATGAAGTAAGTCTGTGACAATTCGATGGGAAGACAAATTTTGGCTTATGGCAAATCACGGTGAAGGATTAGAGCAGTGTGATAGAGGAAGCCAAAGCACGCATGAGGATCAAGCTCGAGGCAATTGGAGAGCGCTTGTAGCAGACTGTCGCAAGTCAAGTGGAGCTAATCTTCAATAAATTAGATGAGTTAGAGGTAGACAGTTAACTAGCTGTGCTGGAGGGGAAAGTCGATGTTTTCGCGGAGAAGCTAGATGACTTGATCGAGGAGAGGGTCGCCCATTTCACCAAGTGGGAGGTGCAATAGCGCAAGGACCTCAAGGGCAAGTCCGGAGCTCCAGGAAGAACTAGCTACTTGTAAGAAGGAGCTTACAAGAGCTACAAGGCAGGGGTGTATCGCGGTGTAGCCAAGGCAAAAGAAAATGTCGGAGCCGAACTCGTACAATGGAGGGAGGGAGGCGAGGCAAATGGATAACTTCTTTTAGTAATTGGAATGGTACTTTGAAGCCCTCAACATCGACGAGGAGGAGGAGAAGGTGCAGACATCAGTTATGTACCTTACGGATACAACTACCTTATGGTGGAGAACGACGTCAAAACGTGGGAGAAGTTCAAGCGTGAACTAAAATGGCAGTTCTATCTGGAGAGCGTCAAAGATATGGCGATGATCAACCTTCGACGACTGAGGTAGAAGGGGAGCATTCGCGAGTATGTGAAGGAGTACTCGACTTTGATGCTCAAAATACAGAAGATGTCTGAGAGGCAGCGACTATGCTTCTTCGTTGACTGGTTGCAGCAGTGGGTTGCCACAGAGTTACGGCGGAGATAACCGCATGACTTGGCTTCTACCATGGCGATTGTCGAGAGGTTGGAAGAATTTAAGCAAGGTGAGAGGTTGAGATCTCCAAGGCACGAGCGTGCCAAAGATGGGGGGATGAGGGAGACGGTAGGTCAAAGAGTGGCTCGCCCAAAGCAATCAATGATGAGCGGAGTAGGGACGAGGGATGTCGTCACCATCATAAATGGAAGAAGAAGCACGCAGGAAGTCATAAGCAGGGCAACTCTCGTGACCACAACGCTCATGCGGGGCCTAGAGGAGGATGCTTCTACTATGTAGGTCCGCATTACAGGAGGTATTTCCCGCACAAGGGCAAGATGATTACATTCTGCAAGAAGCACAAAAGCAACAAGGAGGATTCTTTCAATAGTGACGGGGAGGCACGCATGAGGCATTGCAGATGTCTAGAGTACCATATGCACATGAAATTAGTTGTCTTATGCATGCCATGGTGTCTACCAGACCCGATATATCACACGCAGTTAGTATGGTCAGCGGGTATAAGGGAAATCTAGGAAAGAAACATTGGGATGCAGTGAAGTGGATCTTCCGTTACCTAGTAGGTTCTACTAACTTTGACATCATGTTTGATTGTGATGGGGCAAGAGGTGAGGTCTTTGGCTTTATGGATTCCAATTATGCTGGGGACTTGGTTTTAGGAAGTCCACGGCTAGATGTATTTTTACATTCTATATGGCATTGACAACTATGGAGGTAGAGTACATGGCATGACAAAGGCAACTAAGGAGGCATTATGGTTAAAGGGATTGGTAGAGGAGCTTGGCTTTAAGCAACATGTTGTTTTGTTACAGTGTGACAGTCAGAGTGTAATGGATTTGACAAAGAATCAGGTTTTCCATGCTTGGACCAAACATATTGATATACATTAGCACAAGGTCCGAAAATGGATTAATTCTAGACAGATTGTATTGAACGAAGTTCACACTAATGACAACATATCTAATATGCTCACGAAGACAGTCATGAGAGAGAAGTTCAAGCATTGCTTGAGCTTGATCCATCTTCTTTCTTGTTGAGTTCGAGGTGGAGTGCATCCCTACCTTTAAAGGGGATGCAAGGCGGAGTACCTGAAGAAGATACTGAAGGCATATTACACTTTTCTTATGGAGTGGTTTGTCAATATAATCCAAGGTGGAGATCATTGATATATGTCTTGTATTTATGTCCTACATCGGCTACTCAAAGAAGACTGTAACTTGGCCTTGAGTATATAAGACATCTTGTCCCACATTGGTTGCATAGAGAAGATCACTGCTTATCCCTAAGTATATATAAGTTATCTTGTATTGTGTTTAAGGTCAAGAGAGAAGAGACATTCTTTGAGTAGGCAAACAATTGAGAGATACTTGTGAGGGAGCGTTGTAAATCTGACTTGTGCAAAGTGAATTCGAGCTCTCTCATATCTCTTGAGTTTTCTTGGTTATCGAGTTTTATACATATTTATCTAAAGCGATTTCATAACACTCTTTTCTCTTTTCCTCTTAAATCTAACAATTTGTTTCAATCGCCCAAACACCAGACTGTTGTAACAATAATGTGGGTATGATCTTTATCAACTTGTATATGTAAAACTTTGACTACATGTCTTTACCTCTCGGCGGGTCTTCATCCTTTTGTTTGAGTGCTAAGATGACTTGCCATGACTCACCTTCTATCCAAATTTCCTCACACCCTAACTCCAGCCTCTATCAAAGGCCATCTCCAATTTGCTATCAATGTCCAATTTTTATCTAGTCTCTATCAAGCAGTAAGACCAGCAACAACAGTAAGATGAGCCTTTACATCAATAGTAACACTCCCATTTCCTTATAAATGTATGAAGCAATCAGAGTTCACAAACATACTTAGTATAAATGTTGCTCTATAACAAGAATATTTTGTTAAAGTAACATACCCTTTCCCTTCCTCTTGTGTTCCTTATAGGAGCTCTTTGGCATGTCTTTCTATTTTGTCCAAGCTTCTTCCACAGTGAACGCCTAACTGTGGTTGACTTGTTTTGACTTGGTGTCGGCTCATCTTTTCTATTCTTCCTAGGCTTACCGGGCAACCTTCTCAGAGGTGGGGGTAACACAGTTGGAGGAGTAAATTACGTGTCAAGCCACAACTTCATATCTGGTGTATCATGTATCATACCTCCATTGCCTTTAAGTAGTGGTCCTTATGGACGTAAGGAGCACAGTGTCTACGAGATTACCTTTTCTGTAAGATATGTATGTAGCTGCGTACCTGTATAAAATCCCTCTTACATCATATGCCTTACTTTCACATGTCATATTCTCAAGATTTGCAATGTAATTGATACTAAACTAAGTAACCTGAAACTTTGTCTCATCAACCTCTTACGCTCTTTAGAAACCTCCTTAATCTTGTTCAACTTTGCCAAAACCTTTGGGGGTAAACCAGTATCCCAACTAAAAGCTTTTTAAAACCTCATGTGAAACCTGCCCATTAACTTATGCCCATTAACTTACGCCTAAGCTGTTCTTTCAAGTTAATTACAAGTATGTACCTCAATTCCCTTAACCAACTGTTAAAGCTCTCAATTATCTTATTGGTGATAAAATCAGACCTTGCCATTGGATCAAACCTAAACGTTGTCTCAGCTGATATTGGTAGGTTTGCAAGCTAATACTGAGCGTCCTTACTTTGATCCTTTACCTTTTCCATAACATTTGTAAATGTGTGAGCATTATAAGTCCTAACAGCAATCTAAAAGCTCTTTCTCAACAACAAACCAGGGAGCTTAGCCTTGAAATTTAAACATGCCTGTAACAATGCCTATTGTACAAATTTGACCTTAAGAGTGTGTTTGCATGAGGTAATTGAACTGAAAATTTTATTTTTATAGAGCATTTTGAAATACATTGCATAAAATCCCTAGTTTAGATTGTGATAAGATGCATTTATCAAATTCTAGGAGAGATTTGAGAAGGAATTTGGTATGCTGAAATTCCCTCTAGTCAAATTTCTTCCACAAATGTAGCTGTATTTTAAGAGAGTCCATAAAATCCATTTTTTTTTTCATAATTTTAGTTAACTTCTTCCATAAAAGAAAAAACAGAAGACTCTCTCTCATTAGTTTGTACCCATATATCATCAAATTATATAGGTTCAAAATATCAAATGTAAATCCACATATAAAAACTCGCTTTATAAAGTCGCCCAAACACTAAATTCGTAATTCTATAAGTTGTAAATTAGCGAATTCTAAAATGAATGAATTTTGAAATGCCAGGTACTTTAAAATTCTTCATTCAAACACACTCGAAGAGTTTTGTAAATAAATACGGTCACACTAAGAAAACATAACAATAAGCAGCATTTCGTCTCCATGTAATAGCAAAGAAAATCATAAGTACATTTACCAGTGTTAGCACACTTTAAAACACGTTCAATACAACTGAAAAGGAATAGATATTAGATTATTAGTACTCTACTTACCAGATGCTGACATTGAATCAATGTAATGATGATTTGAACTGTAGAGAAAAGGGGCGAGTTCTCTTTGAAGTTGGAAAGACAAAGAGACAAAGTATGAAAGGACAGATGGACTGTACTTCATTGGGTTATTTGGGGAGACAGAAAGAATCCAAAAATCTTGCAAAACAAAATTGGTAGTATGATTTATCTCATTGTATATATCTATGACGTGGAAATTGAATTCGATGAATAACCCCCAAAACTACTAATTTAAGCAGCCACACAACCTAACATTAGGTCTTAAGTCTGTTAGATCAATTTAAATTACTAAATATGTCAAGTAACATTGTTACAATCTCAGCCAATACGTTTGAACTAATGTTAAGTTAGATCTTGTCCCACGTTGGAAGTGGGAAAGATAGAATTTGGCCATATAAGACCTTGTCAATGAACCCTTAAGAACATATTGGCTAGCCCTTATGAGAAAGACAGTGCCATGTGGTAGAACCATACTTATTAAAGGTGTAGGCGTACTTAAGGCGCAAAGGATCTCTGGTGCCTAGGCGCAGTCACACCCTTTTCGAAGTGAGGCGTAAAATAAAAAGAAATATATATTAGTCTAATAAACCAATAAAATTACATAAAAACATCCAAAACATGACAATTTAAATAACTTCTAACACTAGAAAATGTTTCAAATCTAATGAGATATAATCAGTTATAAGTTAACATGATAAAGTCATCCTCATCATCAGTAACGGCTAAGGCAACAATGCTTTTTTAAAGGGAATCATAGGCTCCATTTTTTTATTGAGATTTCTCTCCAATTATATCTTTTATATCTTCAAAGGTCTCTGGAGGGAGTAGATTTATTTAAAAGCGAGTAGCAGTAAACGACGGGACATTGACATGTTTTAGTGAATAATAAATGAATTTATTGATTCAGGGTTTGGAATTTTAGGTTTTTTCTTGGTTTAAATACTGATTTATGATGTTATGAAACAAAAGCATTATAGAAAATAAATGTTTGAGACGATGCTACAGTACAAAAATCAAGTAGACTTGATGTTTTGGGCTTTTTTTTTTTGGTGCCTCCACCCTCGCTATGCCCTCACCCCTACTCTGCACCTTGCCCCTAAGCACACAAGGTGCGCACCTTTTTAAAGGAGCTTCACCTAGCTCTAGGCAAGGCCTGTACCCTACACCTTGTGCCTAGGTGCACGCCTTTGATATTATTGAGTTAGACCATGGACTGGGTCATTATAGGTATAAATTTCACAATTTGGAGATGGCCAAGGCGACGGCGTGGAAGTTGGTTACAACAACGACCATGACATGTCTCAGTTCGTGCGGGCACGTGTGCAAAGCAAAGCGGTGGTGATTTGTGTGTGAAGGTCATGGTAGTGGGTTTTATGGTGAAGGTCATGTCAGTGACGATGGGCTTTGGCGGTGGTATGCAATTTTTTTGTTCTTAAAGTGTAAAATCATGTGGCAACTTTTAGTTTTTCCTATTATTTGCACCAACAAATATATATGTATATATATATATATATATATATATATATATATATATATATATATATTACTAGTAACATGCCTTTAATTAAATGCCACTAAATGGCATTAATTTTATAAATATTTTTGAAAAGGAGATAATGGAAGATGCAAACCAAGACTTAATTAATACTTATAACTTAATTTCACTACCACCACAATTACCAACACGACGTCTTCGCGCACCACTGTCACCACCATTGACACCTTGTCGCCTCCGCTGCTGCCACTACCACCACTATGATTACTCTATGGCCACTGTCACGACCACCACCACCACCAACGGCCACTGCCGCCGTCACCACCACCACCATTAATTATTTCATCACCACTGCCATCGCCGTTGCCACCACTCTCAACACCACGTCCTCCGTGTCCTTCAAAATCATCTAAATATCCAGCACTCTACAATAACTGCGATGACCGCCATGTCTTTACCTATTGATATCATCACAATTACCAATATCACGTCTTCAAATACCACTATCGTCACCATTGACACCTTTTGGCCGCAGCCACCACCACCATTATTACTCCACACTGCCCCCTCCACGACCAACCCGATTTTAGTCCCCCAAAAAAGTTATAAAGTGCATAAACAAATGCATAATTTTGATAAAATGGATAAGTTTGTAAAATGGAACAATTTTTAGACATTTGTTATTTATTTACCAAACATATTAACTTATATTTCAGTAAAAATCCAGTCGCTTAAAGTTTTTAGTTTTACAAATTCAGCGCTTAATTTTTTCGGCACTTAAATTTCAGTATTATCAAACAGTCTCTAAGTTTTCGTTTCAGTTTTTAATAAAGTTTTCAGACCCTAGAGGCAAAAAAGATATCATACTATTAATTGATTGTGCCTTGGATGCACAATCAATTGTGAGTTTGCCTAACAATGCAAACAACTATACTTGAGGTACACATTGTCATGTTTGTACGCTTATCATTTTT
The DNA here is from genome assembly GCA_033070095.1 of Escallonia herrerae. Lineage (NCBI taxonomy): Eukaryota > Viridiplantae > Streptophyta > Magnoliopsida > Escalloniales > Escalloniaceae > Escallonia > Escallonia herrerae. The sequence goes on from JAVXUP010000213.1 coordinate 523,216, forward strand.
ATTTTGGAGGTTTAAAATATTTTATAGATATTTACCATTTGTAAATTCTGTACGGAAAAACAATAAATTCAAACATCAATCACCAACTCCTAGCAACTATATTGCCGTGATTCATTTCATTGCTTTAACGTGTAAATATATTGAAAAGTGATACATAATCGACATAAACATAACGAACTGGCACTTGAACTTGATTAACCCAACCAATAAAATCGAACTTGATTCACTCCGATCATGTTCTCCTTTTTATATTGAAATGGATCCAACTCTTAGGGGTAGATCACCCAAGGCTTACATTCTTGGACAAAACTCTGAATTTTGCCATTTTTCTTGCGCTTTGGTATAGCATAACCACTTCTTCCAATATGCCATAGCTTGTGTATTTTGGACAATGTAAAGCATGTTTTCGTGCACCTAAAGTTTTATTTTTTTATAAGTTTAATTTAGCATAGGTACTCCAATTTCGTTTTTCCCTGAACAAGCAGAAGCTCATCCTCTTGCATCATAAATGATCTGCTCGCATGACCTGGAGCAATAGGAAATTTCGTGTTAGAATCTGAAAGCAACTTTGGGTCAAGACTACGTCCGATATGATATTTGACTGAAGTTTTATAGGAAAGATTCATGAATTCGAGCTGTATTGGTCCCCTTCCAAGTTATAAAGGATGGGCTTTCGTCCAGATAGTGCCACATTTGTTTGAGAGTTAATTTAATATTTACGCAACAAACTTTGGCTCCTATCCGGGTTGTAGGAATCTTGCTCCAACCCAGTGTATAGTGACAATTAATAGTCGCTAAATGTTTCTTGTGACTTTTTTCTAAAACTTTCAACAGTAATTATTAGAAAATAATCGAAAGAATCTTCTTTTACCTCCCATATATCGACAATTAATGATCGTTAAATGTTTCGAGTGACTTTTATTTGGTGACGCTAAGAAAATACTATTAAGAATTATCGCTGAAAGTGTAAGTAAAAAAGCCACTAGAAACATTTGACGACTACTAATATCATTATATACAGTATTGGAAGAATATTCCTACAACTTGGATAGCAGCCCAAATTTGTTCGATAGAAAGGATTCAGGTCTCGTCAGTAATCGGCACTGCATTAACTGTTACGGCTTAAGAACGCGGAGGACATAGCAGTTAGAGGTCCAAGAAACGATCCATGAAAGTTTTGAAAAGGATTCATGACCTCTATTTGTTTGTCTTGAACCATGCGGAAGTATTATCAGTGGGCATCTAACCCAGAATAGCTATTAACATGAAAGCAGCCTTCGCATTCATCGTCCTCGTTAACTTGCTTTCAAATGTTTTCATATCGTGGAATTACTGTTGGTAGTCTAACAAAAATGTTGATTGGTACGTCTTTAACATGTAATTATCTCGGAAGACTGACTTCGGAAAGTCGAGGAAAATACAATTTTTTTCTCTCTTTTTCCTTTCGGATAGGAAGATTAATTTGTCACTTGGCTTAAGCCAGTATGCCACTGCTGTCAATCACGACAGTACAATTTTTTTGATATTTTTCCCGGCAAGAGTAGTTTGTCACTCGGGTTGGTCCGGCAAAGCGAAAATGTCAGAGCGTGTGATTGCCTTTTTTCGGGAGAAGCTGACATCTCTCTTCAACGAAGAGAACGAACTCTTGGGTGGGTTTGACGAAAAAGTTGAGGACATGAGGGCTGAACTGGAGCGCATGGCTGCATTCCTTGTTGCTGCTGAAGCTCAGGAAGTGATTGACCCTCGACTTAAAGCGTTGGTGAAGCAAGTGAGCGATGTTGCTTACGACACTGAAGATGTTCTTCACGAAGTCATTCCCCTCAGGACGGGACGTTATCAGGGGAAGATTAGACTCTGTGGCTTTGTTCATGGGGTATATTTGCATATTAGGAACTTAAAAGCTCGTCGTCAAATTGCTTCTGAAATACAAAGCATCAAGTCAAGAGTCACCTCTCTTGATGGGTACCAGAGGTACTGTTTCCCCTTAAGTATCTCAGAACAAGGCCCAAATACCAACTTTAACAACAGAACGCTTGGTGATTGTCGAGGTACTGTGCACTGGTCAAAACACCCCAATCCTGTGGGCATTGAAGTACCCAAGCAGCAACTGATTAAGTGGTTGGTGGAAGGAGATTCTTCAGTCAAAACTCTTTCAGTGGTTGGACCAGCAGGGATAGGCAAGACCACCCTGGTTAGAGAAGTCTACGATGATGCAACAGTGAAGAAACACTTCTGCAACCACGCTTGGTTAACAGTTTCTCAACCATTCGATCTTGATGAGCTTATGAAGGACATGCTTCAAACTTTGTGCAGTGGGATGAGAGCGCAAGTTTCTCAAGGCATCGAAGCCACGAAAACTAATGGCCTGAAAAGGAAAATTTCTGAAGTTTTGCAGCAGCACAGGTATGTCTTGGTTTTTGACAACGTTCGAAACATCGATGCATGGGAAGGTATCAAATCTGTCTTACCCAATAATAATAACAGCCGAGTCATGTTGACGACATGTTTTAGTCACATAGCTTCCACCTCGACCATGGAAACTGAAGGAAAAGTCTATACTGTGAAGCCGTTGTATCAAGAAGACTCTTGGACGCTGTTCTGTAAGAAGGCCTTTCGGGGCAGCTATTGCCCCAGATATCTAGAAGAAGTTTCTCAAAGGATACTAAAAAGATGTTGCGGTTTGCCGATTGCAATCGTCGCAATTGCTGGTATTCTTGCTACGAAGAACCAGACTAGAATTGAAGAGTGGGAAATGCTTCATCGCTGTCTTGGTGTTGAGTTAGAAGGCAATGACAATCTCGAGTGTTTGAGAAAGATTTTCGCTTACAGTTACTATGACTTGCCTTACCATCTAAAACTTTGTTTGTTGTACTTGAGCATCTTCCCTGAGGATTATACGATTGAGCGCATGAGACTTCTTCGATTGTGGATTGCAGAAGGATTTGTGCAGGGAAAAGCAGAAATGACTTTGGAAGAAGTTGCTGAGGGCTACCTCAATGAGCTTGTCGATAAAAACCTACTCCATGTACCAGAGAAACCAGAGGACGGCAGGCTTCAGACATGCCAAGTTCATAGCCTTTGGGGTGAACTAATCAGTTCTAAGTCGCGGGATCGTGAGATGGTCACTGTAGCCAGGGGAAGAGACACATTATGGCCCAAGAAAGTCCGGCATCTAGCAGTCCACAATTCCTTGGAAAGTCTTCCAGAAAGCAAGTACTTCAACCGGCTTCGTTCGGTCCTCATTTTTGGCAGGATAGGTTCATTACATCAGCCGCTCAAGTCTTTGCTGTCAAGTGGTAAGTTGATAAAGGTCTTGGACTTCCGAGGTGCCCCATGGGAATCAATCCCGGAGGAAGTCTTTGAATTACATCTTCTTAAATATTTAAGTATGAGAGAAACAAAGTTGAAAAAGCTTCCGAAATCAATAGGAAAGCTTCAGAACCTAGAGACTTTGGACTTGAAAGGTACATATGTCACTCAGTTGCCTCTTGAAATCACAAGGCTCCATAAACTACGTCATCTCTTAGTATATCGCTATAAGATTTTGGCTGGTTATATTTCCTTTAACAGTGTACGTGGCTTTAAGGCTCCACCCACTGTAGGAGGTTTACACTGTCTACAAAAGCTATCATATATAGAGGCAGATAAAATCGGTGGTGGCACTAGTGATATAATGGTGAGAAAGGTAGGCTGTCTGACTCAGCTCAGGAAGTTAAACATCGTGAGGCTAAGAAGAGGACATGGGACAGCTCTATGCTCTTCTTTGGAAAACCTGTCCAACCTTCGCTCATTGAACATTACTTCGATAGAGCCAGACGAGATTCTTGATCTGCATCATCCTTTGTCTTCAGCTCCTCGATATCTGCAGCGCTTGTACTTAACGGGCCCTTTAGAGCACGTACCTGTATGGGTAGCTTCTCTTAACAGCCTGGTGAGAGTAGTGTTAAGATGGAGCCAACTAGAGGACGATCCTTTGCAATCCCTTCAAGCTTTACCTTGCTTGGAGGAACTTCACCTCCTTGAAGCTTATAAAGGGGATCGATTGTGTTTCAAGGCCGGAGGATTTGAAAGACTCAAGATTCTATGGCTTATTACACTGGAAGGATTAAGATGGGTAGTCATGGAGCAGGACGCAGTGCCCTGTCTTCAGAAAATGTACTACCAAAATTGCAAATTGGTGGATAAGTTGCCTTCAGGCATCCAACATCTGACCAATCTTGGATTGCTGCACCTAACTGATATGCCAGATCAACTAATCATTTCGCTGGAAAATCGAGAGGAAGGTGGGGGTTATGCAGAAATAGCACACATCAGGGATGTTTGGACTGAAAATTATAGAGGTGGTTGCTGGAGTGGGCACTGGATCAAATAGCATAAATAAATACACAAAAACTACTTTCGAAGAAAGAATTGTAAAATCCTGGTTGTTTCTGGTACATAAAAATCTATTTCTTCCTATTTCTTCACTCCGTGCTCCAATAGGTCAGAACACAGTATGTGCTCAATATATTCCTGACCGTACACTATTGGAGATGTACGGTTTTCGTGATTGCTCTGTCTACTGCTTCTACTCGTTATGAACCCCGTAATCTTCTATTGCGCGGTAGAGCCATCTTCTTTTCCTTCTAGATAGATACCTCTTGGTAAGACTATATCGTGGATGCTGTGTCCTGGCAACAACATGTAATTTCCAGTTCTAGCAACATTGATTTTATAAAGGTGCAGCTACACATGTGGTGAGCTCACATGCCTGGTGTGTAACTAGTCTTGGTTTCTTTGAAAAGTTCCCGAATTGTGTTTGACATCCCCAAGTGTCTTTCACGAATAAATAAAGCAACAGTGATGGCCAAAAACTTGTGTAATGTAGTAATTTCAATCTTTATATTTCTGCCTACTACCTATCCCAGCTTAAAAAAAGAAAAATTATCCCATCTCTCTTCATTCGCCCACTTCAAGCTGATCATGTGGATCGGTCAACCTTAGACTCTCTTCTAACCCCTAGACTCTTAAGCTCCCGTAAGCCCAAAAAGAGGAGCCTTGGTATCCGGGACAATCCTTTCCTCAAGGATCTCCCTCTTTCATTGTATTTAGCTTTATATCAGGTTTCGGGTGTTGCCCCTTCGCAACCCCTTCGCCATCAATGAAGCTTCTTCGCTAACCCCTTCGCCATCAATGAAGCTTCTTCGCTGGAATTGCCGTGGGCTCGGTCAAGCCCGCACAGTTCGAGCAGCAATCAAATTGACTCGTGCCAACAGACCTGAGTGTCTGTTTCTTCAAGAAACCAAACTGGACGTCTCATCCATATCTGAAAAATTCCGAAGGTTAGGGTTCACTTGGCTCTTGGCGTTGAGCAATTTGGAATTCTTGGTACCAAAGGAGGTCTATGGGTTGGCTGGACTGAAGATATTTCAAACTCCTTGGTTTACAAGGACAAGAATGTCATTCTAGTCACTTTTAGTAACCCTTCTGGAACTCTTTGGACTGCCGGACTTATTTATGGGCACCCCAACCTCTCCAAAAGAAAGCTCACTAGGCAACGTCTATCTGTTATCCTTTCATCTGTACCCACTCCTTTAATGCTCATCGGAGACTTCAATCAGGATTTGTCTTACTCGGACAAATCTGGTGCAAATTTCGCCTGTATACCTAGCCATAATCTTCTTTTAGATTTCCTCAATCTCAACCTCTTGACAGATATCCACTGGGTGGGACCTCCCTTTACTTGGACCAATAATCGAGAAGGAGTTTCATGTACACACTAAAGACTAGATCGATGTGTTGCCCAGGGCCCTTGGCTTTCTTTATTTCTAAATGCATTCCTCAAGAACTTGGGTATTTAGTCCTCCGACCATGCGCCTCTTTTACTTGACACATCACCCCCACAAAAATTCTTATTTTGCCCACAGCGCTTCGAAGCAATGTGGCTTAAACACCCCCAATGTAAACAGATCATTCAGGAGACCTGGTCAACGGCTTGTGATGGCTCCCCTCTTTTTCAACATTCCTTTTGGGAAAAGCATATGATGAAAATTCTTAAGGTGTGGAATAACAATGTTTCGGAAATCTGGGTGTCCAAATTGAGGAAGCAAAAAGTAAGCTTCTTCATTTCCAAAGTCAATTACCCAAACTAGAAGCTCAGAAGATGGATCAATCTCTTCGGGCCTCACTAGACTGGTTGCTTGACTGTGAAGAGTCTCTCTGGGCTCAAAAATCAAAGATTTGCTGGCTTTAGCTTGGAGACAAGAACACTAGCTTTTTTCATACCTCAACCATTATTCGTCGCAATCCTAACAAAATCTCCTCCCTCTCGGATGAAATGGGCAACATCTTTCAAGATCACGATGCAATCTCTGTGTGTCTTCTCTCTCATTTTAAAAATATTTTTTGTCCTCCTTCTTCTGGTGCAAATTCTTCGAACTTTCAAGTAGTGCTTGATCTCACAGGCTCCCTCCTTCCTCAACAGGCCGACTAGTTAGCTAGGCCCTTTTCTAGCCTAGAAATCAAAGAAGCTCTCTTTAAAATACCCCCTTTAAATCTCCTGGACTTGACGGAATTCCAGCCCTAGTATATCAGCAATGCTGGGCTTTTCTAGATCGGCCAATTACCTCAGTTGTGTTGTCCTTTTTACATTCTGGGCACATCCTCAATGTCATCAGCAAATCCTTCATCGTATTAATTCCTAAATGTGCAGCCCCCGCAACTCCGAGTGACTTCTGACCAATCTCTCTGTGTAATACCATTTACAAAATCATTGCCAAAACCCTAGCAAATTGCATCAAGCTGTATCTTGCCCATCTTATCTTTGACCATCAAAATGCCTTTGTGAGTGGAAGACAAATCTGTGACAACATTCTTATTGCGCAAGAGCTCACCAACAAAATTCAAACCTCCAAAGGCAATAAACAAATATTAGGAGCTATCAAAATGGATATGAGCAAGGCTTTTGACCGGGTAAATTGGAAGTTCCTGGAAGCTGACCTGCATCAAATGAATTTCCCGCCCCGATTTATTCAGCTTATTATGGTTTGTGTTACAAGTGTAACTTATGAGATCTTACTAAATGGTTCACCATCCAAGAGATTTCAACCAACTTGTGGCCTTCGACAAGGCGACCCGCTCTCGCCGTATTTATTCATCCTGTGCACCGAGGTTCTTTCTGCATCCCTTCTTAAGGCTAAGGGTTCGGGCCTTATTCCTGGTCTCAAAGCTGGTATCTGAAGTCCACCACTAAATCATATATTCTTTGCAGATGATGCGATGCTATTTACAAAATTCACTCTTTCATCCTGCCAACATATGAAATTCATCCTTCATCGATACTATTTAGAATTTGGTCAGCAAATCAACCTCAATAAATCCTCGCTTACTCTTAGCTCCAATGCCACAAATGAGGAGTCGCTCTTGTTTGTGCAAAGTCTGGGTCTTCCAACATCAAATTCCTTCGGTAAATATATTGGCATCACTCTAGATATTGTCAGTAATAGAACACAGTTCTTTAGAGATCTCATCAAAAAGGTCCAAAACCGATGTGCTGGCTGGAAAGGATGTCTGCTCAACAAAACTGGGCGTGCCACCCTCGTTCCCTCTGTACTCCCTCCTCACTTACCACATGCAGGTAACTCTATTCCCTAAATATGTTTGTAAGGCTATCAACTCGATCCTGGGCAGATTTTGGTGGTCCGGGTGATGAAAACAAGAAAGGAATTCACTGGCTCAATTGTGGTATGTGCTCCTAAGCTTTAAGGGGGGTTAGGTTTTAAGGACTCAAGCTTCTTTAACTTAACTCTTTTAGCCAAACTCAGTTGGAGGTTATGGATAGAACCTGAAAGCCTTCTAGCCCAAGTTTTGATTGGAAAATACTGTACTCGTTCAAATTTTCTGTCTAGCCCAGACAAAGGAAATTTCACGTGGGGTTGGTAGAGCATTATAGCTAAAAGACAAATCCTTCAAAGTGGTTTATGTTGGCAAGTAGGTACTGGTTCACAAATTTCCATCTGGAATGATAAATGGATCCCCAACTGTGACACCAGACCAATCTTCAGTGGATCTAACACCTCTTTATCTTATGGAACAGTCAGCAATCTCCTTCTAAACGGGGCTTGGAACAGTCACCTTCTCAATCAACTGTTTAGCCCAGCGCTAGTTAATAAGATTTGTGCCATCCATATCTCTCCGCATCTTATAGAGAATCAACAGTTATGGACCTACACCCCCTCTGGGACCTTCTCAGTCAAAACTGCATATTCCTCAATCTTTAACCAAAAAACAAGCAACTTACGTAGTTTGGGCCATCTAACAACTCTCCCTGCGCTGGAAACCAAATTTTGGAAAGTCGTTTCATCTCTCCCGGTTCCACACAAAATGAAATTTCCAGTTTGGCGAATCTTATGGGATCGGTTACCTTTACATTCAGCGCTTCAACGTTTCAATATTACAGCATCAGACTCTTGCCCTCTATGCCTCAACGAGCCTAAAACTCTAGATCATCTTTTCCTTTTATGCCCAAAAGTGCGACCTATTTGATTTGGAGGGCCCGTCGGTATCAAATATGAAAATATAGGGCAACCCTTTCATGAGTGGCTTATCGCATGTGTGGAACACAAGATTCATAAAAGCTCATTTATAAATAACTCTCAGGCTATCATTAAAACCCTCTGGGGAATCTAGACGTATTACAATCGTCAAATATTGCGACAAACCGATTTTTAGCCACTTGTAGTTATGCGTAGCATTCAAGATGTTCACATCAATGTCAACATAGCCTACCAAAAAAAATCCTATCACTCAGTTGAAATTGCCCCACCTAACCTTCAGGAACTTCCTATTCCCTTTGATCTCCAAAATAGTGATATGTCATGCACCTGCCGACATCAAGAACCTGTATTATTGTTCATAGCTATCTACTTTAACCGTAAACTGTTGAAAGTGGGGGGTCGGATTCTTGTGCTTTAATCATGTTCATCAAAGGTGTGGGTCTGTTGCAATCTCCAAAGTGACCTCAGATCAATCATCAGCCTTAGCTAAAGGATTACTCACTATGATAGAATGGGCAAAGAATAGACAATTATTTCATATTAAAATTATTACTAATTCTAAGCTTCTCCTCTCACAGATGACGGACTCTGAAGATATCCCAGCTCGGGTGGCACCGATTCTATATGATACATGTTATAATACAGCTGATCTTCATTATTTCAGCATTGACAGGGCTATAGACTTGCATCTAAAAGAGGCCAGATCTTTAGCAGCTTTTGCATGTCATGCCCGTATCTCTGTTCATCAGGACTGGGTGCATGAGATTTTGCTGCACTGAGATCTCTCTCTACTCCATCTTTTGTGATTCTCCACTGATGCAAGACCTTTCATTTTTGTGTCACTTGTGTTTTTATTATTTTTATGTTTCTCTGTATGTGTGACGACTAGTGTCATGTAGTTGCTTCCTTTAGCCATAGTGGCTTTCTTTGTAATACATTTTTTATCTACGCAATTCTCTGGATTACCAAAAAAAATCTTTAAATTCATTCCAATACAGATCTTTTGCTATCACAATGGCAGAGCCATAGGATTTCTGATGTGGAGAAAAGGTTTAGCAATGTGATTTTAGAATTGGACTCTGCAGTTGCAGTCACTATAAGCAGGTCAATCTTAACGCCCATCCCTGTATGAAATCTTCAAGGACTGTGAGAGAATTGGGGTAAATATACTTTGCCTACTTGTACTTTAGGCCAGTTGAATTACGACCCTCTCTTCTTTAAAAAGTTGTGCTAAACCTACTTCTACTCATCAAAATTGGGTAAAATCTAACCGCCGTAACAGATTCATTTGAATGTCAAAAGTACCCTTTTTATCCACAAAATTTTCAACCTCCTGCCATTTTCTAACCCATTTTCATTAGCTATCCCTCCCCCCATACCCTATTCCATCAATGCACCCACACTCATACACACATGTTCAACCCCCTCTAACACCATACCCCACACACGCACGCATACTCACTCGCTCCAGAATTTATAGAAAACTCTTACACGTATCTAACACATAACAATTCACACACACACCCAGTCAGACATAACACGCATGAACTCACACACACACACACGCACACGCACACAGATTTAGACGAGAGGATGATCAGCTATAATGATTCATAAACAAGTTTATGCTTCATTTTCCATTAGACATAACGAAGCCAATCCAAGGATAGGTTGAAGAAAGAACATTAAATTAAAAGCCACAAACCCAGGCCCTCTATACCCACATCTGCATAATCTCTTGAGTAACAACCACCTCTGACGTACCCACCATCCAAGGTCACGGCTACCTTTGTACCCTCCCCCACGATACCCAACATCACCAGCATCGTGACGACCATACCCACAACCACCACCTCCTCCTACACAATGGCCACTACCACTTCCACCACTGCGAAAACCACCTCCACCGCCACTTTTGCCGCCACTACGATACTGGGCCTGATTAAAGGTGTTCTTGCATTCGTCAAGATCCTGCCCGTTCATCGCCTCGATCGCATCTTTCTTCAGTGACTACTCGTCTTTAAAAGTCATGAATCTGAACCCCCTTAATCTCTCAATCTCCGGATCGTTAATGATTTACAACCAAGCACACAGAAAATTATCAGATCTGAAACACACTAAACACATATATGTAATTGTGTTTAGTGTGTGTGTGTTCAGTATGTGTGGGGTGTGGGTTCGTGTGAATCTGTGTGGGTGAGGAGGTGGAGGAGGGGGAGGGTGTATGGGTTCGTGTTTTTGTAGTGTGATTGCATGTGTGGTATGTAGTGTGTTTGTGTTAAATGGAAAGGGCATTTTGGTCTTTAAAATTTATCAAATAACTCTTGCCAAGAAATGTATTAACTTAGATGGAAACCGTCCAATTTACCCAATTTTGATGAGTAAAAATAGGTTTAATTCAACTTTTTAAGGAATAGGGTCTCATAATCCAATCGGCCTAAAGTACAGGGATGCAAAGGGTATTTACCCCTAGAGAATATTGTGGAGATTAAACATTATGCATTGCAAGGGATTTGCCTGTACTGATTTCTTAGCAAAGATAGGTAGAGATCTCTACCTCTTTTTCCCTAGGAACTCGGTAACCCTCCTAAGGGGTTAGATAAGTTAGTTAAATCAAATACGAGGGGGCTCGCAGTCCAATAGTTGTACTTTCACTTTCTAAGAGAAAATATTATATTACCTGTAAAATTCCTAAGGACTGGTCTATATCTTTGTTATTAGGTAAATGTTTCAACTTATGTAGCAATACACCTTCATTCCTTAGTAGTTTTCGACATCATATCTACGTGGCTAACAGTATGAATAATCATTGCCCACTATTTCCATGATATGATCTTACTCATAGCTTGACAATCCCAATTGGTTAAACTATTCTATAGACCTTTTGCAAAATCTATGGGCCGTCATTATTCTAGGTTTGATTGCAAAATAGACAACCTTAAACTTGTTCTCTTTAACAACTTAACCATATAACCATATAAAGTAATTTAGAAAAATGTAAAAAGGTGAAAGAGCGCATCTCAAAGCTTTGAAATAAACAAATTGAGATGAAGAGCTTTTAAAATAGCTTATGCTAAATGGGTTGAAAACACATCTCACCTCTATCTAATAATTCTTAGCCTCCCAATCTATCTTGCAAGATAGCCTTCATTCAAATTTATGGTTAACTAGTGGATCTGGTGTGATGATATTGAAATGTAGAACCGGTGAGCAGATCCATACAAACATCTTTCAAAATGGGATTAGGATCCTCTGATATATAGCAGAGGTGCTATACAACATTTAGTGACAAAAGATTGTCACTGAAAGTGTTTTGCAATTATTACTGAAATTTAAAATGACAATTTTTGTCTCTAAAAATATTTAGTGGCATTTTTCTAGTACAACACTTATGTTGTACAGTAAAGGATCCTGATCCTTCAAAATCTAGCTCTGCAAAGAAACAAGACCGCCTTTCAGATTGAGCCTTTCTAGACTAGGCCAATATACTGATCATATAAGCCAACCTTTCAAAAAATATACAAGGTCATAGTTAGAGCCTGGAGCTTATAGACAATATATGTTGTTCAGACCTTAAATTATCCAAGGTTAATACAGGTGTTGCAGCTAAAAATATGATCTGGACCCAAGCCTAGAACGATGACATGCAAAACAGAAAAAGAGTGACTGCCGGATAGAGTTCCAGCAGGGGACCTCTGATGATTAAGTCAGAGCACAGTTACAGGGTAGAACTTTAAGAAAGCAGGAAAATACAAGGTGTATGCGTGTGAAGTTGTTTGCATACCTAAAGGAGTCCCCTTTATATTAATTGATGTGGGCGTCAGAACCCTAGTGAAATTAAGAGCCTGATGGCTGGGTGTAAAGTTGTTTGCGTATCTAAGGGAGTCCCCTTTATATTGATGTGGGTGTCAAAACCCTAGTGAAATCAAGAGCCTGATGGCTGGGCTTTGGGCTTAATCCTTGAAGATTAGATTTGAGTTCCTTTAGAACCCTAATTCCCTAATAAGGTAACTACAAACTTAATAGTTGACCAAGTTTAACCCTGAGTCATAGTTGAAACGTGTCATATGCTGATTTGTGGTGTAATTTGAGTTATATCATAATGTCTCTCACTTTCTTAACAAAAATACTTGACTGAGAAAGTGTATTTCGGGTGTCTTGAGACACATATCAAATTTTTGATTGACTTTTTCTCCCTCTTGTAGGCGTAAATAATAAATTTTTCCCATCTTCTCACCAATCAAATAGAGCCCAAGGACAAAAGTAACTACTTTTTTTGTTGTGTAAATAACATTTTGAAAATTTTGGAATTTTTCTGGCATTTTTTTGAGACCTTAAAAGCCCCAAAAAAAATTTATTCGCAATGTGTGAATTTTTCGCTCGGAGCAAGGCTTGCTCGGGAAGCAGGCTTAGATCAGGGACTGCTCGGACGGCCTGTTAGGAAAGCGGGCTCAGATCACGACCTGTTTGGGAAGCGGGCTCGAACCAAATCCTATTCGGGCTTGCTGCGCAGACAAAGGCCTAGTCGGGCTATGCAGATGGCGATGCAGACTTGATGGTTGGGAAGGCCCATAATTCTTCTGCTCGGTTAGTGGGCTCAGACCACAACCGGTTCGGACTTGCTGTGCAGGCTTGCTGCACGGATGACCCTGCTCTGTTGTGGCCCACAACAGAGAAGGAAATTTTGTGGGGCTTGGAATTCTGTTGTGGCCTGTCCCTTTGAAAAAAGGGAATTTTCTATAGTTGCTCAGAAGGCTTGAACCCCTGACTCACGGATTTGATAAGTCCACTAGCTGCTCGGCCATTTTAGTTAATTCCGAGCGGAAAAACTATCTATACTGGCTTGAAAACTTGAAAAGTCTTCGAGGTGATTTTTTTTATTTTATTTCAGGTAGTTGTTCAAGTTCTATCCATAGAAAAACCTTTTTTCTTCAAAAAAAATTCAGCCGGAATCTCTTCTCAAGAAAACTTCTTTTACCTCCACACGAGAGCTCTTCTTGGTCAAACTTCGTGGAGCACTACCCAGAGGGTTTGGTCAGCAAACTTTTCCTCAGACATTCTACTGGGTAGTCTCAGAGCTAGAATTCTGCAAGGCTATCTGCTCCGGAGCAATGCTCGAATAGCATCGTGCTTGGGCTGATGCCTTAAACTTAAGCTTTTGGGAGTTTAAAGAGTTAGAATTTTGTTGAGATGCCTGCTCAGGCACTCTGCTCGGGCGGCGTAGTGCCCGGACAAGTGCTAGAGTCTTAAGCTCTCGGGAGCTTTAGGATGTGGAATTCCCACAAAGGTGTCTGCTCAGGCACTCTGCTCGGACAGCATCGTGCTCAGGCGAGTGCCAGAGACTTAAGCTCTTGAGAGCTTTAGGATATGGAATTTCACGAAGGTGTCTGCTCGAGCAATCTGCTTGGATAGCATCTTGCTCAAGCGAGTGCCAGAGACTTAAGCTCTTGAGAGCTTTATGATGTGGAATTCCACAAAGGTGTCTACTCAAGCACTTTATTCGGACAGCATCGTGCTCGAACAAGTGCAGAGACTTCAGTTCTTGAGAGCTTTTGGATGTGGAATTCTATAAAGCTGTCTGCACGGGCACTTTGTTCGGGCGGCATCATGCTCGGACAAGTGCTAGAGACTTCAGCTCTTGATAGCTTTAAGATGTGGGATTTTACAAAATTGTCTACTCATGCATTCTTCTCGATAGCATCGTATTTAAACGGGTGCCGGAGATTTCATCTCTTGAGAGCTTTAAGATGTGGAATTCCGTAAAGGTGTTTGTACGGGAGACGGGCTCGAACGATATTGTGCTCTGTCGGATGCCTTAGACTTAAACCTTGGGACCTTAAAAAGCTAGAATTCCTTCGTCATCCCTTTTCTAAGTAATTTGATGCCCCCTAGAGGGGTTTTATGTGTGTATTTTTCACCTTTCGGTTGGAGGGTGTTTTTATGCAGCTATGCATTTTTCAGCTTGAGCTTTTCCACATCTTGCTTGCATTATGTTTCGCACTAACTCTTATCATCAGTTAAGAGCCAGCAAAATGGCCTCACACTCTTGCTTCTCAGGGTTTTGAATTGACAAAGAGTGGTTCGGTGATGAAATCCCACAAAGTGCTTTGCCATTTCACGGGTTACAACTTTGCTAAACCATATAGATAAAGCTTGGGCTCTATCTTATTGCCCTTGGGGGTGCCAATATTTATCACCCTTGGGGGTGTTAACCTACTGAACAAGTTGCTTAGAAAGAACTTTTAATGCTTGGGCAAAGATAAAATCTACAGAAGGGATTGCTATAAATCTGTTATTTGACTAACTGTAAAAATAAAGTGTTACTCTAAAAGCCAAAAACGAATGCCAAGTTTTTGTGGGGTAGATAAGGTATGAGCCCCTTACCCCCCAAAAAAAGAGCGTCTTCCGATGGAGCAAGAGATTACTAGTAGTATCTTTGGAGATTCCTCGTACTCTAAGTACAAGGGATGAGTTCTTCAGAGAGGGTTTTCAATTATACGTGCTTGGCATTCTCCTCAGTGCCTTTGTTGCATTCTTGAAATCTTTGCTGATGAGGGCCTCCTTACTTTTTACCCGACATATAGCCATGTAGCATTGTCTTGCCACTGTCTGATTTCCTTTCACCTCACCTACACATGCTCGGTATGGAACTTAATCTTAAATGGTATGTGGATACCGCTGGTTTTAACTGGTTCAAGGCAGTATGTCCGAGAATGGCATTGTACACTGATGGGACGTGAACAAGGATAAAATCCAACATTAGATTAACCTGTGCATGGGGTGTCCTTACATTAATAGGAAGACTTAAGATTTTTTCCACTGCCACAGAATGATTGGAAAAATTATACAGCGGTGTGCGTATATTTTGGAGTCGATCTCCTTGAAGGCATCATAGAAAAGTATATATGCCCAACTTCCGCTATGAATTAGTATTCTCTTTATGTCAAAGCTACCCACTTTGAGTGTGACGACTTGGGGATTTTCATGGGGGATCTTGATGTCCCTAATGTTCTCATCTGAGAAAGAGATTGCCGATAGAGATTTCATCTTCTTGTTCAAAGAATGACTTGTGTCACATACTTTTCTGGCATATGCCTTGCGGGTTTGCCCAGATAGACCGCGTGTTGTGATACCTCCGGAGATGGTGTTGATGGTTCTCATTCTAATTCCTCGCTTGAGGGAGTCACAGTATTGTGGCCATGATCATTGTGGAAGTGACACCAAAGATTCTTATTTTTTTTTGTTAGGGGGTGCTTTCATCTTGTCCGACTAGTTGAGGGTTTCTTTTTCCCTGATCTCATGTAGGATTTGTGATGGGTGGCATTCAATGGCGTCGGGGGGTTCCGCATATCGACCGTCTCCTTGGAGTGACACTCATCACGCTTTAGCCGCTTAAAATTTCCTTCGTGTTTCTAAGGTCATTGTCTTCTAAGGCTCACTTTGCATGCTTTTGATTTATTTTTCCTCTGTATCCTTGGAAGGGTCTCTAGATAGTCTTCTGCCTAAATATATGTGTTTGCCTTATCCAAGAGAGTCCTCATGTTGTTGGGAAGATTTTTGTTGACAGAAAAGGTGAATTTTGAAGTAGGGCGAAGGCCGCTTGAAAAAGCAGTATACTTTACCGGCTTATCTAGATTGTCCACCTCTATTGTTGCTGCGTTGAAGCGACCAAGATAGCTGACCAAAGATTCGTTCTTTTCTTACACGACGTAAAGGAGGCTTGCAGAATTCTTTCCTCTGGACTGGCTGCTCACAAAGTGCTTTTGGAATATATTGGACAACTGGGAGAAGGAATGGATGGGTTGGGAGGTAAAGACATGAACCAAGTATGTTTGGCCTTCCAGAGTGTGGTTGGGAAGGCGCGACACATTATGGCATCGGAGACCTGGAGTAGCATCATGTTGGTCTAAAATTGGTAGACATGATATCCTCGACAGTGCCATCCTACAAGTCGCACTGCAGCATCTTGAAGTTAGGTGACAACTTTGCTTTTTCAATAGCTCTTGATAAAGGGTATCCAGAATCCAATCACGGAGAAGATAGTCACTGAGGACAAGGCTCGGAGATAAGTTTATGAGGGTTCCATCTTTAGGGATGGTATTTAAAGGTCGTGTTTCAAGAAGGTCGTCATTTGGGGCATTCATCTTTGGAACGATAGTGCCCTTCAGGGTGCCTGTATTATTGAGGAATTCGTGTTGTCCTCCACTAATAGTCTCTACAAAAGCACGCACCACTCTTCCTGATATGTTCCTTGCTTTTTTCTATCGGTTGATATGTTGGGTTGGCTTTTGGTTCATACTTGTGACCATAACTCGATCTTGAAGAGAGTCAGAGGCTGAGATCACTTAGATCATGGTGAGGATGGTTTGTTGATGTGAGGCTACTACAACATCTAAGGTTTTTTGCAGAGTGTTTACCACATCTCCTAACTCATGAATCTTCCTTGTGATATTTGCATGTAGGTTAAATAGCTTGTGATTGAGTCGGTGACGAAGGTCACTGTTTTTCAGGGTTATAGTCGGCGAACAAATTCTAGATCCTTCATCTGACTCTGGTACCAGAGATTATGTTGACATGAACATCTTTACATGAGGCAGCATAGCGATGTGAGAGTATCGAGCGTCGATTGCGAGAGTGATCAGATTGACGACCACATTTGATCGTGCATGACGATTACAGTTAGTTCGACTGACTAGAGAGTCATTTAATGATGAATGATTGGCCATGTTCCCTGTTGTGGTCCCACGGATGGCGCTAATTTGTTGCTGCTAAAAATATGATCTGGAATCACAACCTAGAATGATGACATGTAAAATAGAAAAAAAGCACCACTAGGTAGGGTTTCGGAGGGGGAACTATTATTTGATGCTTAAACCAGAGTGCAACTACATGGTAGAACTCTAAGAAAGCATGAAAAAATAATATGTATGTGCGTGAAGCTGTTTGAGTACAGGGGAATCCCTTTTATATAGATGTGGGTGTGAGAACTTTAGTGAATTAGGAGCCTGACAGCTGGGTCGTGGGCCTGATCCTTAAGGATCACGTTAAAGATCCTTCAGAACCATGATCCCTTAATAATGTAATTATTAACTTCGTAGTTGACAAGTTTGACCGTGAGTCATAGCCGATATGTTTCATATGTTGATTGTGGTTATAATTTTAGCTATATCAACAGGAAACAATATAGGAGAAAGAGTGAAATGCAAGGTTCACTTAGAACTTTTTATGAAAGCACGTTGTGGCGAGCCGCCTCGAAAAAAATCTCCTCAAGGATTTTAATTGGAGTCGCCATCTTATTTAATTAAAGAAAAAATAAGAAAAACCTACAAATGTCTCTAAATGGTCCAAAAATGATGATTAGTCTATCGAAACCAGAGAAAGGGTCCGGGGACTAAGTTATGCAAAGGGAAGAAGGTATGTAGCATGCAAAATATGATAAAATTAACCCTAAATTAATTTTTATGTTTTTGGCTTGAACTCGACATTAGGGGTCAAATTGCCTATGTATCCGATCGAACCGATCAGAATCAAAACCACCGTAGTTTGACTCTGATCCTATGGGAAAAAAATCTACGTTTTTTACTCTGATCCTATGGGGAGTAATCTACATTTCGAACTTAGACTTTAGACAAAAGAATGCAAAAAAATCTTTTTGTTATTTTTTGAAAAGAAATGTGATCATGGGTAGGGGAGATAATTTATATGATTTCCTAAGCTAGAAAAGCTATTAAAGATGATCTCTTGAAGTAGCTTGCCTTGAAGACTCGGGAATGTTCTTTGTATAATCCACGATGCAAAGAATACAAAAGACTTTTTAAAAGTGAATTTGAATGGCTTGGATTCTATCACTTCACAAAGAACTGGTACGCAAGCTCTAAAGAGAATAAGCTTCGGGACCTAAGATCGGAGACCCCTAGATATGAAGGCCAAAGGTCCTATTTCTAGTGCTCAGGAACGTAGAATCTGATAAGATTGCAAGGCTAGAGATAAGTTAGAATAAGTGATAAAATCGCAAATTGACAAAAGTCAACTAACCGGCCTGTTCATCCCATAAATTAAAAATAATTTTGAATTTTCGGGCATTATCTGACCCTATATTTTAGTAATTATCTTTCATATCATAAATGGGATGTATCAAATTCGGGATAATTCATTTCGTAACCATAAAATAGATTGGCATCAAGGATAATTCACAAATCATTTCTCCAAATAATCTAGACAAACTAAATCAATTATTTTGACTAAATCTGAACTTTGGACTGGACTTGACAATTGGACTGCATTGATGCAATTGGACATGTAACTGGACTAGACTGGTGAACTGAACATGCAACTGGACTAGACTAAATTAATTAACTAAATCACATTACTAAGCCTAGACTCAAGAAATGGGTAAAGTCCTTTGACTTGTACAACTTCTTCCGATAATCCTTCCAAGAAAGGGGTAATTTCGCAATTATATCCCTTACTTGATAGGATTTTGAAAGGATAATGTTTTAGGCTCGAATCTTTTTGACAAACACTTGTAAAGCATGGACTTGTTCAAACATTAGCTTATCATCAACCATAACAAAATCAAAGTACTGTGTAATAAGGTATTTATTCGTACCTTCCTCCTCTGCCTTATATTTATACTCCAGAGTAACCCCAAATATCACGAGCAGACTTGATTTTCGTGAACAGATCATACAAACGATCCAACAACCCATTTAGAATTTGTCCATGACACAAAAGTTCATCATCTTCACATTTCTTCTTCTCCTTCCTTACATGCTCCACGTCCAAAAGCCTTTGGTTCTTCTAGTGGTGGTGGCAAATCAGGATCTAGATTATAGGAGAACTTCAAAACAGTAAGGAGAAACATAATTTTGCCTTTCCAACAAACATAGTTGTTGCCATCAATATGATCTAATTTCACTAACTCTTGATTCATCACTTTGATTGACTTTGATCCATTGAAGCAGAATAAACTAAAGCCTTAAAATTGTTGGAAATTTGATGGATTCTTTGACACCCCCAGCCCAAGTAATGTCACCAGAGCTGAGATGTCAATCTTATCAACTTCACAACCTTTAGTACAACCCAAAGTTACAACTTTAGGATTATAAAGGGAGGTTACAACACGTCCTTACAAAAATTTTCATTGAAAGTACACATCGTATCGTAGTGAAAAACTGTACAACTTATTCTCTCTTAAATTTTACACCGAATTCACATCGTCGTGGAGATATATCCCTCAAAGAACTTCTACCTAATTTCTATTTACCTTTACCAAAGGTTTCTCCTCATTCAAACCTAGTACCTGAAAAACACATCAGATAAGGAATGAGCACAAATTACTTAGTAAGGATAATACGAGGATTACAATGCACAACCCTTTCAGAAATATCGGAGAATCGATTAGGAATTCTCAACGAAGGCAATGAATTTAAGAAAACCAAGAACAAAAATCTGCAATCACCTTGATACATCACCTTCGTCCAGACTGATCAGCTCAAGCTAAATAGAACATCATCATTTTCACTTGGATAGGCTCACGGACTATGCAAATGCACTGCAAGAGAAAACACTAATGCAGGTTATCATCATCAGAATAACAAGATAGTAAAATCAGCGATATCAATTAAAATCAATTGCAATGTATGCTCGACTTGACTTGACACAACACGACACGACACGACAGACTCTGGCGTGCTTCCTCCCTTTTTGTTAGTTACTTTATCTTCAGTGACCGCCAGTCACTTCACTTCACTGCCCCTCCACTTATTGATGCCCCATCACACGGGGTGTTCATCTCAATAAATTAAAAGAGATAGTTTTCACTGAAGGAACGGGCTTAGAGAGTATTTCGATTGTAAGTCCTCAATAACATATCAAGCTCATAAACAGGCGGACTAAGGGAATTTTTTCTATCTTAAGTCCTCAACAACATAACTCAACAAGAAGTACCGGGTCACAAGATCGACCGGTGTTCGAGCATAACCATAGGATTTCAATACAAGCATCAACAACATGGTATGCTAAACGAAACAATGAATAACATAACGGAACCACACTATTCCTTACTTAATTGTTTGGGTTATTAGTAGATTAACTCCATGTTTCTGGATTTTCTCAACGAACAAAATTACCTATTCAAATAAAATCTTTCTTGTTACATAGCCTTAAGATACAAACACACCCAACCTTACCCCATCTCGTTTTATCTATTCACAACTTATTACAACTAATCTGTTAACCGGATTTGCCCTAGCCCATATAAATGCATCAACCGCACTGCCATCTTTCTTAAACCTATTTTAACTCAAATTTCTCTTTTCTTATGTTTCTTGCTGCTTAATCATGAGTTCCCACAAAACTCATCACTGGGTGTGAAAAATTACCAAAACACCCCCGAGTATAGGTAAAATTACCTAAACACCCCATGTCGATTCTTGCACCAATAAACACTCTAAAATAACTCAAAATATCCTTTTGAAATAATCTAAACTGATTTTTGCACTAAAAAGTCATTTGGTAAAATTTTCGCTCAAAAATCCTATGCGGATAACCAAATCAAGCGCTAGAGAACCAATTTTGATAAAAATGACAATCAACATCAAAATGCCATGAAATTTTAGACACCGAAGTGTCTCAAAAACATAAGATCCGGGTAAAATTTTTAGATTAAAATAACATGATTTGGTATTTTAAAATTCAAACCTCTATTTCAAGAATAAAAATATTTGTTATCTTTAGCAAACTCTGAAGAATCTCAAAATTTTACAGATTGTAGATCTTTTAAAAAAAAATTAGGGGTTTTCCTTTTGTGATTGACCAAATTTTGGCTTAAAACTATATTTCAAAAATAAAGTTTGAAAAGGATAAAAAGGCGAGACCTTTGGTGACAATAACAATCACTATTCACCCATTTGTTGATCAAACCCACACACTTCCTCACCTCCCACACACATAGCTGCATTTTTCTGGGTTCGTACTCCTAGAATCATCTCCTCAACAAACCTAGATCACCTTAAACACTATCATTTTCTCTCACACTCTTCACAACCTCCACATTAATACACACTCTGTCACTGCATAAACACATGCACACCCTTGGTTTCCCCTCATCCACACTTGCACATTAAGCTTACACACACACATGCACACACATTTCACCTTTTAATTTCACTTCATGCCCCTTCATTCACTGTAATTCTACTCCACTGTCAACTATTTAATCCCAGAATTGCATTTATCATAGAATTAAATCAAAAAATAATCATTTCAGCCTTAATTTTTCCCAAGAGCACACACTGAAACACACACACACACACACACACACACACACTCTCTCTCTCTCTCTAAGTTAACTTTTTATCTTACTTTGAAGAGCTGTAACTTCTTCAATTTTCTACGAAAACACCTTTTCTTTCTTGCAAATTCATCCTTTCTATTCCTTCTACCAAATCTCGTTCAGCCCTTCTCGAATTTTTGCCTGGATTTTCTTCAATTTTTCCTTAAAATAGCTACTCTACACACTGAAGGCTGATTTTTGCCTGACTTTGATGGTCGATAGCTTCTTCAATTTTTCACCTAATTGCCCTCTATTTCTTTCATCTTCTTACTATCTCTTTCCCCTGTAACTTCTCAGTTGAAAACTTCATAAAAGTCCCTCTGATTTTCCTTTATTCTCCTTCGAATAGCTGGCCTTAAATACCTCTTCAAGCTAACTCATCTTCCACTTGGCTTCACGTGCACGCACTCTACCTTTTGAGCATTTAAGGTGTCATTCTCCCTTGTTTGTGGCTGTCTTAGGCAGCCACGAAGCCATACAAGTATTCTTTTTCTTTTTTTTAAATAATAATTAAAAGTCAATTTCTAATTTTCTTTTAAATCAAGTATATTACATCCTCCTCTCCTTAGGAAAAGTTTCATTCTCAAAATTTAAAATAAAGTACCTTAATCCGCAAACAAGTGGGGGTATCTTTGTCCTGTTAGAGCTTTGGATTTCTAGGTGGCCTTTTCTACTGCGTGATTTCTCCAAATCACCTTGACCACTAGTATCACTTTAAGGCGAAGTACTTACTCTTTTCTATCGACCACTTCCACAGGTACCTCTTGGTACGAGAAGTTGTCTCGATTCTCTATTGATTCCAATCTTATTACATGTGACGCATTCAGGACATACTTCCGTAGCATAGACACATGGAACACATTGTTCAAGTGATCTAACTCCTAGAGTAGCTCAAGTTTATACACTACTGTTTCAACATTTGACGTGATTTTGAATGGTCCGATGAACTAGGGCTTTAATTTTTCTTTTTTCCCGAAACGCATAATTCCTTTCCACGGCGACACCTTAAAAAATAAGAGGTTGCCTATTTCATATTCCAAAGCTCTTTGTCTCTTATCGGCATAACTCTTCTATTCTTTTATTATTTCGGTACAAGATAATCGTTTCTCTCCGACCAATATTTTCTTATAACTATTGTTATATGAAAACACAATTAAAGGTAAGTGCTCATCCTAATTTCCTCCAAACTCTGCCACACAAGCTTTTAACATATCTTTCAGAATCTGGATTGTTCGTTCAAATTGATCATCCGTCTATGAGTAAAACGATGTACTCATGCTCAGTTTGGTTCCTAATCCCTCTTGGAAGCTCTTCCAAAACCTTGAGATAAACCTTGTATCCCGATCAGATACGATGGTAACCGGAACATCGTGTCGGCTAACTACCTCCTTGATATAGATTCGGGCTAGTCCGTTTAATGCCCTTCTCTTATAGGAATATATTGAACTGTTTTGGTTAAACGATCTACTATCACCCAAATAGACGTAGTCCTATTAAATGTCCAGGGTAATCGGATATAAAATCCATGGTAATAAGGTTCCACTTCCACTCGAGAATAGGTAAAGGTTGCAAGTGTCCAGCAATCTTCCTTTGTTCAACTTTTACCTAAGACAGGTCATGCATTTTGATATCTCCATTTTCATACCTGGCCGCCAGAAATTTGGTCGTAAATCCTGATACACCTTCATCTCTCCTAGATGGATCAAGTATTTAGAATTATGAACGTCTGTCAAAATCTCCTTCCTTAATTCATCCTTAAATAGGTCATACGCCCAACTTTCGTAGTTGTAAATCCCTTCCCCATCACAACTAAAATCTTCTTTGTCGTTATTTTTGAACCCCCTTCGGATCTCGAGTAACTTCTCGTCTTGACTTTGGGCTTTTTTAATTTGATTAAGTAGCGTAGGTCGAATCTCCATCTGGAACAGGCTACTGCTCCATTCTCCTCTCACTTACACATCAATTTTGAGCTCGTTCAAGTTGTCTACAATAGCCTCTTATTGGGTAATCATGGAAGCTAGGTTCTCATTTTTCTTTCTACTCAAGGCATCAGCTACCACATTCGCCTTCCCAGGGTACTACAATATAGAGCAATCATAATCTTTGAGGAGTTCCAAGCACCTTCTCTAACTCAATTAAGCTCCTTTTACATGAAAATATTATTTAAACTTTTATGATTCGTATAAATTTCACATATTCCTTCACCTTCAATTGTTGATATCTCTATCTAAGGTCAATCATAGAGAAATATTTTGTGCCTTGCAGCTGATTAAAGAGATCATCTATATGAGGCAAAGGATACTTATTCCTAATCGTCACCTTATTCAGTTCTTGGTAATCGATGCATAGCCTCAAAGACCTATCCTTCTTTCTTACAAATAATATCGGGGCTCCCCATGGCCAGACACTAAGGTGAATAAATCCTCGCTTTAATAGTTCTTCTAGTTGTACCTTCAACTCATTCTCTCAGAAGGTGCCAATGTATAAGGTGTCCTAGATATAGGACCAGTTCCGGGAACTTAATCAATACTGAACTCCACTTCCAGATCTGGTGGTATAGCCCTGAAAGATCTTTGGGAGAAACATCTGAAAGTTCGTTGACTACTGGTATCTGCTCGAGTTATAAACATGTGCCAAATAACCTCAACACTCGCTACGAAGACAGTGACGAGCTCGTAGAGTAGATATTAGGTCAGGAGGCTATACCACCTTATATCCTTGTATGACAAGTTCAGGTCTATTAGGCATTGAAAACTTAATCAACTTACGGCAACAATCTACGTTAGCATGATCTACAGCTAACCAATCCATTCTGAGGGTTACGTCAAAATCTCCCAGATCTAAGGGTATAAGATTAGTATATAAAATCTGACTAGCTACTTGAATTGGACATTCTCTATATATTTTAGTGGCTAGAAGGGAATTGTGATTATGTATGTTCACCACAAGTATGGCATTAAGTGACTGACAGGGTGTCCGTCAACTTTTTTGCAAATGCTAACGAAACAAAGGAATGGGTAGCACCAGAATCAATAAGACAAGGGATTTATGAGAGTATGTAGGAAAGTACTCATCACCACCACTTCATATTTTATGGCTTCTTGATATTACATAGCGTTAGCATGACCTAGTGCTCTCGACCGACTTTCCTTCTTTGGCTAATGTCTTTATTAGGGACAATCCTTCGCATTATGCCCCTGTTGTTGGCACTCATAACAAACTCGCTGATTCAACTTGCAGTCCTTCGCTCTGTGGCCCTGCTTGTGACACTTAAAACAAGCTCTTATTGCTTTTACACAGTTAGTGCCCTCATGCCTCATTCCATACCAACGACATTCTTAAATTCCACCCATTTGCCTGAAACTTTATCCAGATTTTCATTCGTCTGTCCTCTTTCTCAATTTCCTACTGCTACCCCTGCTCCTTGTCTTGACCTTTATTCCGCTTCTTTCTTTGTTCCCTCCTCTCCTCCCACACTTCCCGACTTTTCACTTCTACCAACAATGCTTTCTCTACCGCCTCAGCAAACGTTCGAAGTTGGAAACTTTTCACTATTTTCCTCAACGGTTGTCTTAAACCCTCCTCAAAGCATCTGGCTTTCCGGTCCTCCGTAATTACCCGATGAGGAGAAAAGCGTGCCAATTCATTGAATTCTTGGATGTACTCCTCCACAGTCTTGTCTTTTCATTTTAATATAAGAAATCACTTTCCAACGGTTCCGATAGCGATTTCGCCGTGAAATTTGCTAATGCAACGGTTCTGCTATCGGAATCATTGCATTAGCAGTAGCCGGTTATACTGTGAGTATTGCTACAACTTCCAACAAAAGTCCCACCAGTTCCCTTCTTAAATCTTCTTTATTAATTTCTACCTTATTTTTGTCGTTGTTCCCCACGCTGCCGCTTTGGTGTTGACCAAAGACGCTTCAGTCTGGGGTGCTCTTTGCGGAGAGTATCTTCCTATCTTTCTAGTATAGGGACTGTTCGGTTTCATAGATTACGTACCATTTTGAAAGTAGAATAACAAGTCTTATACTCGCATAAACAAGCACAACTTCATAAAATAACAACATTAGTACAGCATAAGTCTTATGCTACGATCAACCTACAATGATAGATTATGCATCTAGTCATAAAACATTTAACTTAAACAAAACCATATCGCTCCTTGAACAACTCCACTCTCTAGTAGTTTTCATCTAGTAACATCTTCCACCTATTACCAAACAAGGCCCTACCAGGAGGGCATTCAAGAACTACTTATTGCATCTTTTGCACAACCTGCAAGCTAGCATCCACCGTATCTTCAACCAATCTATTTGCCCTTTTTCTTTTCCTTAAGATATTCTATCTCCATTTTCTTTATCTCATTACCTACTTTAATTTTAGGGATTCTAGCTGATTGAACAATTCATCCATCTCTCTAGAGACCATTACATATTTTCCTTTCCAGAAGTTCATGACCTTCTTCCTAGACTACTCCTTTGGTCTTCTTCTTTCACTTATATATCGGCTCGATAAGGTTGATCATCCTCTACTTCCTCTACCTCGGCGCCTTGCGAATTCGTGATCACGGGCTCCTCATCTGAATCCACTAAGTCCTCATTAAATTCTTCAGGATTCTCCTCACTATCCATATCGGGGTTCAACGCATTCATCATGTCATCTTCAATCCACCCTCCCATATTTGCCCGTGCACCTGCCATTTCCTGCAACAATAACAGAACGGCAATCCTTATAAAACAATTATGCCTTAGTTGGTCCAGGCTTATACATCTCGGTTACAACGTTACATTCATCCTCCTAATCTCTTATAAAAACTTACATGCTTTTCTAAATAACCCAACAGTATACAGAATCATTTAATCTACACCCTGATACCACCAAAGACACCCCCAGCCCAAGTGACGTCACCAAAGGTGAGATGTCAATCATGTCAACTTCACAACCTTTAATACAACACAGAGATACTATGACCTTAGGATCATAAAAGGACGTCATAACACATTCTTACAAAAATCTTCCTTGAAATTACACATCACACCGCAGCAAAAAACTGTACAACTTAATATTTACACTGAATTCGCATCATCATGGAGATATATCCATCACATAACTTTGACCTAATTTTTATTTACCTTTACCAGAGGCTTCTCCTCATTCAAACCTAGTACCTGAAAAACACATCAGATAAGGAATGAGTACAAATTGCTCAGTAAAGATAATACGAGTATTACATCACACCCTTTCAGAAGTATCGGAGAATTAATTATGAATTCTCAATGAAGGTAATAAATTTAAGAATACCAAGAATAAAAATCTGTAATCACCTTGATATATCACCTTTATCCAGACTGATCGGTTCAAGTCAAACAGAACATCATCATTTTTACTGGGATAGGCTAATGGACTATCCAAATACAATGCAAGAGAAAACACTAATGCAATTAATCATCATGAGAACAACAAGATAATAAAATCAGCAGTATCAATTAAAATCAATTTCAATGCATGCTCTCGACTTGACACAACACAACAAACTCTAGCGTGCTTCCTCTTTTGTTTATTACTTTATATTCACTGACCGCCTGTTACTTCATTTCACTGTCCATCCACTTGTTGATGCCCCATCACACGAGGTGTTCATCTGAGTCATTGTATAAATTAGAAGAGACAATTTTCATTGAAGGAACGGACTTAGAGAGTGTTTCAACCGCAAGTCCTCAACAACATATCAAGCTCATCAATCGACGGACTAAGGGAATTTAGTCTACCTTAAATCCTCAAGAGCATAACTCAACAAGAAGTATCAGGTCACAAGAACGATTAGTGTCCAAGCATAACAATAGGAGTTCAACACAAGCATCAAGTATGCTAAACAAAACAATGAATAACATAACAGAACCACAATATCCTTACTTGTTTGGTTTCTTCACCGATGAACTCCTTCCTTCCAGATTTTCTCAACGAACAGAATTACCTATTAGAACAAAATCTTTCTTGTTAGACAGCCTTCAGATACAAACACACACCCAACATTCCCCTTTCCTGCTTATCTGTTCACAACTTATTAGGGCTAAGCCGTGAACCGGATTTGTCCTAGCTCATAGAAGTGCATTAACAGTACTACCATCTTTCTAAAACCTATTTTAACTCAAATTTCTTTTTTCTTATGCTTCTTGCTGCTTAATCATGAGTTCCGACAAAACTCGTCACTGGGTGTGAAAAATTACCAAAACACTCCCAAGAAAGGTAAAGTACCTAAACACCCCTGTCAACTCTTGCACCAATAAACATTCCAAAATGACTCAAAATATCCTTTTGAAATAAAATAAACTGATTTTTGGAATAAAAACTCATTTGATTAAATTTTCGCTCGAAAATTCAATCCTAATAATCAAACTGGGTGCTAGGGAACCAATTTTGTTAAAAATAACAATTGGCATTGAAGTGCAATGAAATTTTAGACATTAAAGTTTTTCAATAGCATAAGATCCCTATAAAAATTTTAGATAAAGATAACCTGATTTGATATTTTTAAAATTTTGAAACCCTATTTCAAGGATAACAATATTTGACATTCTTAAAGAACTCAGAAGAATCCCAGAAATTCTGAGATTGTAGATCCTTTAAAAAAAGGTGGGGTTTTTTTTTTTTTTTTTGTGTTTGGCCAAATTTTTTGGCTTAAAACTGTGTGTCGAAAATAAAGTTTGAAAAGGATAAAAAGGCAAGACCTTAAGTGACAATAAGAGTCACTATTCATCCACTTGTGGGTCAAACCCTGACCTCCCACACACAGAGCTTTTTTTTTTTTTCTGGGTTAACACTGCCAATGCACACATTACACATTAATACACACGCTGTCACTACATAAACACACACCCACAGCCCTACTTCCCCCTTATCCATACTTGCACATTAAGGTCACACACACGCGCGCGCGCGCGCACACACATATTTCACCCTTTAATTCCACTTCATGCCCCCTTCATTCATTGTAAATTTTCACTTTCACCTATTTAATCTTAGAATTGCATTTACCATGAAATCAAATCAAAACATAATCATTTTATCCTTAATTTTCCTCAAGAACACACACCAAAAAACACTAAGAACACACACACACACACTAAAAGCTGACTTTTTACCTTACTTTGAAGACCTATAACTTCTTTGATTCTCCTTGAAAATACCTTTTATTTCTTGCAACTTCTTTCTTTCTTTCTCTTCTTTCTATCAAATCTCAAATCAGCCCTTCCTAAAATTCTACCTGGATTTTTTTCAATTCCCCCTCAAATAGTTGCTCCATAAACTGAAGGCTGATTTTTGCCTGAATTTGATGGTCGATAACTTCTTCAATTCTTCACCAAATTGCCCTATGTTTCTTGCGTCTTCTTCCTCTCTCTTTCCTTGTAACTTCTTCATTGAAAACTTCCCAAAATTCCCTCTGGATTTTCCTCTATTCTCCCTCAAATAGCTACCTTTAAATACCTCTTCAAGCCAACTCATTTTCCACTTGGCTTCACACGCACACCCTCTACCTCTTGAGAATTTGAGGTGTCATTCTCCCTTATTTGTGGTTGTCTTTGGCAGCCACGAATCCATGCAATTATTATTTTTTGTATATTTAAATAATAATTAAAAATTAATTTCTATTTTTTTAATCAAGAATATTACAGAATCGAAGCCACAAATAAAGACTTTGATACACGTAATCGCTTTATTTAATGCTTTATGTATCCCTACTCCTAATAGAGTAAGCTTGTGACACCCTCAACCCTAGTGACATCACGGGACTGAGTTAATGATCATAATCACATTCAAAATCCTGTACTGAATACAGAGCAACTACATCCTCATACTCATATATCACTAATAGACGCTCCAAAATGCGTCCTTATAAAAATTTTCCTTACAAACATACATCACACTGCAGCGGAAGACTTTCAAGTCTCTAAACAACATGAATATTTATAACCTAATATACGACTGTAGTCGTAGGATTCTTAACAACCGATCTCACAGCTCAATCTTTACCTCACACCACGTATCCCCCTGCTCAACTTTTCTAACTTGTTTCTCTTCCCTTCTCTAGAGGGTTCTCTTTGATCAACCTTATAACCAGCACAATACAACATAAGGAATGAACACAAATCTCCCAGTATAGACAACACGAGGAGTATCGTGTACAAATGATTCAAAAGACTTGGAGGAATAATAATCATCTCAACGATAGTAATGAATCAAGAATAGTCAATAAATTTCAGCATCAACATGGTTGTCAAACGATATGTTCTTTCGTTAGACTGAGCGGCTTTAAGGTCCAACAGAACAGCATTACTGCCACCTCCTCATGGACTGGACTGGCTGACTGACTGACCGACTATGCAAGTGAACCCGAAATCCAAGGTCGTAAAGATAAACATCATTGAAATACAAATCATTAAAATCATCAACATCAAAAGAAAATCAAATGCATGCACATGAACAGGACAGACAGGACTCGACCAGACACGACAGACTCTGCTCAAGCGACATTCATCCTCTTTGGCCAGTGATCATAATTCATAGGCCATCCTCCTCATATTGATGTCCCATTTTACAGGATATTCATCTCAGTCTCAAGTAAATAAAAGAGACACTGTCGATAAGAAGGGAACTCATTTAGAGTGCTTTCCCTAACCACGTTACAGCCAAGCAACAAGACTTCATCAATAGGGCGGACTAAGGGAAAATTAATTCCACCTTATGTCCTCAACAACACGCTCAACAAAGAATACCGGATCAGAAGATCAACTAGTGTTCAGATCTAACAACAAGAGTTCAACATGACATCATTAACAAGACCGACTTGGGAGAAGATTACCCAAAGCCCTGAACAACGTTCTTACATAAGAGAAATGTCGGTTATCAATAAGTGCTGACATTTCACAACAACAACGCAACGATTTCTATAGCATAATCATCAATGATAGGGCGGACTCAGGAAAAGTTTGCTGCGAGTCCTCAATTGTGTTCTCAAAGAGAAGAGATATCGGCTATCAATAACTGCCGACATCTCACAGCAACCACATGATAAATCCTATGTAACATCATCATCCACTTTAGGTATGCTAATCGAATCGAATCATAGCATACTAGGACACCCATCATCCTCACTAAATTCTATCAACAGGACAGACTAAGGGAATTTATTCTACCCTAAGTCCTCAACAGCACAATTCAAATATGCGTATACCGGTCACAATGACTACCGGTGACCAATCATAACAACAAGAATTCAACAACATAAACATCATCAACATAGTATGCTAATCGAAACAATGAATTAGCATAATAGAATTGCATTGTCCTTACCTGATTGGCTTATAGCCGAAAAAACTAGCAATCACTGATCGCAACGAGCTGCATCACCTAGTCAAATCATACTCTACTCATTAGTCATCATTAAACATATACGCACTCCCAATTCTACCCTTTCCCATTTAATCATTTATAGCGTCTTATGGTAACTTATTAATTCGATCCAATAATTGGATCTTTAACTTAGCTTACCAATGCATTAGCAATAGCCACTATCTCATTATTTCAACGTATTAACACCATTCCTCACTTTTCACCACTGCGAACGCTAGATTATGTGCGTTCCCTAAATTTTTTTGGCGTCAACCTGACAAATTACCAAAATACCCCCTAGCGGCCATCACCGCAACAAAGATCTCAAAACCCCTTCAAAATAACTTTTCAGATGTCTTACACCCCTTCCCAGACCAACAGTCCTTCAAAGCATTTTATAGAAAAAAATTCCCAAAATATCCCCATCTAGGCGGCAAATTACCGAAATGCCCCCGAGGGTTCACTATCACCGCAACGCTTAAATCAGCTTCAAAACAACCTTTCAGTTATTTTTCAACCCTTTCCAGACTAAAAAGTCCTTTGAAAAACTTTTCCAAAAAAAATACCAAAATACCCCTCTTCGGGTGGTAAATTACCAAAATGCCCCATGAGGGTTCCCGGCATAAAAAAAAATCTCAAAAGTACTTTAAAACGCTAGTTTAAACCTCCTGAAGTCATTCTTGAGCAAAAAAACATTTTAGAAAATTTTTGCCCAAAAATCCCAAAACCGATGTTCCGACCGAGCGCTTAAAAGCATGTTCGGCCAAAAATAGCAAACGACTTTAGAATGACCCAAAATATTTGGAAATTGAAGTTCTCAGCATCATAGAGTTCTCATAAAAGTTTTGTGCAAAGCCGCGCTTGTTTGATATTTTAAATTTCACTGTAAAGTTTCAAACTTTCTACGTCCGTCCACCTTCTTCCCAACCTCAAAAAAATCTGAAATTTTTCCACGATACAGGTCCCCTAAAACTAACTAGGGTCACTTTTTTACACTTGGGCTAAATCTGAACCTAACTATTTTTAACAATTCAAATTAGAACCTATACATTGAATATTCACTTTTTGCGACAATTACATCTACTATTCAAATCATCACACACACTAACACACCTTGAGCACACACACAAGTCTTCTTCCTCCTTCAGCCCGTCATACACCTGGGCACACTCTTCCCCCAATCACACATGAATTTTTTTCATTAGTTTCACATTATAATCACTTTGTTATTTCAAAGACTACACATTAACACCCTAACTCCACTTAATTTACACAAGTACACCATATAAATCCATACCCATATCCACCTGAAGAACACACACTAAAAGACACTATAAACACACACCTGAACACACCCCAAATGCGAAGCCCTAATTAATTTTTCTTCTTGGTTATGGTTTAGATTCTCATATTACACAATTACAACAAGAATCTATCCAATTTCTTCACATCCCCGAAACATATATACACAAACGAAACATATATATTCATATGTATGTCACATATGTTCAACTAAATTCAATTCAATTCCTCCACAATTTCACGATTAAGGGTCCGATACCCTGATGGGTTTAGGTTCTTCTTTTTTTCTCCCTTCTTCTTCTTCTTCTTCTTTTCCCTTTCTTTTTCTTCCCTTTTTCCTTCTCACTGCTTCTCTCTGTTCTTGTTTTCTTCACAGTTACTGTTCATGCCCAGCTACTATTCATGAATTTATTCTATTTCCATTTTTCACCCCACAATTTTCCTCTTATAATTCCCTCATTAATCTTCATCCACCACTACTTTATTATTTGTCTAACTTAGTCAACTTAAACTCAACCAGGAGGTGGCAAGCTATGGACTGATTTCTCTAAGATTTGTGACACCTATTGCCAACTTCCAAAAATTGCATTTTGACCCCTCAACTTTGAAAAATTATAATTTTACCTCAAGATCACCCTAACCCCTTTTTTAGCCCCCCAAACACCTCATTATCATCGAAATGATGCTACTTAATAAAAATATGCATCCCATTCACCATATTTTTCAAAATTACATTTTTACCCCCTAACTTTTCAAAATTACATTTTAACCCCCAAGGCCACACTAACCCCTTATTTAGCTCCTTAACTCTTGATTATTGCCAACATAATGCCACTTAGTAAAATAATCTCCCATTAATTAATCAAACTCGTGATTAGATTAGTTTTCGGTATTTTCCGGAGTATCACATCCTCCCCCCCTAAAATAAATTTCGTCCTCGAAATAGGGACAAACCTCTTTCTGCAACTTGGTGCGGACATTATTACCGCATTAACGCCTTGGGTTTCAAGGTACTTCCTTGACTGCATAATTTTTTCCAATCAACTTTAACCACCAACCTTCACGTAAAACATGTTCCTTCTTACAGGCCTTCTTCGTTGGCGCCTCCTAATATATTTCAACTTGTTCCAACTAGATCCCATGCATAGAATTGGGATCAGACTTCCTCAATATTGACACGTGATACACATTACTCGATTAACTCAATCCTAAACATAAATCGAGTTTGTATGCTATCTTCTCAATCCTAGGCAGGATTTTGAACGGTCCGATGAACCTCGAACTCAACATCCTCCACTTCCTAAATCACATGATTCCTTTCCACGATGACACTTATAAAATGTACTATGTCATCTACTTCAAACTTCAACATCCTATGCCTCTGTCAGCATAACTTTTCTGCTAATTCTACGTAATAAGATTTTTCTCTTGGGTATTGATCACCTTGTTTTCTATTTCCTTGCACAGTCTCGTGCAAAACAGTCTCGACTCTAACAACATTCTACAAATAGGTGTGTGACATCTTCGGCCATACAACATTTCATAAAGAGCTATTTTTCTTTGCTCGACCGATAACCATTTTTATAGGAGAATTCGACTAAGGGTAACTGTTTACCCCATGCTCTGCCAAAATAATTAATGCAGGCTCTCAACACTCTCCCAGTATTCATATCATACATCTTAATAGGCCACCTGTCTAAGGTAAAAGGCCATCCTCATGGTCAACTTTGTTTTCATTTCTTTTTGAAAACTTTTCCAAACTCTAAAGGTGAACCTTGTGTCTCTGTCGGACACAGTAGTTACTTAAACTCAATAACAACTAACCACTTGCTTAACATAAGTTTGGGCAAGTCGTTCAGAAAAATTTTCTTCCCGGATAAAAATAAATCGTGACGTCTTAGTCAACCTACCCACTACAACCCAGATAGATATATCTCTCTTAGTTGTTCGTGGTAATCTTATGCCAAAATTTATCATGATGTGTTTCCACTTCCACTCAGGTACAAAGAGTGGTTGCCACTATCTGGCGATCTTTTTATGATCCACTTTTACCTATTAGAAGGTCAAACATTGGGATATAAACTTTTATATATCCCTCTTCATGATATGCCACCAAAATTCTTTGGGCCCTAACTTAGGGTACATTTTCTTCTCCCCTAAATGAATCGACACTTAAAACTATGAGTACCCTTCACAATTTCTTCTCTCAATTCATCACTAGGTGGAACACATATCCGACCTCCACATTCATAATCACTGCCTTATCCCCATCAAGAATTTTATCTTACTCCTTTCTAATCCTCGCTAGATCTCAACATCCTTTCATCTTGGCCTTAAGCTTCCTTGATTTAATTAAGATGCGCGGGTTGCATTTCCATGTGAAACAAACTATTACTTCCTTTTCTCCTTACTCGAATTTTGATTTTGAGTTATTCACATTTTTATCAACTTTGCGTAACAATCATCGCAGTCACTTTTCCCTAAAGGGCATCTTAGAGAAATTCTCAATGAGTTTTTGGTAGCCTCTGACTGATCTTAGGAAGTTACTCATCTCAATGCCGACTTTTGTCATTCCCCATTTGTCACATTTTTAACTTTCCCCAAATCTCCTAACCTACTTCCGCATCAATCCCATATATCCAAATTTCCCAGTCAAAATTCACATTCCTCGAATTTGACAAACAACAATTTGTCAAACTTGCCATTGTGCAAGTTCCTCTTTGCCTTTTGTATCATTCATAAGGGCACTAATAAGGCGACGACACAATGATCAAGTACTCTCAAAAGGCTTGATTCCTCAAATTTATAACTGCCACAACGGCCTTAATGAATCCACCTGACACCACCAAAAATTTATAATGCCCGTCTCTGTTTCTAAACACAATCTTGACAACTTCATCCTTCCTTATTCATTAACTGGTAATGACCCACTCTAAGGTCAACCACATAAAGAAAACACTTAGCACCCTGCAATTGATCAACATATCCTCTAGGTCAGGCAATCAGTAATTATTCCTGACTCTCATCTTAGTCATCTTAATCAGCTTCTGATAGCCAATACATAGTCTCATAAACCCCTCATTTCTTCTTACTTCAATGACCATCACCTTCCTTTAGAGCACCTCCGTCCGGCCAATATACTCTAGTTGTTGACATTTGAAACAGCCCCCCCCCTTTTTTTTGCTTAATCTTAAACATTATTTCAGTGACTTGCTCTCACACTTAAGACATGCTTTACTTGCCTTAGCATAGTTCACACCATCGTGCCTCAATCCACATCATCTACATTTTTTATCTCCTCTTCTTGGTTCTAAACTTTGTCCGGGCTGTTCTTCATCTACTCTCTTCTTATCTTTCTTTTCACCCTTCTAGTTTCGTTCCTGGATTCTACCTCCTTTCCATCCTTGCTTCCTTCCTTCTTCCTAGACCTCTATATTATCTACGTCCATCGCATGGTGTTTCTACTAATCCAGTAGTAATTCTCCATCAGAGCCTCCTTACTAGCCTTTGGAAAATTATTTTCGAACCCTTTTCAACTTGTTCCACCTTTAGAACATTTCTATCATCACTTAATAAGGGATAATAATAATAGGACAACTCACCAATTGCCCTGATATGCTTTTTCACCTTTCTATCTTTCCACTTAGTATGAGGAACCTGTCTCCAACTTACTCTGTAATTTGAGCAGAAATATACATAATCAACATGTTACCTGAACATATTAAATAATATAGGCTCGATAGGTACTCTTATTGTCTCAACTTGTTTGTTCTCGTACTTCTAATCACTTATCACCCTCTTTTTATGTATAGCTGGCGAACATTATCTTCTAATATTTCTCCACATCTTCTTATTTTAACTACCTTCTCCATCTCTCAATTCAATGTAGTTGTCTATACTAACCGCTTTCTCTCCCGTGAGATTCTACTCAACGGGCATCCTTAAAGTGCTAAGATCTACATTCTTTTCTTCCTTTTACTGGGGCTGTCATAATAGTAGCCACCAGTTGTACCGTTGGAACTCCCACAATCTTTTTGTAGAAGTCTCATTGGCTCTTTCTTAAGGTCTTCTTGACCTGATACAACTCTCTGCTTATTCCTTCCACTTACGTCCTTAACATTCACCATAATCACTTCTATTGAAGGTCCCTCTCTCGTCTTTCCGATGAAGGAGTAGCGCGATAATTAAAATTACGCATCATAACATTAACCTTCATGCTCAAATAGCTAATAGTTTTCATCACTAAACAACATTTTTCTACAATAGTATGTAAATTATATCAGTTCCCCATCATCCTTCCCTTTCTCAATCATACTTTAGGTCCGATTTCAAAAGTGGACTCCACCCCTACCCGTACACCCTATCAACCTCAGAGAAGCCATAACAACGCTCCTTTAACAATTTTCAGGCATCAATGACTCCCTCTTAGAATCAATTGTTGCATGTCTTTAGGTATTGCCCTATCAGGAAGTCATTTTCTTTCGAGTGACCCGCATACTAGCGTTCATCGTCTCCCTTAATATTTAATTCGATACTCACTTCATGTCCTCTCATTCAACTTTCAGTCTCTCCATCATCTAGTTAATACCACTTGTTTGGGACTCGAATTGACTTGTCGATGAGTTCCCTTTTTCCTCATCATGTGGAAGTACTTTTACTTCCAAAATCTCATTAAAATTCTACTCATTCACAGCCTCAGCTCCTCATGTCTCCATTCACGGTTTACACAATAGAAGTGTTCAACCTTACCTTAACCATCCTTCTTTACCAGGTCCTTTTATTCTAATTTTTACCGAACCTCGATTCGGTTCATTCAACCCTAATTCCATCTCGTCTACATTCTCATCAGGATCCTTTTTAAAGATCCAACACGGCAACCATATCATCCTCAAACCATTCTTGTAAAGCTAGGTCAACCAACTCTTTCTTCCTTTCCCTACAACAATAGTAAGAATGCTAAGGTCACAATATATATGCCTTAGTCAACCTCAACCCCCATATCTTAACCATCCTCCTAATTCGGCCGAATTATCAAGATTTTTCTTCTACTCCTCTCATCAACAACTTAGGCCTTCCACCAGACACTTCAAAAGTCTACAGAATCATTTGCCTAAGCTTTGAAACCAACTTGCGACACCCTCAACCCTGGTGACATCACGGGGCTGAGTTATCGATCATAATCACATTCAAAATCCTGTACTGAATACAGAGCAACTACATCCTCATACTCATATATCACTAATAGAAGCTCCAAAATGCGTCCTTATAAAAATTTTCCTTACAAACATACATCACACTGCAGCGGAAGACTTTCAAGTCTCTAAACAACATGAATATTTATAACCTAATATACGACTGTAGTCGTAGGATTCTTAACAACCGATCTCACAGCTCAATCTTTACCTCACACCACGTATCCCCTTGCTCAACTTTTCTAACTTGTTTCTCTTCCCTTCTCTAGAGGGTTCTCTTTGATCAACCTTATAACCAGCACAATACAACATAAGGAATGAACACAAATCTCCCAGTATAGACAACACGAGGAGTATCGTGTACAAATGATTCAAAAGACTTGGAGGAATAATAATCATCTCAACGATAGCAATGAATCAAGAATAGTCAATAAATTTCAGCATCAACATGGTTGTCAAACGATATGTTCTTTCGTTAGACTGAGCGGCTTTAAGGTCCAACAGAACAGCATTACTGCCACCTCCTCATGGACTGGACTGGCTGACTGACTGACCGACTATGCAAGTGAACCCGAAATCCAAGGTCGTAAAGATAAACATCATTGAAATACAAATCATTAAAATCATCAACATCAAAAGAAAATCAAATGCATGCACATGAACAGGACAGACAGGACTCGACCAGACACGACAGACTCTGCTCAAGCGACATTCATCCTCTTTGGCCAGTGATCATAATTCATAGGCCATCCTCCTCATATTGATGTCCCATTTTACAGGATATTCATCTCAGTCTCAAGTAAATAAAAGAGACACTGTCGATAAGAAGGGAACTCATTTAGAGTGCTTTCCCTAACCACGTTACAGCCAAGCAACAAGACTTCATCAATAGGGCGGACTAAGGGAAAATTAATTCCACCTTATGTCCTCAACAACACGCTCAACAAAGAATACCGGATCAGAAGATCAACTAGTGTTCAGATCTAACAACAAGAGTTCAACATGACATCATCAACAAGACCGACTTGGGAGAAGATTACCCAAGCCCTCAACAACGT
Source organism: Escallonia herrerae (assembly GCA_033070095.1). NCBI lineage: Eukaryota > Viridiplantae > Streptophyta > Magnoliopsida > Escalloniales > Escalloniaceae > Escallonia > Escallonia herrerae. The sequence continues at coordinate 562,033 of JAVXUP010000213.1, forward strand.
TCTTACATAAGAGAAATGTCGGTTATCAATAAGTGCTGACATTTCACAACAACAACGCAACGATTTCTACAGCATAATCATCAATGATAGGGCGGACTCAGGAGAAGTTTGCTGCGAGTCCTCAATGGTGTTCTCAAAGAGAAGAGATATCGGCTATCAATAACTGCCGACATCTCACAGCAACCACATGATAAATCCTATGTAACATCATCATCCACTTTAGGTATGCTAATCGAATCGAATCATAGCATACTAGGACACCCATCATCCTCACTAAATTCTATCAACAGGACAGACTAAGGGAATTTATTCTACCCTAAGTCCTCAACAGCACAATTCAAATATGCGTATACCGGTCACAATGACTACCGGTGACCAATCATAACAACAAGAATTCAACAACATAAACATCATCAACATAGTATGCTAATCGAAACAATGAATTAGCATAATAGAACCGCATTGTCCTTACCTGATTGGCTTATAGCCGAAAAAACTAGCAATCACTGATCGCAACGAGCTGCATCACCTAGTCAAATCATACTCTACTCGTTAGTCATCATTAAACATATACGCACTCCCAATTCTACCCTTTCCCATTTAATCATTTATAGCGTCTTATGGTAACTTATTAATTCGATCCAATAATTGGATCTTTAACTTAGCTTACCAATGCATTAGCAATAGCCACTATCTCATTATTTCAACGTATTAACACCATTCCTCACTTTTCACCACTGCGAACGCTAGATTATGTGCGTTCCCTAAATTTTTTTGGCGTCAACCTGACAAATTACCAAAATACCCCCTAGCGGCCATCACCGCAACAAAGATCTCAAAACCCCTTCAAAATAACTTTTCAGATGTCTTACACCCCTTCCCAGACCAACAGTCCTTCAAAGCATTTTATAGAAAAAAATTCCCAAAATATCCCCATCTAGGCGGCAAATTACCGAAATGCCCCCGAGGGTTCACTATCACCGCAACGCTTAAATCAGCTTCAAAACAACCTTTCAGGTGTTTTTCAACCCTTTCCAGACTAAAAAGTCCTTTGAAAAACTTTTCCAAAAAAAATACCAAAATACCCCTCTTCGGGTGGTAAATTACCAAAATGCCCCTGAGGGTTCCCGGCATAAAAAAAATCTCAAAAGTACTTTAAAACGCTAGTTTAAACCTCCTGAAGTCATTCTTGAGCAAAAAAACATTTTAGAAAATTTTTGCCCAAAAATCCCAAAACCGATGTTCCGACCGAGCGCTTAAAAGCATGTTCGGCCAAAAATAGCAAACGACTTTAGAATGACCCAAAATATTTGGAAATTGAAGTTCTCAGCATCATAGAGTTCTCATAAAAGTTTTGTGCAAAGCCGCGCTTGTTTGATATTTTAAATTTCACTGTAAAGTTTCAAACTTTCTACGTCCGTCCACCTTCTTCCCAACCTCAAAAAAATCTGAAATTTTTCCACGATACAGGTCCCCTAAAACTAACTAGGGTCACTTTTTTACACTTGGGCTAAATCTGAACCTAACTATTTTTAACAATTCAAATTAGAACCTATACATTGAATATTCACTTTTTGCGACAATTACATCTACTATTCAAATCATCACACACACTAACACACCTTGAGCACACACACAAGTCTTCTTCCTCCTTCAGCCCGTCATACACCTGGGCACACTCTTCCCCCAATCACACATGAATTTTTTTCATTAGTTTCACATTATAATCACTTTGTTATTTCAAAGACTACACATTAACACCCTAACTCCACTTAATTTACACAAGTACACCATATAAATCCATACCCATATCCACCTGAAGAACACACACTAAAAGACACTATAAACACACACCTGAACACACCCCAAATGCGAAGCCCTAATTAATTTTTCTTCTTGGTTATGGTTTAGATTCTCATATTACACAATTACAACAAGAATCTATCCAATTTCTTCACATCCCCGAAACATATATACACAAACGAAACATATATATTCATATGTATGTCACATATGTTCAACTAAATTCAATTCAATTCCTCCACAATTTCACGATTAAGGGTCCGATACCCTGATGGGTTTAGGTTCTTCTTTTTTTTTTTCTCCCTTCTTCTTCTTCTTCTTCTTTTCCCTTTCTTTTTCTTCCCTTTTTCCTTCTCACTGCTTCTCTCTGTTCTTGTTTTCTTCACAGTTACTGTTCATGCCCAGCTACTATTCATGAATTTATTCTATTTCCATTTTTCACCCCACAATTTTCCTCTTATAATTCCCTCATTAATCTTCATCCACCACTACTTTATTATTTGTCTAACTTAGTCAACTTAAACTCAACCAGGAGGTGGCAAGCTATGGACTGATTTCTCTAAGATTTGTGACACCTCTTGCCAACTTCCAAAAATTGCATTTTGACCCCTCAACTTTGAAAAATTATAATTTGACCCCAAGATCACCCTAACCCCTTTTTTAGCCCCCTAACACCTCATTATCATCGAAATGATGCTACTTAATAAAAATATGCATCCCATTCACCATATTTTTCAAAATTACATTTTTGCCCCCTAACTTTTCAAAATTACATTTTAACCCCCAAGGCCACACTAACCCCTTATTTAGCTCCTTAACACTTAATTATTGCCAACATAATGCCACTTAGTAAAATAATCTCCCATTAATTAATCAAACTCGTGATTAGATTAGTTTTCGGTATTTTCCGGGTATCACATCCTCCCCCCCTTAAATAAATTTCGTCCTCGAAATAGGGACAAACCTCTTTCTGCAACTTGGTGCGGACATTATTACCGCATTAACGCCTTGGGTTTCAAGGTACTTCCTTGACTGCATAATTTTTTCCAATCAACTTTAACCACCAACCTTCACGTAAAACATGTTCCTTCTTACAGGCCTTCTTCGTTGGCGCCTCCTAATATATTTCAACTTGTTCCAACTAGATCCCATGCATAGAATTGGGATCAGACTTCCTCAATATTGACACGTGATACACATTACTCGATTAACTCAATCCTAAACATAAATCGAGTTTGTATGCTATCTTCTCAATCCTAGGCAGGATTTTAAACGGTCCGATGAACCTCGAACTCAACATCCTCCACTTCCTAAATCACATGATTCCTTTCCACGATGACACTTATAAAATGTACTATGTCATCTACTTCAAACTTCAACATCCTATGCCTCTTGTCAGCATAACTTTTCTGCTAATTCTACGTAATAAGATTTTTCTCTTGGGTATCGATCACCTTGTTTTCTATTTCCTTGCACAGTCTCGTGCAAAACAGTCTCGACTCTAACAACATTCTACAAATAGGTGTGTGACATCTTCGGCCATACAACATTTCATAAAGAGCTATTTTTCTTTGCTCGACCGATAACCATTTTTATAGGAGAATTCGACTAAGGGTAACTGTTTACCCCATGCTCTGCCAAAATAATTAATGCAGGCTCTCAACACTCTCCCAGTATTCATATCATACATCTTAATAGGCCACCTGTCTAAGGTAAAAGGCCATCCTCATGGTCAACTTTGTTTTCATTTCTTTTTGAAAACTTTTCCAAACTCTAAAGGTGAACCTTGTGTCTCTGTCGGACACAGTAGTTACTTAAACTCAATAACAACTAACCACTTGCTTAACATAAGTTTGGGCAAGTCGTTCAGAAAAATTTTCTTCCCGGATAAAAATAAATCGTGACGTCTTAGTCAACCTACCCACTACAACCCAGATAGATATATCTCTCTTAGTTGTTCGTGGTAATCTTATGCCAAAATTTATCATGATGTGTTTCCACTTCCACTCAGGTACAAAGAGTGGTTGCCACTATCTGGCGATCTTTTTATGATCCACTTTTACCTATTAGAAGGTCAAACATTGGGATATAAACTTTTATATATCCCTCTTCATGATATGCCACCAAAATTCTTTGGGCCCTAACTTAGGGTACATTTTCTTCTCCCCTAAATGAATCGACACTTAAAACTATGAGTACCCTTCACAATTTCTTCTCTCAATTCATCACTAGGTGGAACACATATCCGACCTCCACATTCATAATCACTGCCTTATCCCCATCAAGAATTTTATCTTACTCCTTTCTAATCCTCGCTAGATCTCAACATCCTTTCATCTTGGCCTTAAGCTTCCTTGATTTAATTAAGATGCGCGGGTTGCATTTCCATGTGAAACAAACTATTACTTCCTTTTCTCCTTACTCGAATTTTGATTTTGAGTTATTCACATTTTTATCAACTTTGCGTAACAATCATCGCAGTCACTTTTCCCTAAAGGGCATCTTAGAGAAATTCTCAATGAGTTTTTGGTAGCCTCTGACTGATCTTAGGAAGTTACTCATCTCAATGCCGACTTTTGTCATTCCCCATTTGTCACATTTTTAACTTTCCCCAAATCTCCTAACCTACTTCCGCATCAATCCCATATATCCAAATTTCCCAGTCAAAATTCACATTCCTCGAATTTGACAAACAACAATTTGTCAAACTTGCCATTGTGCAAGTTCCTCTTTGCCTTTTGTATCATTCATAAGGGCACTAATAAGGCGACGACACAATGATCAAGTACTCTCAAAAGGCTTGATTCCTCAAATTTATAACTGCCACAACGGCCTTAATGAATCCACCTGACACCACCAAAAATTTATAATGCCCGTCTCTGTTTCTAAACACAATCTTGACAACTTCATCCTTCCTTATTCATTAACTGGTAATGACCCACTCTAAGGTCAACCACATAAAGAAAACACTTAGCACCCTGCAATTGATCAACATATCCTCTAGGTCAGGCAATCAGTAATTATTCCTGACTCTCATCTTAGTCATCTTAATCAGCTTCTGATAGCCAATACATAGTCTCATAAACCCCTCATTTCTTCTTACTTCAATGACCATCACCTTCCTTTAGAGCACCTCCGTCCGGCCAATATACTCTAGTTGTTGACATTTGAAACAGCCCCCCCCCCTTTTTTTTTGCTTCATCTTAAACATTATTTCAGTGACTTGCTCTCACACTTAAGACATGCTTTACTTGCCTTAGCATAGTTCACACCATCGTGCCTCAATCCACATCATCTACATTTTTTATCTCCTCTTCTTGGTTCTAAACTTTGTCCGGGCTGTTCTTCATCTACTCTCTTCTTATCTTTCTTTTCACCCTTCTAGTTTCGTTCCTGGATTCTACCTCCTTTCCATCCTTGCTTCCTTCCTTCTTCCTAGACCTCTATATTATCTACGTCCATCGCATGGTGTTTCTACTAATCCAGTAGTAATTCTCCATCAGAGCCTCCTTACTAGCCTTTGGAAAATTATTTTCGAACCCTTTTCAACTTGTTCCACCTTTAGAACATTTCTATCATCACTTAATAAGGGATAATAATAATAGGACAACTCACCAATTGCCCTGATATGCTTTTTCACCTTTCTATCTTTCCACTTAGTATGAGGAACCTGTCTCCAACTTACTCTGTAATTTGAGCAGAAATATACATAATCAACATGTTACCTGAACATATTAAATAATATAGGCTCGATAGGTACTCTTATTGTCTCAACTTGTTTGTTCTCGTACTTCTAATCACTTATCACCCTCTTTTTATGTATAGCTGGCGAACATTATCTTCTAATATTTCTCCACATCTTCTTATTTTAACTACCTTCTCCATCTCTCAATTCAATGTAGTTGTCTATACTAACCGCTTTCTCTCCCGTGAGATTCTACTCAACGGGCATCCTTAAAGTGCTAAGATCTACATTCTTTTCTTCCTTTTACTGGGGCTGTCATAATAGTAGCCACCAGTTGTACCGTTGGAACTCCCACAATCTTTTTGTAGAAGTCTCATTGGCTCTTTCTTAAGGTCTTCTTGACCTGATACAACTCTCTGCTTATTCCTTCCACTTACGTCCTTAACATTCACCATAATCACTTCTATTGAAGGTCCCTCTCTCGTCTTTCCGATGAAGGAGTAGCGCGATAATTAAAATTACGCATCATAACATTAACCTTCATGCTCAAACAGCTAATAGTTTTCATCACTAAACAACATTTTTCTACAATAGTATGTAAATTATATCAGTTCCCCATCATCCTTCCCTTTCTCAATCATACTTTAGGTCCGATTTCAAAAGTGGACTCCACCCCTACCCGTACACCCTATCAACCTCAGAGAAGCCATAACAACGCTCCTTTAACAATTTTCAGGCTTCAATGACTCCCTCTTAGAATCAATTGTTGCATGTCTTTAGGTATTGCCCTATCAGGAAGTCATTTTCTTTCGAGTGACCCGCATACTAGCGTTCATCGTCTCCCTTAATATTTAATTCGATACTCACTTCATGTCCTCTCATTCAACTTTCAGTCTCTCCATCATCTAGTTAATACCACTTGTTTGGGACTCGAATTGACTTGTCGATGAGTTCCCTTTTTCCTCATCATGTGGAAGTACTTTTACTTCCAAAATCTCATTAAAATTCTACTCATTCACAGCCTCAGCTCCTCATGTCTCCATTCACGGTTTACACAATAGAAGTGTTCAACCTTACCTTAACCATCCTTCTTTACCAGGTCCTTTTATTCTAATTTTTACCGAACCTCGATTCGGTTCATTCAACCCTAATTCCATCTCGTCTACATTCTCATCAGGATCCTTTTTAAAGATCCAACACGGCAACCATATCATCCTCAAACCATTCTTGTAAAGCTAGGTCAACCAACTCTTTCTTCCTTTCCCTACAACAATAGTAAGAATGCTAAGGTCACAATATATATGCCTTAGTCAACCTCAACCCCCATATCTTAACCATCCTCCTAATTCGGCCGAATTATCAAGATTTTTCTTCTACTCCTCTCATCAACAACTTAGGCCTTCCACCAGACACTTCAAAAGTCTACAGAATCATTTGCCTAAGCTTTGAAACCAACTTGCGACACCCTCAACCCTGGTGACATCACGGGGCTGAGTTATCGATCATAATCACATTCAAAATCCTGTACTGAATACAGAGCAACTACATCCTCATACTCATATATCACTAATAGACGCTCCAAAATGCGTCCTTACAAAAATTTTCCTTACAAACATACATCACACTGCAGCGGAAGACTTTCAAGTCTCTAAACAACATGAATATTTATAACCTAATATACGACTGTAGTCGTAGGATTCTTAACAACCGATCTCACAGCTCAATCTTTACCTCACACCACGTATCCCCTTGCTCAACTTTTCTAACTTGTTTCTCTTCCCTTCTCTAGAGGGTTCTCTTTGATCAACCTTATAACCAGCACAATACAACATAAGGAATGAACACAAATCTCCCAGTATAGACAACACGAGGAGTATCGTGTACAAATGATTCAAAAGACTTGGAGGAATAATAATCATCTCAACGATAGTAATGAATCAAGAATAGTCAATAAATTTCAGCATCAACATGGTTGTCAAACGATATGTTCTTTCGTTAGACTGAGCGGCTTTAAGGTCCAACAGAACAGCATTACTGCCACCTCCTCATGGACTGGACTGGCTGACTGACTGACCGACTATGCAAGTGAACCCGAAATCCAAGGTTGTAAAGATAAACATCATTGAAATACAAATCATTAAAATCATCAACATCAAAAGAAAATCAAATGCATGCACATGGACAGGACAGACAGGACTCGACCAGACACGACAGACTCTGCTCAAGCGACATTCATCCTCTTTGGCCAGTGATCATAATTCATAGGCCATCCTCCTCATATTGATGTCCCATTTTACAGGATATTCATCTCAGTCTCAAGTAAATAAAAGAGACACTGTCGATAAGAAGGGAACTCATTTAGAGTGCTTTCCCTAACCACGTTACAGCCAAGCAACAAGACTTCATCTAGCGGACAAAGGAAAAATTAATTCCACCTTATGTCCTTAACAACACGCTCAACAAAGAATACCAAATCAGAAGATCAACTAGTGTTCAGATCTAACAACAAGAGTTTAACGTGACATCATCAACAGGACGAACTTGGGAGAAGATTACCGCAAGCCCTCAACAACGTTCTTACGTAAGAGAAATGTCGGTTATCAATAAGTGCTGACATTTCACAACAACAACGCAACGATTTCTACAGCATAATCATCAATGATAGGGCGGACTCAGAGAAGTTTGCCGCGAGTCCTCAATGGTGTTCTCAAAGAGAAGAGATATCGGCTATCAATAACTGCCGACATCTCACAGCAACCACATGATAAATCCTATGTAACATCATCATCCACTTTAGGTATGCTAATCGAATCGAATCATAGCATACTAGGACACCCATCATCCTCACTAAATTCTATCAACAGGGCGAACTAAGGGAATTTATTCTACCCTAAGTCCTCAACAGCACAATTCAAATATGCGTATACCGGTCACAATGACTACCGGTGACCAATCATAATAACAAGAATTCAACAACATAAACATCATCAACATAGTATGCTAATCGAAACAATGAATTAGCATAATAGAATCGCATTGTCCTTACCTGATTGGCTTATAGCCAAAAAAACTCACAATCATTGATCGCAACGAGCTGCATCACCTAGTCAAATCATACTCTACTCGTTAATCATCATTAAACACATACGCACTCCCAATTTACCCCTTCCCATTTAATTATTTATAGCGTCTTACGACAGCTTGTTAATCCGATCCAAAAATTGGATCTTTAACTTAGCTTACCAATGCATTAGCAATAGCCACTATCTCATTATTTCAACGTATTAACACCATTCCTCACTTTCCACCACTGCGAACACTAGATTACGTGTGTTCCCTAAATTTTTTTGGCGTCAACCTGACAAATTACCAAAATACCCCCTAGCAGCCATCGCCGCAACAAAGATCTCAAAACCCTTCAAAATAACTTTTCAGATGTCTTACACCCTTTCCCAGACCAACAGTCCTTCAAAGCATTTTATAGAAAAAATTCCCAAAATATCCCCATCAGGGCGGCAAATTATTGAAATGCCCCCGAGGGTTCACTATCACCGTAACGCCTAAATCAGCTTAAAAAAAACCTTTCAGGTGTTTTTCAACCCTTTCTAGACTAAAAAGTCCTATGAAAAACTTTTTTGAAAAATTACCAAAATACCCCTCTTTGGGTGGCAAATTACCAAAATGCCCTCTGAGGGTTCCCGGCATAAAAAAAATCTCAAAAGTACTTTAAAACGATAGTTTAAATCTCCTGAAGTCATTCTTGAGCAAAAAAGCATTTTAAAAAATTTTTGCCCAAAAATCCCAAAACTGATGTTCAGACCGAGCGCTTAAAAGTATGTTCGGCCAAAAATAGCAAACGACTTTAGAATGACCCAAAATATTTGGAAATTGAAGTTCTCAGCATCATAGAGTTCTCATAAAATTTTTGTGCAAAGCCGCGCTTGTTTGATATTTTAAATTTCACTGTAAAGTTCCAAACTTTCTGCGTCCGTTCACCTTCTTCCCAACCCCAAAAAATCTGAAACTTTTCCACGATACAAGTCCCCTAAAAATAACTAGGGTCTCTTTTTTATACTTGTGCTAAACTGACCCTAACTATTTTTAAAATTTTGAATTAGAACCTGTATATTGAATATTCACTTTTTGCGACAATTACATCTACTATTCAAATCATCACACACACTAACACACCTTGAGCACACACACAAGTCTTCTTCCTCCTTCAGGCCGTCATACACCTGGGCACACTCTTCCCCCAATCACACATGAATTTTTTCATTAGTTTCACATTATAATCACTTAGTTATATCAAAGACTACACATTAACACCCTAACTCCACTTAATTTACACAAGTACACCATATAAATCCATACCCATATCCACCCGAAGAACACACACTATAAACACACACCTGAACACAACCCATATGCGAAGCCTTAATTAATTATTCTTCTTGGTTATGGTTTAGATTCTCATATTACACAATTACAACAAGAATCTATCCAATTTCTTCCCATCCCCGAAACATATATACACAAACGAAACATATATATACATATGTATGTCACATATATTCAACTAAATTCAATTCAATTCCTCCATAATTTCGCGATTAAGGGTCCGAGATTCATACCCTGATGGGTTTAGGTTCTTCTTTTTTTTTCTCCCTTCTTCTTCTTCCTCCTTTCCCTTTCTTTTTCTTCCCTTTTTCCTTCCCACTGCTTCTCTCTGTTCTTGTGTTCTTCACGGTTACTGTTCATGCCCAGCTACTATTCATGAATTTATTCTATTTCCATTTTTCACCCCACAATTTTCCTCTTATAATTCCCTCATTAATCTTCATCCACCACTACTTTATTATTTGTCTAACTTAGTCAGCTTAAACTCAACTTATGGACTGATTTCTCTAAGATTTGTGACAGCTATTGCCAACTTCCAAAATTGCATTTTGACCCTAAAGTTTTCTAAATTTGCATTTTGACCCCTCGACTTTGAGAAATTATAATTTAACCCCAAGATCACCCTAACCCTTCTTTTAGCCCCCTAACACCTCATTATCATCGAAATGATGCTACTTAATAAAAATATGAATCCCATTCACCATATTTTTTAAAATTATATTTTTGCCTCCTAACTTTTCAAAATTACATTTTAACCCCCAAGGCCACATTAACCCCTTATTTAGCTCCGTAACACTTGATTATCGCCAACATAATGCCACTTAGTAACATAATTTTCTCTTAATTAATCAAACTCGCGATTAGATTAATTTTCGGTATTTTTCGGAGTATCACAAAGCTGACATGTTATCTCGGTGGAAATCTGCTAATAGCAAATTCAAAATTTTCCTTTGAAATTCTCTTTGAAGCAAAGCAAGTTTTGGCTATAAAAATTTTACTAAAAAGGAAAAGGTTTTTAAGATCAAGTGTTCTGAAAAAATAAAAACACTCGGCATTTATAGACCCTGAAGATCCGTTGAAAAGAGACAACTGTTAGAAAAACAGTTTCGGTAGTTATGCATTCAAAAATTATAATTGACAGAATTTATTAACACCTTTTTAGTAAACATATTCGGCACACTCTAGCCATACTATCAAGTACAATGTGAAAGAACTTTTCGACGTATAAACTCTTTTCTAATCTCATTTCTAAGCAATACGAGACTAAAGAGTTTGCGTATCCTCAAAGATGTCAAAGTGGTGGGTGGTGGTGAATTAGTGGTGGGTGGAAATCATTTCGGCGATTGGGGCGGTGAACGCAGAGGCGGTTTGGAGTAGTAATCAAGCAGAGTGGAGACGACGGTTGTGGTTTGGGTGGTTAGGAAGCCAACTGGTTGTGGATTTTGAATGGATGGGTGGTGGTGAATTAGTGATGGGCGGCAATCACTTCAACAATTTGGGTGGTGATCAAGCAGAGTGGAGATAGCAGTGCTGAGTTCGGTAGGTTGTGTCGGCGGCGGTGGGTTTTGTGGTTGGAGGGAAGCATATCGATTGCGGCATGGTGGTGAATTGATGATGGGTAGCAATCATAGCGACGGGTTAAAGACAACAGTGATAGCGTCAAGTCGTTGTGGGTTTAGTGAACATGGTGGTTGTTATGCTCTTTTCTTCTTAGGCGATGGTGTTGGTGGCAGGTAGATTGCATTATGTGGGCATTGGCGAAGCAGGAAAAAGAAAAGGAGAATTAACAAGGTGACTGGTGGTTGGCTGGAATGTGGGGGAAAAAAAAAAGAGTTTGACAAAAATAATAGGAAACACCTATCATGTTTTTACATGCAATTCATGTTACACAATTTCTTGTAAGCTGTCTTAAAAGGCCACTTGGATGTCACAAACAAACGTTCATCTACATACACTAGACTGAATTTCGATGGAACTATTTATTATAATTTTAAAACGTCAAATATTAACTGTTCACTTTTAAAAGTTAGATTTCATTTGGAAAACTAGTAAATATTGGAAGATGATTTGCAATATGGCCTTGAAGTTATATCGAAAAAGGTATCAAAAGTGCTTAACAGAGTACATTGATTAATGTGTTTTGGCGCATCGGGTTAGACCTTTTATAAGTAGAGATTAGGTGCTCCCTTTAAATTTTGATGCATCAATTTTGGTCATTTTTTGTCACACTAGACTTGATTTCAAGCATATTTCATCTAAACATCTTTCATAACGTCATATGGAGCTATTTAAAATAGATTAAATTTAACTTCTAGAACTAATTCTTATTTAGTTAAATTTTCCTTCACAAAATCAATCTTGAACAGCTTCTAACAAGAGAGTATCCTTTATTTCCTTAGACATGTAATTAAGTGACTCACTCATCACTTGTTTAACAACCTGAAATACATTCCTTAGAGACAAAAGGGGGGCGGGGTGGGAGGGAAGGGGGGTTAAGGTGCATATACAATGCCCAAGATATTTTCCTAAGATCTGATGGTAAAAAGTGTTCGAATGTAAAATGATAGTCGTCAGTTCATGTTTCAAGAGGTTTGTGTTGGGCTTAACATATATTTCGAGAAATCATATTGGTCTTTTTTCTATATGCGATGAAATTCGGTTTTAGAGCTTAATATAATTTTTTCTTGTATTGGCATTATTTACACACTTTTACGCCCCATGTGCAACCTCCATGATGAATCACCCGTTCATCTTTTTGTCTCGTGTCCAAAGTTAGACACCATATGGTCAACCATCAAAATGAACATCCACATCACGTCAACCACCAATCTTTCAAATAATGGCTCATAACATCTCCTTCTATCCCTTACTCTTCAAGAACTGCACAACGTCGTGATACAGTACTTGCCTCCATTTGGCCTGTTTAGGAATATCAGAATGCCATTATTTTTCAAAACTCGTCCTGGGATGCAAGTGAAATCATTGCACCTTAGACAACAATTAGCAAATTCTTTGTGTACGGCATACAAATTTAAACTGCTGGTAGAGTTTATGCATTTTGAAAAATGCATATAGGGCATTGTAAAGACAACTATTCTTAGAAGTATAATATTAGTAAAAGATTTTGAGAGTCACGCTGGAAGAGTTTATGCATTGTCATCAGAACAGTCGTTTACAATGCGTAAAGTATTCCTCTAACAAATTCTGAGAATAGTTTATACCTCTAAGAGTCATGCTGGAAGAGGTTGAATTTTTTATTTTTTTAAAAGTAAAATAAGATAATTGCATTAAAATTAAAAAGTTACTGAGAGTGCCAGGTCAAGCCTTTTAGGCTTTACAATACGTGTAAGGGAAATAAAAGAGCACAAAGAACACAGCTCTCATAATAGTACAAAATTCAAGGATCTCATTGCAGCAAAGTCTCATTTACCCAGTCTTGATATACGTCTATCCAGGTATGACATGCAAAAAATGAGAGGGATTTGACCTCCTTTAGTTGAGATACTGTAGCCCTATTTATACTACAATAATGCAAGTAGGTGATCAGATAACAAAAGTCATAAAATATCGGTGCCACCAGATCTGAAATATCTTCAATATTGATCATCTGAGAAAAGTTGGAATTTGTTGTGGCCAAAAATTGACCGGGACCGAAGGAGCGTCGGTTGGGACCAAATGAGCAGGCGAGCGACCTGCAAAGCACAACACGAGCAAACGATGACACGCCGTGGAGTCTCCGATGCTTAAGTCAGTAAGCAATTTTGAGAAAGTATCTGAAATAACTTAGATAATCAGAAATTACCTTTTTTCTCCTCTTCACTTCCATTTTATAGGAATGTAGCAAAAGGTTGGTTGCATTTCCTTTATGGGGAGTTAATCTAATTAGTGGGAGGTTACCAGGATTTAATGGGCAGTTATTGCTCATAATGAGATAGTGGGATAGTGGAAAGGTGGGCAACTGCCACTCCTACATCTCCAAAAATCAAGGAGTAGTTTTGGTACCGTCTGGTAGTGACAAGTGTCACCTTCTATTGGTGGGTATTTTTTACCCATATCATTTGCCCCCCACTTCTTATTCTTTTGGGAGTAAGAATGCAAAATTAGGACGAATATCCTAGCATCAAATTTTGGGCCCTCGTTTGAGGGTCCTCCGCATTTGGAAGTTTACCAGAAGTAAAGGTCTCATCTACTCGATTGCTGAGTAGAGGCCTTAAACATGCTCATCTAGTCGGCTGGCCGAGTAGAGAGCATGGATGTACTCGTCTCGCTTGGCTGGTCAAGTAGAGTCTTAAAGGGCTCATCTGCTGGGCTACGCGAGCAGAGAGAGACTAATGTGCTCACTGCCTTGGCCTAGCGAGCAGAGGCTTAGAAGACTGAAGGCGCTCGTCTACTTGGCTTGGAGAGATAAGAGACTAATGTGCTCATTTGCTAGGCCTAGGGAATAGAGTCTTAGAGGCTTTAAAGGCGCTCATCTGCTCGGCTTGGCAAGCAGAAAGATTGACTCTAATGTGCTCCTATGCTCGGCCTAGCGAGTAGAGGCCTAGAGGCTCTAAAGGCGCTCGTCTGCTCAGCTTAGGGAGAGCAGAGAGGCTGACTCTAATGTGCTTGTTGCTTGGCCTGGCGAGCAGAGGCTTAGAGGATCTAGAGGTGCTCATCTACTTGGCTTGGCGAACAGAGATTGAGAGGCTCTAATGTGCTCGTTTGCTCGGCCTGGTGAGCAGAGGCTTAGAGGCTCTAAAGGTGCTCGTCTCCTCGGCTTGGCGAGTAGAGAGACGGACTTTAATGTGCTCTTTTTCTTGGCCTACAGAGCGAAGGATTAAAGGCTCTAAAGGCACTCCTCTGCTCGACTTGGGGAGCAGAGAGACTAACTCCAATATGCTCGTTTGCTTGGCCTGGCTAGCAGAGGCTTAGAGACTCTAGAGGTGCTCGTCTGCTCAGTTAGGCAAACAGAGAAATTGAGAAGCTCTAATGTGCTCGTCTGCTCGGTTTGGCGAGCAGAGGATTAGAGGCTCTAAATGTGCTTGTCTACTCGAATTTGTGAGCACAGATTAAGACCTCGGAGGGAGCTTATATACTGGGCCGAGCGAGTAGAGGCAGAAGGGTCTAACATGCTCATCTGCTCGGTTTTGCGAGCAGAGGCTTAGACCTCGAATAGAACTCATCTACTCGGCTGGGCGAGTAAAGGTAGATGGGTCTAATGTGCTCGTCTGTTCAATTTTGAGAACAGAGGCTTAGACCCCAAATGGATCTCTTCTACTCAGCTAGAGTAGAGGCATGAGTCTAGTGCGCTCATCTGCTTGGCAGAGGCTAAGACCAAAGGCGCTCGTCCACTTAGCTAGGGTAGAGACGTGGGTCTAGTGCGCTCATCTGTTCGGCAGAGGCTAAGACAAAAGGCTCTCGTCTACTTGGCTAGAGCAGAGACGTGGGTCTAGTGTGCTCGTCTGCTTGGCAGAGGCTAAGACCAAAAGGTGCTCGTCTACTCAGCTAGAGCAGAGACGTGGGTCTAGTGCGCTCGTCTGCTTGGCAGAGGCTATGACCAAAGGCTCTCGTCTACTCGGCTAGAGCAGAGGCATATGTCTAATACGCTCATCTGCTCGGCAGAAGCTAAGACCAAAGGGGCTTATTTACTCGGCTAGAGCAGAGGCATGGGTCTAGTGCGCTCGTCTGCTCGGCAGAGGCTAAGATCAAAGGCGCTCGTCTACTCGGCTAGAGCATAGGCATATGTCCAGTGAGCTCGTATGCTCAACAGAGGCTAAGACCAAAGGCGCTCGTCTACTCAGCTAGAGCAGAGGTGTCTAGTGCACTCGTCTGCTCGGTAGAGACTAAGACCAAAGGCACTCGTCTACTTGGCCAGAGTAGAGGCATAGGTCTAGTGCGCTTGTCTGCTCGACAGAGGCTAAGACCAAATGTGCTCTTCTACTCGGCTAGAGCAAAGGCATGTGTCTAGGGCGCTTGTCTACTCGGCAAAGGCTAAGACCAAAGGAGCTTATTTACTTGGCTAGAGTAGAGGCATGGGTCTAATGCACTTTTATGCTCGGCTTGGCAGGCAGAGACTTAGACCCAATAAAGCTCGTCTGCTAGGCCAAGTGAGTAGAAGCTTACTCTAAAGGAGCTCGTCTACTGAGTCTGGAGAGCAGAGGCCTTATACAGGATTTGAGTGAAGTAGCGTGTCCACTTGATTTTATCATTTCTATCAAGAGGGTACAAAGGTAAGTTGCCCCCCCCCCCCCCCCCGCATTATGCTGACCGAATGGCGCCACGTGGTGGTTGTCCTAAAGGTCATGAGATCATGGCTATTGGATTAGAATAATATCTCTATATAAGGAGAACTCTATTCCATTTATAGCAAGAAAGACTTTGAAAGGCCTAAAGGAGCTCGCTTGCTTGGATTGGCGACGTAGGAGTCCATCAGAGTTCTTCAGCTCAGTTCGCAAGTAGTGAGTAGGGAATTTGAAGAATCTCTGCTCTGCGAGGCTTACGTGACTTCTCGAGAAAGAGTATGAGTGCTTAGCTGGGCCAAGGTTTAGGCGGCTCTTTATAGAGATGAGTACGGGTGTTCGGCTAGACCAACATAAATGTCTTTGATGAAGGGGTGCTGGATAATGACCGACACTGTCATGCTAAGCTTCTCAAAGTGTCAGTCATAAGTGGCTAGAACACGTTTGAGGAACTTACGAGTAAGCCTCGTAATATCTCTTTTAGGCTGTTTATTATTCCTTGAATGACGATACTCCTCGTCGTTTAGAAAAAGTCATGTGGCCATTTCAATGGTCTACGGTCTTGGTCCTTTTTTTTATATAGATGGCGAGAGTATTTCTGAATTCACTGCCGGGTGACCTTGGACGTTGGTTACAAAAACTTAGCGTCATGATGAGGAGGTTAGGTGAGGCATCATTGATTATGTTAGCGTCGACGGGTGGTGGTTTTGTAGAGCTTGATACCTCTGAAAATGACCATTGACCAAGGCTTGTAACTGCTTGATAAATTCTTATATGGCATGAGTGGTGACGAGCAGGTCGTGCTGCTCAGCCATCGTATGACGGGGAGTGCAGAGGTTATAATCTCATGTACATGTAGCCCCCCTAACTAAGAAGGCATAGATGTAAAAGGTGGCTTCTTAGTCACTGTGTGGCAAGTGAGAATACGGGCACGAGATCTCAAATTTGCTAGACATACTGGCAAAGCTATAATCATAGGTTGTGACGCTCTCATGGTTATCAGATTAGTGGTAACGTCTGCGTCTCCATTTCACAAGTTAACATGTGACACTTGGCGGGCAGGATGCTGCCTTTGAAGCTCTTAGCATAACTAAAGCCACAGGGGCTATGAATTTTCGTCAACGATGAAGTTGGGTGTGATATAAACCCTCGCAACAGAAAAATAGAGTGTACAAGCTAATTAAGGCAGCTATATTTTAGCGCTGAAGCACTTAACTGAGAGTAGTAATCATACTCTGTGACACTATTATTACCCTGTCGATTAGGTAGTTACGATGTGTCGCCAGTGAGGCATAATAGAAAATTATGAGCACTCAGATGGCCTGAAGGCGCTTTGCTAAAAAGTGAATACGTCTAGGGCCTCTGGGCCATAATGTTTAAGCAATACAAAAATGTATGCTAAGCGTGCTGGAGCTAGAAATCATAGCTCTTAATTTTAGCGATGAACATGTGATAAACACGTTAGGCTACAAGTGCAGGCTTTTAAGACATATATGTTGCATATATCACATAAACAGAACTTTGTGGGTTTAAGTCAAAATATGCAGCTTTTTGGGGCAAAAACGTAATTGCTTAAAAGGAATTCATGACCTGATTTATTCAGTCGATGACTGGAGTTTCTCTCCTTCACAAAAGATGCAGTCAGAGCATCATGAAATTGCCGCCACCCTTGGGCCACCATCTGCCGAAGAGTCATCCACAGTCATCGCCAATGAATCCAGATCTAGTCGATTCTCCAATTGGGGGCATTAGCCGTAGTTGAAGGCCATGCTTTTGATGGTCACCGTGTCGGAGGCTTGGACTGAACAACGATGACCGGCAGACTTCGGCTGTGGAGGCGATGCATGTTGTACCATTCGAGCTTCCGCCGGTGAGATAGTGACCGATGAAGTTCATGTGGCTGTGGCGGCGACCACATCACAAATCTAGTACAGTCCCCACGGTATGTAACCGGTCATGGTGGTCCAGCGACGTTGCTTGGCTCGATGTCGCGAATTGGAGCGGCGCGATGACGGGGGTTGGACCAGCGATTTGGCGACATGGTCATTGATTGTAGCGGGCGTTTGGTAGTGGTGGTACCGCTAGCTGCAACAGTGGGGCGTAGGCTAAAGCGGTGGTGGTACGTGATTGCCGAGACTGTGCTTGGCAACAATGGCGACCGATGGTCTTCTTCAGGTGATGCAGCAGGGGTGCAATCACGGTAGGTGGTTCGCGATTGGTGTGGCTGCGATTGTCATCTTTCTTCTTTTTTCGTCTTGCAATGTACGCCATCGTAGACGGCCACGGTTGGTCAATGTGTTGGACAAAATAGAATTAGCGGTGAGTTGGGTTGTCCGGAATGGTGCCGACAACTCGCCGCGCTGTTACAACGGCAAAGAATTTTTGAGACTGTGATTGGCGACAGCGTTTGTTGTCATTTTGCTGGCAGCTACTGAATTTACGACGATCACGGGTCTTCAGTAGGCGATACCATGATGGCGCGGCCGTAAATCGTTTACAATCTATTGAATTGTGTCGTGAGTGACACCGACCGGGGCTTAGCAGTGGCAGACTTGTCACTGATTTGTAGTTGGCCATGGCGTGGTAGGCGGGGCAGTTCCCATTTTGTGGTGGCTGCTATTAGATAGCAGGAAACAGGGACGACAATGCCGTGACTCCTTTGGCGTGCGCTTAGCAGTGACATGGAGTGGACCGAAGTAGTGGCAATAACCCGCCGCTCAGTTACGGTGCGCCATCATCCATGTCTGCAGTTTGGGTGGTTGGTTTGTGGCTAGGGTCTTCTGTTATAAATTCGTCGAAGATTGTAGCGGCGGTAGTCGAGTTTTATAGTTGACTAAAAAGCCACAACGATGGGTGGACTCATCGCTGTTCTCAGTGTCGTCCCAGCTGTCGATGCATTGCTAGATGGAAACATTGGGAATTGTGTGCGGTGATGTTTTTCTTTTTTGATGTTCTTTTGCCATAATGGGGGCCTGTTTGGCAGTGGAGGCCATGGTTTCTACGACGCTGTTGTCCTAAGTTATTGTGGCCTTGGTTCGCACTGTCGATTGTTGACCAAAAACTCGGCGCATTTGCGGCGGTGGATGGACCGGTGTTGTATGCAATGATTCAGAGCAGCGACGGATAGAAGCAACGCCGTTGTGTATGGCCATCTTGACAATTGTTTTCCTTTTTCTCCTTCTTTTCTAGTGACAGCCCAACTGGGAATGGGTGCTGCTCCATGACGGCTAAGCGGTAGTGTTTGCGACGTCGATTGTGGACTAAGGCTTGGTGTCTGGGACTAACCTGAGCGCGACAGTCGGGTTGACAACTCTTCTTTTCCCTTTGCCTTTTCTTTTGATAGGACGTCGGCCGAAATGGCAATGGGGGCTGTAATAAGTATCGCAGCGGTAGTGGTAGCTTTGTAGGAGCGTTTTTGGGTGGTGACGCTGTTGATGACCGCAGATGTTATGCTGAATGTCAAGAGACCATCACGAGCACCACCGGTACAGCTGATGATTTTCAAGTGTTATGAACTTCCATGCTTTTCTTTGCTAACGTGTTTGCTAAGTCTGCTTGGCTAGTCGGTCCCACGGATGGCGCCAAAATATTGTGGCAAAAATTTGAGGGGAGTGAAAGAGCTTCGGTTGGGACCAAACGAGCACGCGAGCAGACCTGCAAAATACAACACCAGCAAGCGGTGACGCGTCGGGACCCCGGAGGGAGCTCCGGTGGGGAGTCTCTGATGCCTAACACTACAAGAAAACAGGGTTTTAGCGACGGGGTAATCCATCGCTAAAAGCCAAAAATCCGTTGCTAAAATAATTAGCGACGGATTTACCGTCGCTAAATATCCCTCGTATAAAAGCCCGTCACTAATAGTTTAGCGACGGAATTTTTAAATCCGTCGCTAAATATGTCATTTTTACCGACGGATTTATTTTTAATTAGCGACGGATATTCCGTCGCGAATTATATTTTTTAGCGACGGATTTATATTTTCGAGACGGAATATTCCGTCGCTAAAAAACTTATTTAGCGACGGAATATTCCGTCGCTAAATAACTGATTGTAGGAATACTTTAGCGACGGAATTAATCCGTCGCCAAAAGTCAATTTTTTTTTTGAAATTTTTTTTTTATTTTTCAATTACCCAGACCTGTAATACAATTTTCAAATCTCAACAACAACGCGCAATAATCAATACAGAAAGAAATATATATAATCAATTATAAAAAATATTTATAATAAAAAAAATTCATATATGTACAAGCCGGGAACCGGATATAGCCGGTTAGGAGAGGGGAGAAGAGTACAAGCCGGGCACGGGGGGGGGGGGAAGCTAGGAACGGGCACGGGAAGGGGCTCATCAGGGGTTCCCGAGTCCCGGATCTGGATCCTGCTGATCCGGGGCCGGGGCGGCCTGTCCAACAGTGCCCTGCTCCCTGATCATCCGGCACACCACTGTAGCAATGCGCTGGATCTCCTCGTCGTCCAACGGGGTGAGGACGCTCCTATCACGGCACGAGCAGTCGTGCTAGGCCGCGTATGCGGCCTTTCGGCCGATTCACGACCTCCGGCGTATCCAGCCATCGCTTCAACCCCCCAGTACTCGCAGCCGTACTAGTGGACGCTGATGGCTGTCCGGACTGCTGCTCGGACCCCCTTAGCTGTTCATACGAGGCCTGCAAAAATAGTGGTTTAACGATATGTTAGGGCATTAATTAACGAAACAGACATTGAGGATAGAAAGAAAAAACATTAACTTAAATAAATTGACTCACATCGATCCGCCGGGCAATATCTGAAATATAGTCGCCCGCCCGGTGCGTCTCGTCCTTGTCCTTCTTCCGCACGTGCGTCTGATTATACGTCAGAGCTACGACCTCATCGTCCTCCAGATCCGGGTGCTCGACCGCGTTCTTGTGTCGGACGATGTCGTGTGGCACCGACCCCCCCGTGTGCGTCGGATCTTTGTTCTGTCTGTTCTCAGTCCCGCTCTTACTCTTGGCGTCCCAACCTGGATCCGCAGCCCACCGATCTATCATCTCCCCCCATACACGGTGAGATATCCAATGTGGGGGATATCTCGCCATGTCCGTCATCGGGGCACCCGCGGGCAGCGCCTTCTTCGCCCGGTCCCGTGCATCGTGGAGCCATCGGCGGTAATTCTTGCCGATGTAGGCAAAGAAAGCCTGCTGCCCCAGTACCTGCTGCTGAGGCGTGTCAAACGTGAACCCCTCCTGTAAGGCATTCAATAACACAAATTAACAACATAAAACAAACTGTAATTTAACATTTACTAACGCTGAAAAAAATACTTCACCGTACCAGCCACTCCTCCCATAGGGCCTCCCTCGCAGCGGCATCCCAGTCCTTCCAGTACAGGCGTGGCTCGAAGAATCGGCCCTTCACAAGAACGCCGATCTTCGTCCTCGCCATATTCTCCAGGATCCTGCCAAAGAAGTAATTAAATTAATTAATACAGTTCAAATATAAATTAACACCCCAAAATTTTAAAATAAGGCATGAGGTGATATTTTTAGTACTTACAGGCCCTCCTGCGTGAGCGTAACTCTCTGTTTACGCTGGGGGTCGATGCGTACCCCGCGTGTCGGACCACGGCCTCGTCGAGATCCTACAAAACACAGACATTAATACAGTTCAAATATAAGGCTAGCGAAAATGTACGAAACACCGTTATCAACTATACCTGAGGTAGAACCCACGGAAGATGGAGAATGCACGCGCGTGTGGGATGAATCTGCGTCGGGCTGGGGCGACGGCTCGAGCTGGGGCTGGGGCGACGGCGATGGCTGGGGCTGGGGCGACGGTGACGGCGACAGCTGGGGCTGGGCCCCCGATGGCTGTCCGCGATCACTCTGTGCCTCGTCATCAGTAGGCAATGACGAGGTGGGACTAACCGGGGAGGAAGCAGCTCGGCGTCCAGCCCGGCCACGAATAGCCCGTATCCTATCCATATCTGACTTCATATAGATTATATACAAAGACATTAACACGTGAAAAACAATAATTTAGGCATAAATCATCATCGGCACTATATATATATATATATATATATATATATATATATATATATATATATATATATATATATATATATATATAGAACGGATGTGCAAAAACACATCAATAAACACCAAGTTCTAAAATGTACTACATTTTTCCCGTGATGTTACAACATTACAAGTCAATCATTTTCAGTTTGCGAATCATCTTCATCACTTTCCTCGTCGCCCTCTTCTTCGTGGGACTCGTCGTCCTCTTCATCTTCTAATTCATCCTCTTCATCAGTAGACTCGGTCACATCATCTCCAACACTTTCAACATCTTCCGCGTCATCATCTACGACTTCTTCTCCCACAAGAAGTGTTGTTGGAAGAGGAAGATCGTCCTCCTCGTTGTTGACCTCAACAGGAAACAAGACACGTGGTTGGTCGGCTTGAAAGGAGTCTAGCTCACTGTCATATGTCACGGGCAATTTCTTGGACTTGATAGTTGTATACCAATGAGATTTGGGATTGGCGACGTCCTCCGCGTAAAAGACTTGTACAGCTTGACTAGCAAACACAAAGGGCTCGTCTGATGCAAGTCTTGACTTGACATTGACATCTACAATCCCTTGAGAGCTAACACGGATTCCTCTACTGCATGTGACATCGAACCACGTACACTTGAACATTACCAGGCGGTTTTGGGAACCCAGATATGTTAGCTCAACAATCTCATCTAGCTCTCCGTAAAAATCCATGCAATTCTCGGCATAACAGTCGCCGTTGACCAAGACTCCACTGTTTTGGGTTTGTTTTGTTCGGTCATCATCTTTTACGTTAAACCTAAACCCGTTGATGATATAGCCTCCGTAACAGGATGTTTGTTTGTTAGGGCCTTCGGCTAGTAATTTCAAGCATGAGGCCACTGGTCTATCCATTGACTGA
The DNA here is from genome assembly GCA_033070095.1 of Escallonia herrerae. Taxonomy (NCBI): domain Eukaryota; kingdom Viridiplantae; phylum Streptophyta; class Magnoliopsida; order Escalloniales; family Escalloniaceae; genus Escallonia; species Escallonia herrerae. The sequence continues at coordinate 585,078 of JAVXUP010000213.1, forward strand.
ACCTATTGTAGATGACGGTAAAAATTAAGGATAAATCAGTATACTAATTGGCCACAGAACTGTATATAACACATAATATAATTTCGTTAAATAATCTTACACGGATTTTGAACCACTGTACAAATTGTGATTTTCGATGAGATTCAAGTCCAGCGGGATCAGTGATTAAAGATTCCGCATCGAACTCACTGCAAACCAATATGCATTTAACTCGCTTAACACACACTTTCAATTATGTACAGCAATGTAAGTGAATTAAGACTTTAACTTACTCAACGAATGCCGAAACTTCATCGCAATTTAGAAGGGCATATATTGTTGCAGCACTGTACTCTTCATCTGTTAGCCATCGAGTATACGTTCGGCCGAACGGACTACTTGACTGCTTGAATATTGACAATTGCCCTTCCAAATTTGTGCTTGCTCCGGGATCATTTCGGCCTAGTTGATTTAACCTTGTACCAACATTAGGCCCGAAATATTGACTACAAAAGTTTACAAGTTCTTCCATTACGTAAGCCTCCGCAATTGAGCCTTCAACCCGAGCCTTATTACGGACTTTTTTCTTTAAATGGAACATGAACCTAGAAGTTTAGCGAATCGAGTTAGGTGGAATATCAATGATAACAGATGTCGCATTAAGTGTAAACGAACAACTATAACAATTTAAGGATTACCTCTCGAAGGGATACATCCACCGATATTGCACGGGTCCACCCATCTTAGCTTCATATGCCAAGTGAACAGGCAGATGCTCCATTGAATCAAAGAACGAAGGTGGGAAGATTTTCTCCAGCTTGCAAATCGTCACCACAATGTTCTTCTCAAGCACTTCCATGTTACTCACCCGGATCGTAGAAGAGCATATATCTCAAAAGAAATGAGATAATTCAGTCAAAGTCTCGCAAACAACCCGTGGCAACAGTCCCCGGAAGGCAATAGGAATGAATCTCTCCATGAATACGTGGCAGTCGTGACTCTTCATCCCTTGGAACTTGCATTCCGATACATTGCAACAACGAGATATGTTGGACGCAAACCCATCCGGAAGCTTCAAATTCTTAACCCACTGACAGACCTTCTCCACTTGTTTCTTGTCTAGACAGTAAGGTGCTTTCGAAAGTATGGTCCTCCCACTGACTGTCCGAGGATGCAATTCACGGCGTACACCCAACTGTTGTAGATCCCTTCTCGCTTTAAGGTGATCTTTCGATTTGCCCTTGACATTCATCACTGTGTTGAACACATTATCAAAAACGTTCTTCTCAATATGCATCACATCCATGTTGTTTCGGATAACGAGCGTCCTCCAGTAGGCTAACTCCCAGAAGATACAAAATTTTCTCCAGTTGTGCTCTTTCCCGAACCCTGCAATCTTCCGATCCGGCACACCCTTACCGTGTGGTATGTCAGTATCAAGTGCCTCCAGGTGTGAGAGTACTTCTTCACCAGATGGGTAGTCCAGTGTGACAACCTCACGCTCGATTGTCCCGTCAAATTTATCCTTCTGCCTACGAAACTGATGGCCCGGTGGCAAAAGCTTACGGTGACATCCGAACCACGAGGCCTTTCCGCCGTGCTTTAACGTATGACCGGGGTTCACGCCCATACAAGCAGGGCATGCTAGCTTCCCATGTGTGCTCCAGCCACACGTCATTCCCAATGCGGGAAAATCATGTATAGTCCACATCAAAGCAGCCCTCATCTGAAAATTTTGTTTAAGGGATGCATCATATGTTTCGACTCCATGATTCCATAATTGTTTTAACTCATCAATCAACGGCCTTAAATACACATCTATGTCCTTACCGGGACTCTTCGGCCCCGGAATAAGCAACGACAAGAACATATACGGCTTCTTCATGCACATGCCTGGTGGAAGGTTGTAAGGGACAATAATAACAGGCCAACAGGAGTAAGGCGTGGTAGACTGACCGAAAGGGTTGAACCCATCGGTTGCCAGACCAAGTCTAACATTTCAAACTTCCTGAGCAAAGACTGGATGCCTGCGGTCAAACTCCTTCCACGCCTCTCCATCAGCTGGGTGTGTCAGCACATCGGCATCGTTGCTGCGAGTCTCACGGTGAGCCCTCATATGTTCAGCTGTACTGGAGGAGTAGTACATTCTCTGAAGCCGTGGTGTGACCGGGAAATATCGCAATATCTTCCATGCAATGTTTTTCTTCTTCCCTTTGTCCGGTTTGTACCTCGAATGATCACATACTGGACATAATGACAAATCCTTATTCTCTTTCCAGAATAATACACAATCGTTATTGCACGCATCTATCCGGTCATAGCTCAACCCAAGTTTCCTCATCATCTTCTTCGCGTCATAGTACGACGGCGGTAGCTTTTCACTTTTGGGCAGTATTTCTTTGATGAAGGTAACAAACTCGTTAAAACCTTTCTCACTCAGCCCGTGGTCTGATTTTAACTGTAATAACCTACTAACCGCAGACAGCCGTGTGTTTTCGGAGCTCCATCCCACAACGGCTCTTCCGCAGCTCTCAACAACTCATAAAACTGATGAGCCCCCTCGATCGGCGGTTGTGGACTGTCGTTACCCCAGTCAACATTAGCATGCCCAGCATCCATAATCATATCTCGGAAATCATATCGTGCCTCCTCCCTAACTTCAGTTTGACTAGCCAGGTTGGACGACAATACTATCGTTTCCCCGTGCTGCGTCCACCTTGTGTATCCACCCATAAAACCGTACCGACGAAGATGCCATTTTACTTCAATTCTTTTTCTCCAGTGCAACAACTCACATCTACCGCACGGACACCTTATCTTATCAAGGTCAACATGTGCAGGATGCGCATAAGCGAAGTCGAGAAATTCGTCAACGCGACACTCAAAATCTTCAGCATTCTTCCTTTTCATCCAACTTCGATCGACTGACATGACGACTGAATTATCGTACTGTATACCACCTTCAATAATGACCAGTGATTAGGCATTGCCGATGTAAATATCAATGCATGAATGTTACAACATGTCTACATATTTCCCCTCCACTCTTGAACAGGTAGTGGTCCTATCCCATTCAGAAAAGCACATGTTTATAAAACAGTGAATAACTCATGCTTAGTCCGATGTCTGTGGAAAATTCGGCAGCACCTCCCCGCATTTCTCCAAGTACACCACATCGATTAGGTGTTCTAACATTCATCTAACCTTGCTCAGGAAGGTTTGACGGATGTTAGAACACCAGATCTATATGCACCTGGAGAAACACACGAGAACGTGTACCATATATCCACGACATAGAACATAAAGCATGAGTCAAAATACTGTTTTATAAACAATTAGCTTTTCCAAACTGTCCAAACTGGACATCCAAAGGCTCATTACAAGGCATTACTTTGTAATGAGTACCTTTGAACGGGAACTAAGGGTTTCTATGCATGCATGTGTTCAGAAATTGATAAGATATGCAAGAATCTTTCCGAAATATCAAAACTACAGAATGATCGTTGCATATGTTACCAATTCCACATTAAATAGAACTCGTTGGCAACGAGTTGAACCATCTCGTTGCCAATGGACTTCTCAAAACAACAATTAATATAAAGAAGGCAGGGTTTGTAAACAACGAGTAATTGAACCATCTCTGGGCAACATGGAGTAATTATGGGATGTACAAGGGCTAATTAGGGCTAACTGGGTTATTAGGGTTAATTACGATTATTAATTATAGCTAATTAGGGTTGATTAGGACTAATTAGGGTTATTTAGTCCTAATTAGGGTTTAATTGTGCCGAGTAGTGATGATTAGTCCTAATTAGGGCTAATTGGGCTTAATTGGGTTATGTTAGGGCTAATTAATGTTAATGAGGGATAGTTTCGGATAATTATAGCTGACTAGGGTTGATTAGGACTAATTAGAGTTATGTAGTCCTAATTAGGGTTTAATTTTGCCGAGTAGTGCTGATTAGTCCTAATTAGGGCTAATTAGGCTTAATTGGGTTATGTTAGGGCTAATTAATGTTAATGAGGGCTAGTTTCGGATAATTATAGCTAATTAGGGTTGATTAGGACTAATTAGGGTTATTTAGTCCTAATTAGGGTTTTGATGGTGCCGAGTAGTGTTGATTAGTCCTAACTAGCGCTAATTAGGCGTAATTGGGTTATGTTAGTGCAAATTATGACTAATTAGGCTAACTACAATCAATATGCGCATAATTGGGTTCATTTGGGCTAATTTGGGATAATTACAGCTAATTTGAATTTCATCAGGTTCTTAGGGTTAATTAAAACTAATTAGGCTCGTTAGAGCTAATTATGGTTAATTGATTTACTAAAATATTGTTAATCAGGACTAATTAGGGCTAATTATAGCCAGCACTGGCCACGATTAGATTCCAGGGGGTGCATGCTAAAAATGTCGCATTAACCTAACTAACCTAAATTCCGACACCTCATATAGGGTGTCGATATGGTGTCCGATACGTGTCTGACACCTCCGGACACGTGTCCGACACATACCGACGCGTGTTCGACGCCCACCGACACGCACCTCCAGACACATTGGCATACGTTAATTTGTTTTTTAAATGCTGGACACCGTCGATCAAACGTGGTGTCCGTGTCTGCGCTAACTAACATGTATCTCAATCCAATTGGGTCTCATCCTCCGTCAACAACCTCAATTCCGACACCTCATATAGGGTGTCGATATGGTGTCCGATACGTGTTTGACACCTCCGGACACGTGTCCGACACATACCGACACGTGTCCGACGCCTTTGGACACGTGTCCGATGCCTCTGGACACGTGTCTGACGCCCACCGACACGCACCTCCTGACACATCGGCATACGTTAATTTGTTTTTTAAATGTCGGACACCGTCGATCAGACGTGGTGTCCGTGTCTGCGCTAACTAACAGGTATCTCAATCCAATTGGGTCCCATCCTCCGTCAACAATCTCAATTCTCAATTCTCAAATGCTCAATGCAATAAAAATTAACAAAAATCACACATTCAATCCAATTGGGTCCCATCCTCCGTCAATAATCTCAATATCTCAAATGCTCAATGCACAATTAACAATCTAAAATCATCTTTAACTTTTCACAGTAATTTACATGTATAAGAGGAAGACAGAAGGTATAGCGTAGAGCAAATAGAGAGGAAGACAAGAACTTTACCTCACGAGAAATACTGCCGGAGGTGAGAAACCGTCATCTCCGGTGGTCCCGGTGGTCGACGCTGCTCTCTCTCAGTCTCTCTCCTCTTCACAGATCTGCCGGAGGTGAGGGCCCGTGATCGCTGGAGTTGCAGGTGGTCGCCGTTGTCGAGGGAGGTCACCGCCGGGGTCGAGGGAGGTCACCGCCGGTGTCGAGGGAGGTCGCCGCCGGGGTAGTCTCTCTCCTCTTCACAGATCTGCCGGAGGTGAGGGCCCGTGGTCGCCGGAGTTGCAGGTGGTCGCCGTTGTCGAGGGAGGTCACCGCCGGGGTCGAGGGAAGTCACCGCCGGTGTTGAGGGAGGTCGCCGTCAGGGTAGAGGGAAGTTGGGTTTTGGGATTTTCGAAAGAGAGAAGCAGTGATAGTTCAAACCAGATCTGTGAATTAAATAGATTTTTAGCGACGGATTTATTCCGTCGCTAAAAGTCCGTCGGTGAAGACCTATTTGTACCGACGGAGTTTTTTGCGACGGAATAAATCCGTCGCTTAAATAATATTTCACGGCGGAGTATTACCGACGGAGGTTTCCGTCGGTAAAACGCCTCTTCACCGACGGAGTTTTTTGCGACGGAATAAATCCGTCGCTTAAATAATATTTTACGACGGAGTTTTACTGATGGAGGTTTCCGTCGGTAAAACTCATTTTAGCAACGGAATTTATGCCGTCGCTAAAACTCCATCGCAAAAGACGTCTTTTCTTGTAGTGTAAGTCAGTAAACAATTTTGAGAGAGTATCTGACTTAGATAATCAGAACTTACCTTCTTCCTCCTCTTCACTTCCATTTTATAGGAATGTAGTAAAAGGTCGCTTACATTTCCTTTATGAGGAGTTACTGTAATTAGTTGGAGGTTACTAGGATTTAATGGACAGTTATTGCTCATAATGAGATAGTGGGATAATGGAAAGGTGGGCAACTGCCACTCCCACGTCTCCAAATATCAAGAAGCAGTTTTGGTACCATCAAGTGGTGACAAGTGTCACCTTCTATTGGTAGGTATTTTTTTACCCATATTAGAATTGAAAACATTGAATTAGGTTCCGTTTGACATAGCTTTTTTCCAGTTTTTTTTGTTTTTCAGTTTTGGAAACTGAAAAAAATAGTTGCGTTTTAACCATTTTTCTTTTTTTTTTCTTCAGTTTAAAAAATCAGTTTTTGAAAACTCAAAAATGAGTTTCGATTTTTTAGTTTTTTTGAGACCACCACCACCCTCCAACCGCCAGCCGCTGGTAGCCACCGCCGGCCACCACCAAGCCCACCACAGCCACCGCAAACCACCACAAAAAAAACTCAAAATAAAAACTGGGTTATCAAACACTCACTTGTTTTTGTAAAAAAAAAAAAAAATTTAAACTACTTTTTAATTTGTTTTTTTTTAAAACTGAAAAAAAAAAGTGTCGTCATTGGCTACGCATGTTGGTTTCCATGCATTGGCGGTCAATATCTTCGATGCAAAGATTAAGGAATACAAATATAATATTACCCACAAAATCTAAGAGTCGTGCTGCAGGAGTGTGTCGGGCGTGTAAAGAATAGTTCTTTGACACAATGCACAAAATATACCTCTAACAACTTCCAAGAATAGTTTATACCCTCATGCTCAAAGAAGTTGACATCCAAACTTCCAGAAGAGTTTCTAACGCTGGGTTCCAATGCGGCTTGTGGTTTGTGGACGCAGCGGTAACGTTGATGGAAGAGAGTGGTGGGTTGCAATGGGCTGCCGTGGTGGGTCATGGGGTGTAGTGGGTGAAACGTTGAATTTGCATAATAGGGTTGAAGGTAAGGTGGGTGTGACGAAGGTGACTGTGTTGAAGGGTATGGAATACATTGCAAAATGATACATTGACATTTATAAAATATAGCATGCTCACATAAGCAGGAAAAATGTTTCTAAAACAAAATGTGTTATAACCGAAGGGCATATTTGTTGTGATCCTCTAAAATTCTAGTCTCACAAGCAATATTTGAAAAGTCAATATAGTTGATCGTGATAACTTCCTAACGTCAACAAATTTATCGGTGTTATCCCTTGAACTAAATACTCAATCTTCTATCTGCTCCTTCGACTTTGAATTGTAATCTCATCAATGGCTCTGGAGCCATCGACTAAAAGCCATTTATTTTGTATTTTTCTCTGAATTTTAATCTTCCGTCAAAGCAGAAGTCAGTGGCAAGTTTGCTTTTCTAGTCGTTTTCGGTCCTTTTCATGTAATCTTTCCTTTCACTCTCTTTTCCTTCTTTGTGATCAGGACATATGTGCCTGAGTATCTCACCAAATACCATGCCACGTGGAACACTAATCAAAAGTCTTAATCAACCCTACGCAGTCCATCACGTCGTCAAAGTAGATTCAATGTTAACAGTTGGATATAAATTTATATCCCTTTAAACTCGTATTATCTCAAACCCTCCAATTCAATAACACGTCATTAGATAATCAAGAGCATTGCAACTAATAAAAAGCCAATTAAAGTTAATAATTCACTAACTTTGAAAATTGCAAAAGAGCTTCAACAATCCTGAAAATACCCAAAAAAGACTTGCTAAAGAACGTAAATGGTCTCACTCAACAATTAGAGACAAGAGAAACACAACATAATTAGAGGCGTTCGAATTACTAACTATATTACTGATAAACTTAGTGCACTTGCTTTATCCTTCTTAAGCGCAAAAAGCATATGAAGAACATAAAGGTTGAGCAAAAGTCCAGCATTAATAATGCACATAAGCACATTTTCTGGGTCTTCTAAGGAATCATACATTCTCTAAAAATCTAATGTGGAAGGAGAGGTTGTTCTACATATCTAATGCAGAAGGAGATGTCAATAACTTTACTTTCCTTCATTTGCCCCTGTTGAAAATATTATTATTTATCTGACTTTTTTTTTATTTGGCTCTAATAACAGTTTACGTTTTTTTTTTAGTTTCCATAGAAAGTAGTCAGCCTTCTCTTTTAACTGTGGAAATGCAAAATCATCGACATATATCAAATTCTCCAATTTAACAAAAAAAAAAAAAAGGGCACTTGTTTAGGTGTAATGAATGATCTTATCCTACAATCAATGAGAGACAAATTAGTCTTTGATTTCGGGAAACAGTAATACTTACTGCCAATGATTTTAAATCCCAACGTACTGGAAATGACTTTTTATTCTTCGAGATAAACCCTTCAAACAAAATCTCAAATGAAGGGAACTTTCCGATTCACCTTGGGCTGCAAAATCTTGTTCAAAGTAAAACCATGAAAGTTGAGATGCTAATGCATTTAGACTGGTGCAAGTACATTCTAGTATCAACTAACAAAAATCATTAGTTTAGTATCCCAAATGATATGAAAGAATTAAGGCATCCCAATCCACAGATAATAAAAAAAATGTAAATGCATGCACGCTACCCTATGTTGCTTTTCTATCAACTAACAAAACTCATTACTTAACTTGCATTTACATTTCATTCAACGCATGCACGCCACCCTATGTAAATGCATGGGTAAATGATACACAAATGCATTTACATTTCATTCAACGTACGTAGGGTGAATGAAATACAAATGCATAGATATAATTCGACGTTTTGTAGTGTCGACTGGAGTAAGTTTGGCAGGAATCAAAGAAGGCTTAACCATTCATCTCACGCACTTGTCAGAAAAAGAGATTGACTTCTTCACGGCCTTTGCGCAAATCGATCCTTCTAGAATTAGTGACACACAAGTGGCTGCACTGGCTGTCCCTAAGTTGGAACTCAAAGCCCGCATTGTTCAGTGTCTCTATAAAAGGTGCGTATCTCCTAAATTTGGTTGTCACAGCATTCTCTACCTGCATTTGGGTTACCTGCTCATTTAGATCTCACCATTCTCTGCGATGGCTTCATTCGGTGTTCGAGGATTTCTCTACTTGCTCATGCTTGCTCTCGCCTCCACAATCCTAGCACAAGCCCGGTCAGATATTTATATATTGTATCTTAACTTTTATTTATTTATGTTTTTCCCGCTGGTGTGATCCTTCTGACAAGATCGGAAATGAACCTTGTTGGTCCAATTGTAATCGATTCCGGCAACTACAACAGGAGGGCTCCCGGCTGGGATTTAGCCGAAGGCTGGTATGTTGGGCTAACTTTGCATAATCTCGCTCGCGTTGTGAAAGGTTTTATATAACCTGTATGTATGCTTGGCTGAGAAAAAGTTCTATCGATCTACTCTCTTGTTGAAGTATATGTTTGCTTTGAAAATTGAAACGTAAGGAGAAATCAAACAGAAAACCTGTTTAGATACCCATTTATGTTTATTCATCTGGGTTCTTTGGATTTGTCACAGTGGTCATACTTGGACTAAATATGGATCAACAGATGTATACACGTGAACATCTCCATTCGTTTATACATATAATAATTATGGTTCTTTGGACGAACATGAAAATTGCTAGTTAAAAAACTTGTGAACATCTCCATTCGTTTATAATATATATAAAAGAAATATTCAGTGTTCATGCATGCGTTTCTATCTTTAGCCTATGCTCGACTTTCTTTTGAATCTCTGACCCAATCCAATTTTCTCTCTCTACCCATCATTTTCCCCCTTTGCCCACATTATCCCCAGATGCTTTCTCTGTGTTCTTCTCAAACCAATCCACCTCCATCATTGACCACCGCGTGCCTCGGTGCCTCCCATCAACCCCCGTCATCACCTCCCTCCAATAAGCGCCACCACGACAACCACTGCGAACCCAGATTTCCTTCAACCACCACCACTGTCGGCGCCTCCAGTCTGTCATCAGCGCCTTTCGAGTCGACCACTACCGCCTTTCGAATCGACCACCACCACCCCAATCGACACCACTGTGAATCAATTCTGTCTTCCTTTTTTAATTTCTCTCTGTGATATTGGGGATCTGGTATGTCATTTTAACTGACTTGTTCTTTCGAATGCTTGGTGAAGGGTTTTACAAGATTTTGGATGTGATTACCGAATTTCAAAAATTTGTGTAATCGGTAATGTATTATTCAATTTTTTTTCTTTTTAGTAAACGTGCCATTTATACGAGCCGAGCTCGGCTTGTGTTCGTAAAATTCTGCAAGTACAAGTTCGAATATTAATCCAAAGCTCATCAGAAGACGAGTCGAGCGTCTGTGAATTACACGGGCAACGCCGAGTACTCGTTTGCAACCTGCATATGTTACATCTGCGGAAACTAGTGGCAGTACTAATTACCTTGCTAATAAAAGTTTGATTAGCTAATTACCTTGTTCATTACTTAGCTAATAAAAGTTTGATTTGACACAGGCGACAGGGACTTGGTGGATTCCGGTCTGGTAATGGTTATATCAAACCGCCTACACCTCCATACCCACCAAAACCCCCCCCACCACCCCCTCCCCCCCATGGGGCCACTTCATCTCCCCCAGAATTTCCATCTGGATATGCCGCATCACCGGCTGCTCCGGACACATCTCGTCGGCAACTCCTATTTCCACCACCACCGCCGCCGCTATGGAACGGAAGCATAGCCCTGATCAACACGTTGGCCGATACCGTTAATGGTGTATTGGACAAGGGTCTCCCTCTCGTACTATGCTATGATATTGGTAAGCTCAAGCAGCAGTACGTAGTGGCATTCATGCCATTTTTGCAATAACTATCGTAAACCGCTGTATCAGAGGAGCTGACTGATGGTGTCTTTCATGAAGCAGATGGACAGTTCCCCGAGCAACGTGGTTGCAAAGGCAGATGGTTGGAGTTTTCTCTAGGGTCTCTCGCCGTGTTAGATAGATAGCAGCATTTGTTTTAGGCTTGTGGTATTTTGAAGTTATTAGTCCAGAATCTTGTGCCAACTGAACGGTTTCACCGTGTTAGATAGATAGTATTTGTTATCGGCTCGTGCTATTTGGAAGTAATTGCCGATGTACAAGTACACGTTTGTTTGTACAATCTATGTTCTTAAGGCAATTCTGTATCTTTTAACAATTTTCTCACCGTCAACTTTTTTTCAGCCTGTTGTATTCGGAAGTAATTGCCGATGTACAAGTAAATATTTGTTTGTACATTCTATGAGATTAAGGCAATATATCTGTAATATAAAAAAAACTTAAAGAAGTATCTGTAACAATTTTTCATTCCATTTCTTGCTATACAATGTGTTAATTGACAAAATAGTAAACTTTGACATTTAGCAATAACATATACCATAAATAGAATGCGACATTGCACGAAAATTGTCAAACAAAGGTAGTCCAGGTTAATGATCTTCGTCTTCATCCCATACGAGCAGGTTTATCTAACATTAAATCAGCCAAAGCTGACTAAATCTTATGCAACCCCCCCCCCCCCCCCCCCCCAACACACACACACACCGTACAGACACAATTCAGGAATTTTATGAGTATTTTGACTCTTCCGCATGGACTAGTCAGCTCTACACAAGCGAAGTGCGTGAGTAACTTACATTGACGCACCAAAATAAATTCGAAAAGAGCAAGTAAATAAAATCATAAACTCAATGTATTTGTAGCCTAATTATAAAAGAAGTACCTTCTAACGATTTTTTTCGCTGCCATTTTTAGCTATATAATAATGTGTTATTTACAAAATAAAAACTTTGACATTGAACAATAACATATATCATAAACATAATGTGACTTTCCACAAAAATTATGAGCCGAAGGTAGTCCAGGTTACTCATCTCCCTCTTCATCCGATATTAGCAGGTACTCTAGCATAAAATTAGCCAAACCTTATAACGATTTTTTTCACTGCCATTTTAGCTATATAATAATGTGTTGTTTACAAAATAAAAACTTTGACATTGAACAATAACATATACCATAAACATAATGTGACATTCCACAAAAATTATGAGCCGAAGGTAGTCCAGGTTACTCATCTCCCTCTTCATCCGATATTAGCAGGTACCCTAGCATAAAATTAGCCAAAGCTGACCAAATCTTCTGCAACACCCCGCCCCCCTCACCCTACCCCTCCCGCCACACACACACAATTCATCAATTTTATTAGTCGCCGTGAATTGACAATTATGACTACTAGCCCAGAATCCCGTGCCAAGCACAGGACAATTTATTAACATTAATTTATTTTAATAGTTTTTAAAATGCATAATAAAACATATCGCACAATTATATAATTTTATGTTATTTCATAAAGATAATTACTTTAATATTTAGCTTGAACTTTCTTATAATAAAATAAATTATGGTGAAATATCAATAAGCAATGTCTTTGTGCATATTTGCTAATTCTGAGTTGGGAACTATATAGATGAAAAAATTTAAAGTTTTTTTAATACAAAAAAAATTCTACTAATAAAAATATGCGGAGAACATATTAAGATCAATTTGCATTACACAAGACATTTTTATTATTTTCTATGTATCTTATAAAAATAATTTGTACATTTGAATGTGTTGCCCATAACATTAATTGCATATTAGTCTAATATTGATAGAGAAAATTTTGGTCCATATATTTGTTTATAGTATGTGATTTATAAAAGTTAATCAACATGACTAATTAAGTGAAGATGATGTGGTATTTTTAGAAGGAAATGTAATCTACTAACAAAGTATGCAGAGAAAATAGTAATCAGTGCATGAGGCAATTAATTTAATGTTTAAAAATTTTAACCAGCATGATTGTATACATAGGATAGTTCAAAACCTTATAGAAAGGAAATTGTTGAACAAAATTTAACCAAGATTTCACAAAGTATACAATAAGCATGCTTAATAAGTAAGATTTATCTTCTGATATAATAAGGTTTTCAATATAAGTTTTAGTCTATATTCATCACAACATAGCTAATATCTTTTTATATTTTATATGCAATTCTATTCAAAATTATAAAAGTTAACATAATATCATTAATGGCATATATATTGCTAATTCATGATTTAGAATGCTTAAGAGTTTAATTACTCACAATAAAAATACTATTAAAAAAATGGTTCAAAAATTTTCCATCAAAAAATTAGTTGAATGTAAGAAATGCTCGCATAATTAAGATTTTAACTTTATACTATTTTTTTAATATATCTCATATAGAATCTGCATAAGTTATTTTTTTACATTTAACCATTACGACTAAATAGGATAGCGCAAAACCTTAGAGTAAGAAAATTACTGACCAAAATTTCTAACCAACATATTTATCAAGTTAGATTCATATTTGAATTTACAGAAAACTTAAATATGAATTTGAAATAAAACGTATTTTTTCTTATTAAATCTCTTAAGTAATTTTTGCAAAATTAATTAAATATAAAAATAAGAATCATATCAACATTTAAATTATTTATTAGATCATGTTTTTATTTCTAAATCTCATAAGTTATTTTTTGGGTCTATGGATTTAAAATTTATATTAGCAAACATTTTTAAGGACATAATTGTCAGAATGAAGTCTTAATAGATTGGTAATTAATTAGGTAAAGTTTTATAATTATTAGAATTAGTTTTTAATGAATTTTTTTATTTCAAATCAAAAGTATTATTTTCGTTTTTTATATATATGAGTTTTTATATTCATTATTCATATTAGAGAGTATTTATGAAGATACAATAACCAATATTAAGTCCTAATAAGTTGGTATAATGATAAGGTTGAGTTTTAGATTGATTAGAATTAGTTTTTGAATTTTAAGGACATAATTGTCAAAAAGAAGTCTTAATAGATTAGTATTGATTAGGTAGAATTTTAAAATGATTAGAATTCATTTTTAAATTAAATAAGACTTACTAATATAGAAGTTAATTAATCTTAAAATAATGATCTGGTGACGTGTTATAAAAAGAAGTGATGATGTGTCGCGTAAAGAAGTTATCAATACTTTTTTCGCTTCGCCTATTATATATTATATAGATTCCGAATAGACTAGTCCGCTCCACACGAGCAAAGTGCGTGGGTAACTTACGTTGACACACTAAAATAAATTCAAAACGAGTAAATAAAAAATAATAATATCATAAATTCGATGTCAGTTATAGCCTAATTTTAAATCTCAGAAAAAACAGTTGCCAATGCTAATAGAACTTTTGTTGAGAAAGAGAAAATATTAAAATAACTCAACGTTATATTATAGGCTGGTTGTTGTCCTATGGTTTCGGTAACTTTGTAGTATTTGCTAATCAAACTTTAAGTTGTAACCACATTTCTTCTTTAGCGACCAACTGAATTGATGTTACCATCACTTTCTTTTAAAATGATTGCATATTCAGTTTGTTATTTTTATTCACATTGCTTAAAAAATTTATGCTTAATCGGTTACCATTTATAAGGCACATTCTTGTGTAATTACTTTTTCACATAATCTGTATTCATGATACGAAATTCAAGAAATTAATTACACTACCATAATTTTACTAGTTTTGAACTCGTGGGTTGCACACAGAAATTTTTTTAATAATAATTGGTGAAGTGTTCATTAAGGAAGGTCATATATGACTATTAGTAACAATAATAAAAGTAGTAAAAGCGATACTGTGTGCAGGTTGCAATAATTGCAATCTAACCAAACTATCAAGTTAGAGTTATAACACTTGTGTTTTAACCAATTTAATAATCATCGAGTGAACAATCTTAAGAAGAAAATGTAAAATGCAAAATAGTTGACGAAGTTTTCCATCAGTAACATTTACTTTGGTGCCTCCAATGCTGTAAATATATCACATGGTTACGTTAGAATGCTTATTCAAAGTAACACTGCACCAAACAAAATAGTATAACATACCTGACCCAAAAAATTATCCATTTGGTCACATGATGGGTACGTATCGGGGCCATTAATGTATTGTGTAATAGACACTTCACTAATTTAAAACTGCGTGATGAAAATTTAGTAAGAAAATTGGTACAACTAGAGAAAGATACAATTAATACAATCACAAACATATAGGATTCGAACTTCATTGTAGTTGCCAAGAATCCCAAGTACTTTGTCTTTTTAGTGTACCCCTACCTAAAAAAAAGACATACAGGATTCGACTCTTAATTATAACACAATGAATAGAATTCGAAAGGCAATAGTTAATGTAGATTAGGTGCAAAGGACCAATGAATAAACTAAAAATACAATAAGAAAAAGCCATTTTGTTGCACACAGAAGTGCTTCTATCCTCAATTAACTTGAAGTGTAAACTGTGAGCACTACCAAAAAAATTTACTACACTCAAAATGAGATTTTAAAAATGATATAACTCCATATTAAAATCAACTTGAGAATAATTAGACCACAATGAATGGATGAACCATGAATAATGACTCAAAGGGTGCTAGAAAAAAAATGTCATGATATTATGGTGTCCTTAAACAGTAATATTTTCACTAAATTGGTCTGTATGCAACATTTAACAATAACTTAGAAAAAAAATGTCATGATATTATGGTGTCTCTAAACAGTAATGTTGTCACTAAATTACCGTTTAAATGACAACATTAATGTTGTCACTAAATGTTCCTGTATGCAACGCACGGAAAAAAATAAAACTAAACACTTTCACTAAACAGTAATGTATATTAGCCCAAGCAACTACTGAATAGTTCAGAATAAAGTCCCGTGCATTGCACACGGGAGCAACAACTATATCACATATAGTACAATAAGTTATTTTGCAAAACCCAAAACAGTAAAAATGTACCAAAAACATAAATATTCTCTAATTAAACGCCACCCATGAAAGAAAAAGAAGCCGATAATGCAAAGAAAGAATGTGTAACGATGAATCACGCGTACCTGATTGCTGGTATGTAGAAATACAAAGTAAAAGAAGCCGATCAACACGTCCTTCGTAAATTCATCTGAAATACACACCATACAGTAAATCACTCAAATGTAAAAAGAGAAAGAAAAAGTATTGATTTACTTACCTACATAAACTGCAACTCTGATTCGTTTTCTCCTTGTTGGTGCGATTGTAGAGAAGATACGTAATATGAGAGTCCCTTTCTACCGAAGGAGATTAGGATGAGGCGACAATTCTGAATTCGTAATGTGATAATAATAGAATTCCAGAATTATCATGTTTATATGAGAAAATTATGTGAGAAAATTAAGGGAATAAGCAAGATTTAAGGGATTGAGACTTAAAAAGAGGAAGAAATTGGGTGATGAAATCCCGAATTGATGGTCAAAGAAAAATCTCAATCAAAATTCAAATTAGTTAAAATTTTATATTAAAAAATTTAGATAGCATATAAAAAGATAATTATGCAACAAAAGTAGATTATTTTGCTACAAAAACATAATTCAAATTCAAATTAGTTGAATAGGTGAGAGAAAAATGTCATAAAAAAGGAAAAACAAAAATTAAATCAAATCAAATTAAAAAAATTTTATAGTAAAAAATCTAGATAGCATATAAAGAGATAATTATGCAATAAAAAAAGATGATTTTGCAACAAAAAAAGGAATTCAAATTCAAATTAGTTGAATAGATGAGAGAAACATGTCACAAAAAAGGAAAAACAAAAATATAGTAAAATAATTTTTTTTTATCTAGATAGCATATACAGAGATAATTAAGCAACAAAATTAGATAGCATATAAATTAAGCAACAAATTAGTTGAATAGGTGAGAGAAACATGTCACAAAAAAGGAAAAACAAAAATATAGTAAACTAAATTTTTTTATCTAGATAACATATAAAGAGATAATTAAACAACAAAATTAGATGATTTTGGAATTCAAATTCAAATTAGTTGAACAGGTGAGAGAAACATGTGACAAAAAAGGAAAACGAAAATACATTAAAATATTTTTTATCCAGGTGACAAAAGAAGAAGGTGTCCACGTAGGCGGTGACGTGGACACTTTCTCTCAGCTTCGGCTTTCAGATATATATAATTAGATTTCTTCAATTATGTTCAAAATATTATAAATCTTTTGTTTTTAGTAGTTTTTTTCCCCCATAAAAAGTGGGTTAAAATTGCGTCATTTCAATTCACAAAATATTTGTTCCTACAACATGCATTAGAGACACTTTTAAACCCTTTAGTGAAAATTAAACCTTAAGATAATCGAAAAAGATGATATAGGACCTTGTTGGAAAGTTTGTATAACCTAAAGTGATAAAAGAACGAATGGTTTTTCTCATGTACCAATCGTACCACTTATATGCTCATAATTTTTTCCTGCTCCAAATAATTTGGGAATTCACATTGTAACTCTCAGAATTCTTTACTTTTTCAAATTTAGAAATCCTCACTTTTAAATCTACGGTCAAATTTCCAACTCTTCTGCTGATTGCCCTCCCCCTTCAGTCATTTGTTAGAGTTATTGCGGAATTAAGTATTGTTGTTTCTCTTCACGATCCAAACGAATTCACAAACATACATCTTCTTCACCGAATCTTTATGCATCATGAAGTTGCTCATCCAAATCTATACGACTCTTGACCTATGCTAGTCTCTTCTCGAAAGATGATGGAAATCGCATGCATCTAACATGTTAGGCTAAGAACCCTTCATGCTTTAAATATTTTTTTTACACAAACTTTCATCCATCATAAAATTTTGTAACTGTCCATAACTTTCATTATAAGAGATAAATTAACTACAGTTGCAATTAAGTAGTGAAAATTTACTTAAAAATTGCAATCTAAAAAATGGGCAGGCCACTTTAGGTACTGACGTAAAGAAGTGGGAGAAGTGGTAACATTATTGTCTTCTGTGTATTCAAGTACTTTATTTGGCTTTGGCTTTCTCAATATAATAACTTGAGAATATAACTTCGCTTTATCGTATGAAATATTAAATCTAATAAGAAAAAGTCTTGCATCTGTTGAAAATTTGATGAAATCGGAATCGCAAATAAAGACTTTGAGGCGCGTGATCGCTATCTTTAAGGCTTTATTCTTCCCCACTCGAAATCGAGTTTGCTGACGGGTTAACGACAAACAATCTTCTAGAATACAACAAAGTTTTTGGGAATCTACAAACAGCAAATTCGAAAATTCTCCTTGGAATTCTCTTAGAAGCGGTGCACGTTTTTTGCTATAATAATTTGCAGAAAGGAAGAGTTTTCGAAAATAGTAAGTCAGTATCTTAAAAGAACTGAAAAACGTGTATTTATAAATCTGAAAAGGTGTGAATATTTTTTGGACAGACACAACTGTTGAAAAAACAAAACAGTTGTAACAGTTAAAAATAACTGACAATAATTCAAAATTCGAATTTAAATAAATCACACACCTTTTTCAATAAAACTATTTTTCAGAAAATACAAAATATTTTCCAAAAACAAGTCACGTTTTCGCGACCGCGGCAAGCGTGCAAAGTGTGCCTAAACTCGCGCATCCGCACGCGGGTAGTATGGGAATTAGCACACTCTAGTCTTACCGCCAAATGTAAAGTAAAAGTACTTTTGCCCTTATAAACCCTTTTCAAAATCCACTTCCAACAAATGTGGGACAAAAGAGTGAGTTGTTTTCAAACAACTCAACTCACAATTTCTAACAGCATCAACTACTTTTATTTTTTTGACTTTTTTCTCTTAATCCGAAAAGACCGTACAACACCTCTAACAAAAAGTTTTAGAGCTCATAATATCTATAAGTAAAGGCATCCATGTTATTGTCACTAAATATTATGTTAGAAAAGGTCAAAACAATGTATCACTATATCTAAATATTAAGATTTATTTACTTTAGCATAAACCTTTTGAATAGTATTCAATTTATTTCCAAAACCATATCAAATTAATATATTAAATTCTGAATCCAATTCAGACACACAAAAATATCTAGCAAAAGTTCATTTTATTTTCCACTGCTTTTCTCCATTTGATATCCACAAAAAGAGAGTTAGATGAAAGTGGTAGATCAAGAAAACATCTAACATAAGAGACGTACGCTCATCATACTTGAAAAATGTTTACTCCTTCATCTAAAACATAATATTTTTTAAATCACGTTATTAACATTATACCTGACCTTAGCAAACATTAAAGTTCAATCATTTTGTGACATATAACATATTTTATAAGTACAACTATCAAAACAAAACCGGTTCTAGTGAAGCCTTACTTTTTTTTTCTCCTAAATATTTTTCCCAAAGAAAAAGTGTCCCTTGTATTACAACCGCTATAAACTATTTTTAGGTGGTCACGAAAACTAAATTGTCACGTAATTTTCGGTCATTACAAAATGAGCTCATTAGCACCCATGAAAATTGACACAAATAAAAAATATTTCATACAAAATTGAATAGATACTATCACACAAAAGCGTCTTGATTCGAGAAGTCAAATCAAATGCCTTTTTAAATATAGAACTCCTTGTCACGCTACAAAAAGTAGTAACTCAAAAATCACTTACATGTAATTAGCAAGAAACTCACACTATGTCACATAGTGTCAATTTGAATAAATATAACTAAATATTAGAGCCACAAACAACATAACATATATGCTAAAAACAACTTGCACAAGCACAAAATAGTAAATAACACCTACATACTTAATTTTTCTTTGCAATATGACGTGCATTTCATATTACTTAACCAACTTGTGAAACTACCAACTCTCGATAATCTTATTCTTTTTTGGGATGCTACTCTCGATAAACGAAATTTTTAGAACTATTATTAGTCTTCTAACCGGCATACCAAAATGATCTTAATAGTAAGCGAACACAATGGAATCTCATGTACAGTGTATAACTCAATTTCCATTTATATTTCAAAGTTTTTATCGTTCTAAAAGCACAATTCATGCAGATATACATATGAAGGTATCAAATGTACAACTTAACTAATTAATTACAAGTTAGAACTTACCTCAATGTGATATAAAAATATCACAATCTCATCCCGAGATTTAGTTTCACAATGTTAGGAGATTTTCATGACCAACATATTTAGTTTTACAGCAAGTGCCACATGCGACCTTGATATCCCCTATTCTTCAAAGCCTTGTACCTCCACCATTATGCAGAGGTACATTGCAGTGCATTTACACAAGGGCAAAACCCCAAGCAATGTCCAGAGTCAAATAAGTGACCCAACAGGCGAGGCTCTGTTGATATGCCTTTTTTTTTTTTTTCTTCAGCCATGCCCTTTGGCTGATGCCACAGCACTTTTTCAACGTAGTCGCCAACTTTCTCTTCAACTTCCTCCTTCTGGTGGCTTTTATGGCCTATTTTCTGCAAGTAAGGTCACACTATCAAACCAAGTAAAAGGAAAACGTCACATATTTTTAATATTCTATAGATGCCAGATATAGAAATATTTATTTTCCTCTTTCAAAAATAAAATTTTAAAGCTATACAAATCAAAACCAATAAAGTCTTTAGATTTTGGAGGATTTAGGCCTTGATTTGTATTTCTATAACAAAAATATGAACAACACTAGGTGATTAACAATAGCAAACTAATAGTAAATAACTGAAAGTAATTCGATATGAACTCTAGATAGAATTATATAACCTAGAGTAATAAAATGATATAAAAATAGCTGGTCCGTTAGAGTCACGACAAAGTCGCTATCCTAAAAATATTATCGCCTCCCTACGTGCAAATGTTGATAGCAGATAAAGTCTCCAAGATAAAACTTATTGACGCAAATATGTCTCCTCCATGTACACGTCCACAGGAAGACGGTATGAATCAGTCTACGATCACGTTACTCAAGTATAAAATATATATAATAAATATAAAAAATACATTATAATAGTAGAATGAAAACACTAAGTTTGAAAGCATAATAGCTTCAAGTATTTTCTATGTCACACCCCATAACCTTATATACACGACCAATTATAATCTATTTATTGGCCACATAAGTAAGCTTAAAAGCTTTGTGACTTCTGAAATAATGATAATAATTTTCAATAATGCCAAATAACAAACTAAATTATACACACCATAAATCAAAATGAGTTGATAATACTCATTATTGCATTTGTAACTCATTTTATAATTTACATATAAGTAAATATCATATAGCAATATAATTATAATGCTATAATGTATATTTTATTTTATTAAAATATTTCAACAATCCCCCCCCCCCCCATTTTGATAAAATAAAATGATAATCTCATATACTTATAAAGCCATTGATAAAGTCTCACAATTCTAACAAAATTTAATGTATCTTAATGCGTATCAATGAAAAATCATGATGAATACATAAACCTTTTTTTTTAATTATTATTATTATTATTATATTCCAATTTTTCTCTTTCGCAAAATAAAGCAATGCTTTTTGAACATTACAAACTCGTAAAGTAACAAATTGAAAATATATAAATGAGATGGACAACTTGTACTGTGCAAGAGATGTAGGTGCCTTCCGGACTTGAACCAACACTTAATGTTGACCACTTTCATTTGAGAAAGCCGTAATGGACTTCGCCTTGAATTAGGTTCCTTGATCAAACTTCATTTGTCACACACAAAATACTGACATGGGACTTGCTTCGCGTGTTAGCGCTATTAATGGCCAAGCGCTATTAATGGACATGCGCTCTTATCTTGATTCTCATGAGAGTCTTTAAGAAATGGCCCATGGTTCCCACAGTCGCAGCCTTACGACCACTCTCTGTTAGGTGAGTCCTCCAAGGGTACGTATGACATGTACCTCGCAAAAATATTCACCTCGGGTTCATTCACGTAAAATCCCTTCCTGGATGTCACACTAAGTAGCACAAGCATCGCATGTATAAGGAGGAGACACTCTTCTATTAATAAAAGGATGTTACTTTTATCAAGTGTCACGCTCTACGGATTGTTTCTACCCAATGAATCTTCTTCACGGGATCTCCAATCACCAAGGATGGGATACTCCAGCTAGTGATTCCATGTGGGCTCACTTTTATCCGCCTAAGGTGAAAAATGATTTAGCCTCTATGTAGTCCCGAGGCAAATTGCGCAATTTTTTATGAAGCCTCTACAACTTATTTTCTTTTCATCGATGAAGTATCACAAATCTACAGAATTTTAAGTGCCTAATAGTGCACATCGAAGTAACATTATGGACCTCATCAAGTAAATCAAGTTTCGGAGGTAACATCCATTTCGCTTGGCATAAAAAATGATACTAGTCAGTAGCCTTACTACTGGGAATCAAACCTTTGATCAGTTGTCTACTATTAGGAACTAGTCTTCAATATATTGTGACCAGTAATCTTTCACCTGCTAGGAGGCACATTTTCCTTAGCATGCGTCATGCTTCGCATAACATAATCTCACATCAATAGCAACTTCTTAAAAATCCTCGGATAAATTTCAAGAATTTTGAAATTCAATTCTCAAGCTTTGAAAAAGCCACATAAAACCCATCAAATATAGTTTTGAATTTGCAATGGTATTATAAATATTTGGTATCCAATATTTAAAATACCAAAAATTCAACGCATCTTTTATTCTAGAAATCAAAACTTAGATACCATTCTGAATAGATATAAATACCAAAACTAAATATCAAAACAGCCAAGATAATTAGAAGTCAAAGACCTCGATTATCATAATTTAACATCGTTACCAAAGTCTAATTTCAATCACTAGACTTGGGCAACACTTTGCAAATTTTTTCTTCTTCCACATTTTAAGAACATTTATATAGAACAACTATACATGCCCAAGGATCCAAGCTAGCAAAGTTAAGTACAAGGAACAGAAAGTACATGCATGATATATCTTGTATAATATTACTGCGCGTACATGCACATGACATGTTAAATTAAGAACATACTATAGATAGATGTTTTTTATGTCGCTAATCTTCTTTGTATATACATGACTCAAGAAATCATATTTGCCATCATATCATGTACTTCCACGTTTCGGAGCCATGTATTTATCAAAGAATTTAACATTGAAATAAGGATTTCTATTTTTTTTAACAAGTTTATCAAACAAGATTTATTCCATAGACACACTTAGCAAAATAAAATTAGTTTCGATCAAGATATTTGTTTTACAAAAACTGGTAATCCCATGAAAATTTTCCACTCTTAAAAAAAAACTGCATAAACTGATTTTCGATAGTTTACGAAACTATAACTCTATCTGCAAACATAATAATCTATAAGTAAAGGCATTCATGTTATTATCACTAAATATTATGTTAGAAAAGGTCATAACAAGGTATCACTGTATCTAAATATTAGGTTTTTATTTACTTTAGCATAAACCTTTTGAAAACTATTCAATTTATTTCCAAAATCATATCAAATTAATATATTAAATTCTGAATCCAATTCAGACACACAAAAATATCTAACAAAAGTTCATTTTATTTCCCTTTGCCTTTCTCCATTTG
The DNA here is from genome assembly GCA_033070095.1 of Escallonia herrerae. Taxonomy (NCBI): domain Eukaryota; kingdom Viridiplantae; phylum Streptophyta; class Magnoliopsida; order Escalloniales; family Escalloniaceae; genus Escallonia; species Escallonia herrerae. The sequence goes on from JAVXUP010000213.1 coordinate 608,537, forward strand.
ATATCCACAAAAAGAGAGTTAGGTGAAAGTGGTAGATCAAGAAAACATCTTACATAAGTAAAAGATAAACGCTCATCATACTTAGAAAATGTTTACCCCTTCATAAAAAATGTAATATTTTTTAAATCAATTTATTAGCATTATACCTGACATTAGAAAAAATAAGTTCAATCATTTGTGAAATATAACATATTTTATAATTACAACTATCAAAACAAAACCGGTTTTTAATGAAGCCTTACATTTTTTATCCTAAATATTTTCCCAAACGAAAAAGTGTCCCTAGCTTGTATTACAACCTCTATAAATTATTTTAGGTGGTCGCGAAAACTAAATTGTCACGTAATTTTCAGTCATTGCAAAATGAGCTCATTAGCACAAAGGGGAAGTCCATGAAAATTGGCACAAATAAAAAATATTTCATACAAAATTGAATAGATACTAACTATCACACAAAAGCGTATTCGAGAAGTCAAATCAAATGCCTTTTTAAATATAGAACTCCTCGCCACACTACAAAATTAGTAACTCAAAAACTACTTGCATGTAATTAGCAAGAAACTCACACTATGTCATATAGTGTCAATTCGAATAAATATAACTAAACAATAGGGCCACAAACAACATAACATCTATGCTAAAACAACTTGCACAAGCACAAAATAGTAGATAACCCTCACATACTTAATTTTTCTTTGCAATATGACGTGCATTTCATATTACTTAACCAACTTGTGAAACTACCAACTCTCGATAATCTTATTCTTTGTTGGAATGCTACTCTCGATAAACAAAAGCTCCAGAACTATTAATAGTCTTTTAACTGGCATACCAAAATGATCTTAATAGTAAGCGAACACAATTGAATTTCATGTGCAGTATATAACCCAATTTTCATTTACATTTCAAAGTTTTTATCTTTCTAAAAGTACAATTCATGCAGATGTTCTTACTCATTTTATTGCCATACATATGAAGATATCAAATGTACAACTTAACTAATTAAAAGTTAGAACTTAACTCAACGTGATATGAAAATATGACAGTCTCATCCCGGTATTCAGTCTTATAATGTTAGTAAATTTTCATGACCAACATAAGTGATCTTTTATGGCAAGTGCCATCATGCGGCCTTGGCATCTCCTATTCTTTAAAGCCTTGTACCTCCATCTTTATACAGAGATACCATGCAGTGCATTTACACGAGGGTAAAAATTCCAAGCAATGCCATGAACACCCACACTAGCCTTTCCATTTTAATAAGAAATTCAATCTCCTTCCAATCTCAGAGCCAAACAAGTGGCCCAACAGGCCAGGCTCCGTTGATTTGCCATTCTTTTTTTTCTTCAGCCATGCCCATTGGCTGATACCACAACACTTTTTTAAGGTACTCGCCATCTTCCTCTTCCACTTCGTCCTTCTGGTGGCTCTTATGGCCTATTTTCTGCAGGTATGGTCACTCTATCAAACCAAGTAAAAGCAGTCACATGTTTTTAGTATTCTATAGATGCCAGATATAGAAACATTTCTTTTCCTCTTTCGAAAATAAAATTTTAAATCTATACAAATCAAAACCAATAACGTCTTTAGATGTTGGAGGATTTAGGCTTTGATTTGTATTTCTATAACAAAAATATGATCAGCACTAGGTGATTAAACATAGCAAAATAATAGTAAATAACTGAAAGTAATTCGATATGAACTCTAGATAGAATTATATAATCTAGAGTAGTAGACGGATATAAAAAATAACTAGTCCATGAGAGTCGCGACAAAGTTACCGTCCTAAAGATGTTATTGCCTCCCTACGTGCAGGTGTTGACAGCAGATAAAAGTCATTAACGCAACTATGTCTCCTCCATATGCACGTCCACAGGAAGACGGTATGAGCTAGTTTACGATCACGTTGCCCAAGTATAATATATATATATATATATATATATATATATATATAATAAATATAAAGAAAAATATATTGTGATAGTAGAATCGAAAACACTAAGTTTGGAAGCATTAATAGCTTCAAATATTTTGTATGTCACACCCCATGGCCTTATATATATGGCCAATTATAATTCATTTATTGGCCACATAAGTAAGCTTAAAAGCTTTGTAACTCATGGAAAATGATAATAATTTTCAATAATGCCAAATAATAAACTATAGATTATACACACCATAAATCAATATGAGTTAATAATACTCATTATTGCATTTGTAACTCATTTCATAATTTACATGTAAGTATATACCATATAGCCATAATTGCAATATAATGTTTTAATGTACATGTTATTTTATTAAAATATTCCAACACATCTCCCCTAGTATACCCCGCATCACTGGCTGCTGCGGACACATTTCGGCGGCAACTCTTATATCCACCACCACCGCCGCCGCCGCCATAGAACAGAAGCATAGCCCAGATCAACACATTGGTCGGTATCATTAATGGTGTAATGGACAAGGGTTTTCATTTCTGACAATCAGGGATGGATCCAGAAAGTCTAATGGGGGGAGGGGGTGCCAAAAAATCATAAATTTTTCTGATGGCTAACATAAAAGAATTGAAAGGGTTCAAGTTCATATAAAACATAAAAAACACATGATAATAAGCGTCATTATTGAATCCGTTAAATACAAAATAGATTGCTCAATTTATCTACTAACACTATGCATAGTGATTTATTTAACTTGCTAAGGTTAATCAACAATAAATTTCTAATTTTGCATGAAAAAAGCTTAACTCTTATTGAATAAATATATTACTAATGTGATTATTAACTATATGAGTACATTAGTTACGTATAAGTTAACAAAATATAAGAATTTAAACTAACAAAAAAGAAAGAACCTTAATCTATTATTATTTTCTTGCTATGTGGAGACTTAGAATTTGGGACAAAGAGTAAAAGACATAACAAAATGAAATCATAATGAATTAATGTTACAATATAATGAAATTTTGTAAATATTTTAAATTTGTTTATTCATTATCTAATCCAAGAAACTAAAAAGGAATTCCAAAAATAGTGAGGGTGAGCCATGCCCCCCCACCCTTCTCGGTCATGGGGGTGGTCCGCCCCTGCTTACAATACTTTGATATTAGTCAGCTCAGGCAGCAGTGGCGGCATTGGTGTCATAGTGGGCAAAAATATGGTTAGGGTTTTGGCGGCCAGACAGCAACAACACCCTTTTTCTAATATATATATATGGAAAAAAATGAATATGTTGCTAGCCTTAGGCAAGTTGCCTAAGGGTGCTCAATACGATGTAGTTTTGATTCAAAATGAATAATTGTTATATATTTGTCTTTTTCATTCTCCATGTTTGATTCTTTCTCTCTCTGTCTTAAATATCATATTTGGTCAGCTTCCATTGCAGGCAACCTTCCATTTACACCACTCATAACCACCACAACACGACGACGATCCAACTAACAGCACATAAAGGATACAGCCGTTCGACCACCACATCAAGTCCACACCACCACCACCACATCATGATCACAGCCATGTCACCAACACATCACAGCCACAACCTCATGCAACCACATGAAAGTCATAACCTTGTAATGATCCAGCAACCCACCACTACAACCGCCCCACCCACAACTGCCATGAACCAACTACCCACCACTATCAATCGCCATAACCAGAAGCACCTCAACCCACCTCTAATCAATTTTGAATTCATAGAAGAACTTGATTGATCCATCAAAGGGAAACTCGGGATAAAAATTCAATTGATCAAATTTTAAACAAACATTAAATCTGGTAAAGGGAGGGGGGAGTATTGTGTGTGTGTGTGTGTGTGTATGTGTGTGTTGATGGGGGTGGTCATGGGTTTGTGGGCAAGGATTTCGGGGTATAGATGGTGTTGGGTTTGAAGGTGGTGGGTGGTGGGTAGACTTCGTCAGCAACGTGCCTATTGTAGCCTTGATGTGGTGGTAGTGTACGGCAGTAGCGGGTGGTGTCGCTGGTGATGGAGCAGTAGTGGCATGAGGAAATGGGGCAAGCAATGGTGGGTCTCGGCATCTTGGAGGGGCCTTGGAAGGGTAGTCTTGGTGGTGTCACCGGCGATGGGGATTGGTTGATCTACGGCAGAGTTAGGTCACCGATGTGGAGGCTATTTGAGGCGGCAATGGCTGATCTCCCCGGCGGTGATGTGGCATGGTAGTGGTGGAAGGAATTTGTGATGGTGGGGTTGGTGGGTCGCCGGTGTGGAGGTTGCGGTGGTGGCCGGCGATGGGGCACTTCTAGGTGTGTGCAGGTTTGACGAATGAGAGGGAGAGAATGTTGGGCGGGGAGGGTGAAAAAATAGAAAAACAATTATAAACAATGAGCATAACGACGTAGTTTTAGTCGCTAGCCTTAGGCAACTTGCCCAAGATTAGCAACATATTTGTTTTTCCATATATATATATATATATATATATATATATATATATATATATATATATATATATATATATATATATGAGCTGATCCGTTGAGAGTGCTAGCAAATTGGGTTAAGTTGCAAGCGCGATCTAGCCGTCCACGCGTGATCTGTGGATTGTCCAGATCTTTTTTTTGCATCGATAGCTATTATTTTGGATGTTATGGGATTATCAAACATTTTCAAGAGAAGGCCACGTTAGACGATAGCTATTATTTTGCTATGGATTTAGCTAGAGATGGTTCTTTGAGAAGTGTATTTTTGGGCTGATGGAAGGTCAAGAGCATCATATGCGCAGTTTGGTGATGTTGTCGTATTTCATGTGACTTACATGACGAACAAGTTTAGGATGCCATTTGCTCCATTTGTTGGAGTAAATCACCATCAACAGTCGATATTGTTTGGAGCTGCATTGTTAGAAGATGAGAGAGAGGCAACATTTACATGGTTGTTTGAGCATTTTTTGCGTTGTATGCTTGATAGGCCCCCAACTGCAATCATCACTGACCAAGATGGAGCTATGGGAAATGCAGTTGCAAAAGTGTTTCCAAATGCTCGACATCATTTTTGCGCATGGCACATCAAGAAGCATGTTATGGAGCACCTACAACCTCTACGATCTCGTTACAACGACTTTCATGAAGCCTACACAGATTTGACCAAAAGTGAGACTATTGAAGATTTTTGAGGCCAGGTGGGTAGAGTTGAATGAGAAATACGACTTAAAAGAAAATTCTTGTATCCAAAACATGTACAACTTACTGGAAAATTGGGCAAATTCGTTTCTCAAAGATACTTTTTTTGCTGGCATGACTACAAGTGGACGAAGCGAAAGCGTACATTCATTTTTCGACGGGTATGTGAATTTTAATACCATGTTGAATGAGTTTGTTTTGAAATATGATAAAGCCGTTTATAGTAGAAGGTATGATGAGGAAGATGAGGATTTTAAGACCATTAATTCAAAAGCAGTCTTATCCTCTGATCACCCAAGCCAAAGCTGGAGATTGCTATACTTGTAGTTTGTTTGAGATATTTAAGAAAGAATGGAATTCTAGTGTTGGTTGTTCGCATATAACATTGAGTAAGGAACCCGACTTTATAACATATAAGGTGGGTTTGATAACTGTAGACAAGGAAAAATGGCGAACGGTTTACTATGATTCATCGAAAGATGTTAGGGCTAGTTGTTCGTGTGCTAAGTTTGAGACGGCGGGAATACTATGCAAACATATCCTTTATATTTTAAAGAAGAAGAAAATAACTAATCTTCCTGAGTATTACATTCTGCCTAGATGGACAACTCATGCACGGTACAAGGTGGGAGATGTTGGCAATAATATGGAGGAGATCAATAGACATTCACCTAAAAAGGGAGTCAGCCAGTTAACTTTATGGTCAATTCGAGCAAAGTTTTTAAAGGTAATAGAAAATGGAAGAAATTTGCCTTCACAAATATGTGAGATTGATTCATGGCTTACTAGCTTCTTGGAAAAGCAAGCCGCAAGAAAGAACGAGGATAAACTTGTTGGTGACAAAACGATTAGTCAAGGTGGCACAAGTACATATATTTCTCAAGTCGAAAGTATGAATCAGATTTCTGTACGTGACCCTACTGCCCCTGTTAAGACTAAGGGGCATCCAAAAGTGCTGCTAGGTTGAAGTCTTCTATCGAATTGGCGAAAGAAGAAAGGAAACAAAGAACTTGTGCATATTGTCACGGTAAAGGTCATTATTGGATTGGTTGCGCTAAGCGAAAGGTATATTTTAAAGTCAAACTAACCTGTTCATTTTTTGTTCAAATGCAATTTCTTGTTGCGTAATATGTTTGAGCTCCATATACTAACTTATAACTTGTGTTATTTCAGAGGGATGAGGGAGAAGGCAAATTTGTCCAATAGTTGCAGATTTGCATAAGATTTGGTATTACGTTGTCATTTTCATGTATTTTTTTTCATTTTGTCCTAATTTTTTTATTGGCATAATTGATTACTCCATTATTATACGCAGGAACACTGCCAAAATGGAGTTTGGATTACATAATGAGTAGGCACTGTACATGTGCAGGGGCTACTGCTATGGATATATGTTGAAGGACCAAGCTTAATTTTGAGATTGTCATTGTAAATGGTAGAGTTTTGGATCTTTCAACATAATTTTTGTTTTTGCAAGCAATTCTATATTGCAATTGATTCGAGTTATGTCTTGCAACTTATGTGTTCCTATGATCCAAAGGGACTGTCGGACAATATTCAAACAACGATCCAAAATGACTTATGTGATTGATGTGCTTCAACAATAGCTATTATTGAAGCTCATATTAGCAACAAAATAAGCCAACTTAGCTTGCATTTCTACTCAAGATTAAGCTATGCACTCAATCTGCATAAACTGGGAATTGCCCAACTTTGCACAAATTCAAACTCAACTTGTCATAATTTCTACTTTTTCTAATTAATTGGGATTGGAATAAGAGATAGTGTATATAACTACAAGAAATAAGCGAAACGAGCATTACCAAGTCAACAAGTGGCTAATGAAGCTTAGCTCCTTTATCGAGTCTTACACTTGAAACCAAGCTTCTGAAAATAACATACTCATAGTAATATACTAGTAAGTGACGATGTCTAAAACACTGATAATAAAAGAGTATTTGCAATACAAATCATGTTGATGGCATTGTAACAGTCCCCACAAGCATGAAGGTCTTTTTATGATCCTTAGAGGTGTCCTTGCGGTATATTGATCATATCATACGCAATTTTCAAATGTTTGCTGTGATAAAGCAAAGCATGTTCCTTGGCCTCCTCATCAATGTCGTGGAAAACATACAGCGTGTCTGGGCATGTACAGTTGCTCTTTTATTGCAGCCCTTATACTTCTCGTCATCCTTGTAGTGGTCCTCGAGATCAATGTCTCCATAAATTGAGAATAACTCATCAATGCCTCCCAAACTACCTCTGTGGGTTCATATCACAGATTCTCAGGACCGCGACTAAAGCTCAAATCCTAGAGTAATTCCATAGTCAATCTTCATCATTATAGGCATCTACCATAATCACATGCTACTACCCCTGTATTTCTATCCGCCATATGATCAAAAACTCTGCCAGAATCTACCATACTCCCACACTTAGAATACATCACAATCACCTCCACTTCACGTTAGCAAGTTTATTTCTGCGATCTCAAGAAGGATCACTAGATTCTATAGCATTTTCACTAACAATGTACATAATTTCCTTTCTTGTATCTTTGGTGATAGATTGCGCTACTGAGTGAACTTTTCATTTGGACAAACTGTAAATTGTCACAAATGTCCACATAATTACATCCAAATTCAGTAAGACCAGCTGAAACCAAACCATCAGTTATTAGCTACCAAAAAAATGAAAATACTAGTTAGTAGTGTTGTGTTATAGTCTAAAAGCAGTGTCATGCATCACAAGACTACTCCACCCCCCCCCCCCCCCCCAAAAAAAAAAAAAAAAAAACCCCCAAACCGTGAGAAAAATGACAACAAGGACCAAAAAGAAAGGAAATTAGACACTCAAATACCTCAAAAAGAAAAAAAAAACAGAAATTGGACTTCTAAGTAATCCAAGTACAGCTTATGTCCAGCAAAAAATCAAAATAACAAAAAAAATCCTCAAAATGTGAAAAGCTTAACCCCAAGAAGGAGTAATATCCTCATCACTGTGAAAAACTTAACCCCTATATCTGCAACTAAAGATCGGTAAAGATGCAACTTTAAGCTGATCACTGTGAAAAGCTTTTGGCAAAAACTGTAGGAAATGCTTGCCCAGTATGCAAACATAAAATCTGTTGGAAGTGCTTGCCTAGTATACCAACATAAAGTACAATTGCTTTTTGCATGAAGATCAAAGCACAGTCTGTTGGAAGTGCTTGCGCAACTAAAGAGTAAGTTGATGCGTCTTAACCCGGCAAGTGCTTTTTGCATAAAGATCAAAGCACACATTCTGTTTAATCACCAACCGGCAGCCAAATCATAAAGCCTTTACATGGCGTTCATGAACTCAAGTCCCATTCATCAGTGAAAACTAATTGGCTACCGGTTGGTGAATTGACGGGGAGTGCCTCTATGGTTGAAACCATCACAATGGAAATTGAAGTATCATTTGATCTAAGTCAGAGATATTGAATTGAATACCACATGGTTCTTTAGTTGCAGTTCCAAGTGCCGACTATAGAGAGGAAATTAGAGGAAAGGTGCAACGGCCGGTGATGAGAGTATTGTGTGTGTTGGTATGATAGAGAGAGAGAGAGAGAGAGAGATCTGGTATATTAGTTGCTCAGTGCTGCGGTGGGAGGAGAAAGCCCCGGCGTTGGTGATTTTTGCGATGGGTGACTGCGTGGAGGTTGAAAAACGCTAAAGTTGGTATTTTTGCGGTGAACGATGGGGTAGAGGCTGACGGCGAGCGATGAACTATAGCCGGCGATGATGCCCTATGGTCTGATGAGAGAGAGAAATTGACGGGGAGAGAAGGATGGCCCGCGACGCAGCAGTGATGGGTGGTGTCATCTCCGGCAATCGGGCGAGGCGACATTGGCTGATCTTGAGGGAGGAGAGACTTGGGAATGTTGGGGTTGGTGGGTCGCCGGTGTGGAGGCTGGCCGGCGACAATGGCAGGTGAATATATATATATATGGGGGGTCGTGATCCGTTACTAGCGCTAGCAAGTTTCCAGCACGATTTGGTCGCCTGCTACATTATGTTGCGGACGGTTTTTCATCTTCCACTACATAATGACCGCCCAGGCTCGCGATCTGGCCGTCCACAGCGCGGGCAGATCGCGCTGGCAACTTGGGTTAAGTTGCCAGCACTAGCAACGGATCATGCCCCATATATATATATATATATATATTAGAGAGAGAGAGAGAGAGATGACTCAATTAACTGAAGTGAAAAACCTAATCTATCTCTAACTTAGCGAAACCCTTTTTGAAAACTACTTGCAACCAACCAGCCGCCATGAATCATCTCTACCTCTCAATCCCATTTTTAAACACGAAAATCCAATTATCTTACATTAAGGTATGTTAATTTTTCTTTATCAATTATAGTTATTTACAGAAACAATTTTATGCTGATTGAATAGAAAATTGTGATTTTGTGCTTTTGTGCTTTAGGCCTTTTGATAATGTGGACGCAATTCACGAGCTTGTTCAAACTCTTCAGTTGATTCGTTTGATTCCTTCTACAGTGAACCATTCAGGTTAACTTTAAGTATTTATTTTGTTCGATTTCTTGTTAGGAAGAATAAGCTGAAATATTTTTTACTTGAGATGTTAGCTTAGGAACATATTTATTGTTTCTGTGAAGGTTTTAGGAATTACATGTACAACATTGGCCCCCTTAAAAAAAATGTACGAGCTCTGCCCCTAACTATATCAAGGAGGCATCTCACGCCCTAAATCACGTGTGACAATCTGATCACACATGATCAGATATTATTATATTTGATTTTGTGCAAATACTTTGAAAATAATTGTGGAATCAGATTTTAATTAGATTAATGAGGAATGATAATTATGAAAACCAGATTGAGGTGCTATAATTACTAATTCTTTTAAATTTAAACTGATAAATTTTAATTGGTGAGAGATTCGAATTCTAAAATAGAAAGTGATAATTGTAGATAATTAAAATTTGTTTCATGTAATATTAAAATTCACGTGACAAAATGAGAGAACGTCCACATAAGCGGTGACGTGACCACTTTTTCTCAGCTTTGCTATAAATTACTCAATTAACTAAAGTGAAAACCTAATATATCTCTAACTTAGCGAAACCTTATTTGAAAACTACTTGCAATCGACCAGCGCCATGAATCATCTCCACTTCTCAATCCCATTTTTAAATACGAAAATCCAATTATCCTAAACTAAGGTATTTTAATTTTTCTTTATTAATTATAGTTATTTAAAAGAAAAAACTTATGCTAATTGAATAGAAAATAGTGCTTTTGTGCTTTAGGTCTTTTGATAATCTGGATGCAATTCACAAGCTTGTTCAAACTCTTCAGTTGATTCGTTTGATTCCTTTCTACGGTGAACGAAAGATATATCGCTCGGATAAGACCTATTATCCGAATAGTTCTATTCTGTTGTTTGATTATTTTGTTTGATTTCGTGTTAGGAAGAATAAGCTGTTATATTGTTTACATGATATGTTACCTTAGGACCATATTTATTGTTTCTGCAAAAGTTTTTAGCAATTTCATGTATTACATTGGCCCCCTTCAAAACAAATGTACCTGGTCTGCCCCTGACTATCAAGGAGGCATCTCACGCCCTAAATCACGTGTGACAATCTGATCACGTGCTTTTGTCGAACTCTTTTTTAAGCATTCAAGAACCGCAAGGGCGGAACCCCCCCCCCCCCCCCCCCCCTCCCCTCCCCTAACGACCACGGTCACCCTTTGTATGTGTCACTAGAAATTTTTGTCTTGCCACTTTAAATTTAGTACAAGCATTAAAGCTACGTTCAAATTTTCTAACATATATTTTGGGATTTAAACTCTTATACTTCATTTTTGTCTTTACATGCTAAATTCGTGTTATTAACTAGTGCCACGAATCTCATATGTTTTTGTTCCAATTCACGACAAAATTCTAATATTTCTTCTTGTTTTACATATACAAACTCAAAGTTTGACTAATACTTTTTCTCGCTACTCAGTCTTAAGTATACATTTTTTATATACGTGTAACTGATATACTCACAAGTGCTATATGTAAGTAGCATTTAGTTAAATTATTTTTAAGCAATTTTTGTTCTCCACACTTCCCCCCCCCCCCCCCCCCCCCCCGGACGATGTGAGATCATGCGTCCACGCCCTGGTCAACCACGTTTCACTTTTTGATAATGCACTTTACTTTTGTTACTAAAAATTATACGAGTGTAAACTATTGCTAAAAGAATAAAAAAAATGTTGTTTGAAGATCTTTAGGAATGTATTTTTTAAAATGTGGAATGCAGTTATCATTACGAACATGTCAATAGTTCAGGTGACTGGGAGTGGTCCGAGTAGATTTCCGAATATCCAAATGGTGTTATACCCCGGAGGGCTGGATCGAAGTAAACATAAATGGAAGTTTTTCAACAGGCGGAGAAATAGCAGCGGCTAGTGGGCTGCTGAGAGGTGACACTAGCGGATGGCTTGGAAGACATACCTATAGGCTTGGATACGTTCGGCAGAGCTTTGGGCTGCCACGGTTGGTCTTCTTCTGGTTTGGAAGAAAGGCTTCATAATGTGATGTTGGAATTCGACTCTGCAGTTACTACCCAGCATTCACCGCACATGAAGCAGGCCAATGCCGAAGCCCATCTCTGTGGTGAAATCCAAAATTAAAGGACTAGAGAGAGGCAACTGTGGAACCAAAACACTGTTCATAGCATGGCAACGCCAAAGCCGAGTTCTTAACCATTTGTTTAACAGGAGTCAGCATCCAACATGAGCGGTTAGGCCAAAGCCAAGTTCTTAACCATTACAAAATGCCAATTACGTCCCGAAATTCTCTAACTTTATAAATTGGTCAAATTAAAGCTCAAATTTAAATTGAGTTGTCACAATACCAAAAGTATAATCCACCTTTTAAAAAGAAAAATATGAATTATTTCTTAGGCTCGTGTGCTAAGAAGAAAAATTATGAAAAGAATCTCAAAGACAAAGGTCAAAATTTTTCTTTAAATCAAATTTAATATATTTAAATATTTGGGATATAACATCTTCCCCCCCCCCCCCCCTCCTAAAATAAAAATTCCGTCATCGGAATTAAGATGTACCCAAGGTGCCAAAAAGATGCTAATAATCACGTCGCGTACAATCCTTAGACTCTTAAGTGGTCTCCTCAATTTCGTGCTTTTGCCATGAAAGTTTAACCAAAAGAAAGACTGAAGTTCTTACTTTAAATCTTACCGGAATAAATAAGCTAGTGTGAGTGGCTTTTAAGCTTTCCTCCCGCACCCTTCGTTCTTTCTTTTACATCGCTATCTTGCAAGCCATCCAATAATACACACACCTTCAACCCTATAAACCCTTATATCGGAAAAGCAAAAAGAATTCTATAATATCCAAAATGTCCCTAAGATCTCTAATTTCCAAATTTGTCTACATTAGGCTTAATGACGTATCACTCCATCAAATACTAATTCAGCAATGTGAAACTAATCAAACTACTCCAATGGACTAACTTAAGTAAGAAAATTATAAAATACTCTACGGCCAAATAAGTCAAACTTTTCATTCCTTGTTCTTTTTATGAGTCATCCCTCTGTTATAGGAGTCCGTCCTAGGAATTACTGAACCTCAAACTTAAAATCATTATTACCTAGACAAACAAACAATACAAGGTAGAGGGTATGTAGTGTCAAGACCCTAAAACTTCAAAGACCCTAAAACTTCCTAGACGTGTTAGACTAATTGGTCACATTATAAATGCCAAGATTTAAATTGAGTTGTCACAATACCAAAAAGTATAATCCACCTTTCAAAAAGAAAAATATGAATTATTTCTTAGGCTCGTGTGCTAAGAGGAAAAATTATGAAAAGACTCTCAAAGACAAAGGTCAAAAGTTTTCTTTAAATTGAATTTAATAGATTTAAATATTTGGGATCTAACATTGACAATTGGCTTATGCCCACTTCCCTGATAAGCGTGTGTCCTTCTAGGTATCCTTTTCAGGACGATTCTCTATCATTCACATGTCCATACTTTATTGGTCACAGTAAAAATAATTTTAACATAACCAACATTGCCCCCTTGACTCGTGCGACGTGTGTGGTCGTGCAATTCAATTCCTAATTTGATTCAAATTCCAGCCATTTCCTTCCATTACTCAACTATTTAACGTAGTTAAGTCCTAGATTAACTCTTCACGCTCAAATAAAAGTGATCCTTCTCTGAAAAAGCTTTTTGTTTCGATTCTTAAACCCTTTCTTTGCCATTCCTCTCATCTACACTTTACCGTAAATCTCAGATGTTACGGGGAAGAAGAAATCTATTCCCAAGGGTGATGAAGGGACCGGGTGTCCCTTTTCCCGCTCACCCCCGATAGAGCATTAGTGCTCTTTGGGCTTATGTTGAACCTGTCGATTCACGTATTCTGATCATTCTAAGAAACGTCCAAAATTTCTAAGCCCTGTTATCTTGGTTCCTTCCTTTAGGATTGGGCTCCCATCTCTAACAAGTTATCCGCTAGATGAATCGAAGAATCTATTATTGAGAGAACCTTATTTGGATTGGACAGGATGGTCTGCTGATTAGGACTTCTCCTACCGTTCTTGATGCCGATTGGGGTTCATGGATTGACCGTTTGGCGGCCACGTAAAACAATTGAGGAAACAAGGTATTTACGAGCTTATTTATATGTCTAAGAATCCACCTAAAGTCGATCAATGTTTATAAAGCTCGTCTTTCTACTTCTTGTCTATTACTGCTAATGCCTTTATGCTAAGGATCGAGATGATGGCCCCCACTGTGCTTGACATTTGTGCCCTAAATGGGCTTCTAACAATTGGTGACCATGTCAATGCTTTAACCAACTATAACCCCTGGGGTCTATCCCTTGACACATATAATTCTTGCAAAATACACCTAAACGTTCAATCGAGGTTTCATGAATTCGTGCTCTAGATAGAAAAAGACTCTACCTGATCTTAATGAACATGCTGCTTTCTTGTGGATTTGTTTGTCTAAGCATCTCTTTCGTGTGTCTTGTTTGTCTCTCACTAAGGAGTACATCAATCTAGCCATCGGTTTAGCTCATGGTAAAATTAATGAGCTTGCACCCTTTTTGCTGGATAATCTGTATAGGGCTATGTACCGCGATGGTGACGAAGAAGATACACTGGAGTATCAGTAGCCCATTCTGGCCGGTTTAGCTTTGGCTTCAAGCCTTTTTTTCCAGAACTTGCACCTTTAATTCAAATCCAACCAACTGCCTCTTTTCTTACCTATGGCCATCACCTATCTTTAGGTGAACTGCAACCCCATTCTTTTGGAACTTGCTTTCATTTCTTCTTTGATTTCATACAAGTCAAACGATTACACACTTCCATTGTCAAGAACCTTGGCCCAGACTGGTTTAGAGAAGTGCCCACTCACATAGAGAAAGAGATGTCCCCAGAATTGCATGATTTTACTCAAAAAGTATGGGCCAGTATCTTATGAGGCATTTTTTAGACGTTGGTGGCCAGATCAGCAATACTGCCTTTGCAGTATGTAGCTTAGGGCAGTATACACCGTCTCAGTTTGGTCAACAGTTTGCGTTAATTTAAGAGATCCTTTCTTCATTGATAGTGGTTTTGCAGAAACTATAGAAGGCTCATGAGATTGACCATCAATCACATTCCGGCAATCAACGGACACGTTGATCAATCGGTGGTAGATTTTTTTCATGAAAAATATCACAATCTGGACCTCTAAAGCGATCAGGTCTTTCGATACATCGTACCATGATAAGATTGTTGCATTATGTAATGACTTGGACTTTGTCGATTGCATGGCCAATCTGGCCAAGAGCAAACCAAACCTACCAAGTATCGATTTCATCTGATTTCTCATTCCTCACTTGGCTTTTCTTATTATCATAAACACATTCTTTACTCATTTTATCCTCCCTCTGCACAGATGAAGGGACTAGTAATCCTAATACACCAAGGAAGAAGAGGAAATCTCCCTTAAAGAAGTCTCTGAAAAGGTGAGGGTGAAGAAAGAGAAAGTGTCTGTGGCTGAGCCTTCAATTGATGAGGCTGTGGAGGATTTATTCCAAGGGTACCCATTAAAAAAATGTTGAGGATGATTCTGATGCTGAGGACGGATACGCCGGAATTTCAGTACCCTACTTCCTCCAAAAACGACAAGAAATCCAAGAGAAGAAGAAAAATGCAAGTCAGGTTACAACTCACAATACGCAAGCTTCTCGTGGACCATCTTCAGAACCTCGGTTTACCCCCTGAGCATGATTTCACGTGTGTTTACTTCATCAGCTATCGTTAGTGTGCTATTGCCTATGTCGTTGGGCGTCCCTGTACTAAGAAAGTAGTTGTCTGTTAACTTAGAATGATCTGTTGATAAAGGTCTTGTTGGAGATTTGACTCCTGGGTTTGGCTTTTCAACTGATGAAGGCATAAGGCCAACCGGCTACTGAGTTAAGGACCCCCGCTGATCTGAATAAGAAGCCTAGAGAGGCTGTGATGACCCCTGTTGTAGCTGCCAATAAGTGTAAAGAGCATGTGAAAACATCAAATGTTGCGACAGTGGCCAAGCCTAAGCCTATTCGGAAAAAGACTTTAACTCATTAAGACCCGTTTCAGCGAAAGAACTAGGACTTTGAAAATATCTGTCTTCCTTGCGAACTTATCTTATTGACTATTCTTCAATACAATCATAACCTTCATCCTTTTTAATAATTTGGGAGGTATTACCATTTATTTGAGCCAAGAAGCAACAGAGAGCACAAGCAAAGAAAAGGCAACACCCATAAGTGATGGTGATTATGTCGATTCCTCTGCTGATAAATCTACTGAATTACCTGTTGGTGGTACCATTGAGAGTCTTTCAACTGTCTCTGCTCATCAATTCCCACCAAATTCGTAACAGGTGCGTATGTGTTCAGTAGTCTAATTGTGTTTATGCTACATTCATCAACCTCCAATAACTTATATCTCATTTTTTATTCTTACAGGACAAGGATACATCTTAGGATTTTTACGGTGAAAAGGACTCTAGTGATTCCTACTCTTATAAATCGAAGAGTGCTCAACTGACCACTCCTCATACTCCTAAAGTTCACTCATCACGTGAAATCGAGCATTCTCATGCAGCAAGCCCAACAATGACTATCCAAACAAAAAATCGAGCAACAACTGCCTCTATCGTGAATGAACCAACCGATCCTGTACATTTGCCAGTCATTGACGGCATGAATCAGAAGTTTCAACAACTTTATGCAGCCATTAGCACCTACACTTAGCCTCATACACAAGCCACTACCTCTGCCAGAAGTTTTGGTGCAGTCACTATGTTGACTACTTTTAAAAGTCTACTTAGCTGTCGACTCTCAGAAGTCTCGACCGAAAATGATGCAAATTGAATGACCTGCTAAATACTTTGGCTAAGCGAATGCATCTGTACTGAGCAATGCACAAGCAGAAATAATAGCCACTCAGAGACTGCAAGTGTTGGTTATATCTTTTTCTTGAAAGGAAGGAATGGATATCAAGACAAGCACAACAAGGGTAGAGAAAGACATTAATGTCTTGAATGCAAGGATCCAAGAGAAACATCAGACTAGTTATGAAATTACAGAAGATATTCAGTGAGTGACATCTGAAATAAAGGAGCTAGAGACGAAGATGGTTGATCTGAAACAGAGGGAACAAGGTTTACACCAACAACAAAGTGTTGTGTATCAAGAGGCAGTTGATTTCACACGGCTAAAGAGGAACCCGTTGAGAAATCGTGCAAGAGCCGATTCTCAGATCGCCTTTTCTGATCAGATCATCTCCAAGGCCGAGTCACACTGGAATGACATACAAGGTGCCTTTGATGTTTGAATTGATTTACAACTTTATATCTTTCTTTGCAAGAACAAATTCTTTAACTGAATTATGTTTTTAGTTTGACTAATATTTTAATGATCCTACACTTTGACCATTTATTTTGTGTTGAGTAGTGCAGCCTTTGATAGACTAGTGCAAATTGTCTGTATAAGTCGGTTCAACCCCTTTGTACATGGAAGGCAAATATTTTTAAGTATCCGCCAGTAATCGGTTTGGCATGTAATTTCCCTTTTAAAGACTTTAGTCAATATGCTTCTCCTTAGAGCACCTTATGTACTTGGAAAGGTCATTCCCAATTTGGGGACCACTTTTCAAATTTTGGGTCTTTGATCTCTACGGGAAGAATAGTGTTCCAAACCAAGTCTTTTTCCTCAAAAGATTTAGGCAAAACCCTAATATATAAGATATGTTCATCTTTAGTTTTTGCGCGTGCAGTCTAACTAAAGCGTCCAATTGATGGTTGTCTGGATCTTCCAATTCAATTATCATGGCCTCATTATATTCAGCCACAGAGAGATTATTTTGCATAGCTATTCGAAATAACTTGACTGTTATCTTTATCGGCAGTATGGGATCATGCCTCAACGTTAAAATCATATGGAGTTACCCATGTACTAGATTTTGGGGAGGTCCATAATGCCCATAAAACCTCTGATAACAATCAACACCAATCACTAAGGCTACCTTCAACCTCTCTCTCCATTATATGCTTTATTGATTTGTTTGTGGCCTCAGCCTATCCATTAACTCGGGCATAATACGGAGTAGAGTTTAAAATTTTGAATTTATATTCCCTGGCAAACTTAAGTATTTGGCCCCCTAGCTATGATAGTTTGAGGTAATCCGAATCGATAGATTGTGTTTTCTTCGATAATGTGATGACATCATCTTGAGTCACTGTCTTCATTGACTTGGTTTCAGTCCATTTAGTAAAACAACGGTTGCTATAATGATAAATCCATGATGTTTATTAGACAAGTGAGGATGTATTTGACCTATCAAGTCTACGGCCTAGCAACAGAAAGGACACAGTTGTACTATCGATTGCAAATCTATTCAATTTGCTCAATAAACAGCCACCTGGTTTTGACAAGCCTGACCACGCAATCTTCCATTATGGTATGCTAATAATGACCGTGCCACTTAATCGGCCATTTGCATTGCTTCTTATTGTCCTAAACACCTTAACGCCAATCCTTCTGGTGTTTTTTTTTAATAAGTCATCGTTTAGTATAAAATACTCAACTGCTTGTAACTTAATTTTCTTCTCCACTTTCGATTGTGGATTTTATAAAATTTGAATGATTGGAGTTCGCCAGCTAAATCAATTGGGTTGACCATTTTCACTTGTTTGTATCTTTCACCAATCGGTAAATGCTTAGACACTTTTACTCACCGTTCATTAACTCCATGAAGGATTTTTAACCCCGAGACTAAGCCGTGACTTTGGCATCTCTATTGTTCAATCTTGGAACATGTGTCATGATTAATCATCGAACTTATTTAACAAATATGAATTGATACTAAAATATATATTTCTAGACTAGGAGCACAACATCTAAATTCTTCGGTAAGCTGCTTTATAACCGATTGAACATCTCCAAATATTCGGACAGTTGCCACATGCATATTGAATAGTATTTCGACACCAATAATTAGAGCTTCATTTTCACCTTAATAATTTGAATAATCATTTCTCAATTTGGAAGGCAAATTGATGAGTGTTTCCCATGGATGATATTACATCAGCCCTGTCTCTCTTTCTAGTTTTTTGATCCATCGAACATCATCTTTCAAGGACAATGCTGACGTAAATCACTTCCTTTTCAGTGTCATCACTTGGACGATCAGCTAGGAAATTGGCCAATGCTTGTCCTTTTATCACTCTAGGACCCATTTTCCCATTTCATCTTGTAACACCGGCCTCCAAACATGTATTTTACTAAGTCCACTACTACCAACACATCAAAAGGCAACATGTAATGTGTTAGCTTAACTGTCGTAGAATATAAAGTTAGACGTAGATTCTCTACAGCAGAATATTTCTATTCTGATACATTTAAACCTCGACTGAAATAGTAAATCGCATGCTCAAAGCCCTGACTATTTTCTTAAGAAAGCAAATTGCCAAGCGAAGACTCCAAGGTCAATATATATATATATATATATATATATATATATATATATATATATATATATGTATACATATACATATATGTATACATATACATATTGATGATGCTGAAAATGGTTCGATGCTACGTGGAGGTGCCACAAAGGATGCAGTCTGAGTCAGCTTCCAGGTAGGCAACGCGGGAGACAGCAAGGACGGCATAAGGGCCGAGGACAAGGCTCCCCAGACCGGTCGCGAGGACTGGCAGCGCCGCGCAGGCAGGGGGACGACGAACAGGGGCGACAGTCGACGGTCCGTGACAAGGGCGCAGCGTCAAGGGTCCGGAGACGGGAGTCCAAGTGTGTTTCTCTCACTAGAATTCCACAGAGAAAGTCTTTTAGAGAGAGAGTGAAAAGTCCAAATGAGAGAAAAGATCCTTGAAAAAGCTCCAAAGTCCACTATTTATAGGCGAAAATGTGCATGTGTCATAAGTTGACATGTGTCACCCACTGGGAACGACACGTCGCCAGGGGGGCCAAAGCACTGATTCTTCGTTGGTACTGCCGGTCCCTAAGTTCGCGCTGCCCTGCCCTTGCAACATCTCTCTGTCGCGGTAACACGGTCAGAGTAGCCCGTTGCCCCAGCCTCCAGTCCAAGCCCTTACTGAATCCCACAGGCCTGGCAGCGGTGGGAAAGACCCGACGCCCAGCTGCCAGGTGGACTAGGCAAGATGCCCTTCCGAAGACCTGCTCCCATCTCGGAGTGACCCGGGGGTCATAGTCCTTAGGGGTGCCGACGCGAGCCCCCAGTGCCAGAGCACGTAGGCCAGTCACGCAGGCACCTTGGCGGAGATAGTGTCCCGGAGGAGTCGCCTGTCCCGCTGCGAGGGGTACTCGTGCCGGGACACGGAGCAAAGCCCCCCTGTGATTGTGCCGGCGATGGCTTTCAGGTTGTGAGCCCATCCCGTAAGCATATAACATGATTGTGGCGCATGGGTGCGGTGGAGTGCGGGTGACGAGGGTCGCAGAGTGACATCCGAGCAACAAGGGTCGTTGCGTGGATGGCGCGCGACCGTGAGCGACAGTTGTCGTGGCGACAGAGCGACCACAAGTGACGGTCATCGAGACTACGAACGATGGTCATCGCGACGAAGGAGCACGGCCGAGAGCGACGGTCGTCGCGACTACGCCGGAGCGCGGCCGCGAGCGATGGTCGTCGTGACAACGGAGCACGGTCAAGGGCGACGGTTGTCGCGACTATGGTGGAGAGCGGTCGCGAGTGACGGTCGTCGCGACTATGACGGAGTGCGGTCGCGAGCGACGGTCATCGTGACTATGAGCGAGCGACAGCGAGCGAGGGTTATTACGGCGACGGAGCACGGCCGAGAGCGACGGTCGTCGTGACTACGGCAGAGCGCGGTCGCGAACGACGGTCGTCGGTCGTCAAGGCAGGTGGCCGACCCCTTGGGGTGGCCGACCCCCAAGGGTGGCCGACCCCTTGAGGTGGCCGACCCCCAAGGTGGAAGGCACGCCGACGTCACTTCATGAGCAGTTCACGTGACTTGAGCATGCGTTGCTTTGACCGACTTTCGAGCGTTGAAAAGTTGACCGCTGACTGGGTGATCTGTCGCGCAAAGTGGGTCCCTTGGCGGGTCCTGGGGTGCGACCAGAATAGAGTATGAACACATATATTTGTATATGTACATATACATATATATGTATATATATCTTTACATATATATACATATATACATATATATTTGTATATATATCTATACATATATATACATATATATATATATATGTACGTATATATACATATATATATGTACATATATATACATATATATATATACCTATATATATGTATATGTATACATATATATACAAATATATATGTATATATATATATATATATATATATATATATAGGGGGGCCGATCCCTGTCTACCGGTGGAAAAAATTTTATTTATCCACCGAATCGCGGTTTAGAGCAGCGGTTGGGAAAAAGGCGTACGGGCGCTGCATTAATGGCGAAAATGGCACGAGGAAATGGTGAGAAAATGGTGAAAATATCATGAGAGGAGAAAAGAAATCAAAGGACACCAACCGCATAAAGAAGCCGCGGTTGGCATTAATCATGCCCCCTGCCACCCCTGCCACGTGGCGTCCCCCACCCCTGCCACGTGGCGTCCCCCCACCCCTGCCACGTGGCCCAACCGCCTAAACAACCCGCGGTCCCCCATGGCCCCTGCCACGTGGCGTCCCCCACCCCTGCCACGTGGCCCAACCGCATAAACAACCCGCGGTCCCTTCCATGGCCCCTGCCACGTGGCGTCCCCCCCGGTGATGCCCCCACCTGGTGTCCTTCCCCTCCTTATTGTGATGCCACGTGGCGTCCTTCCCTCCCCCATGATGCCCCCCACGTGGTGTCCTTCCCCCTCCTTTTTTTTTTTGCAGAGACAGCTCACGTCAGAGTCTTCTGCCAAATTTTTTTTTTGCCACCGCCTTTGACCGCTCAATCACGGATTTTTTTTTCTGTCTTTTTTCTTCTCTCTTCCTCACTTTTCTCTCTTTATAATCCCCTCCCCCGAACCCTTCTTCTACACTCTATCATCTTTACCAACTTTCTTCGTACTTCATATCTCACCTACATAATCTCCACAACAATACAAACCAAAAAATTTTACGCTAGAAGATCGGTGGATAACCGCTAGAAGATCGGTAGATTTTTCTTTAAATACATCAAGTCACAACAAGTAAGTATTTTGAATTTCCTTATAATTCAATGTTAGGTTTATACAAATCAGCGTATTACATTTATAGATTTCAAAATAGCGATTTTTTAGGGCGCCAAATATAGACAGTTTTTCACGAATTTATAAAAACTATCTAGAGCTAGATTTTGCCCAAGTGCAAAAAAGAGACCCTAGTTATTTTCAAAAGATCTGTATCAAGTAAGAATTTCAGATTTTTCCAAAGACTGGAAAGGGGTTAACTTATACACGCAACCTTGTAACTTTGCAGTGTAATTTAAAATATCAAGCCAGCGCGATTTCGCGCGAAACTTTTATGAGAACCCTAGGGTGTTGGGAAGTTCCATTCCCCAGGAATTCGGGCCATTCCAAAGCCGTTAGCTAATTTTTTGGCCGAACGGGCTTTTAAGCGCTCGATCCGGACACCGATTCGTGATATTTAGGCAAAAAATCTGTAAAATACTTTTTAGATCAAGAATGAACTCAGGAAGCTTAAAATAGCTTTTTTAAGCACTTTTGATATTTTCTCATGCCAGGGGGCATTTTGGTAATTTACCACCCCGCGAGGGGTGTTTTGGTAATTTTACGGTGTCAAGTTTTTCAATGGACTTTTAAGTCCAGAAATGTAAGTAAAACGCCTGAAATGTTGTTTTGCAGCTGATTGCGGGGCGTAATTGTCGCTAAAGGTAAAAACTTAATTAGATAGTTTTTTCACGAATTTATAAAAAATAGCTAGAACTAGATTTTGCCAAAGTCTGAAATAGAGACCCTAGTTATTTTTAAAAGATCTATATCAGGGAAAAATTTCAGATTTTTCCAAAGACTGAAAAAGGGTTAACTGATACGCGCAACCTTGTAACTTTGCAGTGTAATTTAAAATACCAAGCCAGCGCAATTTCGCGCGAAACTTTTATGAGAACCCTAGGGTGTTGGGAAGTTCCATTTCCCAGGAATTCGGGCCATTCCGAAGTCGTTAGCTAATTTTTTGGCCGAACGGGCTTTTAAGCGCTCGATCCTGACACCGGTTCGCGATATTTAGGCGAAAAATCCGTAAAATACGTTTTAGATCAAGAATGAACTCAGGAAGCTTAAAATAGCTTTTTAAAGCACTTTTGATATTTTCTCATGCCAGGGGGCATTTTGGTAATTTGCCACCCCGCGAGGGGTGTTTTGGTAATTTTACGGTGTCAAGTTTTTCAGTCCAGAAATGTAAGTAAAACACCTGAAAGGTTGTTTTGAAACTGGTTTGATGGGCGTTAGGGTGACAATGAACCCCCGGGGGCATTTCGGTAATTTGTCGCTCATCGGGGGCTATTTTGCTAACTGAACCAGCTTGAAAAATTTCCCGAATGAATTTTAGTTATAGGATAGGCGTGTAAGACACCCGGAAAGTTATTTTGTTCCAGTTGTTCTGAGATGTTTGTTGGGGTGATGACTACCAGGGGGTGTTTTGCATACGTAGCAGGGCAATTTTTGTTAACTCATCCCCTTTAAAATCTTCGGAGGAAATATTTGGTATATAATTGATGTGATACATTTAAAAAGTAGTAAGCAAAGCGGTTTTGAGGTGTTGGTGGTGTAGCCGCCATCAGGGGGTATATTGGTAAATTGCCACGTTGGCCCTAAATTTTAGGGAACGCGTGTAATTAAGCGTTCGGAGTGATGGAAAGTGAGGAATGGTGTTAATACATTGAAATAACGAGATAATGACTATTGCTAATGCGTTGGTAAGCTAGGTTAAAGATCCAGTTACAGTTTTGGAATGTAAATATTATGGACGCTAAGTTGGTTTACGATTATATTTTTTTCGTATAGATATGGATTTTAACCCCGGACCTCATGATACATCAGTCCTATACGATGACGATGACCACGTCGCGAGGCACGTATTTGACGGTGTCGATAGGGGTGTTTTGGAAACAATTCAAAGCACAACTCACCTCGAAGAGTGGGTACTAAACGAGGAACAAATACAACTATTACACCGGCAAAATTTATCCATGTTCACCGATTGCGGGATTTGGTCTCGACACGACGATTGCCTCATATCCGATCTAGTTGAACGATGGAGGAGCGAGACGAACTCATTTCACTTCCGGTTTGGTGAAATGACTATTACATTAGAGGACGTCGGATTTATACTTGGAATCCCATGTCACGGCAGACCCATTACTTTGAGCAAAACGTCTGCATCCATAGCGAATATGGCTAGGAAGTATTTTCCTGGAATTCCGAGGGAAGCTCTTACAACAAACGGAATCAAACTTAAATGGCTGAGAGAGCAGTACGGCGTGCTACCGGATGAATACACTCCTCATGATTTTGTGACGTATACGAAGGCATTCCTTCTGTATATTATTGGAGCTATATTACTTCCGACGCATTCGAAAAACACGGTGCATCCGAAGCATATGGTGTTCTTGGAGGATCTTGAGGAGGTATACTCGTATTCGTGGGGTTCAGCTGTCCTTACGCACCTATATCGAGCACTGCATAAGGCTACGAGAAACGGTGCCAAGTCCATTGCCGCCTGCCTGACTCTATTACAGGTATGAGCATTTATATTCTTGTTTTGACGTGTCAATATATTCGTGATTAATTACTAATTCCATATAATATTTGCATTCACAGGTTTGGTCTTACGAGAGGCTACCCACGGGTCGTCCACAACCGCGGGTAGATTCCGATGAGACGTGGCCTAGGGTGTGGGCATGGGGGCCTACGACCAACCGGAGGAAGAAATGGGTAGACCCTCACCACAATCTAAAGTTCTATCGGGGGAACTAGAGATACTGGATGCATCCCAGGTGACGTGGCAGCCCTATGGCAAGATGATGCATCGATTGGATGAGTGGTGCTGGCAACTTCCGGTGTCGTACGTGCTGGCAGTTTGGTTCGGGTGCCGCTTATTCATTTTGAAGAATGTGAGTTTCAGATGCCCGATCGAGCTATGAGGCAAGCTGGCTGTCTACAAGGGATACCAAAACCCGCTGTAGACATGTGGCCATACAGGAGTGGTCGAAGGCCGAACTTTGAGGTGGCTGATGCCTTGAATTTGTTGAAGGACGAGGTGCAATAGTGGAATACATGGCAGGAAACGTATGATAGCCTTGTATCGCTGAAGCACGACGGCATCAGTACTGAGGACTACATACAATGGTTTCTCAAGGTGACGCGCACGAGGGTGAATCGTCCTTCCCAGGTGAGGAAGACATCGTATGCGCCACGTGAGGTCTATGACCAGTTCTGGGCATTGAGCATTGTAAGTCATGCTAGTGTTGTTTCAATTTTTATTTGCGCACCTTATCGACCATGCCTGAAATGATTAGCCATATTTTCTATGCATGTTTTTTAGGTTGACCAGGGCACTGACGTCTTCAAGCAGCTGGAGGGGTTTGACTGGTTTGTTGCGCAGGCTCCTGACAATCTCAAGAGGTCCATTGAGAGGTACAAGACTGAAGTTCACAACTTTAGTCTTGCGTACCGGGGTTACCAAGGGGAGCCGTCTAGTCCCTTACCTCCTGACGCGTACGACTCTCAGCCCCAAAGGGAATTCTGGGAGCCGTCTAGTCGCTTGCCTCGTGACGCGTACGACTCTTTGCCCCAGAGTGTGGTGTGGGAGCTGTCTAGTCGCTTGCCTCCTGACGACTCTTTGCGCCAGAGGGAATTCTGGGAGCCGTCTATTCGCTTGCCTCCTGACGTGTACGACTCTCAGCCCCAAAGTAAGGTGTGGGAGCTGTCTAGTCGCTTGCCTCCTGACGTGTATGACTCTTTGCCCCAGAGTGTGGTGTGGGAGCTGTCTAGTCGCTTGCCTCCTGACGCGTACGACTCTTTGCCCCAGAGGAAATTCTGGGAGTCGTCTATTCGCTTGCCTACTGACGCGTACGACTCTCAGCGCCAGAGTTAGGTCTCCCAAGTAGGAATCCAGGCCTCGCGCCCAAGGATTCGGTCGGCTAAAGGACGAGCGACGAAGCCATTGAGGCAGGACAAGCGGGATTGGATCGACCGGCACTACTTCGGGCCTGAGCCTGTCGATACCTCAGAATTTCCTCTTGAAACATTGATATCTCATGCGGATGTGAGAACGTTGGCGCCGGAGACAGATATTTCAAATTTTGTCATGAACGCTTATATAGATCTGCTCCGGATTAGAGAGCTACGTTATAACCACTCTGAAGATTTGAAGCTTAACATGTATCCCACTTATTTTTTGGAATTAATGATGACCAGCATGAGGGGATTCACAGAATGGAGGAGGCAAGGGGCAGGCAGGGGTAAGTGGAAACCATCTGGAAACGTGTTAGGCATGTTGAACACAGACTATTAATGTCACGCTTCTCATGCGAACCTTATCATGATACCTTGTCATCATGCCCACCACTGGTTCCTATTAGTTCTCCATCCAGCGAACAGAGCGGTCCACATATACGATAGCCTCAATGAGGACGGACCTAGACAGCTGCTGGCACAGATGTACAGCAAGTACATCACTGCAGTGGTAAGTTGTTTTATTTTTTGACCTTGGCTCATAGTATATTCTTCTTGTTACATAGGCTTGATGACCTTTTTTATTGTTGGATGCAGACTACTATCCTCTCGCTGGCGTGCCAAGATTTTTCGGGTGAGACCATCACCAGGAATTCAACGATAGAGCCTTGGACGGTAGTGACGATACAGGACCGACCAAAGCAATATAACAGTCACGATTGCGGGATTTACGTCCTCAAGTACATGGACTACATTGCTCGTTCGGAGGTGCTTAAATATACGTCGTGGACTAGGAAGGATGCCTTGACTTTTAGGTATAGGATAGCCTGGGAGCTGAAAAAGAATCAAGCTAGACGCCTTCATTACCATTATCCTAACTAGCGTGGCTAAGGTACAATGAGCAAAGAACATTGAAAAAAAATGTACATAATTTTTCGCAAGCATTGAATTTGGCGCTAAAGTGTGCGCAAATAGGCCTTTCATAGAAAAACCCAAAAAAATAGCGTGGCTCCTTTTTCGCGAAAATACATAAGAATGGGCTAACTAGCGTGCCCGAATGTGCAATGAGCGGAAAAACTGTGACAAAAAAATTACAACTTTTTTCGGAAGCTATGAATTGGGCCTTAAAGTGTGCCCGAATAGGCCCTTCGTAGGAAAACTCAAAAAATAATGTGTTTCATTTTTTGCCGAAATTCTTACAAATGGGCTAACTAGCGTGCCTGAGGTGCAATGAGCGAAAAAAAAGTGACAAAAAAAATTACAAGATTTTTTGGAAGCTATGAATTGGGCCCTAAAGTGTGCCCGAATAGGCCCTTCGTTGGAAAAATCCAAAAAATAATGTGTCTCGTTTTTCGCCGAAATTCTTACAAATGGGTTAACTAGCGTGCCTGAGGTGCAATGAGCGAAAAAAAAGTGACAAAAAAAATTACAAGATTTTTCGGAAGCTATGAATTGGGTCCTAAAGTGTGCCCGAATAGGCCCTTCGTAGGAAAAACTCAAAAAATAATGTGTCTCGTTTTTCGCCGAAATTCTTACAAATGGGCTAACTAGCGTGCCTGAGGTGCAATGCGCAAAAAAAAAAGTGATAAAAAAATTACAACTTTTTTCGGAAGCTATAAATTGGACCCTAAAGTGTGCCCGAATAGGCCCTTCCTAGGAAAACCCAAAAAATAATATTCGGGCATGTTGAGGCTGTAAGGAGTCCGCTGCGGAGTGGTTGATGTGTGTAGCGTGAATTTTCTAAAACAGCGGATGTGTAGACGCAACCGGGCCGTGGTGACACCAGTCATTTTCTGCAAAAACACCAGTCGGTTTCTGCAAATGTGCTCGTCAGATTGTGCGAATGCGCAAGTCAATTTATGCAGAACTTACGGGGCGGAGCCCCGCTCTATTTCTTCTCCTAAATAACTACTACATACGTGGGATGCCCTTGCGGGAACCATGCAAACACATTGCCTTTACACGGTTGGGATCATTGCGGGCTGTCAGTATCCCCCGCTTTGATGGGAACTCGGTTTATAGCGTTTCGTCACCTCTCCGCTAGGGCGCATCTTATCGGCCCGGACCCTCGTGGTTGTTGAGGCTGTAAGGAGTCCGCTGCGAAGTGGTTGATGTGTGTAGCGTGAATTTTCTAAAACAGCAGATGTGTGGACGCAACCGGGCCGTGGTGACACCAGTCGGTTTCTGCAAATGTGCTCGTCGGATTGTGCGAATGCCCAAGTCAATTTATGCAGAACTTACGGGGCGGAGCCCCGCCCTATTTCTTCTCCTAAATAACTACTACATACGTGGGATGCCCTTGCGGGAACCATGCAAACACATTGCCTTTACACGGTTGGGATCATTGCGGGCTGTCAGTATCCCCCGCTTTGATGGGAACTCGGTTTATAGCGTTTCGTCACCTCTCCGCTAGGGCGCATCTTATCGGCCCGGACCCTCGTGGTTGTTGAGGCTGTAAGGAGTCCGCTGCGGAGTGGTTGATGTGTGTAGCGTGAATTTTCTAAAACAGCAGATGTGTAGACGCAACCGGGCCGTGGTGACACCAGTCGGTTTCTGCAAATGTGCTCGTCAGATTGTGCGAATGCGCAAGTCAATTTATGCAGAACTTACGAGGCGGAGCCCCACTCTATTTCTTCTCCTAAATAACCACTACATACGTGGGATGCCCTTGCGGGAACCATGCAAACACATTGCCCTTACACGGTTGGGATCATTGCGGGCTGTCAGTATCCCCCGCTTTGATGGGAACTCGGTTTATAGCGTTTCGTCACCTCTCCGCTAGGGCGCATCTTATCGGCCCGAACCCTCGTGGTTGTTGAGGCTATAAGGAGTCCGCTGTGGAGTGGTTGATGTGTGTAGCGTGAATTTTCTAAAAGAGCGGATGTGTAGAGTGATAGAAAAAATTGGGCCCTAAAGTGTGCCCGAATAGGCCCTTCCTAGGAAAACCCAAAAAATAATGTGTTTCGTTTTTCGCCGAAATTCTTACAAATGGGCTAACTAGCGTGCCTGAGGTGCAATGAGCGAAAAAAAAGTGACAAAAAAAATTACAACTTTTTTTGGAAGCTATCAATTGGGCCCTAAAGTGTGCCCGAAAACGGAGTTACCAAAAATATCAATAATCCACAAACCAAATCACAAATTAAAGATTCCACAAACCAAATCACAAATTTAAACATTATAAAAGTTCAATTTATACAACTGAAACATTAACTCTAAAACTCTTCCTCATCATCGTCCTCCTCGACCATACTGCCAGGTTCGATACCTAACACTTTATAATGGTTTCTCTTGTCATGATCAGTCATCTTATTACACAACGCACACTTTCGTAATTTTTTTTGACCCGTTGCTTCTTCAATCGGATTCTTCATGCGTATTGCTCGTTTTTGCCCTTTTGTTTGAGAATTAATTGGATAAAAAATGTCGTCCTCCTCACCTTGTAGGTCAGTGCCGTCAATGACTGCCTGTTTGGCTCGATTGAATCTACCGGCTGGAGTCGTCCGAGTAGTCGGAGTGTCCACAGTTTCTGGTAATGCCATCCTAAACTGTGCATGCTTAGCCTTATCCCGTGCGGCTGCTTCAACTTGATACCTGTACCCATCAAATGTTGACGCTGCATCCATTGATAAACCGTGCATGATGTTACAAAGGTGATTATATCGCAGCGTCTCAGATTGCTCGAAATCAACTGAAACATTGGGCACGTAAGGAATGTGACCGTGGACTCTATTGGCTTCCTTCATCCACCGTTCCAAGATATACTGTGGAGGGATTTCACTAGCATTCTTGGCGCTCAAAACCCTCAACGCGTGTTGACAAAGTATACCTTTATGCTCAAACAGTTGACAGTTGTAATTAACCAACCCGGTGTCCTTACAAACTGCTACGGTAAAATGTCGTCTGTTCCTCGGAGCCGACGAAGAGCACGGATTGGCAAAATTCGTCACATTTGTCAAAGCATAAACCTTGATATCTCTGGTGGAATACTCGTGCAACTTTGTCATGCCATATTGATTCGACTTTAGTAGTTCCTCTTGAAACTGTCGAAACATTTCCTTGGTATAGACTTGAGCCGC
The DNA here is from genome assembly GCA_033070095.1 of Escallonia herrerae. Classification (NCBI taxonomy): domain Eukaryota; kingdom Viridiplantae; phylum Streptophyta; class Magnoliopsida; order Escalloniales; family Escalloniaceae; genus Escallonia; species Escallonia herrerae. The sequence goes on from JAVXUP010000213.1 coordinate 638,499, forward strand.
ATGAGCCTCTAAAGGTGAATAAAGTAGTATAGCTCTTTCTTTGTAAACTGTAGCCGCGTCGGCTTCTCTCTCACGGTACAATTGCCTGTCAACGGCTTTCTGCATCTCTAGTACGAACTCCGCTATACTTGAAGACTGGCCTACGTACCCATCAAAGAATGAATTCATAGCTTCGCTTCTCGAGGTCATAGTCATTCCGGCTGCAAAAAACTTCTTGGTGTAGGCACCGACCCACTGTGTCTTGATCTCATACAGCGATTGTAACCATTCATGATTGGGCAAATAGTAGTCATCCATTAACGTGGCCCACCTCTCCTCGAACACGTCTACCGTCAATGATTTCTTCACACATGTATTAAATTCAGTCTTGAATGACGGATGGTTTGCATATACATTGTGAAGCCGTTCGGGATATTTGTTGCTTATGTGCCATGTGCACAGGCCATGGTGAGTATCTGGAAGGACCTTAGCGATTGCATTTTTCATTGCCAGATCTTGGTCGGTGATGATGGTCTTTGGAGGAATATGATACATTGCTTGAAGCCACGTTTCAAATAACCACGTAAATGACTCCTCCGTCTCATCCCTAAGCAGGGCAAAGCCAAACGAGATTGACTGATAGTGGTGGTTCACCCCGGTGAACGGAGCAAAAGGCATAGAGTACTTATTGGTGCGGTATGTGGTGTCAAACGTCACAACATCCCCAAAATTTTGGTAAGCAGCTCTAGAACGGGGGTCCGCCCAAAATATAGTACTAATGCGGTTCTCATCATCCAGTTGGAGACTGTAGAAAAATCCAGAATTCTCACTCTGAAGGCACCTGAAGAGATCAAGTGTAGTTTGAGAATCACTCTTACCGAAAGACTCTCTCCTCTGAGCACGAAGTTCATTTCGAAGGTCAACTTCGTTGAAACTCAACTTGTCAATCCCCCCAGCCTGGCTTGAGAAAACCCCCATCATCTTAGAAGGTGGAATTTTAGCCTCGGCCATTGTAAAAATTAGTTGTCTGTGTGCCGCGCTTATTTCTCGGTGTTGATGAATTTGACCAATCTTACTAGGGGTCATCAACTGATGATTATGGCTCAACTCCACTCCTGTCACAACCCAATGGTTTTCATTTTTTTGGTGTACTGCATACACATGGGCCTTGCAGCCGGTACCCGAAAATGTGTCCCGTTTTCTTTGTCTTGTTGTCCCTTCGTCACTGATCCGAACGACCGGGGTTACATGCGGTGCTCCTCTATGACACTCAAATAGTCTTGCACAAATTTGATCTGTATTCGCCCGTTTTCTAGTCGTCTTAGTTCTAACACCGAAACCTATCGTTTTCGAATATGCTCTATAGTATGCTTCAACTTCGTCCAGTGTTTGAAAAACTTGACCAACGTAAGGTGGATCAGAACCTTCACAAAAATTATTTCCTCCAGTTGCATCCATATTTATACTGAAATCTAAAAAATAAAAATTATATCATTCTCAACAAGTCATAGAATTAAATAAAAGAAGAATAAAATTTATTTAAACGTAATTGTTGGAAATTTTGTATAATGTAAAATTAGCAAAATAGCCCCCGATGAGCGGCAAATTACCGAAATGTCCCCGGGGGTTCATTATCACCCTAACGCCCCAAATCAGCTTCAAAACAACATTTCAGGTGCTTTGCTTACATTTCTCGACTAAGAAGTCCTTTGAAAAACTTAACGCTGCAAAATTACGAAAATACCCCTATCGGGGATGCGAATTACCAAAATGCCCCTGGCATCAGAAAATTTGAAAAGTGTTTTGAAACGGGATTTTAAGCTTCCTGAATTCACTCTTTAAAATAACTTTTCAGGTGTCTCACACCCTTTCATGAACTAAAAGTTATTTTAAGCACAAATTTGTGTAATGTAAAATTAGCAAAATAGCCCCCGATGAGCGGCAAATTACCGAAATTCCCCCCGGGGTTCATTATCACCCCCAGCGCCGCATATGGCGGCTTCAAAAGCACCTCAAAACCGCTTTTCTTACTACTTTTTAAATGTATCACATCAATTATATACTAAATATTTCCTCCGAAGATTTTAAAGGGGATGCGTTAACAAAAATTGCCCCGCTATGTATGCAAAACACCCCCTGGCAGCCATCGCCCCAACAAACATCTCAGAACAACTGGAACAAAATAACTTTCTGGGTGTCTTACACCCCTATCCTATAACTAAAAATCATTCGGGAAATTTTTCAAGCTGGTTCAGTTAGCAAAATAGCCCCCGATGAGCGGCAAATTACCGAAATGCCCCCGGGGGTTCATTGTCACCCTAACGCCCATCAAACCAGCTTCAAAACAACCTTTCAGGTGTTTTACTTACATTTCTGGACTGAAAAACTTGACACCGTAAAATTACCAAAACACCCCTCGCGGGGTGGCAAATTACCAAAATGCCCCCTGGCATCAGAAAATATCAAAAGTGCTTTAAAAAGCTATTTTAAGCTTCCTGAGTTCATTCTTGATCTAAAACATATTTTACAGATTTTTCGCCTAAATATCGCGAACCGGTGTCCGGATCGAGCGCTTAAAAGCCCGTTCGGCCAAAAAATTAGCTAACGGCTTCGGAATGGCCCGAATTCCTGGGGAATGGAACTTCCCAACACCCTAGGGTTCTCATAAAAGTTTCGCGCGAAATCGCGCTGGCTTGATATTTTAAATTACACTGCAAAGTTACAAGGTTGCGCGTATCAGTTAACCCTTTTCCAGTCTTTGGAA